>JARWLC010000001.1:151106605-151706605 GCA_033318265.1 Phyllotis vaccarum | reverse complement strand
CTGTTTTTACTTGTGCTTGCAACTTCAGAATATTTTTTATAACATTTGGAGCTAAATTATCCTTTAAATATATTTATTTTGACAAGCTACACCAGTCAGAAGAGCAGGTGAATGACTTGTTGGTCAACTGAAGAGCCCCACTCTGTAGACTGGGTTCCCAAACACAACCCCCAAACCCCATATCACCCATTCAACTCACAGCTGAATTCTACCTCAAGGCAAGAAGCCTTCAAGTGCTCAGGTTCAGGCCACACTAGTCAGACAAACTCTGTCCCCTCACCCCACCTTGAAGTACTCACAGTGTAGCTAGCTACCACAAATCCACCTCTGTACTGGATCAGAGGTCATGCCAGCCACTAGAATTTCAGGTCATAAAGATCAGAAGATCAAAGAGGAAACAGAAACCA
Organism: Phyllotis vaccarum; assembly: GCA_033318265.1. Lineage (NCBI taxonomy): Eukaryota > Metazoa > Chordata > Mammalia > Rodentia > Cricetidae > Phyllotis > Phyllotis vaccarum. Next base: position 151,706,198 of record JARWLC010000001.1, on the reverse strand, counting down.
GAGGAGGGGACAGAAACACCATCCAATAAAGACAAACTCAGAAATCAGCACATAGACCTATAGTCATCCCAAACCCAAAACCTAAAAGCCAGTGTGAGAACACAATAACAGCCAGGACAATATGGCACCACTCAAACCCAGCTATCCTACAACACCAAGACGTAACTATTTTAATGCAACTGAAGCATAAGAAAATGACCTTAGAACTAACCACATAAAAATGATAGAGACTCTTAAAAAGGAAATGAAAAAAATCCCTTAAAGAAATAGAAGAAAAACAAAAAATGGAGACTATCAATAATAATAATAATAATAATAATAATAACAATAATAATAATAATAGAACAGATGAAGGAATAGAAGTAATAAAGAAAATACAAGCTAAGTTAACTCTGGAAGTGAAAAATCTGAGTAAGTGAATAGAAACTACAGGTCCAAGTATCACCAAAAGAATGCAAGAGCTGGAAAAGAGAATCTCAGACATTAAAGATACAATAGAAAAAAGTAGATTTATCAGTCAAGAAAAATGTTAAATTTAAAATATGCCTAACACAGAACATCCAGGAAATTTAGCACATTATGTAAAAGGTCAAATGTAAAGTTAATAAAAATAGAAGACAGAGAAGAATCCCATCTCAACAAAAATCATAAAATGAATTTAACAAAATCATAGAGTAAGTTTTTCCTCACCTACAGAAAGACATGCTTATTTTATACAAGAAACTCACAGAACACCAAATAGGTTAGGTCAGAAAAGAAACCCCCCTCACATAATAATCAAAACACTAATGTATAGAATAAAGAAAAACATTAAAACCATCAAGGGAAAAAGATCAAGTAACATGTAAAGTTAGAACTAATAGGATTATACCCGACTTCTCAACTGAGAATCTAAAGCCAGAGGGCCTGGAGAGATGTCTTATATACTGTGAGACCAAGGATACCAACCCAGGCTACTATACCCAACAAAACTTTCAGTCATCAAAGATGGAGAAAACTAGGTATTTCATGACAAAGTAAAATTTAAACAATATCAAACTCAACCCTACAGAAGGTACTGAAAGGGAAATTCCAACCCAAGGTTATTAACTACAACAATGAAAGCAACTGCAAAAACTAATTTTATGTCAGCAAACCCCAAAGAAGAGAAACAACCACACACACAAATACACACACACAAACACAAATACACAAACGTACACATACACACACATACATACATACATACACACATATACACACACATACATATACACACATACACATACATATACACATATACACACACATACATACACATATACACACATACACACATACACATACATATACACACATACAATACATATTCACATACACATGCACACACACACACACACACACACACACACACACACACACACACACACTACCACCACCATACCATCAACAAATAACAGGAAATAGAAATTAACAGTTATTAGTCATTAGTATCTTCTCAATATCAATGAATTTAGTCCCCCAATAATAAGACACAGGTTAATAGAACAGATTATTTTTAAAAAGATACAAAATTCATCCTTCCGCTGTATGCAAGAAACACACCTCAAAGCCAAAGATAGATATCATCTTGGAGTAAAAAGCTTAAAAAGTATTTTCTAGGGAAATGAACATAAGAAGCAATCAGATGTAGCCAGTCTAATATCTAACAAATTCGGCTTTAACTAAAATTAATAAAATGAGATGGAGAAGGACATTTTATACTCATCAAAGGAAAAATCTACCAAGCTGGCATTACAATTCTCAATATCTATTTCCCAAATGCAATGTTGCCCATATTTGTAAAAATAAATAAATATATAAAATTTTAAAAAAATACTAAAGCTTAAATCACACATAATCCTCACCTCACACATTAATAATGGGACACACCAATACCTCGTTCTCACCAAGGACATTCCATTAAGACAAAAAACAAACAGTGAAATAATGAAGCTAACACATTATGAATCAAACAGACCTAATAGTTATTTACAGAAAATTTCACAAAAACACAATAGAATATATTTTCCTTTAGCACATGCTTGGTCATAAAGCAAATCTTAACAGATACAAGAAAACTAAAATAACCCTCTATATCCTATCAGATCACCATGCATTAAAGCTGAAAACAATAGAAAGAGAAACAACAGGAAACCTACAAGCTCATGGAAAGTGAGCAACTCCACATTGAACAACTATTATGTCAAGGCAGACACAAAGAACGAAATTAAAGACTTTCTCGAATTCAATGAAAATGAATACACAACATACCCTGACTTACAGGGATACAATAAAGCAGGGCTAAGGGGAAAGCTTACATCAGTCACTAATGTCTCCACAAAGGATTGCAGAGATCTCATACTAGTAACTTAACAACACATTTGAAAGATCTAGAACAAAAGGAAGCAAACTCAAGAGGAATAGATGGCTTGAAATAGTAAAATTGAAAGATGAAATCAATAAAATAGAAATAAAGAAAACCATACAAAGAATCAGTTAAATGAAAAGTTGCTTCTTTGAGAAAATTAAGAAGATAAACAAGCCTTTATCGAAACTAACTAAAAGACAGATAAAGAATACTGAAATTAACAAATCAGAAATGAAAGGGGGGCATAACGACAACAACAAAACACTGAGGAAATCTGAAAAATCGTTAGGGTATTCTCCAAAAACCTTCACAAAATTGGAAAATAAAAGAAGGGGACAACTTTCTTGATATATATGCCATAGCCAAACAAGACCAGATACACAATCAAAAAAGACCTATACCCTTAAGAAAATAAAATCAGCTATTAAAATTCTCCCAACCATAAAAAGTGCAGGGCTAGACAGATTTTGAGCAGAGTTCTACTAGATTTTAGAAAAATACCGAATACTAATACTCCTCAAAATATTTCATAAAATAGAAGCAAAAGGAACATTGCCAAATTAATCTTTTTAGGCCAAGATCACTTTAATAGACAAACCACACAAAGACTCAATAAAGAAAAAAAATTGCAGATCAATTTTTCTCATGAACATTGATGCAAAAATAATCAATAAAATTATTGCAAACAGAATCTTATTTCAAAAAGAGCATTCACTATGATCAAGTTGTCTTCATCCCAGAGAGGAAGAGATGGTTCAGTATACAAAAATCTGTCATTGTAATTCACTATATAAATAAAAGCAAATGGACAAAAAAAATCACGAAAACAACAACAGTCAGAATAGCCAAAAATAATGTAAAATATCTTGCAGTATATCTAAAAAAGCAAGAAAAAGACCTGTAGAATAAGAATCTCACTTCTTTGAAAAAAATTAAAGAGGATATAAGAAGAAAAGATCTCCCATGCACATGAATCAATAAATTAACATAATAAAAATGTCTATCCTACTAAAAGCAATAAAATTCAACATTATTCTTTATGTGCCTTAAGAGAAAAATATTCAACTTTACATGGGAAAAAAATCAAGATAACTAAAACAATTCTAATCAATAAAAGATCAACTTGAAGTATCACCATTTTCTTTTTAATTTCAAGATGGACTACGGGCTTATAGAAACAAAAACTGCATGATATCAGTATAAAAAGACAGATGGACCAATAGAATGGAATTGAATGCCCAGATATATAGCCACATATGTATAGACACCTCATTTTCAATAAAGAAGTCAAAATTAGACATTGTTAAAACAGAAAGCGTCTTTAACAAATGGTTCTAGCTATCAGCATTTAGAAGAATGCAAATAAATCCATATTTATCACCCTGAACAACTCAAGTCCAAGTGGATTAAAAACCTCAACGTATAATCAGGAAATAGCCTTGAATGCAGTGACACAGAAGAAAACTTCCTGAACAGAACACCAGGAGTACAGACACTAAGAACAACAATTAATAAATGGGACCTCACAAAACTGAAAAGCTTCTGTAAGGCAATGGACACAGTCAATAGCACAAAACCCATAGAATTGGAAAAGGTTTTCACCAGCTCCACCAATCTGACAAAGAAGTAAAATCTAAAAATCTATAAATAACTCAAGAAACTGAACATCACCAAATTTAATAATCAATCCAATTATAAAATTAGGTACAGATATTAACATAAGTCTCAACAGAGGAAACTATACTGACTGAAAAACAAAGAAATGTTTAACATCCATCAAGGAAATGCAAGTAAAAATGACTTTGAGATTCCACGTTATACATGCCAAAAAACTAAGATCAAAAACACAAGCAGCAGCTCATGCTGGAGGAGTTGTGGAGCAAGGGGAACACTTCCCAATTGCTGATATTTATTTTTGGAAACTAGTAATGGGTCTACCTCAAGATACAACTATATTATGACTGGGCATATACCCAAAGGATGCCCCATCCTATCACAAGGATACTTGCTCAACAATATTCATAGCAACATTATTCAAAATAGCTAGGAACCTTGATGTCCCTCAACCAAAGAATGGACAAAGAAAATGTGGTACATTTACAGTGTTACTCAGCTGTTAAAAAAACAAAGATCATGAAATTTGCAGGCAAATTAATGGAACTTGAAAAAAAAATCATCCTGAGTGAAGAAAAGCAGACCTAGGAAAGCAAGCATTTTATGTACTCACTTATTAGTAGATATCAGCTATAAGTAAAAGAAATAATAATGCTGTGGTCCAAAGAGTCAGAGTGTCTAGGTAACAAGGAAGGGTTAAGGGGGATGCAAGGATCTCCCTGGGAAGGGAAAATAGAAAAAATTTCATGTATTGACTTGAGGTGGATAGGGTTGGGATAAAAGGGATCAAATTTGGGGGGGGGGGTTAGAAAATACTCTGAGAAATGACTGGAATTTGGGAGATGAGGCTAAAACCTAACGTAATGGAAAATCCATAGAACTATAAAAGTAGCCCTTGTCAATGGCTCCTAGCAATGGGGGACACAGAGTCTGAACCAGCCACCTTCTGTAACTAGGCCAGTTTGTTGTTTCTACAGAATTTTTATGAAGAAGAACCTAGCAGAATCATCATTAAGGAGACTGAGAGACTTCACCCAGAAACTGAAAGGAGCAGATGCAAAGTCCCACAGCCAAACATTAGGCAGAGCTTAGACAGTTCCACTGAAGAGGGGTAGGAAGGATTGAAAGCACCAGATGGTCCAGAGACACTACATGGTCTACAGAGGAACAGACTGACAGTGCCTCTCAGAGATCAGGAAGCCTTTAGGGGTCTGAGTCACAAGTTAAGTTATTGCTGAAAAGTTTGTTGATTTGTGGGATTCCAAAATGTGAAAGCAATAACTGTCTCCTAGTGAGTAGCCATGTCCAGCCTTGGTGTGAAGGTATATGCCTAGTCTTGGTTTGTTCATGTCCCTTGGTGGTCTGCTTTTCTCTGAGGGCAAAAATTTGGGGAAGAACTTCAGTGCAGAGAAAGTGGAGGAGGAAAGAGGAGAAAATGTGGTCAGGACATAATATATGTGAAAAGAATAATTTTCTTGGTGTACACATTTCTATGCCATGTATGGCACATGTGTGCAGAATTCACAGAGACCAGAAGAGGGTATCAGATCCCCCTTATCTGTTGTGACAGTTGGCTGTGAACTATATGAGGTGACTGTTAGAAGACAATTTTTGAGCCCTCTGGAACAGCAATATGCACTCAAAACTGCTGATCCATCTCCCCAGGCTTCTAAATATTCTTAAATCAGATGTAAATTCCAGACCTACCAGTAACATTTGCATATAAATCCAAGCCTTTTCAAAATTGTGAATTTTTAAAGCATGTTACATAGTCTGTCTCGCCATAGCTGTGAGAGCTGGAAAGACTTTGAAGAGAGTGGACACATGCTGTTTGTCAGTTCTACCATATCTCAAGGTAGTAGGCACCATTCCCACAATAACTATTCTAGAAATGGGAACATACTGTCTAGAGTCTCACCAAGTCTGTCTTATAGGGGTCTGACTCATAACGGTGAAGAATGTGTGATAGAAACATGAGAATAGTTAGTCCTTCAGCAGGCTACCACACTGGAGCTGTGCAATTGGGTTTTTTACCACACCTACCTGCACTAAAGTTCTGGTCTCTTCAAACACCACAGCTTCATGAGCATGGCAAGTTACCATCTCTAACCCTTAATTACTCTTTCATCTGTGGCATGAGCATGATTTTAAACCTCTTACAAATTGATCATGAGAGACTGTTGTGAAAATGGGTAGAAGTGCTCACTGAGACCCTTATGTGGACACACAAGTTGCAAAGCTTTAGATGTACTAAAGGCAGGTGACAATGCCTTGAAATCACTCAAAGCTGTTTTAAAATGCCAATACTATAATCTGAGTTTTTATCTTTGGGGGAGGGGGATGTTTTAGCTTTGTCCATGAACTCATGATAAACCAAGAAGACATTCTTTTCCTTTAAATACATACTGAAATAGTGATTGTCATTCTAGCAATCAATGGCAATTAGTTTTCAAAGAAAATTCTATGTGCTTACTTTTACAGTGTGTATTGAAATCATAAAACATATCTGTGAAACATCATTTGACTGAGGAGATAGATTTGAAAATCATTCTACAAGCTATACCATACATTTTACAGAGAAAAAAAAATTGAAAAAAATTGATATCAAGGCCCAAAACATTTCAACACAGGCTATGCAGAAAGGTTTTAAGGAACTGCTCACTTCCAACTAAGTCACACAATAAAACTAGCATGTCACTCTTCATGGGAAAATGGGCACAAAGCAGGCTATGTCTCAGCCTGAGCACTGACATAGAGACTTGAATGCACTGTGCTTGTCAGAAACAGGCCACCTGATGGGACTGGAGATTGCTGTATGAAAGATTGACCTGGCAATGGGTAGGTCCATACATCACCATTTTGAGACCACTGCTTTTCTTTAGACTTGAATTCTGAGAACGGATGTCATCCTCTTAAAGCATTTTTGAAATCAGCTTTCATTGTTTACATGGTGTTTCAGTATCAAACCCAAATCTACACAAATTCTTCTTGGAATCCAATCATAACCAGGTTTGCTTTATATGAAAGAAAACAAGATTGAGAGTAGAGCATGGGGGTTTAGCTCTGTAACCTTTCTACTTCATAACAGTAGCAGCCTCAGTTTACTGCTTTTTGCTACTGCATCACTTGCAAGCTTCTGGCAGTGTAGTAGGTAGGCCAGTTTGGACATTTCTGAAGTCAAAAGCAGATGTCGGATTGCAAGGAGAAAGTCAAAGCATTTATTAGCTTAAAACACAGATAACTGTACAGAAGACTGGTAATTTTAAAGTTATCTGGATCAGAGTTGGGCCCTGACATTATTATTACCATGATTTTTCTCTAAAGATACCAGAATAATTCAAACAATAATTAATTTCATTTTGTTATAAAATGTCAAAACAGATGGTCCCTTTGTGTTGAATCTCCATAATAACATAACAGAGATTATAATATGCATTGAGTACTCACTAAGCCATTCTCCAGTGACACTTACTATCACTGACTTGGAGTCATATATTTTTATCTTAATTTCTTTTTTGCATATATGTTAAATTCAGAGATACCAGGAACACAGCAACGTAATTGCTTTATGTAATCTTATGTTCTAGGCATCCTTCTGTTTGTTAACTAGCTTGAGTAAGACAGAGCTATCTCTGACAATAACTTGTTTTTACTCATCAACTTTCTTTTTGTTTTAATTAAAAAGACTTTTCTAAATCTACCATTGCTCCCCCTCCCTTCCCCTCTCCCATCCCTCCAAGTCCCCCCAGTAGCTTGGCTCAGCTGTCTTTGTGAGTCTTATTTAAAAAGTTTTTTTTCCTCATACCTACCATTACTCCTCCTTCTCCTCCTCCCATCCATTTCCCAGGGAGAGCAAGGAATCCCAAAGTCAGTCAGTTAGTCTGGCATATCCAGCTGAAGTAGATCTGTGCACCCACTCCCCCCACCAACTGCATCAAGGCTGAGTAAGCTGTTCCTCTGTAGGGAATGGGCTCTGAGATGTCAGTTCATGCGTGCACCAGGAATAAACTTTGGTGCTAATGCAAGAGGCTCCACAAACTGTTCATGCCACATAACTGTCATATACATTAGGAGTCATATTTTATAGACTCTATAAATATTGGAACACTGTTTCAGAGTGTTACATAGAATACCCATGTACAGATCATAGATGTAGCTGTATAATCTTTAACGTCTCTAGAGCTCTCAGTTCAAATGCCTATCTCCACATTGTTTCTCAGAGAACAATACTTTAAATTCAGGTTAGTAATACTAAAAGTGCCAAATTTGAATGACACCAAATATTCAATTATAGAGAATGCATTTCCTTAAGTAGAATATCATCACTTAGTGGCCATCGAGGAAATGCTGTGGCAACATAGACAAATGTTCCTGATAAGATCTCAGACATTTATTGACATTACCAATGTGAAAGCAGAAAAAAAAATACCAAAGGATGAACAGAGAAATAAAAATAAATTTTTGGATAGGAGATGACATACTTCTTTATTTTAAATTTTATTTTATAATCCTATGTTTGAAATCAACATTCTCAAATCAACCCTCATTTCAGATGCTGATTTACTAGCTTGATGTGGAGCTCTGAAATGTATAATTTTTCTAATCAGATGAGAAACCTCCACCTTTACTTGAAATTCTGTACACTTTCACCTGAGAATAAATCCTCTACGTATTTGCAGTGAAATGAAATTACAAAAGAGTCAGGAAAATGCTATAGTGCACGCTGGAGAGGAGTGGGATTCTCTCAAATGAGAAATTTGATCCTATAGCCTACACTTTCAGAATAAAAGATAGTAGTCTTGATATTTAAATATTTCCAAGAAGACCTGGAAATTGAAAATTGTGCATAGTATGAAAGATTTCTGAAAATATAACTATATGTTCATTGTCCTCTGAGACAACAGGATCAAGAGTTCAAAGGGAAACATGAGGTATACAAATAGTAGCAGAGGAGATGGCTATAATGGGCACAGCAGAGACAAGGCTGGGAAGACACTGTGCCAGCATACAATATGGAAAACTAAGTCTAAGGATGGATAACTGATAATCTGTGATTCTTGGTGATAAGATACACCTATAGGGCACTGTAAGAGATTGGGACACATAGGAATTCTGAGAACATCCTACCCCTCTGGACACAACTGAGAGTTTGTGACCATGCAATGTCTGTAAAAAAAAAATTCCTGCAAAGCAATGATTGTGCTCAACACTATGACAGGTGTTTCACAGGTGTAAGCTCACTGACTCCATCCCCACTGTCATGCTCGAAGAGAAAGTGTTCTGCAATACTGTCCAACAACAGGAGTGTGAGCACCTTAACATTTGAATATAAAGGAAAAAAAACAATTAAATTATATCCTCAATAAAAAGATCTTTAGCTATCATCGCCACTATGCATTACATTCTGACTGCAATGTGATGGAATCTGCTTGCAGATTTTATTTACATTCCCTCGGTGCCTATAGTTGTTGAACCTGTCTTCAGGTAATCATGATTATTTTGTATGTTTTTTGAGAAACATTCTCCAAATTTAAATTCCAGATCATTGACTGAAGCATTTTGCAATAGGTAGACTCTAAAGAAAAGTAACTGAAGAGTACAAGAAAATGGTAGTGAGTTATTAGAGAAACAGAAGGATTTTACATGGATGGAGGTGAGGGATCATTAGAGAGAGAGTATATATTCTATTAAAGTATGTTATATGTACAAGTGAAATTGTTACAGTTAAATCCACCATTTAGTACAATTCATTTGTGCTAATATTTTAAAGAGTAAAATGATTATTTTCCAAATATATTTTAGTTCTGTAGTTGATATAAACTGACCCAGAAAACAATTAATTCACAGAGGATCAAAAATCCTATTCTTTTATAGTGGCTTTTACTTTAATTCTCTTGAAACAGCTTAAAGTCCTCTGCAGGGTGAACGGCAGTTAAGGATGCATTGAACATTGTTGCTTGGCTGCAGACACTCACAATTTAGCTTCTAGAATGATGCTGTAAACCCAAGTGCTTTGGATCTGCTTGTTGCTGCCACTTGCCTGTGTTGTGGATTGAACTTGAATTTGCAGCCGTGAGATATGTGTGCCAATTTCACATTACAGTTTCTCCTTAATGTCCTTTCCAGGCTGTTCCTTGTGTTTGATTATAGGGCTGCTGGCTGTTTTCTTCCTCAGAAAGTTATGTATGAGACAACTCTGACAAGGCATGCTAGGTGATTTGGATGTCCTTACAAAATGCCTCTAGTGTATGAGACATCAACACAGCTGAAGCTGACAACTTGTTTCAGTTTCAGGATCCTCTCAACCTTTTGCAGTGATTCTGTCTCCATCCCTTCCTTGCTGTTGACTATTAGTAACACCAAGCAGTACATCACTGCGCTGCATCAAACTCCAAGTCACCCTGCAATTACTAGCGCATCTTTGCATCAGACTTTCCAAGTCACGCTGAAGTGACAAACTCTTCAAAGAGTGAAAAATAATTCAATTTTATAACAGTGAATGACACCTGACCATCAAATGTGTATGGTATGCATCATGGGAGAAATAATATCCATTAAATAACTTCAACTTTGACTTAAATATAATGTAGAAAAACTTTTAAAATTACTCATTAAAACAAGAAAAATTTCAATACAAAGTCTAAAACTACATAGAATTAAAGAAGCCAATTACCACTAATGATTGATTCAAAAAACTAACTGGAATTCTAAAATTGTTGAATTTATGTTTAGGAATATCAGAAGAATAAATACAAATGTCGGGCAGACATATGGCATTTGAAAGATATTGTTAGACTTTTAGAAAGTCAGAAGACCTTCCAGTAGACTCTCTCCTGAAGTTAGAGAAGAGCGGATGGACCTGTGCAAAATAAACACTGGCAGAAAGGGAGCTGAGTAAAGTTGTCCTTGGGACCATATGAGGTGCAGCAAACAAGAACTCCTAACAACTGTGGTTACTGTACAGGATCAAGCCTATAAATCTTCTAACACAGAGGTGTTCCCCTCCCCATCAGTTAAGGAACTGATGGCTTCCTGTGGAGAAAGAGTCAGTTGTTTTTGACATACTGCTTTGGACAATCCTACAGCCATATGTATATGAGCAACACTAATTGGATTCCTACTGTGCTTTCTGCTGCTATGATAAACACTATGACCAAAGCTATTTGTGGGGAAAAAAAAAAAAAGGCTGATTTTATAGTTTGTAATCTATCACAAAGAGAGGTCAAGACAGGAAACCAAGAAATGAGGAGCCGGAAAAGGAACTGAAACAGAGACCATGGATAAACACTGCTTACTGGCTTGTTTCTTATGGCTTTCTCAGATACCGTTCTTATACAAACCAAGACCACCTGCCCAGGAGTAGCACTGCCCACAGAAAATGCTCCACAGACGTGTCTGCATATGATGAAGGCATTTTCTCCATTGGGGTTCCCTCTTTGCAGATGACACTGGGTTGTGGCAAACTGAAGAAAACACTACTAAGCAGAACAGTGGAATTTTAAAGTGCCAAAGAACTTAGGAGTGAATTTGTTTGGGGTGACCACAGGAGGAGTTGGAGGGAGAAAGTGAACAGTAGAAATTATTAGGATATATTTAATACAAATATGAAGTTTTCAAAGAATAATTACAAAACAAAAATCACTTTACCCAGCCCAGGCAGAGGTCCTGATCTCCTGGAATCTAGCCCTGTAACATAGCCCTTGGAACTCCATGCCCACTCATCTCTCTTCTAAATCCAGACCAGCAGGAAAAACCCTTTCAGGCAAGAAGCCACAGTAAAATCCAGTTTGGTAAACTCCCCCAACCACAAAACCCCACCCATCATCCAACAACCTCAGCAACAACCCAAGATCCACAGACCCTCAGCACCCATTAGACCAAGAATTCTTCAGCACCTATTGAATCAAGAACTCCTAAATGATTAAGAGCTCACTCTGGATAAAGAGATCATGTTGGACAAGAGTGGTTCCCAGAGACACAGAATCAGCCAGGTCTTATCACACCAAGTACAGTCATGGTGAATACAGAATACACTACCTCCAAGTGTTCTAAGAGCCTGATTTGGACCAAGAAAACCAACCTCTCTGAGACAGAGACACAACTATAACAGATTGCTCTAGATCAGATCTCTGAGATACAGACAAATCCTGCAGTGATCCAAAGAAGCAATGAGTAGATGTCAGTGCAAGAATACATATAAATAATAAAGAACAACATGGCACCACCAGAAACTGGTGGTTCTATGAGACCTGATCGTTCCAATACAGAAGAAGCAGAAGGAAACATTAAAAACAACTTTATGAAGAAAATAGAAACTTTAAAAGAGGAAATAAAATATTCTCATAAAGAAATAAGGAGAAAAGACAAACAAATATAGGATGAGATAAGAAAAACCCTGAAAGAAAATAGAAAAATTCAAAATTAAAAAAAAAAAAAACAAGAAAAAGCAATCTAACAGGTGAAGGAAACATTTCAAGATTTAAAAATTGAAATAGAAGCAATAAAGAAGACACAAACAAAGGCAATGCTGGAAAAGAAAATCTGAAGAAATGAACCAGAAGTACAGATGCAAGCATAGCCAACAGAATACAAGAGATGGAAGAGAAAATCACGAGAGAGGGAGATTCAATAGTGGAAATAGATACACCAGCCAAAGAAAACATTAAAAACCAAAAAGGTCATAAAACAAAACATCTGAGAAATATAAGAAACCATGAAAAGACCAAACCTAAGAATAATTTGAATTGAAGAATACCAGCTTAAAGGCACAGAAAACATATTCAACAAAATCATTGAAGAAAACTTTCCCAGTCTAAAGAAGGAAATGCTTATAAATATACAAGAAACTTGCAGAATACCAAATAGATGAGATCCCAAAAAAAGTTCACTTGCCACAGAACAATCAAGCCAATAACCCTACAGAATAACGAAAGAATACTAAGGGCTACAAAAGAAAAAGGCCAAGTCATCTTAATAAAGGCAGACCCATCAGAATAATACCAGATTACTCAATGGAAACAATGAAAGCCAGAGCATCCTGGTCAAATGCTATACAGACACTAAAAGACATGGGTGACAGCCCAGACTACTATACCCAGCTAAATTATCAATCACCGTAGATGGAGTAAACAAGATATTTCACAGCAAAATCATATCTAAACAATATCTATCCACAAATCCAGCCCAACAGAAAAACATGAGAGGGAGAACTCCAACCTAAGGAAGCTAGATATACCCATGTAACCACAAGAAATAAATAATACAAGAAAAGAAAAACCTCAAGAAGGGAAGCACACACTACCACACAAAATAGCAGAAAATCACAATTGCTGCTCACTAATAACCTTTAATATCTGTGGACTCAATTCACCTATAAAAAGACACAAGCCAACACAAAGTATACAAAAGCAAAATTCATGCTTCTGTTGCATATAAGAGGCACCTCACGTTGAAAGACAGACACTAGCTCAGACTAAATGGTTGGGAAAAGACTTTTCAATCAAATGGTCCTAAGAAACAAGCTGGTGCAGCCACCCTAATATCTAACAAAATATCCACCAAACAAAAATTAATCAAAAGAGGGACATTACTTATTCATCTCAAGAAAAATCCAGCAAGATGATGTCCCAATCCTGAACATTTATGCCCCCAACACAAGGGCTCCTACATATGTAAAAGAAACATTACTAAATCTTAAATCTCATATCAAACCCCACACATTAATATTGAGAAATTTCAATAAGTCACTCTCACCAATAGATAGGTCTACCAGACAGAAATTAACAGAGAAATAAGGGATCTAACAGGTATTATGACTCAAATGAACTTTATAGATATTTCCCGAACTTTCCACCCAAACACAAAAAAATATAACTTTTTCTCAGCACCCTAGGGAACTCTCTCTAAAATTGATCACATACTCAGTCATAAAGCAAATATCAATAGATGCAAAAAAAATGGAAATAACTCTTTGTATCCTATCAGACCACTATGGACTAAAGTTAGAGTTCAACTGCAACATAAACCGCAGAAGCCTACAAATTCATGTAAACTAGATATCTCTCAAGTGAATCACCTCTGGGTCAGGGAAGAAATAAGAAAATAAATCAAAGACTTCCTAGAATTCAATGAAAATGAATCCTTAACATACTTAAACTTATGGGACATAATAAAATCAGTGCTAAGAAAAAAAATCATAGCACTAGATTTCTACATGCAAAACCTAGAGCAACATCACACAAGAGACTTAAAAGCACAGCTGAGAGCTCTAGAACAGTTAGAAGCAAACTCACTTAGGAGGAGTAGACCACAGGAAATAATCAAACTCAGGCCTGGAATCAATAAAATTGAAACAAAGAGAACAATATAATGAATCAATTAATCAAAGAGCTGGCTCTTTAAGGAAGATAAGGAGGTAGCCAAATCATTAACCAAACTAACCAAAAGGTAGAGAAAGATTATGCAAATTAACAAGATGAGAAATGAAAAGGGGAACATAACAATAGACACCCAGGAAATCCAGAGAAACACTGGATCATACTTTGAAAAACTATACTCAACTAAGTTATAAAATCTAAAAGAAATGGACAGCTCTTTATGAAGGTATCACTTACCAAAAATTAAATCAAGACAAGAGAAATGACCTAAACAGACCTACAATCTCCAAAAAAGTGAAGCTGTTAGTAAAAATCCCCCAAGCAAATAAAAGCCCAGAGGCATGGTTTCAGCTCAGAATTTTACCAGACATTCACAAAAGAGCTAACACCAATACTCCTCAAATTGTTCCCATAAATAGAAACAGAAAGAACATTGCTAAACTCTTTTTATGAGTCACCCTGAAGCCCAAGCCATTCAAAGATGCAACAAGAAAAAAAAATACAGATTAACCTCATTCATAAACATTGATGCAAAAATACTCAATAAAATACTGCAAACTAAATTCCAGAGCATGTTAAAAAATCATTCACCATGACCAAGTAGCCTTCATTCTAGAGAGGCAGGGATGGCTCAACATACCAAAAAAAAAACAAAACAAAACAAAACAAAACAACAACAACAAAAAAAAACAACTGTCAATGCCATCCATCATATAAAAAAAAAAAAAAAAACTGAAAAAAAAACCCATATAATTATCTTCAATGGTGAAAAAGCCTTTGACAAAATCCAACACTCCTTTATGGTAAAGGTCCTGGAGAAATCAGGGATACAAGAAAAATACCGAAGCATAATAAAGTCAATATGGAGCAAACCAACAGGCAACATCAAGCTAAATGTAGATTAACTCAGAGAAATCCCACTAAAATCAGAAATGAGACAAGGCTGTCCTATCTCACCATATTTACTCAACATAGTTCTACAAGTTTTAGCTAAAGCAATAAGAGAACAAAGGGAGATGGAAGAGATATAAATTATAAAGGAAGAAGTCAAACTATCTCTATTTGTAGAAGATATAATAGTATACATAATTGACTCCCACAATTCTACCAGAGAATTTCTACAGCTGATAAACACCTTCAGAAATATAGCAGGGTATAAGACTAACTCAAAAAAATCAATAGCCCTCCTATAAATAAATGGTAAAATGACTAAAAAGAAATAAAGGAAACATCACCCATTATAATAGCTGCAAACAGCATTAAATATATTGGCGTAACACTAACCAAAGAAGTGACAGACATGTATGACAAGAACTTTAAGTCATTAAAGAAAGAAATTGAAGAACATCTCAGAAAATGGAAATATCTCCCATGCTCCTGGGTAGGTAAGATCAACATAATAAAAATGTCAATCTTACCAAAAGCAATCTACAGATTCAATACAATCCCTATCAAAATCCCAACATAATTTTTACAAACCTTGATAAAACAATATGCACTTTCATACGGAATAACAAGAAACCCAGGATTGCCAAAACAATACTGTTCAATAAAAGAATTTCAGGAGGTATCACCATCTTTGATTTCAAGCTAAACTATAGAGCTACCATATAAAAACAGCCTGGTACTGGCACAAAAACATACTTGTGGATCAATGGAATCAAATTGAAGGTCATGACCTTAATTTACACACCTATGAATGCCAGAGTTTTGACAAAAAAGCCAAAAACATGCAATGGAAAAAAGATAATATCTTTAACAAATGGTGTTAGCATAATTAGATGGTAGTATGTATAAGAATGCAAATAAATCCATATGTATCACCCTTCACAAAACTCAAGTCCAAGTGGATCAAAGACTTCAACAGAAACCCAGTTACACTGAACTTGATAGAAAAGAGAGTGGAAAATACCCTTGAATGCATGGCCAGGTGAACACTTCTTAAATATAATACCAGTAGCACAGATACTAAGAACAACAATTAATAAATGAGACCTCCTTAAACTGAGAAGTTTTTGTAAGGAAAAGAACATAGTCAAGCAGACAAAATTACAGCATACAGAATGGGAAAATGTCTTCACTAACTCTACATCTGACAGAGGACTCATCTCTAAAATATTTAGAAAACTCAAGAAACTAGAGATCAAAAGTCAAATGATTCAATTAAAAAATGGAATTTGGAGTTAAATGGTTATTTCTCAACAGAAGAATTACAAATGGCTGAAAGGCATTTAAAAACTGCTCAGCATCCTTAGCCATCAGAGAAATGCAAATCAAAACAACTCTGAGGTATCAGCTTACACCTGTCAGAATGGCTAAGATCAAAAACATGGATGCCAGCCTATGGTGGAATGGATGTGGAAGAAGGGAAACACTCCTCCATTGGTGGTTGGTGTGTAAACTTGTATAGCCACTTTAGAAGTCAGTATGGTATGGAAGTTCCTCAGAAAACTGGGAATCAATCTATGGAATGATCCAGCAACATCACTACTGGACATATACCCAAAATATACACACTTTTACCCCAAGGGCATTAGCGCAACTATGTCCATAGCAGCATTATTTGTAATAGCCAGAACCTGGAAACAACCTAGATGCCTCTCAACTGAAGGATGGATTTAAAAACCATGATACATTTACTAAATGGAGTACTACTCAGCAGTTAAAAATATTACATTGTAAAATTTGCAGAGATTTTAGGAGTGTCATTCTGAGTGAGGAAACACAGGCCAAGAGACATAGACATTGTATGTCCTCACTTACAATTGGGTTTTAGACATAAAGCAAAGAATAATCAGGCTGCAAACCCCACCTACAAACAGTTAGGTAATAGGAGAAACAAAGGAAAGACATCCAGGGATTCCCCTTGGATAGGAGATATAGAGAACTGCTGAGTGAATCAGGATTATAATGGGGAGCGACCGAGGAGAGGTGGAAACAAGTCATGAAAGGAGGAGATGGTTGAGTGGGAGGAGCAACAGAGAGGGAGAAGAAAGAAATGAATATCTTGATGGAGCAAGTCACTGTGGGATTGGAAAAATACCTGGTGCTAAGGAAACATCCAAAAACTTACAAGATGTCCCTGGATATGACTCCAAGCCATAGTCTAGAGGGCGTCTAAACAGGACTTCCCCTATAGTCAAACGAAGGACAACCCTAACTGTCATTATAGAACCTTCATATAGCAATGGCTAGGGAGAGAAACAGAGATCCATAGTTAAGCACTGTGTTGAACTCCAGGTCCATCTGAAGAGAGAGAGAAGAGAGTATATGAGCAAAGGGATCAGGATCATGAGAAGGAGACCCACAGAGATGGCTGACTCAAGCTATTAGGAGCTCACTGATCCTGAAATAATACATGAGGAACATTCATGGAAAGGAACTAAACCGTCTAAATGTAGAGGGCAGTAAAAGGTGTGGGCAGTTTGTGGAGCCTCTTGGAGTAGAGTCAGATTGTGCATGAACTAGCGTCTTGTTGCCTATTCCCTACAGAGGAACACCTAACCCAGCCTTAATACTCAGATGAGGGACTCGGATCTACGTCATCTGGATGTGCCAGATTGACCTGACCCACCTTGGGACTCCTTGCCCTCCTTAGGGAATGGATGGGAGGACTGGGAGGAACTGGGATTAGGGAAGGGAAGGGGAGCTATGGTATATAGGAAAAAAGAACTTTAAATAAAAAATGGAAAAAAGAAAAAGCTAACATGTAAATTTACCATATTGAAACATCAATAAAGAGACACATGTGTAACTATTTTATGGAGCCTGGTAAGTCTTAAGTTCCCTTGAAGGGCCGTACATGCCGTGATGCATCAAAAATGTCCACACAAACATGAAGTAATTAGCCAGTGTCACCAGGAAGGCAAATGAATGAATAAATAAATAACAACAAACATATTTCTGTTTCCCATAGTGAGCATATCTCATTCAGTTGTGTCTGTTGGTTCTAAACTAGTGTATTTCCAATGACTATTTCCGAGAGAAGGAGAATCAGTTTCTTTTGAGCTATGGCTCTTAGTAAGTTATCCAGGACCTATTGGGTATGATCTTATACCCTACACACACATGCAACAGGAATTGAAGTCAGTGATTTATGCAGTTAGTGTTGACAGCAATGGGGAGACTACATACTATGACATCTGAGTGAAAATTTACAATAATTCTGAAACAAAACCATCAATGTTTTCTCAAGTGTCAAAAATAGACTTCTGAGTGAGATGCTGGATTAGAAACTACGTCTGAGTGAGAGAATGAAGACAGATGAGGGAGACTCAACCCCCATCAGAGAGAATGCGGATTAGGGCTGCATTAGTGCCTGCCTAGCCTGTTCCTGCTGCCTCCTCACCTGCCAAGTGGCATTTGCTCTGCACACTAGCCCACACCTTCTGTTTCAGAGAGAAAGAGCTCTGCTGTTGAGAGTCAATATAGAAACAGGACAGGGTAGGAGCATGCTAGTCATAAAGCAAGCAATCAAGAAGACAAACAAACAATAAAAACACATTGCTGTAGACACCACTTACTTATGTCACTGAATATAGAGAAACATGAGAGCACCCATTCACCCTAACACACGTGTCAAGCACAACATTAAAACACAAAGAAGAGGAGACCAACAGACCCAGAGCTTATCTCCTCTGATGAAAGGAAACCAGAGACTCTTAGAAAGCTAAAAGTTCAAAAAATAATTCAGAATTATACTATTTATAAAAACCGATAAGCAGACAGAGATCTCAAATAAGTATGAGAAGGTGAGTGGAAAGAGAAATATCAATTCAAGGTCCAAATGAGAAATTTGCCGAAGAGGAAATAAGTTAGACACTGGTACAATTATTTTTATAAGATATACAGACATAAAAGTTAACAAAATTTTTAAACAGAAAGATAGGCAAACAAATTCTGAAAATGAAACAATCAACTAATCAAAACACATCAGAAAGCATCACCAAAATATAGAACCAAGTAGAAGAATGGATTTCAGGGATGGAGAAGTATGTCAAAACAATAACGCTTACTAGAGTCAAAAAAGAACATTAATCATATGTTCGGGAAGTCTGGGCTACATTCAAGAGACTAAATCTAAAAAGTCAAGTATAACAGAAAAAAGCTTTGAGAAAATTTAAAATCGCAGGCAACTTGTTAAATAAAATTATGTCAGAAACCAAGAGCAAAAAAATGAAATCTAAAGAAAGGAGATATCTAGAACTCTAAATATGCATGGACAGAAAAGAATCCCTTGAAGGCACATCATACATAGTGAGTTGTCAAAAGATCAAAGTAAGAAAATAATATTAAATGTTGTAAGAAAAAATCCAACTCTTATAAAAAGGCAGAGATGCCAGAATAACTGCAGAACTATTATCAGGAACTCCAAAGTTCAGGAAAACATGGAATGATTCATTCTAACTACCGGAAGTAAAATTTGGCAACCCAAAAGACTGAATCGTCTTAGCTTGATGAGAAATAACATTTCAAATAAGCTCAAATTTGAGCAGTTTATGGCAACTAGCATTGCAGACAATTCTGATAGAAATACCTTATATCGGAAAAGACGGTAGTTTTATCCATGAGAACACAGGAAACAAAGAGCACAGTTCCAAGACAAAGAACACATGAATAAAGAATACAAGGAAGAAATAAATTATCGCCAACACCGCAAACATGCAAATGTTTTTAAGTGATATTTTATTTAAAATATTTTTCTCATATCCTCTACTGCTCCCCCTTTTACCTCCTCCCCCTCCTCCATCAGCCCTTCCCTACCCTACACCCCCATCTCTCCCCCAGAGAGGCAAGGTGAGTCAGTTCAGTCTGGCATATCCATTTGAGGTAGGTCTGATTCCCTCATCCTAGTCTTAAGGCTGGGTTAGGTGTTCGTCTCTAAGGAATGGGCTCTAAGATGCCAGTTCATGCACAGGAACATAGTCTGATCCTACTCCAAGAGGCTCCACGAACTTCCCATTCCATTCAACAGTCATCAACCTTCAGAGGGACTAAGTATAAGACCATGTATAATAGGAATTATTATAAGAGAATGTCTGGGGGAGGGAAAGGCAAAACATAAGCATGGTCAAACTACAACTAACAAATAATAAATTTAAGGTCTATCTTACATGTCTAGAGTATTGGTAAGTGGCAATGTATAAGGATTATTTTAAAGCTATTTATCTTGAATAATAAAAATCTAACACTTGAATGTTTTTTTGTTAAGGGATGAGATGGTAGTAACTTTAACTATTTAGTCTTTAACCTTATCAAGAGTTGAGTAGGGAAATATATTATCTGAAAGTGTGAAGCACAAGAGAGTAGCTTTTAAGATTTAGGAGAGGACAGAGACAGTCAGCTACTTGGAAGGTCACTATGGCTTTTTTGTGCAGATGGAGCGGTCTTTATTATTTTGGCTATAGGCTTATGATATTGGACAGATTATTTTAGAAGCATGGCATTTTTGGAGAAGCTGTCTTATTCTGTTTAGGCAGGTTTTGTCAGTCTTTATTTTTTATCTTGTTTGTCTGGATTGGACAGCTTGTGTATTGACAGCAGTCAAGGCAAAGGCAGGTCTCTGTCCAACAGGCCATTGTCTGTGACGGAAGACAAAGTCTTGGTGGAATGTCTTTCATGCCTAACACTATCTCGGGAAAGGAACAGTGATGTCAGGAGTTGCCGTCTCTCATGACCGAAATTTGAAGAATAAAACATTAAATGTTAAATTTTTTAGGTCTATGAAGTAATTGAAGACTTTTGTTTATCTGATATATTTTAGTTTCTATTTGGGAAACTTAAATAACATGACTATCATATGGCAAACTTAAATAACTGTGATTTGTAAATTTTATTATCATAAAGACTGACATTTATATTGTAAAATAGGCAATCTATAATGGATATATGGTTCTTGAATAATTATTTAAGTATGATTATTACGTAAATATTAATTAGAGGTACATGTACCATGCAAAATAAATTATTATATGAAAGTATATAAATAAGTATATAATATATAGTATAATTAAACAGATAGTAATTGTGTATTGGGAATGACAATAATATACTTAATATGTATTAGTATGCAAAATATTTTAAACAGAGGTAGAGCATGTATAAAATATGGCATTTATAAATTTAATTTTATATTAATATATAAATTATCTCAGACATGTAAAACAATTTTAGATTTAAATTTGTATTAGTATATAAATTAACTCAACTAAACATATAAAATAATTTTATATTTGTATCAATATATAAGCATCTTTATCAGTGTAAATTGTCTTTAGCTCATATTTGGCTAATAATAGTTTGAAGGTAGATATAATAATCTATGTTTGTTTTATATATTTATTCTCCTTTTTCTTCTTTAAAAGGGATTTTGAGTCTATATTATTGCTTTATCCTCCAACCCAAGTTTAACTTGTCAGATTCATAATTATCTATAGTCCTTAGAAGACAAAATTTATTGGGAGAAGGGTGTAGTTCTTTATAAGATTGCTTCTTCCTGACTTGTGGGTAGCGGCATCTCTGTGGGATATTGTAAAAACTAAGACAGTGGTTAGGTCGGAATGGACTGACTATAAATATCTATAACCATTCTCAGAGTACTGGGTAAGTTCATCTGGGAATCTTGTTGAAGATGTGACATGAAGGATAATCATAGTAAGCTATCCTGAAACCGTCCTGGATAGTCTACATTTCAAAAGCAATCACTGAGTGGTGTTCCCCAGGTCTTTTTCTGTAATAAAGCTTACTTGTAATATATTGTATAAAGGATTAACATTTATTCAGGGGCATATCATATTAAGATGTAAATAAAACTTACGATGAGTTTTGGAGAGAATAGTCTTACATTGGCTCTTATCCACTCTTCAGAATGTATGAACCAAAACAGAGCCTAGAACTAGGTATCACTGGCTCTTTAATCTGGCCATGCTCCATAGGGTGCTTGATTGTCAGGAGCTACTAAGGCTCCCTAAATAATGCCTGAATCCCAGGACAGGAGGGTTTAGTTCCTTTCCCTGAAGGTTCCTCAGTGGTTGTTTCTGAGTCAGCGAGCTCCGAATAGGTCTGGTCAGCTGTCTCTGTGGGTCTCCTCCTCATGATCCTGATCCCTTTTCTCATATACTCTCTCCTCTCTCTCTTCAGCTGGGCCAGGAGCTCGATCTGGTGCTTAGCTATGGATCTCTTCTTCTATCTGTATCCATTGCTGGATGAACGTTCTGTAATGACATGTAGGGTGGTCGTCATTTGATTATAGGGGAAGCCTGTTTAGGATCCTCTATACTATTGGTTGCAGTCCTAGCCAGGGACACTAGGTCTCTTTCCAACCCCACAGTGGCTCCATCTATCAAGATAGCCATTTCTTTCTTCTCCTTCTCTGTTGTTCCTCCCACTCAATCATCCCCTTCTCTCATGATTTGTTTCCACCTCTCCTTGGTACCTATTATGATCCCAATTTACTTACTCAGGAGATATTCTCTATTTTCTCTTCTCGGGGGGTATCCCTGGATGTCGCTCTTAAGTTTGTTCTATATCCAAGCTGTTCAGGGGTTGTGATTTTCAGCCTGGATATTCTTTAGTTTTTGTCTAAAATTCACTTATGAGTAAGTACATATCATGTCTATCTTTCTGTAACTGTGTTACCTCACTCAGGATATTCTCCAAATTCATCCATTAGCCTGCAAATTTTAGGTTGTCAGTTTTTTGTTTTTGTTTTTGTTTTTCTGAGTATCACTGCATTTTGTAGATGTACCACAATTTGTTAATCCATTCTTCAGTTGAAGGGCATATAGGTTATTTCCACATTCTTGCTATTATGAATAATGCTGCTAAGAATATAGTTGAGCTAATGCCTTTGGGGTACGAATGAGCATCCTTTGAATATATGCCCAATAGTGATATTGCTGGATCATTGGGTAGATTGATTCTCACTTTTCTGAGGAACTGCCGTATTGCTTTTCAAAGTGATTGTACAAGTTTACACTCCCACCAGCAATGGAGGAGTGTTTCTCATGCTTCATATCCTCTCCAGCACAGGCTGTCATCTGTGTTTTTTTATCTTAGCCATTCTAACAGGTATAAGACGCTATCTTCAGAGTTTTTAATTTGCATTTCTCTGATGGCTAAAGATGTTGAGCAACTCTTTAAGTGTCTTTCAGCCATTTGTAATTCTTCTGTTGAGAATTACATTTTTAGCTCTGAACACAATTTTTTATATGGTCATTTGGTTTTTTGATCTCTAGTTTCTTGATTTCTCTATATATTTTAGAGATGGTTCCTCTGTCAGATGGAGGGTTGGTGAAGAACTTTTCCCAGTCTGTAGGCTATTATTTTGTCTTATTGACTGTGTCCTTTCCCTTACAGAAGCTTCTCAGTTTCAGGAGGTCTCATTTATTGATTGTTGTTCTTAGTGTCTGTGGTATTGGTGTTATATTTAGAAAGTGATCACCTGTGCCAATGCACTGAAGGGTATTTTCCACTTTCTTTTTTATCAAGTTCAGTGCAGCTGGGTTTATGTCTATGTCTTTGATCAAATTGGACTTAAGTTTTGTGCAGGGTGATAGATATGCATCTATTTGCAATCTTCTAATACTACTATCCAGTTATGCCAGCATCCATTTGTTGAAGATACCATCTTTTTTTCGTTGTATATTTTTGCTCTCTTTGTCAAAAATAGGTGTTCATAGGTGTGTGTCTTTGTTTTGATTCCATTGATTCACAAGTCTGTATTTATGCAAGAACCAAGTTCTTTTTTATTACTGTAGCTCTACAGTATAGCTTGAAGTCAGGAATGGTGGTGCCTCCTGAAGTTCTTTTATTGAATAGGATTGTTTTGGCAAGCCTACGTTTCTTGTTGTTCCATATGAAACTGAGTATTTTTCTTTCAAGGTAAGTAAAAAATGTGTTGGGATTTTGTTAGAGATTGCATTGAATCTGCAGATTACATTTGATAAAATTGCCATTTTTACTGTGTTTATCGTACCTATCCAGGAGCATGGGAGATCTCTCCATTTTCTGATATCCTCTTCAACTTCTTTCTTCAGTGACTTAAAGTTCTTGTCAAACAGGTCTGCCACTTCTTTGGTTAGAACTTCAAGATATTTAATACTTTTTGCAGCTATTATAAAGGGTGATGCTTCTTTATTTCTTTTTCAGCCATTTTACCATTTGTGTTTAGGAGGGCTGTTGATTTTTTTGAGTAAATCTTGTACCCTGCTACATTGCTGAAAGTGTTTATGAGCTTTAGGAGTTCCCTGGTAGAATTTTGGGGGTCATTTATGCATACAATCATATCATCTGCAAATAGAGATAGTTTGACTTCTACCTTTCCAATTTTTATCCCCTTAATCTTCATTTTTCTCCTATTGCTTTCGCTAAACCTTGGAGAACTATATTGAATTGATAAGGGGAGAGAGGACAGCTTGTCATGTTGTATCCACTTGACAAATATTTTTATAAGCAATTTCTTGTGTTATTTTTAATTCATTACTTTCTCATATCATCTTATCTGCTAATTTATCATCATCTAGATAAAAAATACTAACCCTGCAATTTATACTGAAGATATATACTTTGATGGATTACTTTATAATTTTCTATGTTTATTAATTGATACCCTTGGTATTCAGACAGATAATAATAAAAAAAACAGATGTGGCATTGCTGCATGGTGAGACATGATAATGTCTTTGGAAAAAATTGAATCTTAGTATAATAGATGAAGACATTATTATATACTAAATAAACAAAAATAGGAAGTTATAGACTCTATCTAGACTTAAATTAGCTTGAAATCATTTACTTAAAATATAAGCTGCTGTTCTCAACATCTGATAACTTCTAAATCAGTGATTCTGGGAACAAGCCCAGGACCTGCATTATTAATGAGGACCCCAGTGGCTAAAAAGTGCACACACTCATGATAAAACTTGATTATGCATGACATGTACATAAGTAAAAATAAAATTATTATGTTCTTGAATAAAAAATGAACTCAATAATTTTCAATAAATTCATTTATTCTGATCATTATGTTATATATTTAATAAAACCAGTCTGGAATATCACAGAAAAGATCTACCTATGTCAATCATGATGGATCAAAGGGTAGTTCACGCCTTTAATCACAGTACAGAGAAAGACCAGAGTGGTGACCTACGCCTTTAATCTCAGCCGATCTGAGTTTGAGGCCAGCTTGGTTTACAGAGGTTGTTCCAGGCTCCCAGGCAGGCAAAGGCAGCACCTGCCATTAGTTCCTACACTTGGGAGGCAGAGGCAAGAGCATCTCTGTAAGTTTGAGGCCAACAAAGCAAGCTCCAGGATAGCCAGGATTGTTACACAAAAAAACCATGTCTCAAAACAAAACAAAACAAACAAACAAAAGACCGTGTGAATGACTCTGTCTTCTGATATTCCATGATTATTTTATTAAATATATAACATGTGTAATTTTTAATTTAACTAAGTTCAGGGGCCCTGTTATGAAGCAAGAACCATTATATTTTTTAATTCAGAAATAATATAGATTTAAGAAATCTTTAGACTCTTATTAACTTTTAAGAGCTCTATGGGCTTGGCATTTGGGGGAATATCTCTTCCTATGGGAGTTATTCTATTGATGTGAGAAAGAGACAGATGTAACCTGAGAAAGAAGAGTTGTGTGGGAGAGGTCATGGAGATGACAGTAACTCACCTAATAATAGAATCATTTAAAAGATTCATGCAATGAGAAGCAGAGCAAGACTGCAGTGCTCTTTGTTCAAAACATATAAAGGATGCTGAAACAGTAATATCTGGCATTAAAGTACACCTGGGGGCCTTCCAAGAAGAATATCCTCTGTAACTCTGGGTTGCGGGCTATCAGATCTGGCTCAGGATTTTATACTCAAAAAATTTACCATTTAGAATTAATTGTAGCCTCAGCTTTTCATGTGCTCACTATCACCCTTTTGGAACCATTATTCATAGAGTTTGTAGCAAGATTGAAAATATTGAAACTTTTTAAAGGATGTTCATTTTTCAAACATATTTTCCTCGGGTGACCTAATTATTACTTTTCCAAACCTAAAGCATTTCTTGCAGAGAGATTTAAATTCCTCTCATGGAAACTGTTTTGCTTCTCCAAGTAATCTTTTAAAATATGCTAATGTTTCTATGTAGTAAAATTTTGCAAAAATAAAAAAAAACACACATGAGAATAATTTTAAACCTAGATTTTAGGATGTCCAAAAAGATAAAAGGCATTTTAATCAGTTGCAAATATTCAGTTGTTCTGGGAAATAAGGACTTTTTTTTTTTTTTTTTAAATCTTTCTGAGCTATTCGTCTTAGAGAGGTTCAAAGGTTTGAGGATTGGGGTAATTTTGACTTTGTCAAGTTCCTTTCATTGTAGGATTCTTTGCAGTGTAAGGAAAAATACATTCTCTTTCACCAGAAGGTTATTAGTGGAATGTTCCCATATGAACACCATTACCACCAGCCAGATACCCTGCTATTTTATTTTTTTCAGTAATGAGAGAAGGATCTTTTTTCTTCTTCTTTCTATTTTTCTTTTTCCTTTAATGTTAGAGACAAAGCTCTTATATAATTATCTGGAACATTGGATATTTTTTAAAAAATCAGATGAGACTCCCAAATAACATGCCCCACTTCTGTGTAAGTACAGGATAGAGTCACAGTGTGGTCTAGATTTTAATTCTGATGAGCACTACTCTATCCCTGAGCATCCTACAGCAGTTCCCAACTGTCACTTAAGTCACTTAAGTAGCTTGTCTGTTTTAAATGACAGAATACTCCTAAGTAATAGCTATTTTACTTTCATATAACTCATTTTCCCATAAAAAATCTACATGAAAGAATTCAGCTACCAATACAATGAAACAGTAGTTCTGATAATGGCAAAGAATTTATAATTCATGACATTTTTCACTAGAATGATTAAGAATATAGTCACTGAAATGTTTTACATCACTAAAAATTCCTAAACACTAAGATTGGTTTCCCTTGTATATGAGAGTACACATAGCCTTGGACCCTTCATCTGAGTAACAGCTATTTGATTACTTCTTGAAACATTTTATATTAAACACATAGTCCTTGAACAAAAGCCTAGAGTCAGGCTGAGAGTGGCCTAGAGAATAAGATGCAGGGAGTGAGGAAGAGTGGGGATGTCCGAGAACCAGTGAGACTCAAGAACAGCATCACCCCCAAAAACTTCAGGAGATGTCTCATCATACACCTGTCTTTTATTTCTATGGTATTTTTATTAATTAGGTTTTAATAAAAGTATTTTCATTACAAGGTATAGCCATAAATTTAATTTTTAAAAGATTATTTTTGTGCTTGTATACATGGTTCTTTAAACTGGGTTAATTTCCACAATTCTAAAAGATTAGTTATTAAACTTAGTTTCTTTCAGAGAACATTTCAAAAGCACAAAGCAAGTGGTTTTAATGCTTGCTTCCATTATTTCTTGGAAAAGTGTGAAGCTTCGTAATTGTAAGTGGTAATGTAAGATCCTTCTCCTAAGGTAAATACATTTTAAAATATTTCAAGATTATAGTGGGAAAGAAGGGTCTCAGACAGCTCAACTCTAAACTGTTTAAAACAGAAAGAAGATGCTTTCAGTGACTCATCTCTAGTACGTTTAGAAGCTTCATCTGCACACTTGAATAAGTGCTGAGGCTCTCCTAGGGATAGGCCAGTGGCCTCCATCTTCTCAAGGTGTCTGCCAGTTATATCAGTCAATGTGAATCTGAGTAATTGAGAGTTGAATTGTATTATGAGTTTTCAAGCGCAATACTGTCCCAAAGATATGTATATGTATATGTGAGAGTCTGCGATCTGAATACAATGCCCTACATAATAGACAACTGACATCTCAAAATTAATGGAAACCAGCCCTTGGTGGGCTAACTCAATCCGTGTGGTTTTGATTTAGACAATAATTATAGAGAAAAACTTGGTTTGGGCTTTGAATGAAGTAAGAATAGTTAATATGCATCACTTCCGTCAGGACGAAGATAATCAAGGTTAGCTAGCCAGACCCTCTTCAGATAAAAAATGCATGCCTTTGACCAGCCATGGTGGCACTAGCAAGACACGGGGAGACATGAGATTTGAAGAAGGAAAGGGAGGGACATCCAATGAAAATAAGAAATCGTGTATTTCCGGGATGTGAGAATAATTACAGTACCAGGAGGGCTGAAGAATAAGCCAAAGAAAATACTCACTCTTTTCCAGCTAGAGTTAAAGATATGAACTATCAGGCCTAGATCAACTTACTCTTCTCACCAAAATCAGAGCTCATGGATTATGTAGACCTGTTCTCCAGCAAGTGTATGGTTCCTATCTCTGGTTCCCAGCCCTGGGTTTACAGACCTGTGTCACTATGCCTGGCTTTACACACAGATGTGATGGATCTGAACAGAGTTCCTCATAATTGAGCAGCAAGCACTTTACTAACTGTGCAATCTCCCCAGCCCACATACTGTCATTTTTACCTATAACATTCTCTTTGTAATTACAATCTTGCCTTTCAATATTTTAGTACAAACTGATGGTTTTACTTATTCTTATATTGCAAAGCTCTTGAAACTAAGTATTTTTATTCTAGAATCTCAGTTCTCTATTGCCATCTTTTGTTACTCGGGGCATTTGGCTGGTTGAATAAATGACTGCCTAAACAATTAGTTTTATAAAATCCAGATTTAATTTGACTTTTATTTCTTAAGATATAAGACAATCAGGCATATTTCTAGCCTCTGTTGTTTAAGATATATCTTGAATTCTAATGTTAGTTCATTGAGACAGCTCATAAGAGAAAGTTTCTAGCAAGAACTGAGAAACATTCATTTGCTGAGCTACATAACTATATATCAGACAAAATCTATGTACAAGAGACTTATTATAGTACTAAGATATTATAGCTGAGATTACAAAGATGAGGAAGACAGAGAAACCTAATATGCCTTTCCTTACCTCTGAAGATATTTGTGCAGGTACTTAGTGAAAACGAATCTCCTTTCTAGCAGAAAAATAATTAAGACAATCAATCTTGTTCTCTTTATAGCCTTTGGATACAGATTTCTGGTTAAGCCTGTGATTACTGAAAAAAATGTCTTCAAAATTTTAATATAAAATACTTTCCTAATATTAAGGAGAAATGGGAAAAATAAAACTATTGTTTAAGATTCTTACAAGTGCAAATTCATAAGAGTGTTAGCCCCCATGATATAGAATATTATAGAAGTATTATAGGAATGATGTAAATTTTTAACATGAGTTGAAAATCACATTTTTAATTCTCACGTATAGTTATTTGTTTTGTGTGGTGGCCACATACCTTCTAGAATTCACTGTTTCCTCCCACCCCATTTCTTTATACTGCTGAAACTGAACTCAGTTGGAATTGTTTGGCAGGAAGTGTTTTTACTGACCAAGCCATCTCACCATCCCAGCAATATATACCTTGTGTAATATCATGTTAATGCAACAATTTGAAGTTCAACACTAAGGATAAAGTTAAAAATCTGTCTTCAAGAAAACATAGGGTAACTCCTAAAGTGATTTTCCTCTGCATCTCATGTTAAGGCCATGGTGAATTTTATAGAAACTTACATCAGCTAAGTAGAATTAACTCTTGAAACACATGAGTGCTTATTTTGCCTCACAGCCTTAGTGTGCAGTTCCTCATGTTAGGAAGGAATGGAAGCAAGACAATGAAGCAGCTGCTCATTTCCTACTCACAGTTAAAATGCACAGAGGAATGAATGCTGGTGTTGTCTGCCTTCTTCTTTTGATTCAGACCACATTCCCAGCTCAAAGAATGGCACCCCCACATTTAATGTAGGTCTTCCCAAACTAATAACACAATCTAGAAAATTCATCACAGACATGAAAATAGTGATATGACATCCTGTCAAGTTGACAATTAAAACTAACAATCACAATATCTGGTCCATCAAAAATATGACCAGGCAGTGTTTCTCAAAGAGGCAACAATTTATAGTAACTATCTTTGAGCCATGGGATTAAAATTTTCCATGAATATCATTGGTATTATGAAAGAAAAATTATTCTGTTTATCAATATACTTTAACACTATGTACTTGGATATAGTATAGATTATTTTAAAATGGTCCCAAACAACAGGTAATAATATAGACTTAACTAAATGCAAAACTTAGCTATTGCATTATCTCTGAAGAGAAGGAACAAAGTGTTATGTGATTCCAAGGCTGATGATGTCACTTGCAGACACACACCTACGCATCAAGTGGATTAAATGCTTATCAATCATGTAGCTTATTTTATAGGGAAAGGTTGCCATTCTCAAAGACTTTGTTTAACATGCAATTTAAGTTAGACACATTCTGGTAAAACCTAATGGTAGGGCTAGACACTTAGAAATAGCGTAATGGTGTCGCTCTCGGGACATCCTTCCTCCACAACAGTCTCTAACTCCTAGCATCCTACTTTGTGATCTACAGGAAATAACACTAGACCATTAATTTTCTCAATCATCCATGCATTTATAGCTACTGTGCTTGCATTTTGTCCTAAAAAAATGAAGGAGGTGGCATAGGGCAGGAACAAGTGAGGAGGAAGAGGAAGAGGAAGAGGAAGAGGGAGATTGAAAGAGAGGAGGAGAGAGGGAGACTGTATCCGTCTATTATGGACTCAACGTCTCTACTTTTCTATTATGTAAATCAGAAAGCTTGACTTCTCTTGAAGCTCTTTCTGACTCTATATAATAAGTTCACTATGAATACATATTAAGAAACAGTGCTTTCTGTCACTAGCAGTCACTGAAAAAGTAAAAAAAAAAAAAAAAAAAAAAAAAAAAAAAAAAAAAAAAAAAAAAAAAAAAAAAACAAAACTACACAGGAATCAAGAGGAGCTACACTGGGTAAATGAAAAAGAAAAACTAGGTGCTCATAGCAAACTAGAAACAATATACTCAGCAACTTGCCTTCAGGCAAAGATTTGAAAAAAAAAAGAAACCAATCCTGTGTATTAGACAGTTTTTTTTTTCTTATTTTATATATCTATTTATCTATCCACCCATCCAAGAGTGAATAACTTATAAAATTACCTACAGATTTAAAGTCTGAAAGTGCATGGAGATAGTATGTTTCCGCTCCAGAAAACACTCCCTAATTATGTCAACTAATATTCTTTCCATTTTTGATTATGATTTTTTTATTTCAGAAAATTTCAAACATACAAAAAAAGTGCAGAAGTGGGGTTCAGCTCAGTTGGTACAGGGCTCACATAGCATT
Organism: Phyllotis vaccarum; assembly: GCA_033318265.1. NCBI lineage: Eukaryota > Metazoa > Chordata > Mammalia > Rodentia > Cricetidae > Phyllotis > Phyllotis vaccarum. Next base: position 151,674,544 of record JARWLC010000001.1, on the reverse strand, counting down.
TACAAAACCCAAGGTTATATCTCCAGCATCACAAAAATGTGAGTGTGGTTTACCATGCCTTTAACCTTACTATTGTAGAGGAATGATGATCTAATCTCCAGGCCAGCACATAGTTAAAACCAAACTCAAAGTTACCCTGAAGCAAATGAAACGCTATCTAAAACAAACAAACAAATAAATACCCAAGTACAATAGTACAGTGAACATCATATACCCATCACTAGGTTTCAACAGCTACAGTTCGGTCCTCCTTTGTTCCCTGTGCTTTTTGTAATATATAATTTGTGTGTATAATATGTATATTATATGTGTAATAGGTGTGATGGGGCACATTTATGTCACAGTGCAAGTGTGGAGGTCAGAGGAGAACTTCATCAAGTTGTTCTTTTTGTTTGTTTGTTGTTTGACACCTTTACATGAGATCTGGGGTCTAGCTCAGGCCATGACACCATCTGTGCAAGCATTGTATCATCCACTGAATTATCTCACTGGCTTTTGTGAGGATTTTTAAAGGGTGCCCTAGACTTCATTTTCTTTCATCCATAGTACATAACTACTCTATTCTGGGTATTTTTCATAAACACCTAAACAACAGACACAGCTCCACTGTAATCTTTCACTCCAGATTCTAACTCCTCACAGTCTTACCATAGCTACGGCTTGTTTGTGGGCTTCTTCTTCTGAGACAGCTATAGAGATTGCATTGTAACCCAGTCTGCTCTACTTCAATTTCATCTGAGATAGGGATTCGTGTAGCCCATGTTTATATACGTTAAACGTTCTGCAGCCACTTCTTTTGCGTTGGTGACATCCTGTTTCACTGCCATCTCAAGCTGGCCTTGAACTGTTTCCCTCTTTGCCTCATCCTCCCTATTCCGTGCTCCCCTTCGCATTTAGCTTTCATACAGGAATGTTCTGGAAGACCAGGGAGTTTGTCCCTTTGGACAGCCCTTACTTTGAATGACAACTGTGGTCTTTGTCTACCCCCTGTATTTCTGCTGACCTGACCATTAAACAGCACCTGAAGCAGGTTCGAATTCCTTCTTTTCTTGACAGAAATATTTCCCGGAGACAGAGTCACCTTGGTGATTAAATTTTCTCAGTGGGTTCAGAGTGTTTGCTTAACCTTTATGTTCCCCAAAACTGTCCACACCACTTTTTTTTCCATTTTGTTATCACTATCTGGGAACACAATTTCTTTCAGGTTTTCAAAGCTCTGCCTTTCTAATCTTTTATTTCTTATCCACTTGTCGGTTGAAATTCCATAGAAAGTAACTTTAAAACAATCTACTATTTAGTTATCTGAGATAGAAAACAAACAAACAAAAACAGAAATATGTTCTCTTTCTTGTCTCTCTCCTCTTCTTCCCCTTCTGCTTTCTTCTCTCCTCCCCCTTCTTCTGTTTTTCACCCAACATATTTTTTTTATTAACTCTTTGGAAATTTCATACAATCCACCTTGATCACACTCACTTCCCATGTCTCCCATGCCCATCTTCCCGTTTTGGCACCACTTCCACAAAAATGTCTAATTTGTGTCACCCATATACTCACTGGAACAAGGTCAAACTCCTAGTGGTCAGCTCTTTAAAGAAACCTGAGATCTTTCCCGTTCCCTGACAGAAGCCTTAAAACATGAAGAGTTACGTCTTAGCTTCTTTTTTTTATTCACATTTATTTTATTTTTACATAATATTTTTATGTATTGTTTTGGAATTGCACAACATGAACCCCGATCACACCTTCTTTCCAGTCGGCATATTTATCCCAGTTTCTTTAAAAACAAACAAACAAACGAAAAACCTCTCTTCAATAAGTTTATGTCTGAACTGTTTCTTATCCTTGGAGACGGGGATTTGGGGAGAGGGGAAGCCTTCACTATCTCTCCATCTCAGAATTCTGCAGTCATAGATATTCTAGAAGAAGCGTCACTGTGGATTCCAGCTGGTGGAAGCATGGGCCATAACGGGCTGCAGCAGCAACCTGAGTGGATCATGAGCATCAGCATGGCTTCCAGCAGCAGCATAGACCACAGTCATCAACGCAGCCTCCTGTAGCAACATGGACTGTGGATGTCTTTCGAGGAGACTTAATCCAGAGAATGAACTTTTTTTTTTTTTTCATTTTATATCTTGTTGTTCAGAGTCAGGGTGATTGTGTGGTTGGGCAGAATGTCTGGGGGCAGGACCTGAGAGCTCCAGTCTGCTGATCCCTTGTCTTCCTTCAGCATCAGCTATTCTGCCAGTACCCAGGCTCAACTAATATTTATGGTGACATGGAAGGATAACATAGTAGAGCAAGAGATCACCAGGCAACACAGAATGGCAGAGAAAAGACAATTGTCAGTCCTCTTTTGTGACTTGCTTCCATGAGACTAGGCTCTGGACTCCACAGAGGCTGTGTTCATCCCTTCAAAAGAAAGCACCAATGGCCATCAGTGATTTCCCTCTGGGTTCTCCTCCTCAAGGTCCCACTACTTACTAACATTTCTGAACTGGAGACCAAACTTCTGATGTATGAACATAATGGAGGTCAAGTATGTATGAAGCACGGAACCCTGGCAATTTACAAGCACAAGGCTATCATTTCTAGAAATTTTAAGAACACAAGAAAGTCCAAAGAGGTGTTAAGAAAATAAAAAAATATATCACATATATGCTTTTTTTCTATTTTATTAATCATGTCACAAAAATTGTAGTGATTGAAGTATAGATGTAAATGTAAATATTTTTAACCATATAACAATTGTTCCAAGTGATTTAATTTAAGAAGACATTGGAGTTTTTGTCCCTCATAGAAAACTATATTTGAGTAAATTTGCCATATTTATGTCATTAAACTTTTATGTATTGTTGGTACATGGTTTTACAACAGATGTAATTGGTAATGTTGTCATTTTGGTAACTTTGTGGTCATTCTGGGACACTCAGAGTCCTTACTATAATTAACTACATTCTTAAAAGATAGTATTAGAATGTGAACATAGGCATGAAAAGTGAACATGAGATGTAAAAATGTCTATAGTGAATCAGTAGCAAGACAACATTAAAGGTCACCACTGATTTTAGGAACAATAAGAGAGAACATGTCTACTCAGTCTCAGTGATGTGTATCCCTATTAATATATTAAATTTGTACTTCTAAACTTAAGAAATGGAAGAAAAGTATTCTTCTATTTCAAGCTATGTTGTCTACATATTTTATTACAGTGACTCTAGGGAACTAAAATATAATATTAAAAGCTCATATATATGAATATTACTTTAATTCAAAGAAAAGAAAACAGTTTAAAAATTCACATAGAAAATATGACCTGACCCAAAATAAAGCACAAAGAACAGAGGGTTCTACAACTCCCAGTGGAAGCTGAGACAGAGAGAGGTGGTCATAGCTGACCCAGGGTAAGGCACATGGGTTTAGGGAGGTCTATGAGCACAGATGGAAACTGTGGGCACACAGAGAGACTGAAGATAAGCCTACATAAGGCACGTGGGGTGAGTGTTACATAATACGTGGCAGAAGCTAAGGAGGCAAAGAAGATTTCAGATTTGACCAAGAGTCACACATTAGGTTTCAGAGAATAGCACCAGCTGGTAGCCATGCCAGAGTTTCCACCTTGGATAGTGACTGAAAATAGCTGACTCAGAAAGTGATTAGTGATGGAGCCTGTGGCCCAGAATTCCAAGTCTCAAGGAATAAAATGACACCCCAAACCTAGTACAACTTAGTCCCTTTCTGAACACGAGAATTGCTGTACTGGAAGAAGAAAGGTGAGGCAGAAAAGGGAGAGGGAGGAATGAAGAACGAGGGGGTAAGGAGAGAGAGAAAGAGAGAGAGAGAGAGAATGACCTACTGCAGAAACACAAATAGCAAAGTAACTAAGGGATGGATTCACCAAATCACTAAACCCATAGAAACAACCTCAGTGGAAGGACTTAGAAGAACTTTCTGACAAAGAACTCTCAAGAGGGATTATAATTTTGTTCAAATAACTGAAAGCAAGACATGAATCTACTCTAAAGAAATAACGGCAAATAGTTGAATAAAAATAAGAACTCAACCCTATATACAAAAGTAGAATTGATTAAAAGACAGAAATGCTAGAAAATGCCAGAACTGAAATGTTGGAAATGAAAAAGAAGAAAGAAAGAAAGAATGAATGAATCATCAAGAAAAGTCAAAACCTCAGAGGAAAGTCTTCAATTGTATGGAGCATTTAGAAAACTAAAGATTGGGAGCTGAAGTCAAGGTAGAGGGATTGGGTCATGTAGCAAAAATTAATAATACATTTTAAATTTTATTATGATGAAGGGGAAATAAACCCCCATGATGAGAATAAATGAAATAAAGAGGTGCATGAGCACCAAGCCCACTATCCAGAGATTACTTCAAGGAGTAGTTGCAACTGAATGGGGATAAGCATGCCCAAGAAGTCATAGGGGATAATCAGTTAATGCTAAGACATCAAAAAAAGCACAGCCAAGTGACAGGAATTAGCACATCTTTCAGAAATAATAACTCACGATGCCAATTGATCAAAAGATACAGAGAAGTGGGTGAAATTTTAAAAATAGATTCTATCATTGCACTATCACAAAGAAACACATAAGTGTCCTTAAAGACAGACACCATCTTGGGAAAAATAAAAGATATACAAAAAAAAAAAAAAAAAAAGGAACTCAGAAAGAGGCAGAAATAGACATTCTAATAAGAAAACAATGTCTTGAATTGGAACCAGTTCAGCAGAAATGAAGAACATTCTTTTAATCAATAAGAAAACAATACATCAAGAGGATTTTAGGATTCTAAGCACGTATGTATCACAGGTGCATTTAACTTTAAAACAGATACTACTAGATGTGAAATCACGGATTAGACACTACACAGCGACAGTGGGGACTTCAGTACCCTACTATCTTCAAAAGATAAGTCATTTATAGAGAAAAAAATGAAAGGAAAACACTAGAGTTAAATGGCATCAGTCAAATAGAACTCTCACACACCCACAGAATCTTTCAGTCAGATGTTAAAGAATACATATTTTCTCAAAAGCACATGGATGTTCTCCAAAATTTACCACACATCAGGAAACAAAATAAGTCTTAAGAAATACAGAAAAACTGAAATAACATCCTGTATTCTATATGACTTCAGTGGAATAAAGTTACACGCCAGAATCAAAACAAGGAAGGTATACAAATTACTGGAGAATAAATAACACATTACTGAATGATAATTGGCTCACTGAATTAATAAATAAGGAAATATTAAAAATTCTAAAACTTGATGTGGAAATGCCTTTCTGTATGCTGTGAATCTCAATCTTTAAATAAAGGAGCTGTTTTGGCCCTTGACAGGCATCGTAGAAAAAGTAAGCAGAGGAATCAGAATACGTAGGAAAGGAAGGGCAGAGTCAGGGGCAGATCGAGCAAGCCACCCAAGGAGCAACATGTAAGGAACACAGGTGAGCCATGGGCCACGTGGCAGACAAATTAATAGAAATGGTTGATGATTTAAGATGTAAGAGCTGGCTAGCAATGTGCCTGAGCCATAGGCCAAACAGCATAAAGTTAATATAAGCGTCTGAGTCACTTTTGGGGGCCTGAGCAGCAGCAGTGGACAGCTATGGGGTCTGGTGAGGCAGGGTCTGGGCCTCCGGCCGCCCTGAACCAAGAAACCCACACAACTACAAAAACTGAATGAAAATTAAACTATACACAATAAAATTTGTGAGAAATAGTGAAAGCAATACTCAGAGAAAAGTTTATGGTGGTGTGTAAATTAAAAAAAAACAGAACTCAAATAAATGTTAATTATTAAGCTTAGAAAAACAACAACAACAAAAAAATCCCCAAACAATAGAAAGAAATAGACAAACTTTGAGCAAAAATTAATGAAAATAAAAAATAATGCAAAGAACCATTAAAGAGTTAGTTTTTTGAAAAGTAAAACAAAATTGACAAAATATTAAGCAAATTAACAAAAATAATAGAGATTGCATAAGTTGAGATGAGAAATGGAAATGGAGACAATGCTATAGATATCGTCCTATGAGGTATTGGTAAGCAGGAACACAGGAGTCCCCAAAACAAAACAAGCTAATGGTATTGTTATTTGTTCCCCAGACCCACCACACTTAATTTTAGGGCGTACAGATGTGATGCTTGAATTGGTAGAAATTATCTCTTTCTTTCTAGTTTTCCTACTGCTGTGAAGTAGAATGTAGGCCCCTGGGAGAGAAAATACACCAGTGGTTTAAATCAGGTGGATCTATACCAACTTATAAGTCAAAGTGTGCCCACTGATATACAATAGTGGCATTGGTGTTTGGGGGATAATTGATTACTTCCTGATTTTATTTGAAGTTTGCTCATAGAAGAGAACATTTATGTCTAGTAGTTTGGACCTTGTCAAAAGTCAGGTTGTGGATGCCATAGGCCATTGAACAAAGCCCACTCTTGTTTCTTTGAGATTATTATTTTTTGTCTTTCCATATAAATATATATATATATATACATACATATACAAATAGATTGATTTGTGTCCCTCTGTATGTATATATTATATATATAATTATATATAAGGACACTTATAAATAATTATTATAGATATAAATATCATATATAAAAATATAATTAAATAGAGATATTTTATATAATTATTTATCGATATAATTACATAATATATAATAACATAAAAGTATGATATATATTGAACCATCAATTTGTGCCACTCTCAAACCTTGGACAGAGAACACGCTTTTGTCAGAGGGCAGCAGCCAGTGCAGATACTAGAACTGGTCAAAGCTCCGAGAGTAAGTTTCTATGAAATACCAAGCCCCAAATGGGGGATTTGTATCAACCCCCTCTAGAACCATATCTCCTATGCATAGCACAGACTGAAATAAATACTTCATTAAAGCTAATATAAAGGAACTTAGTGAACTGAAATTATTCTGAAGTGCCTCCGACCATAATGAGGCTGGGTAATCTCCCACCCTTCACTTCCTGCTGGGAGCACAGAGCTAAGGAAGGGGTGACTGTTTTTGCATCACTTTCTCAGATCCCAAGATTTTCCAGAAGGACTGAAACAGGAATGAAGCTGCTCGGAAGTCCCCGAAACCCTCTGAGAAGACTGGTAAGGGTTAGGACTCAAAATGGAAGACTCTCTGAGGGAACAGAGGTGCAAACCACACCTGTTCGAAAGACAGGCAGTGGGAGGTCAAGAATCCAAGGCAAGGAACTGTCTCTCACTCCATCCTGCAAAGGCAAATAGAAGCAGGTCCAGATTCCACTGAGCACAACCTCCCCCAAAGAGGAGAGTTCCCTTTTAGGTGTGCTTTGATTCTAATTTGCAGAAAATTGTGTGGAAAGGAAACGAAAGAGACAAAGAAAACAGAAAATAAAATGGTTCAGGGTAGAAGGGAATTCACTACGTGTTTTAAAATTCTGTTGAGAATTTTGGAGCCTGAGGGAATTTAAAAACAAGCGTAGGTATACTTTTAGCATATTTTGAAGAAACTATGTATTAAGTCTTTCCTGCATTACATTCAAACACATAAATAAACACTAAATTTTAATTATTTCTGATTTTTGGCCAATTTTCTCTTGAAATCAATGTTCTGAGGCTGAATTATATGATATATTTTTTTAATATTTAGGATTTAAATTTTTTTATTTTATGGTTATGAGTGCTTCACCTCCACATATGCCTGTGTCCCGTATGTACCTCGAAGCCAAAACAGGGTATTGGAGCCCGTGACACTGTAGTTACAGACTGTTGTAAGTTTCTATGTGGATCCTGAGAATTGTCCTTTAGAAGAACAAGCAAACGCTAATTACTGCTGCGCAATCTTTCTAGTCCCATGAGGCACGATTTTTTTGAGTAAAAGAAGGAAATGACTGTACTGGCAATGATGTCAATTGGGACTTTGCTCAGAAAGTCTAAGTATTGACTGCTCATAAAATTGCCCGAGGATGCTCAAAATGCAGGTGCATATTTTCCACCTCAGAAACTGACCACATTCTTGCCATGTCCCTGAACTAGGTATTTTAAAATTTCTCAGAAATTCTGATATACAGCCTAGATGGGGACCTACTAATTTGTAGGTAGGTAGTAGGCTGGCAGTAATGTGTGCAGATTATTGAGTTATTGTCTTTCCTGAGGTTAGGAACAGTCATCTGACATCTCACAATGGAAGGAACTGTTTCTCTTTGCATGTGTGTGAAGCAGATGCCCACAGCTTACTGCTTCCAGGTGGCCTTTCCTCTGTCTCTGGGCCATTCTGCATTCTGTCCATCCTCATATTTATCTAATTTTTCCACCAGTAGGGTTTTGATGATAACAGAAATCAAAAAAGATTTATGAGTAGTAGACAGTTTGGCATTTGATAAGGTGGAAATTCCCTTTATAAGGTTTTACTTTTATACAACTGTACAAATAAATATTTTGTAGATGATATTTTAAGACAGTAATGAATATGTAAAACAAGATGGAATAATACATCATAACTTTATAACACAAATGTATTAATGTGTAAAACAAGATCAAAGCATATATCATAATTATATCATACACATTTTCTTTTTTTAATACAAACTGAAAATTTCTAATAACATTTTAAGCAATCTTTTTTACGGTTTGAAGGGAAGCCATGAAACAGATGATGTCCTGCTGACAGCTGCCCAGGAGGCCAACTGCTGAGAGGCCTGTGGGAAGCTGGATGCAGTTTCAAAGTGATGATGGGGAGCCAGCAGCATAAACCCCATTAACAAATAATGGGATTTGCACATCCCTGGCCTCTCCAAAGAGGAACTAGCCTGCATGCCTCTCCCCACTATTTGTTTTCACTTAAAATACTATTAAAAGCTCTTCTGCACTTGGAGCAGAGCACATCTTCTCCTTGCACCCATTATCAGCCACAATAAATAGATTTGTGCTCAAAGATTCAGGCACGTTAATTGCCACTGTGCACTTTTCTCAAGTAGTAAAAAGAAAATATCAACTTTTATGTGTCCCCTTTGATATGGTCTTTATACAGTACCAGCTCTTTATTCTACTTGCTGGAAAAGAAAAAAATAAAAACAAAAAAGATATGATGGTGCAGCTTTCCTTAAAAAATCAATAGTTAAAAAGTCATACAAGCTAGAGCAAAGTAGAGAAGCTTCTTCAACATATTAAGTAGGTGGACACTGACAACACTTGGTGACTTTGGGTCTTAAATGACCTAAAAAGGAGAAATAATAAGAACAGCCCAGATATGAGTTAGGAGACTTGAGCAGACATCTACTAAGCCACAGACTGACTTTATAGTGGAGTGAAATGAGCTCATCATCAAAAAAACAAAAAAACAAAAAAAAAACAAACAAAAAAAACCCTAGATGCTTGAGTTTGACTTCAGCATTTACAAATGAGCAACTGTACGTGATAATCAGAAACACAGAATAAAAACATATGTATGCAAACTGAAACATAAAAATATACTGTTATTGATAGGTTAGTAAGATACCTTATGTAGTACTCAAGTTAGCATATCACATAGGCACTCAGCATCTGGCAGGTATATTTCCGTGGTGATCATCTTTGTCCCCAACATACAATAGAATCCATGAAGAAAACTGTAGGTTTTTTTTTTTTTTACATCCTCAGAGAACTGTTTTTGATTATTTTTTTGTGAACTGTGACCTTATTTGAAAGTGGAATAATTACCTGACCACCGTATATTTTATATGCTTATTGCACTTTGCACACAAGGCAGTTAAAAGCTGCTGCCACAGGGCGGCACTTCTGCTTGACAAGTCCCACAATAACGTATTCTTCAGAAAAATCCTGGGTCCTCTTCCTATAGAAACTAGTAAAGACAAGGTCAATAGCAATGATGTATACTCACATTGACAGACTCAATAGAGTCCTCTTTATTCAAAAAGAAAGAATAATCTAATGATTTCCCTAGGACACAGATTGAGATATGATTTGCTGTCCTACATGGCAAGATTAGGAAGTTTGAAATTACAAGAATGGCAGAAGCATTGCTTGAGTTTTCAGCCTTAGAGTGTGATCATTATGCCGGGAATGGGTTAATTTCAAGTGTTCAATGCCTTTTTGGCACTTCAGGAATTTTTTTTTTTTTTATTTGTAATGCTGTGGCTAAAGGTTTTACTTTTCTGTAGTTACATCCATTTATCAGAAATTCCTACTAATAAATTTAAAAATAATGAAGTTATTTGGGCCAAAATAGACAGACATGATTAATCAATATCTCTCTATATATAGTTAAGAGAAAAATTAAAAACTGAACCAATAAATGAGATATGTAATAATAATACAAAATATAATAATTTTGAATGTCATTGTTTGAGAATACATACATATGTACACATACACACACATACACACACCTACACACACATACACACACATACACACACACATACACACATATACACACACATACATGCACACATACACACACATACACACACACATACACACACACATACACACATATACACACACATACACACACACACATACACACACACATACACACACATATACACACACATACACGCACACATACACACACACACATACACACATATACACACACATACACACACATACACACACACATACACACACACATACACGCGCACACGCACACACACACACACACACATATTTCACTCTTTGCTCTGCCATAAAAACTGAGGCTAGATCATGCAAAGATATGTTATAGACTGAACTGATTTCTAACTTGTATCCTGCATTTAGTTAGTAACTTTTTTTGGGTTTTCGTTTGTTTGTTCTTGTTTTTGTTTTGTTTTCTGAAAGCAAGAAACAATTTTATTACTAAACAAATATACATGAAAATATTAATGAGATACCAATTACCAAAGCAAAAAATAACAAGTTTGACAATACATTGATGAATAACTAGAAATATCTTAACTCACATTTTGCTGTATAGTTACAAATTATTACTACAAAGAAATTTTGTAATTCATTGTGCAATTTTCAAAAGAAAAAATTCAACTTAGCAACGTGGTTTCTATTTCCATATAGATAGTACTTAAGCATTGAAGGACTGATGCACAGACAATCATCTAAGAATCACTCATAATGGAAAAATATAAATTGAGAAAAGTTTACTTAAAATCAAGTTAATTACATGGCTTAGCACTGTGCCAAGGATTTTTTGTTTTGTTTTGTTTTTAATGCTCATTTAAAAGTATATTTTACATACCGATCTTAGTTCTCCTCCCTCCCCTTCTCCTACTCACCCCCCAGCTACCACCTCACCTCCCATTCACTCCTCAAAGCGGATAAAGCCTCTCAAGAGCAGTCAACAAAGTCTCACATATCAAGTTGAGATAGGACCAATCATCTCCCCCCATATCAACGCTGACAATGTTCCCTCTATAGAAAACGAGCTATAAAGAGCCAGTTCATGCACTAGGGATAAATCCTGGCCCCACTGCCAAAGAACCCACAACCTGCCCAAGTCACAGGACTGTCATCCACATTCAGAGCCCAGTTAGATCTCATTCAGATTCCCCAGCTGTCAGTCCGTAGTCAGTGATCCCCCAGGAACTGGAGTTAACCATCTCTATGAGTTCTCCATTATGATCTTGACCCCTATGCTCATATAACTCCTCTCTCTTTTTGATTGGACTGGGAGGGAGCTCAACCCAGTGCTTAGCTGTGAATCTCCACATCTGCTTTCATCAGTTTCTGGATAAAGGTTTATATTTTTTCTTTCTGGGTATAAGTTACCTCATAAATGAATTTTAGACAAAAAGCAAAGAAAACCAAAGGTGCAAACCACAACCCCTGAACAGCTTGGGAGTAGAAGAAACTTAAGAGAGACATCCAGAGAGTCCCCTAAGAAGATAAAATAGAGAAGATCACCTTAACAAGTTGGGGTCATAACGAGTTGCAACTAAGAAGAGTTGGGAATAATCTTGAAAGAAGGAGATGGTTGAGTGAGAGGAACAAAGAGGGAGATAGAAAGAGATGGATATCTCGATAGAGGAAGACACTGTGGGGTTGGAAAGAGACTGGGTGCTAGGGAAATGTTCAGAAACTCACAGGACATCCCTGGCCAAGTCTCCAAACAATGGTGGAGGAGTGCCTAAGTGGGACTTCCCCTATAATCAAATGAATAAACTCCCTAGGCATCATCACAGAACCTACATCTAACGGGGAATGGAGGTGGAGGCGGGATCCACTGCTAAGCACTGGGCAGAATCTGAGAGCAGTGGAGGAGAGTCTATATGGGCAGGGGGATTGGGATTATGAGCAGGTTCCCATGGTGATGGCTTGATGGCGCTCTGGGGAGCTGACTGAATTAGCAGTTGCCACTGGAGACACATGGAGAGAGGGAGCTGGGCCCTCTTGGGGTGATCAGCTTTCAACTGCCATGAGTGTATGAAGTCACGAGGGGTGGGATCAGACTGTGTTACTGTTCATAGGCTGGCACCTTGGAGCCCATTCCATGTAGAGGAACACCCAGCCCAGCACTGACTTTGGGATGAGTGAATCGGATGTGCCTGGATATATGCATTGGCTATTATAATGGCTATTACAAATAATGCTGCTATAAACATAGTTGAGAAAATGTCCTTGTGTTATGAATGTGCATCTTTTGAGTATATGCCTAGGAATGGTATTGCTGGATTGACTGATTCCCATCTGTGAAGTGATATGGTGGGCTATTTTTTTTAAGGTAACTGTGAGGTTCTGATGGAAAGGACAGATCAGGATACTCCTATTTCATCTCACATACAATTATGACCATATTACCATCTTCTGGTAACACATTTGTAATAGGAAGTCATTCTTAATGATTCACTCTCTAGTCCTGTAGCAGGCAGGAGTTGAAGTGAATAGAAAAATAGTTACCCTGTTTGCTTTGAGGAAGTCCTCACTCTTCTGGTAAAAAATAATGCATGTAATTACAATACACATTGTTTAGTTGGCACAATATTCTCTTCAGATATTATTTAGGGTTTTCCTTATTTTCACAGTCTGCCTTCTGATGTCTTAGTTCTCTATAAATCAAGAGCATATTTATAGCCAAAATGCATGTCCATTCAAGCTGCTGCAAAAGTATCATATTAGAGCAATGATCATGTAGCACTTATAACACATGTGTATAGCAGGGCCAGTGCTGTCTTGACAATCTTTAGGTATTATTTGAAATGAACACGGGCAAGATAGCAAGTAAGTATTATTTCTTCCTCTTTATGAACAATTTATTTCAGCTTCTCTAAAACATTGTTTAACTCATCTACCATTAAACTCAGTTCAGAGATTTGGGTCCTTAATACCTGGCTCATTATCTTAAACAAAATTTCCCTTAAAATACCGCAGGGAACCACAACCATCTTCTGAACTGATTACATTTGTAGAATCAATTCCTTTCTGGGTACCTAAGCAGACATTTGAAGTGTACATCAGGTCAGCCTTCATCAAGTCTGCTACTCCATCTCTTTCATTAATAAAAACAGACACTTGAAAGTTCAGCTATTTAGGGCCCAAAGAAATGTACATTATACAAACAAAAGAGTGACTGCTGGAATATCCTGTTTCATTCTGCCTTGTGAGTGTTTCTAAAATGATTGCATTGGTTTCGTTTCCTAATCATGATTGAGATTTTTCCCTCATTCCTTCAAGCAGACTAATAGACTATGAAGGTGGTATTTGCCCACAGATTTAAATTCTGGAGAAACATCCATGGGTGATGAGCTGAGAGCTCGACCTGCTGCCTTCCCTGTAGAGTCTCATTAATTCTAGTATAGATTGCAAAGACGTTCGTTTGCAAAAATGCATGCAGCAGCTTGATAGAATAAAAGTTTTACAGGATGCAACTTACATTGCAAGGTGATATTAGTCATCGCAGGTGCAGCTCACAAATAAGGGGTTCAAAACATATTAAAGTAAAGTGTTTAGATTTCTAGGGACATGTGAAAGAGGAAGATGTAAGAGTCAGTGGAAGCAGAAGGAGATATGTGGATGAGAAGAGGGCCTGAAGGAAAAAGGGGACAAAGGAAGATAGCAAGAAAAATAAAGTAGATATAGTATTTTTCATTGTGTAATCTATATTTAACAATATGCCAATATATACACTAAATATGATATGTGTATGTATATATCATATATACGATGCATATATATGACATGGAAACAGACGACACGTATTTGGCAGGAGGAAGTGGAGATAATAGAGAAGACAGAAAATAAGGGTAGTAGAAGAATATAAAAAAAGTTCAATGGCATAACTATATAAAAATTTCATACTGAAACTCATTATTTTGTTCTGTAATAAACATTTTCAATTTAAAGTTTTAGTGTGGACATGTGAATATTGACCTATAACCACAGCTTTTTAAGAGGCTGAGGCATAAGGATTTCATGACAAAGGCCACCCTCAGAAACTTAGAGGGACAGTGTCTCAAAAAAAGTGGAACATAGACGGCTGTGTATATAATTAGCCCTCTATAGACACAGTGTGGTTGTTTGCCAAGTATGTATGAAACCCTAAGTTCTATCCTTAGTTTATGAAGAAAGTAATAGTGCTTTTGTTTGTGGGTTGAAATTATTCAAAATTTCTGTTATTTTTTTTGTTTTACAAGTATGTGGTGACTGCAGTCTGCAAAGAAGAAAATTCACCTAGGATACAATGCAGACAGTTGCACAAGGGAGTACGTGGAAAACAATGCTCACAGCATGGAGAGTGTAGGCACGGATTGAACAACACAGAGAAAAGAGGGCTCAGGACACACGTCAGGATGGCTACATCCTGTGTTGGCTAGCCTAGTGTTGGATAGCCTCTATTCTAGTAGATGTAGCTTAATTCAGTGGAAACAAGAAAAAAAATTAAGAAGAGAAAGTTTGAGACCAGCACTTTAGGATAAGAAGTTGGCGCAAGCGAACTGTTTAATACTGGACCAGATCTAAGTACTAATGACAGTCAGGAAGCTATTGTATAAGTCTGGGCAAAACCAAACAAGAAAAAAAAATCAATGCAGTTATATTGATGAAATCAAATATTTCACACATTAATATTGAGCCGTAATTTCTCTTCAACAGACACTTCCACAAAGGGCATGGGTTCAATCATTATTTTTATGTGTATAGAGATGCACTCACGAATATCTATGCTGTGTGAGCAAATCCATCCTACAGAAGCACTACAGTATGATCCTGGTCATTCCCAGGTCTGACTCAAGTGAGTGTAACCTTTCCTTCTGGGCTTACTGCTCAGTGTGTGAACCTCATACTCACAACAGGGGCCTCATCTGTAAGGACCTTTTAGGAATGCAGAGTCTGAGACCTTATTCAGATAAGTGGATAAGAAATGGCGTTTTGATGGAAGTCCTGAGTGGCTCAATGAAGGGTGAAGATCAATATTTATTGTTTAGCTGATGCCAATGGGAGAGGAAATTATCACAATGTTATAAATAAGTTTGCACGAGTATGTGAGGTGCAAAGGACATACACAGTCCAACCTAAGTGCCAGAGAAAATTACTCAGTAACTCTTTAGTGTGGAACTTCCATGAAATTGCAGGACTCAGACTAACCAGAAAATAACTCCCATGTCCCTGGCCAATTCATACCCTCAAATGTTGCAACATTTCTGTATTTTCTAGATCCATATTAATTTTCACCCTGTTATTTATTGTTATACATTCTACGGTGTTTTCTTTCACTTATACTACCTATCAAGAGAAATTTGTATTTTTAGAAATTTGTTTTCAAATTATTTTAGGAAGTTATTTTTATTTAATTTTTTTTATTTTATAGATCAACCATAATTCCCCTTCCTCCCACTCACCCCCAGCTCCCCCTGCATCCACCCCTCAAAGAGGATAAGGTCTCCCATGGAGAGTTAACAAAGTCTGGCTTATCAAGTTGAGGTAGGACTAAGCCCATTCTCCTTAAATGGACAATTTCTCAAAAAAAAATAATAAATAAAATGGAACATAGAAAGCTGGGTATATAATTAGCTTTCTATAGACCCAGCTGAGCAAGGTATCCCTCAATAGAGAATGGGCTTCAAATTCATGTTCAGACACTAGGGATAAATCCTGGTTCCACTGCCAGAGGGTTCCCCAAACTGCCCAAGCCATTTTTATGCCCCTTTAAATATATAAATTAGTGTTTTCACAAATGTCAATTCCCAAGCTTCTGTCTGTCCTTGCTAACTTAATCCTTGCCCACTTTAAAGTCTAGTATTTTTATAGATCACCTCTGGCAGTAATCAATTTTGTATCTGATTTTCTCCAGATTTTTTGAAGTCTCAACAAATGGATATCATTAAAAATGGTTTACTGTCTCAGTGCTCCGATAAAAAATCACTACTAATAAGAGTCATAGTAATTACTATTATTATAGCCTACATTTATAAAGCAGTGTTGTGTGCTGAGCCACAGATTTACCTCCATATATGCACGTGCATCTCAGACTTACCTCCATATATGCACGTATGTCTCGTAACCAAATGAACTTACAATTGAGAATTTGATGTTATCACTGCAAATTCAGAACCCAGAGGGAGGCTCCTCACATTGTGTAACACCGTAGACTTGTCAGAGCTTGAGACTCCATGTAGGTTAATTCTCTTTTCTGACCTGAACCGATTTGGCTTTACCGTTAAGAGAGAAACAAGGAAAAAGGGGGAGCATCATTAAAGATACCAACACAAAAATTGGGCAGAAATGAGGTCAGAATTACATCTTCCCTACACCTTGGAAGATCCCTTGGAAGATCCTTGTATTTGGTGACATAGGTTTAGGGGTACCGATCACTTTTAGAGAAGTGACCGTCCAGTTATGTCAGTGACCTCTGGTAAGGAGACGCTTCCTAGTATCTTTGATTTAATTTTCTTTTTTTCTTCTTTGAACCATCCTAAGACTTGTTCTACTATAGGATATCCTGTCTCAGATGTTTTCCAAATTGTCTTCAATTTCATGATACCCTCAACTACCACATTTATCTCAATTCTCAGCTACAAGACAAGTTGTGTGTGTGTGTATGTGTGTGTGTGTATGTGTGTGTGTATGTGTGTATGTATGTGTAAGTGTGTGTATGTGTGTATGTGTATGTGTGAATGTGTGTATATGTCTGTGTGTGTATGTGTATGTCTGTGTGTGTGTGTGTGTGTATTCCTCAGCTTTTCAAGCACTTTCAAGAGATGCCTTGTTTATTGCTTTAGTTTGCAAATGTGATGTGACCAAACCAAGCATAATTTTGTTGACTTATTTGGCTGTTTATGTTTATTTCAAATCTCACGCTCTACTTTAATAACATGCTTTGGTAAAGCAATGAAATTGTCAGGGTATAACAACAACGCATAGACAGACTGCATGGGGGAATATAACCTCCCACAAGGAGCAGAGACTTAACTGTCCTATTATTATTTCTAAACAGAAATCACACTGTTCATACTGCCAAGTCATGTACCAGTGACAAAGAAAGCTTAGCTGAATTCCACTGGTGTAACCCATCAGCCCAGAGAACCAGATTAAGCAGCTACTTCTAACCCAGATGCTCAATTGAATGAATTCAATTTTTTATGAATTCAAAATAATGACAGGACTTTACATAATCCCACTACATTTACATGCTATGCTTTCTTCAGATCTGAAATAATACCTTTATTTTTTCTGATTTTCAACATTCTTTTTGCAGTGTTAATAAGAAGATGAAAGACAAGGAGAGACAACCGTGTTCTGTTTGCTCAGTGTCCTCCAGTTCAGCACAGAAGTACCTTGGATCATTCTGAGTATACTAGACCAAGATCTGTGATCACTATAAACAGGGACAAATAAACAATGTGGGTTATTAAGGAAAGATAATGTTGATTTAAAGCTAGTTTGGAAGTTCATTTTTCTCTAAGGCTTCTTTTGTTTTAACTATTGTTAAAAAAAAACAAAACTTTGAAAGCAGCTTTTATTAAGGCCAGCTTTAGGATAGTGTGTGCATTTCACAAACTATCTAAACTTTGCAGGTGGGTCTTATTGAATCAGGCCGTGTAGATCTGGCTAGAAGTTAAGGAGATTTAGTATCTCTAATCCACTGCAATATTCCTAATCTCTCTACCCGACCATAGTCTCCAATGGTATCATCTTGGATCATGTAACTATATAAACTATTCACCTGATTTTTTTTCGACAAAGTATATTTCTGTTTGTGTTTTTCATCATCTGCAGTTTGCATTATTTGATGTCATACAACAGAGGTAGCACAAAGTAAACAAAAAGACCCTCATGTGTATGACATTGGAATTCACCATAAAACATTTGTCTTGTAGCTATCACGTTCATCAGAGTGGCGTTCTTAACATGCAAGTTGGTTATATCATTTTAGTTGCGATAAGGAAGAAATCCTATGAAACATACATTTTTGAGAGATGCTGGTAACTGAATATTCTAATTGTATAGATGTATATAAAAGCAACAAATCAGTGGAATGGGCTGTAAGGAATGGTTTTAAGTTTTGTTCTTTGTGTGAAGATTGAGGCAAGGGAATGCTCTTTGTTTAAAATGTGTATAGAGGTTGAGTGTTATAAAAACATATAGACATTAAGTTAGGACAGAAGGGATGATAAAACAAAATTATTTTATCTCAACATATGCTGTTTATGTGTAGCTGCTCCCAAACCTGCAACCACTTATCTACCCAGCATTCACCTTCTTTGTTGGAAATGCCTTCAGTACTAGATCTCCAAATTCCTCTGAAGAACTATGTTCTCTTTCCCTTGTATACTTGTCTTGTTATGCTATAAGGACCATCCCTCCACAAGAGTATCAACTCCCACAATGTCTTGCTCATGCTATCAGTATATCCCAAAGGCATGCTGAAGTTCTAGACATTGTTTTGTTAGAATCATATCCTCTAATAACTCCCAAACCTCAATTACTTAGTTCAGATTCATTCTTTTTAAAAAAAAATAAAATAAAATCATGTCTCCCATTGCTATGTGCTCAGAAATCAAACATCCTCAAATTATTGCTTTTCTTCCCTGGTCCATGTCACTCACTTTGTGGTTGATAACATTGCAAATCAAATAGCAATCAGAATAATGAGCTGCCACCAGTTGGAGTAGTAGTTGGTGCTACATATTGTCAAAGATTGTTCACACTAATCAACTCTAATGACATTGCCACTTCCATTGTGCTAAACAGAATTCTTTCCGTTGGGCAACACAATTACTAGTAATAACCTCAGAAACCTTTTCGTGCTTGAGGAGTCTGTTCCAGAGATCATCTGGAGACCTATCAGGGAACGAGCCGGAAAAGACAGAGCCTACCAGATGTATAGTCCTTTTTGGTAATTAACTAGGCATAGCTCCTTTGGGTCTATAACATTTTCTAACATCACAAGGCATTTCCTTGAGCATAATGATGTGTCTATATTAATTCATTAGATGGGGAGCAGATAGGAGATAACGTTGGATATTAAACATTTATACATGAATTATATTATTAATAGCCTTTCTTTAGTTTTTTCATTAAAAAGCTTCCTAAAAGTGACACTCAACAAACAAATTTAGGAACATTAATATTGAAGAGAAGCCAGTGAATTCAAGCTCATGACAAAACGCATTATTTGTTCATTTCTCAGGGGGGTCATAGATTCATGATTTATTAATATAGTAGTTAAGGATTTACTTTGAAATGGAGAAGCTAAAAGAACCTTGAATGAAGTTGGGTGGGGAACTTTAAAGATTCTTTGGCTTTGTGTGGATCAGTGTGTCCAGAGGTGTGAGATTACATCATAAATGAGCCATGGCATCATCAGTGACACAACTTTGTATGCTTTGTTTAAGATGGGGCTCTTTCACGGGTGGCAAGAGTTTTCATTAGGTGAAAAAAGCATTCCTTCCAGTTGTCACTGTCCAGATTTGTTGGGAAGAGTGTGAAAATGGTGCTGTGTTTGAACTGAGGAGTCTGACAGGCAGACAGACAGATGCATGTACTCGTTCTGAAATGCAGATTTAGCACAAGTCTTTGTTGTTACTTCAGGCCTTATAAGGCATTTTTGTCTGTGTGGCAGCTGGTTTCCTCAAGGCCCTTTTTTTAACTAATGACTCAAGGTGAGGGCAAAGTATTATACAGGAAGCTCTCATTGGTTATTTAACGCGTTAGCACAGGCAGAATATTTGTGACACACTAATCACAATCACTTGGAATGCCTTTTAGGGCTGTCACCTCACCTGTAAAGCTACTCCCCAAAGAGGAGAAAGTTAGCTACTTTGCCTCAAAGAAAACCATATTAAAGATAGTAAATGATGTGGGAAAGATATCTTCTCTGCCAGAATTGTTTAATAAAGACCTATAGACCCCAGATATGAGTGCTTAATAGAATGACTGTAGACAGTTTATACTTTTTATATTTATTCGATTATTTATTTTTGAACCATCATACAAGGCATTAGATTTTATTATATCATATTCAGAAGTAATTGGAGATAATGGTTTCTCTCACACATCTAAGCTAACTCCCCTACCTTTGCATTTTTCTTTCCCCTGTAGCCTCATTTCCATTTCATGTCATATATGTTGCATTTCTCTCTACCCTATTGATTATTCAACAGCTTTTCTCTCATCCTCTGGACCCCTTTTAATTTCATAGCCTATATCCATCCATACCAAACACACGCACAATTCATGGTCCACAAATGATGCAAATTTGGGTGTTACTGAGACTTGCTTACCTCACTTAATATGTATTCCAGATACACCCATAAATTCATAATTTCATTTTTCTTAATTAATAAGTAAAAATCTGTTGTATATATATTCTACATGTTCATCCTTCTGTTACAGAAAAGAATAAAATCTGCATCTGCAGGTAGGTGGAGACATGCATTCTCTTCTCTCTTAGTAGTTAGTTAATCTGGTTGCACAGTTCAATCACATGGACAAGAGAATACTTTCCTGGAAAGCATTTAATCTGTGCTAAAAAGGATAATTATCCCCTAAATGAGATAATTTACTTTTTCTTCCCTCAGTTCTGCCTCAATTGCAGCTGCTTTATGACCCCCAAGAGGCTCTGTTGGGCCTGCCAATCTTTTTGCATCCTGTTTCAGAATGGTACACCCTTTTCTTCTTGCTCTTGGATGCTGGCTGCGGCCTAAGCATAGACTCTGGGGGCTTCCTGCACTTTACACCTCCTCTCTCTGTAACATGGCTAGTTGTCCATCTTGTGCTGACATTCATGATAACCTGACTAATGACATTCCCTATCACCTTCCTTGTCTCCATATTTCTCTTCTTCAGGGTAGCTATTCTGACTTACAGTTGGTCTGTCCTGGGATTTTACATTTCAATTCTAAGAAAATCATCCTTGAGCTTTTCTTTGAGTCTGTTCTTATCTGCTTTTATTGATGCATCTTGGATCCCCAAAACTGGGTGCCAATTGCCATCATAACAGGTGGGTAGCTTGACTAGACTCGAAACTTCCAGTAACACATTTATCTGTTGACAGACACTGCACTTGTCTCATTTCCTCACTATTGTAAACAATGCAGCAATAATCATGGATGTGTAAATATCTCCATGGCCTAGTAGTGACACAGCTAAATGAAAGGTTTGATTACTGATTTTTTTTGAAAAATTTCCATACTGTTTTCTCCAACAGCTGTGGTTTCCAATCCAAGCAGTGTGTAAGAATTCCCCTTTCCCACACACTTTCTCTAGCATTTGGCTTTGTCCACTTATTTGATGATTACTCTTCTAATTGGGGTGAGGTAGAATACCAAAAACAGTTTTAATTTGCATTTCCATGATGGTTCAGGATGTTTAATACTTGTACTTACCTTTTGAGAACTACTTATTCATGCCATGAATAAAAAAGCTTTTGAAGAAAAAAAATCTACACCTTACACTGGACCTTCTCAAATACTGTTTAGATGATTAGAACTGATTGTGGATAGTTTGGAATGTTGCAAATCCAGAGCCAAAGTATCTGTGTTGAACTCTAGGGCCTTAATAATAACTTATTGCACAACTTTCTGTGTGACCTAGCATCTTTGAGACCATCAGATAAGTCCTCAGGAATATCCCAGAAGAGCTCTACATCCTTATCTCTTATTAACAGAAGCCACAGGGATGCTGAGATCTTCCCTAGTAACTAGGAAGTGAAGCATCTTACGGGTTGTCTTCAACCTTTCAACTAGAATTGTGCCTCTTATACCAGCAGTCCGAGAATCATTTGGGAGCATGTGAGAAAGTCTCTTAAGCAGCCCTTACTCAGCTGCTGGATAACACACAGAATTTTAATACAATTATTAAAAGATTAATATGCATGTTTGACATTAATTTTCCTAGGAAGACATAGTTGATAGGTGACAGTCTCTGATTGTAAATCACCTTGGTTTAGTAGTAAACAATATGATTTTCTTCAGTAAATCCTTGTATTTGTTACCATGTATGGTTGTTGTTTATTTATTAGAGTCTTTAAAACATGTTCTTCAATAAAGCATGGAAAGGAGCTGAAATACTTGGTATAGACAAAGGCTAGTTCAAGATTAGATCTGTCCATGTCCTCTCTTCTTCTTTAGCATTTAGCTGTGATGCTACTGAAAAACACAGCTAGACTTCTGAACAGGGGTTTCAAGTATGCTCACCTGAGTTATTTGCATGTAAAGATGATCGATCACAGGTGTAGTTTTGTTTCTAAGAATGTAGTCATTACTATTGCAAATACAGACCATGCAACTTTAGTACTTCTGTTTTATTTATTTATTTAAAATGTTTTTTCTTATATATAATATATTCTGTTCCATTCCCTCCCCTTCAGCCGCTCCTCCCATCTCCCCTAACCTCCATCAACTCCTCAAAGTGGGTAAGGCCTTTCTTGAGTAGTCAACACAGGCTAGCATACCAAGTTGAGGAAGGACCAAGTTCCCCATCCCTTTATCAAGGCTAAGTAATGCATCCCACAATATAGAGTGGGCCCTAAAAAGACAGTTTATGTACCCAGAATAATTCCTGGTCCTGTTACCAAGGACACACTAACAGATGATCTATACAGCTCATCCTCAATGTGTCTGGTTCGGTCCATGCAGGCTCTCCAGCTCTCAGCCCAGAGTCTACGAGCTCCTGTTAACTGTCTCTGTGGTTTTCTCCACCACACCCTTGATCTCCTTTTGTCTTCTAGACCCTCCTCTCTCTATTCATCTGAACTCTGGGAGGTTGACCAAGTGTGTGGCTGTGGGTGTCTGTACTTGCTTCCATCAGTCATGGGATGTAGGTTCTCTGAGGACAATTAGGGTAGTTGGCATAACTGATGTCAACATGAAGAAAGCAAATAGATCCATATTTATCTCCCTGCCAAAAACTCAAACCCAAATGATTAAAGACCTCAATATAAATTCAGTTACATAGAACCTGATAGACGCGAAAGTAGGAAGTAGGCTTGAATGCACTGGTGTAGGATACTGCTTCCTAAATACAATACCAGTAGCACAGACACTGAAAGCAACAATTAATAAATGGGACCTCCTGAAACTTAGATGCTTCTTTAAGGCAAAGGGCACGGTCAATAAGACAGAAGAAAAGCAAAACAAAACAAAACTAAACAAAACAAAACAGCCTACAGAATGGGAAAAGATCTTCAACAAACCTCACTTATGACAGAGGGCTGATCTCCAAAACATTTCAGAAAACCAAATAATCCAATTAAAATGATGTACACTTCTAAACAGAGAATTCTCAAAGAATCTTAAATGGCTAAAAGACATTTAAAGAAGTCCTCAACATCTTTATCTATCATGGAAATGGAAATGAAAATGACTCTGTGGTACCATCTTACACCTGTCAGGATGGCTAAGATCAAAAACATTGATTATAACCTATGCTGTAGAGAATGTGGAGCAAGGGGAACACTCTTCCATTGCTGGTGGGAGTGTGAATGTGTACAGCCACTCTGGAAATCAGTATGACAGTTTCTCAAAAAATTGGGAATCAATCTACCTCAGGACTCTGCAATACCACTCTTGGGCATATATTCAAAAGATGCTCAACCATACAACAAGGACATTAGCTTAACTATGTTCATAGCAGCATTATTCACAATAGCTAGAACTTGGAAAAAACTTAGCTGCCCCTCTATCTAAGAATGGATTTTTAAAAACAAAATGTGTTTTATTTACACAATGGAGTACTAGTCAGCAGGTAAAAAAAAAAGTATCTTCAAATTTGCAGGCAAATGAATGGAACTAGAAAATATCATCCTGAGTGAGGTTCCCCAGACCCTGAAAGACAAACAAAGTATGTACTCACTCATAAATGGATTTTAGACATACAGGAAAAAATAAACATTTCATAACCTCAGAAATGCCAGGCAGAAAAGAGAACCCTAAGAGGGATACACATGGATGGCCCCAGGAAAAGGGAATGATTAAGATCTCCTGAGTAAACTGGGAGGCAGGTGTAAAGGGGAGAGAATGGGGGTGGGAACATGAAGGTTCCAGATGGCTGAGTGGGAAGAGGGATGGAGAGGGTGAGCAAATAGATATCTTGATAGAGCGAGCCATCATAGAGTTACTAAGAAACCTGGTGCTAGGGAAATCCATAGCAGCCCACAAGGAGGTCCTGAATGAAGACTCCTTCCTAGCAGTGCTAGAGAGGGCACATCAACTATCCTTCCCCTGCAATCAGATTGGTAATACTCCTTTTTAATCTCTGACTGAGAGTAGCTGTGCACCTTTTGCTTCTGGAGCTAAGTAAGGACTTTATTTTCTATCATTTGTTTTCTTCCATCTATTCTAAGCAACTTTTTAAAATTTTCTCAAGTCTAAAATGCAAATTCTATGACCTAAACTGGAGCCTACCAGACTTGGAGAATTTATGTATGTTTACTTTATTTTTTGTATGTTTGGTTTCATACAATGTGGTTTGGTCATATTATTACACCCCAAATATTCCCAGATCTACCTCCTTTCACCATCCACCCAATTTTGTGTCTTAAAACAACAACAACAAAAACCTTCAAGGCTAACTTGATATAAAGGTTTAAAGGGAATAATGTAGCAAGAAGATTTTAGATAGATAGATAGATAGATAGATAGATAGATAGATAGATAGATAGATAGATAGGTGATAGATAGATAGATAGATAGATAGGTGATAGATAGATAGATAGATAGATAGATAGATAGATAGATAGATAGATAGATAGATAGGTGATAGATAGATTTTTATGTTCTTTTAGTTAATTTTTATGTGTGTTGGTATTTTGACTTCATGCATGTCTATGTAAGTGTGTCAGATCTTGGAGTTACAGACAGTTGTGAACTACCATGTGGCTGCTGGGAACAGGACCCAGGTCTTCAAAAAGAGCAGTAAATGATTTTAACCACTGAGCCATCTCTCCAGCCACTGATTTCATATATTTTTGAATTGTGTTTTATGAAAAAAGTCTCAAAAAGTGAGATATTAAATTTAAAAAATATTTTAAAATTTTACTGATTACATATGCATCAATGTTTCTTAGTATAATTATTTATGTTAGGTACATTTTTAGCATGAAATATATTTTCTTGAATGGAACAAATATTCTCAGATGATTCATAGTTAAATTATAATTTGTATAATTGTTCAAGCAATGATTGATTCTCTCTAGATTAAAGGTCACATTATCCTTTAGAATAGTGAATGTTTATTTGTATTGTCCCATGATTACAAAGAACACTGTTTATATAATTAAGCCACACCTTATTCCTAGATTACATAATTCCAGAAGGGAAAAAACAATTCAGACTCACTACAAACATTATGTCTGGTTCAAATGATTTCATTCCATCACTGTCCTCACGGACAATGACTGGTGTGCTCTGCTCCCCAGAAGTTCTATTCTCTCAACTCCTCTCAATGCTACATTCTGGAGGTTTTTACCACTGAAACTCAGCCTTATGCACACTTCCTTTATTCCACCTTTCTATTGC
This sequence comes from Phyllotis vaccarum, assembly GCA_033318265.1. Classification (NCBI taxonomy): domain Eukaryota; kingdom Metazoa; phylum Chordata; class Mammalia; order Rodentia; family Cricetidae; genus Phyllotis; species Phyllotis vaccarum. Next base: position 151,648,586 of record JARWLC010000001.1, on the reverse strand, counting down.
TCATAATCCTATCACTGAATTTTACTTAGCTAACTTGCTCAGTTATGTCTAATATTTTTTAAGTAAAGGAATAAGTTTCTTAAAAGTACAAACTTAATGCCTGTATTGTTTAACCACTCATGGTATGATGTGTGGCACTGAGGATTCAGAAATCTAGTTTATTTAGAAAAAGAAGATACTTTATACAAATAAAAGGGCTTCTGACAACACAGAAAATACATTATTTCATCCTGGGATTACTCAGAACACATGTCCACCATTTTTATGTTGTATTTCATTATTGGGAGTTTAGACAAATATATTTGAAATATTTAACAATGGTTTAACCATTGCAAAAGTATGAGCGTATGAAGGATAAGAAAAAAAGACTTAGGTTGTGATTTTGCTTCTATCTCTCTCCATAAGTTGAATGAATTCCTCTGTCTTCAAAGTGCATTCTATATGATGGTGTCACGCTAATAATATTAGGTGGACTTTTTCTGGACATTAAGATTATGCTTAATACACTTTGTGTAAAGGGTCAGACAAGGAACATCTGTTTCAAGTAGTGTGAGTACAGCATATGAATTCAAGTCCAGAAATAATTTCTGAATATATCTTCATCATAAGTGAAAGATACAAATAGACACTTAAAACCTCCAGCAGAATGTATACATTTAATTATTACTAAGTCTGACAGTATTATATGATTTACGCTATCCAAAAAAATGTGATTCTTCACGGAAATATTTGAAATTCTAATAGTGAGCATGTGTTTACAGATGTGGAACTCAAGGTGTAACCTGCTCAAAGCTATAAATGTAATGGAATTAATCAAGCAAGACTTGTGGAATTTAAACATAAAACTAATCTTTCTTCTACTTCCTACTGTCCCATTTAAAACGTATCAAAGGATACAGTGATACAGTTCTTCTATAGCCCCTAGGCAACAGTAAAGCTTTTGTTCTTTCTTTTTTTTTGTCACTGGGAAAACATAGACAGTGAAGATCAATTTCATTTCAGAAACAATTTAACTTATTAATTAAAATATCTTAATGCCCAGTAAAAGGTAAGTTTGTTTCTGTGTTCTCTGGCTAAAAAACGGTTTCTATGAGAAAGGAGATATGATCAGCCTTATCTCCTATGCCTAATACACTGCCCCCATGTGCTTACCATTGCATTACTCAAAGTTATCAAGATATAAATTGAGGGAATAAATGTGAATGGTATGAAAATTGTCTTTGGCAAGCACAGTTACGAATTGACATTCTGAAGGCCCCAGAGACACTGAGAGTTTTTTGTTTGTTTGTTTTGCTTTTTGGGTTTTTTTTTTTGTTTTGTGTTGTATTACTTTGTTTTGGGTTTGGAATCATCATCAAAGCATTGAAGATCATCTCTACCAGAGTCTGCACCATTGTTGACGTTTTCTCACCTTTTGACACTAGAACATCAATGACTATCCTTTATATGGTAACCAAAATTGTCACTATCCCTTTATTTACCCCATCAACACTCTAGCCAGAATAGGGATATGATTACACTGCACTTAACTACGGAAAACTATTATGAGAAATGTGTCATAAGATGAGTTTACCATTGTAAAACATCAGAGTGATCTTATATAAAATGAAATGTTATATGTCAGCACTGGAACAATTGAGAGACACAATATAGAAGCTGTATGATGTTGTTGCCAGTGTAGTAATACTAGACTTTTACAGCAATTATTTCTTTTATAAGTGGAGAGAAAAAGAGTAGAGTAGTTAAAGAATACTACAATAAACAGGGTATTCAGCTAACACAGTTGATTCAACACCACTAAGTACTATGTCTTATACATAACATTGTGTGCTATATGGTATGTGACTGGCAGCTTGGCCAGTTTCTATGGTATGTTTCTAGCCTTACCGTTAGAATGTCAGCAAAACTTACGTGAGAAGGTTGCAATGATCAGCACATTATTAGGATATAAAGGATCTCAGCCAGAGCAACCTCTGTGACAGCTGGAGACACACAGCTCCTTGACCTACAGCTGACTAAGAGCCAAGTAAGAACCACTCCTGCAATTACTGGAAACACTCAGCCCCCCCCCCCCCCCCCGGGGCTCACAACTGACTAGGAGCTGACCAAGAGCTGACCAAGAGTGAACTGAGGAAGCAATCAGCAGATTCCAGTGAGAGAATACGTATAACAATATAAAGAACAACAAGACATCCCTAGAAGAAGCAGGTGGCTCTGCAACATCAAGATCTGAGCATAACAATGAAGAGGAACAGAAGGAAACAACCTTAAAAACAACTTTATGAAGATAATAGAAGCTGTAAAAGAGGATATTAAAAAAAAAAACTCCCTTAAAGAAATAGAAAAAAATGCAGCAAAAATTGGAAGAGATGAACAAATCTCTGAAAGAAAATAAAGAAAACCAAGAAAAGGAAAACAAACAGGGGAAAGAAACATTTCAGGAATTAAAAACTGAAATAGAAGCAATAAAGAAGGCACAAACCAAGGCACAGCTGGAGATAGAAAGCCTGAAGAAATGAACCAGAAGCACAGATGCAAGCATAACCAACAGAATGTAAGAGATGGGAGAGAGAATCTCTGGAGTGGAAGATTCAATAGTGGATATCAACATATCAGCTAAAGAAAAAATTAAAACCAAAAAGGTCATAACACAAAACATCCAAGAAATCTGAGACAGCATGTAAAGACCAAAACTGAGAATAATTGGAATAAAAAAGAAGAAGTGAAATAGGAGGCTTCTGGACACCAGGTAGCTCCACAGTCTGGATCTGCCCATGGCTGCTTTTCCCCCCAAAATTGACTCAGAAGCTTATTTTAATTTCATACTATTTGGCCTATGACTCAGACATATTTCTAGCTAGCTATTTCATCTTAATTCAACCTATATTCATTGATCTGTCCTGCAACGTGGCCATGGATTATCTGTGTTCCTTACATGTTGTTTCCTGTGTAACTGGGTCGATCTCTCTGTGACTCCACCCTCCTTCTCCTACCTATTCTCTGATTTCCCTGTCTACTTTTTCTAGGGTGCCGGCCATGGCCAAAACAGTCCTTTATTTGCAGCATATAGAAAGACATTTGCACATCAGAGAATAATACCAGCTCAAAAGCACAGAAAATATATTTAACAAAATCATAGAAGAAAACTTTCCCAACCTAAAGAAGGAAAGGCCTATAAAGACACAAGAAGCTTACAAAACAATAAATAAACTAGAATCCCCCCCAAAATCTGCTCACCATATACTCATTAAGCCACTAAACATACAGAACAAAGAAAAAATACTAAGAGCTGCAAAAGAAAAAGGTTAAATTACCTATAAAGGCAGACCCATCAGAACAACATCAGACTATTCAATGGAAACCATGAAAGCAAGAATGTCCTTGTCAGATGTTATACAGACACTAAAAGAGCATGGCTGCCAACCCAGACTATTATACCCAGAAAAATTATCAACCACCATAGATGGGGTAAACAAGATATTTCATGACGAAACCAGATTTAAACAAGACCTATTCATAAATCAAGCCCCACAGAAAGCAGTAGAGAGAAAACTCCAACCTAAGGAAATTGGATATACCCATGAAACCACAAGCAATCAATAATCCCATAGAAGAAAAACCCAAAGAAGGGAAATGCACACAAACTACCATCAAATATAACAGGAAATAGCAATCATTGGTTATTAATATCTCTTAATATCAATGGACTCAATTTACCTATAAAAAGACACATCCTAACACATTGGATACAAAACCAGAAGCAATCCTTCTGTTGCATACAAGAAACACAGCTCAGCTTCAAAAGCAGACACAGGCTTAGAGTAAAGGGTTAGGAAAAGACTTTCCAATCAAATGGTCCCAAGAAACAAGGTGGTGTAACCATCTTAATCGCTAACAAAATAGACTTCAAATTAAAATCAATCAAAAGAGAGCAGGAAAGACATGATTTATTCATCTCAGGAAAGACCTACCAAGATGAAGTCTCAATCCTGAATATTTATGCCCAAACACAAAGACACCTACGTATATAAAAGAAACACTACTAAAGCTTCAACCTCACATCAAACCCCACACACTAATAGTGGGAGATTTCAATACCCCATTTTTACTGTTGAATAGGTCAACCAGACAGAAAACCAACAGAGAAATAAGAGATCTAAGAGATTTTATGACCCAAATGGACTTAATAGATATAAATAGAACCTTCCACCCAAACAGAAAAGTATATGCATATTTCTTAGCACTCCATGGAATTTTCTCTAAAATTGACCACATACTTGGTAATAAAGTAAATATCAATAGATTAAAAAAATGGGAATAACTCCTTGTATCATATCAGACTACCATGGTCTAAAGCTACTATTAAACAAAAATACTCTAAATTTGACCACATACTTGGTCATAAAGTAAATATCAATGATACAAAAAATGGTAGTAACTCCGTGTATCATGTCGGATCACCATGGTATAAAGCTTGAGTTCAACAACAACAAAAACACAGAAATTGTACAAATTCATGGAAACTGAACATTTCTCAATTGAACCACCTCTGGGTCAAGGAAGAAATTAAGAAAGAAATCAAAGACTTCCTAGAATTTAATGAAAATGAATCTACAACATACCCAAACTTATGGGACACAATGAAAGCAGTGTTAAGAGGAAAACACATAGCACTAGATGCCTATCTATATATAAACCTAGAGAAATCTCACACAAGAGAACAATTAGAAGCAAATTCACCTAAAAGGAGTAGACTGCAGGGAATAATCAAACTTAGGGCTGGAATCAATACAATAAACACAAAGAGAGCAATACAAAGAATCAATGAGTCAAAGAGTTGTTTCTTTGAGAAAATCAACAATACAGATAAACAGTTATCCAAACTAAGCAAGAAGCAGAGAAAGAGTATCCAAATTAACAGAATCAAAACTGAAAAGGGAGACATAACTTTTAAAGGTCATACTTTGAAAAATCTATACTCCACTAAAATGGAAAACCTAAAAGAAACAGACAGCTTTCTGGACAGGTACCACTTACCAAAATTAAATCAAGATCAGATTAAAGACTTAAACAGACCTATAATCCCAAAGGAAATTGAGGCTGTTATTAAAATCTCCCAAGTAAAAAAAGGTCGGGACTAGATGGATTCAGTGCATAATTCTACCAGACATTCAAAAAAGAACTAATACCTATACTCCTCAAACTGTTCCATAAAGTAGAAACTGAAGGAACATGATTGAACTTTTTTTTTATAAGGCCACAATCACCCTGATTCCTAAGCCACTCAGATGCAACAAAGAAAGAGAATTACAGACCAATCTCCCTCATGAACACTGATGTAAAAATACTCGATAAAATTCTGGCAAACCAAATCCAACAACATGTAAAAAAAAATCATTCACCACAATCAAGTAGGCTTCATCCCAGAGATGCAAGAATGGTTCACCATTTGAAAAACTGTGCATGTTATCCATCATATAAACTCAAACAAAAAACCAGATGATCATCTTATTAGATGCTGAAAAAGCCTTTGACAAAATCCAACATTCCTTCATGATAAAAGACCGGGAGAGATTAGGAATATAGGGAAAATATCTAAATATAATAAAGGCTATAGCCAACATCAAACTAAATGGAGAAACACTCAAAGCAATCCCACTAAAATCAGGAACAAGACAAGGTTGTCCTCTCTCTCCTTATCTATTCAATATAATTCTCAAAGTTTTAGCCAAAGCAATAAGGGAGTAAAAGGAGATTAAGGGGATCCTAATTGGAAAGGAAAAAGTCAATCTATCTCTATTTGCAGATGATATGATCATACACATTAGTGACCCCTCAAATTCCACCAGGAACTCCTATAGCTGATAAACAACTTCAACAATGTAGCAGGGTACAAGATTAACTAAAAATATCAAATGCCCTCTAAACACTAAGGATAACAGGGCTGAAAAAGAAATAAGGGAAACATCACCCTTTATAATAGCAGCAAATAGCATTAAATATCTTGGCGTAACTCTAACCAAAGAAGTAGCTGACCTGTTTAACAAAAACTTTAAGCCACTGAAGAAAGAAATCAAAGAGTATATCAGAAAATGGAAAGATCTATCATGCTCCTGGATAGGTAGGATCGATATAGTAAAAATGGCAATTTTGTCAAAAGCAATCTACAGATTCAATACAACCCCCATCAAATTCCCAACACAGTTTGTTACAGACCTTGAAAGAACAATACTCAACTTCATATAGAATAGCAGGAAACTCAGTATTACTAAAACAATCCTGCTCAACAAAAGAACTTCAGGAGGAATCACCACCCTTGACTTCAAGTTATACTATAGAGCTACAATAATAGAAAATAAAGCCTGCTACTGGCATAAAAAGAAACATGTGGATCAATGAAATTAAACCAAAGACTCCCGCATTAATCCACACCTGATTTTTGACAAAGAGGCAAAAAAAAAAAATAGTATCTTTAACAAATGGTCTTGGCATAACTGGATGGTAGTATGTAGAAGAATGCAAATAGATTCAAACCTATCACCCAGCACAAAATCTCAAATCTTAGTGGATCATGGACCTCAACATAAACCCAGGTACACTGAACTTGACAGAAAAAAGGGGGAAACACCCTCCAAAGTATTGGCACATGTGACCACTTCCTAAATATAAGACATTAAGAGCAACAATCAACAAATGTAACCTCCTTAAATTGAGAAGTTTCTGTAACGCAAAGGACACGGTCAATAAAATAAAATGGCAGCCCAAAGAATGGGAAAAGATCTTCACCAACCCTCAGTCTGACAGAGGTCTGATCTCGAAAATATATAGAAAACTCAAGAAACTAGAGCCCCAAAACCTAAATAACCCAATTAAGAAATGGGGTTCAGAGATAAAAAGGGAATTCTCAACAAATAACAAGAATTACAAATGGCTGAAAGGCACTTTAAAAATTGCTCAACATCTTTAGCCCTCAGAGAAATGCAAATCCAAACACTTTGAGATACCATGTTACACTCGTCAGAATGTCTAAGATCAAAAACACATATGACAGCCTATGATGGAGAGGATGTGTAGCAAGGGAAACAGTCCTCCATTTTTTGTGGGAGTGCAATCTTGTGAAGACACTGTGGAAAACAGTATGGCTGTAGGGGATTGTGTTGTTTCATGGTAAATATTGTCCCACCCACTGATTTAATAAAAAGCGCTGATTGGCCAAAGGCAGGCAGGAAGTGTGGGTGGGGCTATCAGACTAAGAAAACTCTTGAGAACAGGAAGCACAGAGCAGAATGCCAGAAAGAACACCAAAGAGAAGCCGGAAGAAGCAGAGGACAACTATGCTGCTGTAAATAGAGGTAATGAGTCCATGGCTGAACAAGATAAGAGACATGGGTTAGATTAAGGGTTAGCAAGTTACATGCCTGGGCCTTAGGCTGATCAGCTGAAAACTATTGTAAACATCTGTGTGTCTCTATGTGTCTGGGGTCTGTGGGTCCTAAACCTTGAGGTTAGGCCCAAAAGGCAGGGCCAGAAACCTCATACTACATATGGAAGCTCCTCAGAAAACTGGGAATCAATCTCCTTAAGGAGCCAGCAGTACCACTATTGGGCATATACCCAAAGGATGCAGAATTGTACCCCCAAAGGCGTTATCTCAACTATGTCCATAGCAGCATTATCCATAATAGCAAGAATGTGGAAACAACCTAGATGTCCCTTCCACTTAAAAATGGATTAACAAACTGTTGTACATCTACACAATGGAGTACTACTCAGTAAAAGAAAAAATGACATCCTAAAATTTGCAGGCAAATTGATGGATTTGGAGAATATCCTCTTGAGCAAGGTATCACAAGCCCAGAAAGATAGGCGTGGGATATACTCACTTATAAGAAGATTTTAGACTAAAAGCAAAGAATATGCAACCTGAAAACCAAAACCCCTGAACATCTTGGGATCAGAAGGAACTTAAGAGAGAAACCCAGAGATTCCCCTAAGAAGAAAAATAGAAATGATAATCTTACCAAATTAAGGTTAAGAGGAGTTGCCTCTAAGAAGAATTGGGAACAAATCTTGAATGAAGGAGATGATTGAGTGAGGGAAGCAACAAAGAGGGAGAAAAAAAGAGATGGATATCTTGATAGAAGAAGCCAATGTGGATTTGGAAAAAGACTGGATATTAGGGAAACCTCCAAGAACTCACAGGATGTCCCTGGCCTTGTCTCCAACCAATAGTGGAGGGGATGCCTAAACATAACTTCCCCTATAATCAAATGAATAACCACCCTGATCACAGAACTTATATCCAACAAAGAATAGAGATGGAGGCAAAGATCCATGGCTGAGTACTGGGCAAAGCTCCTGGTTCACCCGAGAGCAGAGAATGAGAGTCTGTATAAACAAGGGGATAGGTATTATGAGGTAAATTTCCACAGTGATGGCTGACTGGAGCTCTGGGGAGGGGGTCTTGTTGAATCAAGAGTAGCCACTGGAGATCCATCAGGAAAAGGAGAAAGGCCCTCTAATGGTAGGCAACTGTCAATTGGCATGGGCAATATGTGGAGCCTTAAGGGGTGGAATCAGACTCTGTTCCTGTGTGTGGCCTGCCACCTTGGAGCCCATTTTCTTCAGAGGAATGCCTAATCCAGTCTTGACTTTGGGATGAGAAATCAGACTTGCATGTAGTGGATGTGCTACACTGAGCTGACCCACTTTGGGACTTCTTGCCCTTTAGAGGGAGGTGTAGAGATATGTTTCAAATATAATAAAAATGGTTGGAGATATCAGAGCGATCTAACCACAGTCAGTCTAGGAGGATCAGACAGTGGTAACTCACACCTTTAATCCCAGCACAGGGAATATCCCAGGAGTGGTGACCTTCGCCCTTAATCCAATCTGAGTTTGAGGTCATCTTAGTGGCAGGAAATATCCCAGGAGTGGTGATCTACACCCTTAATCCAATCTGAGTTTGGGGTCATCTTAGTTTACAGAAGGAGTTCCAGGCTCCCAGGGAGGTGGTGGTGGTGGTGTCACGTCTTAACTGAGGGAAGAAAGTATTTAAGGCAGACATAGAAAGACAGAGCAGGCAGAAGAATCCAGGAGGAACGAGGTTGAGGAAGCTGGAAGACAGTTGGGTAAGATCTGACTGTGGTGTTTACTCTCTCTAATATCTCCACCTTTCCCAGAGATCTGGCTCTGAGTTTCCTTTCTTCATGCAACATGGAAGGTATGGGGGGATGTGGAGGCTGAAGGCTAACTGGGAGGAATTGGGAGGAGAGAAGGAAGGAGGATGGGGGGTGGATACAAGGATTACATTTTTTATATACAAAAAACTAAAGTGATTAAAAAAAAAAGAATAAAACTTGGGTGAAGAAAATCAAGAGCATTTGAAGGGAAAGAGCACATGGTAAACATTTACTTTTGAAGATCACTTGGCCTGCTCCTTTTGCATGCATCAGACGCTCTGATTCTAGGATAAACCAAATGGAACCAAATCTCACTACATTTCCTGCTGTAGATCTTGTGCATGGACCACACCTCAGATCAGTCTTTGGTGCTGCCCCCTTTACTCAGCCTCTTCCCCAAGGTTTTTGAAAGAAGCTTTTATTAACTGTACTCACAGGTTTTGCAGTCAGCTTCACAGTTTAGAATCAGATACATGATGGTAATTTCTGCTTTTAGGAGGCACCAGCTCTTTTGGGACTGGAGTTTCAGGCAGTTGTGAGCCACCATGTAGGTGATGGGAATTCAACTCAAATCCTCTGGAAGAGCAGCAAATGCTCTTATCCCCTGAGCAAACTGACCAGACTTTGAAATATATTTATAATGCTCAGTATTGAAAACAAAAATACAGACATTTCTAGTTTCCACCTGAATGTCATGTTGGATATTATTATTCAGTCCTTATAAAAACAAACAAACAAACAAACAAACAAACAAACAAACAAACAAACAAAAACAAAACCCCAAAGCAAGAGTTAAGCAACGATTTTTAAAGCAAGCAAACTTTTTCTTAGTTTCTCTAAACTGGACAATTTAACACGGAAATAAGCTAACAAGAAGAATCCCAGCTTAACAAAGAATCTGGTAGGCCAGAAAATATATAGAATATCAAAACTTACACACAGGTAAGTGCTGGGAGCACAGTGCAGCCTTAGGAGCACGATGACATGTTTGTGTGTTTTTAACTTTAATATTACAGGAAAGGGGCTTTAGATTGCTGCTCGGCAAATTTTTAGGAACAGACTGTAGATGCCTAGAGACTCTGGATACAATTTTAATTGCTGAAGTGTAACCACAGTTAAATGACCTTTTAATGATATAAAATAAAGCATGTCTGTGGGATTAAAAGAAACTATTATACATATCAAGACAGGGAGAGTAGAACATTGACCCTAGAGTAAAAGCAGTATGTAGATAATATAGACTTTACCTCCATGTAAACTAGCTAGATTTTTCACCATATTTGGTCATCACTTCCTTAACAAATGCAAGATTTAGCCTAAGAGTTGAACATATTCAGAGATTCAGGTTTACATCTTTTTACAACCATTCTCTGTGTTTCTCTGAAGGATCCCTAGGACCTAGTGATTCCAAAGAGGTGACAGAGTAATCATTCAGAGGCACATGAAGAGCATACATTTTGGGCACATGAGAAATGAAAATAGCATTGTAGTGATGGGTGGGAGAGAGAATCTGGGATCTCTCTGTAATAGAAGCTTCCACAACCTGAGAGGAAGTATGGTGTTTTTCAAATTAAATTTGGATTAGCTATAAATATATACTTCAAATGCTAGAGTAACCAAATGCTTGAAAAAATTCAATTGCCAAGCTAAGACAAGAAAGAAAATAATTTCACACATAAGATTCAGAGAAGGCAAAAACAAGAACAATTTTTAAAGATACTAAATACAACACACATAGGAAATAGTTAAATATGATGGATAATAATCCAGTTATGTTATTAATGTTCAAACTTATCTAATTTTAGAGCCGTGATACAGTCTGCCTTAGTGAATATTTCATGAAATCTTGGAAAGAATTCTTTTTACTGTTTTCAAATGGAGTAGCTGTAAATATCTATTGGATATAGGTGGCTGATGGCTTTGATTAATTAAAGATAGTTTCGCCTATGGATTTAAGCATGCCCTCAAAGGTACAATATATTAAAATTTACGTACAGAGATATAAATGACCTGATTACCTCCTCATCAATTAGAAAAACTGTATCAATAATTAATAGTTTTGTAGAATGCAAAGTAATAGGGCTCAATAGAGATTTCTACTAAAATGTGAGAAAGGAAGAACACCAATCATTTCTGATGTCACTTAGAAAAAGAAGCAGAGAGGATTCCTCTTAAATCAGCTTATAAAGTCAGCATTTATACAGCACTAAACAAGGGACAGGAATTCTAATAATGCAAAGCTAAACCACCTAACGAGATAATGCAATTTCGTGGAATCAAATGATAGCAAAGTAATGATCAAATTTGATTTGTATATGTTATTCATGTGTATAAGGCTGTTTCAGTATTCAAAAATAAATTAATGTAATACATCAAAACAATAAAACAATAAAAATTACACCAACAATAAACGCACCAAAAATCATATAGACCATATTACTCAATAATAGAAAAAGCTTGGAAGATTAGAAATGTGGGAATTTAATTAACCTTAATAAGTTATATTTATAAATTTTTTCAACAGACATAAATAACTTTTCTAAAGTAAGGAAGAAGGCAGGACTCTTGTTTCTTACTGCTTCATAGGCATTAGGTTGAGTCCTATGAATTCCAAAGCATGATGCAATAATAAAAGAAAAAAATTATTTTCACAGATATGTTCATATGTGTAGGGCACAGAGAAATTAATTATCCACAGTAGCAGATTATCTTATCACCTGCAAATAGGAAGTACATACAAATTTCAGAATAAAATACAAATATATAAGACTCAATACAATTTTTATATATCTGCAGTGAATACTGGAAATCTGAAATCAGCACAATGAGATTTCTTTTGAAATAAAAGAAATAAAGTTGCCTAAAGATAAAGTACTTAGAACCAAAACAAACAAGCAAAATCAATAGAAAAAACACAAATCTCTGCTGGAAGACATTAGATGAGGTCTAGAGAGATAAGCAAGCATGGCTTGTTCCATATAGAAAAGCATCTACAGTTCTGCCCAGCCTGACTTAGAGATCCATTCTTAATCAAACTCACAAATATTAGGCTATATATTGATAACCCCATTCTAGGTGCATAGGGACAAGTGAAAGACCCAAGGTAGTCAGAGTGTAATAAACATGAAGAATACAATTCATGGACCTGATGCCGGCTGACTCCATGACTTATAAAGCTACAGTAATTAGGACAGTATTGTATTTTCCAAAGAATAGACAAAAGATCAATGAAACAAAATAGAGATGTTAGAAATACAACTACACAAACAACACACATCGATTTTGGACAAAGAACAGTGTCAGTTCAATGAAGAAATGTAGTTTTTACCAATAAATGGTGCTGGAACAACTAGACACATGCAAAAATACAAAGAAAGAATGATAAAAATATAAATAATGTGATCACAAGCCTTACACCTTTTAAAATATTTTGGGGAACTAAAATATAAGATATAAAGCTGTACAAGTCCTAGAGGTCAACATAGAAAAAATGCAGGTAACTTAGTATTAGACTGTAACCTTCTAAAGCCCACATATGAAAAAAAAAATGCTAAATTGGGAACCACTAAAAAGCTGTTTGCTCTTTAAAAGTCACTGATGAGATAAACAGAGAAGTCTAAGATGAAATGACTTGTCTAAAGCTGTACATACATACATACATACATACATGTATTATACACACGCACACACACACACACACACACACACACACACACACACACACACACGCACACATAAGAGAATGTATATATGTCTGTAAAAATGGCTCAGTGGTTAAAGCCCTTGATGTTCTTACAAACAACCTGTTTTAATACCAAAATCAATGTATACAATGCCCTCTTCTGACTCCCAAAGAGAGTAACACATACATATGCTTCTAAATGCACACAGAGACACAGATGCAAAAAATAAATAGTAAAATATTTTTAAGTATCTGATGAATTAAATTATAACTAAAGCACAAAAATCTTATTAAAATTTGATACTTCAGGAAAAATTAATTTAATAATGCATAAGAATTTTACATTGGCACCTCACAAAAAAAATACATAAATGAATTCTAGTTGACATTAGATGAAAACTCAAAGATATTGGGGGAAAGGCTGGAATACCAGAGACAGGAAACAAACCACAGTCAATTCTCACCCAGCCAACTTCTCAGGATAAAAGTTATCTTCTCAAGTCCTCAGGCTGGCTCTTCGTCGCTTCCGCTAAATAAATCTGTCTTCTTATGCCTGTCTTAAATATCTTCTTTGCCCAGTTGTTTCTGTGGGGATATATTTAAAATTTAATAAAAACAGTCTGAGATATCAGAGGGATCTACCTACAGTCAGTCTATGATCAGACAGTGGTAACTCACACTTTCAATCCCAGCACAGGGAATACAGGAGTGATGACCTATCAAATCTGAGTTTGAGGTCATCTTAGTTTACAGAGGGAGCTCCAGGCTTCCAGGCAGGCAGTGGAGGTCTCACACCTTAACTCAGCAAAGGAGGTCTTTAAGGCAGGCACAGAAAGGCAGGCAGGCAAAAGAAACCATGGCTCACACTGTTAGTCCCAGCACTTGGGAAGCAGAGGCAGGAGAATCTCTGTGAGTTCAAAGCCAGCCTGGTCTTCAAAGCAAGTTCAAGGACAGCCAGGACTGTTACACAGAAAACTCTGTCTCTAACAAAGACTAGAAGAGGTGGATCTGGTCTCTGTTATCTCAGAGTGTTTTTATTGAATTTGAAACATATCTCCACACCCAGTTGTTTCACTTTTGGATTCAGTGCTGTATCATATTCCTAGAGTCAGGATTAAAGGTGTGGGGTACTACTGTTTGGTAGTTAGGCCTTGAACTCACAGAAGCACAGAAAGCTCTCTGTCTCTGGAGTTATGGGATTAAAGGTGTAGGTCACCACTTGGTCTTTCCCTGCTGGGATTAAGGGAGTAAGTTACCTCACTCTGACCCTCCTGGCTTGACTGTGGGTGGATCTGGTTTTATTAAATATAAAAGATATCACCACAAATAAACAGTTGAAAGGTAATACAGTGTTAGTAAGAAGGAAGGGATGTGGTGACATATTTTATATTTAATAAAATCAGTCGAAAATATAAAAAATATCCACCCACAGTCAAGCCCAAGGGTCAGAGTGTGGTAACTCATGCCTTTAATCTCAGCAGAGGGGAGAATGGGTATGCTGCCTATAGCTGGTAGGTTTTGGCACAATCTCGGCTCTGGCAATCTAGTATCTAAGATTTGCCCTGGAACCCACACATACCTGTGACAACTATGACATAGATTGATCACATTTTGATTTCACAATATTCCATGCAAGTTAAGTTAGTCTGTGTGCTATTGCTATGAAGAGACACCATGACTAAGATAACTCTTATAAAGTGTTACATGGGTACTTATCATCTCAGAGGCTTAATCCATTATCATGGCATGGAGCATGGTAGTACATATGGCACTGGAGCAGTAGCTGAGAGCTAAGTCCTGATACATATGGAGAGAGAGAGAGAGAGAGAGAGAGAGAGAGAGAGAGAGAGAGAGAGAGAGAGAGAGAGAGAGAGAGAGAGAGAGAGAGAGAGAGAGGGGGAGCCTATGGGGCTATTCTTATTTAAACTACCACAAGACCTTTAAAAATGAACAAAATAGCAAAAAAAAAAAAAAATACCCACCCCAACTTACTTTGTCCATATCCTCTTTAAGAATTAAGAATAATTTTTTAAATACCCCTACCCCAATACAACATTTGACATCTGCATTGCTTCTATAGAATAAGGCTCAAAGATTCTCTAAAACTCATCTCTAATAAGTAATATGGGACTACAAGAACATTTCAATATGGATAAAGATTTAAAAAATTTAAATTAAGACATCAAAGGGGAACACACACTATAAGCAGCTAAAGACATTTGCTACCATGGAACTAGATTGTGTATAAATGCTACACTGAAGAATGTCAGCCCCAAGGAACAAAGCATACTAACATTTTGTGATAATCATCTTCTCTATTTAGAAAATATGTACTTTTGTGGAATTTTTTATTTCTGATCAAAAGTGAATCTGTCACTTCTATATTATAGTGATAAAAATTCATATTTTCTTCACAGTCGCTACCTGAAAAGAAAGAAAAATAGGATGCTTCTTTTTTATTTTTATATTCTATTTATTTGAATATGTTTTTATTGAAGTAAAATGATCAGGTTCCCCCCTCCAATCTCTTGCTCCATCTCTTCCCACAACCTTGAATTCATCCCACATCTCTTTCCACTTTCAATTAATAGCCTCTTTTTCTGCAACTATTATTGTGGTGTGTACATGCGTACATGTGTGTGTGTGTGAATGAATACAGATATGTGTACTCATATAATCTTCTAAATCCATTTTTGTTTGTGTGTATAAGGTTTCAGGGCTGACCATATGCACTGGACAACCAGTAATGGAGCTCTTCTCTGGGAGAGCTAATTATTCTCCTGAAGTCACCAGTTGCCTATAGACTTTGTCTAGGGGTAGGACATTTAGAAATTCACACATATCTGTTTCTTATTGTGATACACTGCAGTTTCCATAACAAGATTTCCCCCTTCTTTTTCTCTTTTTGTTTCTCTTATTTTCTATCAAATTTTATCTTATTTTGGAGTGGTGCTGTAGATGGGTAGGTTCTGGAGGCACAATGTGAAAGACACAAAGAATAAATAAAATATTACAATCTCAAAAACAAATTTTAAAAAGCCACATAGAGACATTATTTTATAAATCTACTTTAAATACACACACATGTGTGTGTGCTCACATGCACGTGCACACACACATGCACACACACAAACACACACACACAGACACACACACACACACACACACACACACGTCTATGGAGAGAGAGTTTACAGTATAAGAGGTGATCATGTTCGTCCTCAAACCCATCTACTTAACAAAATTTTAATGTTACTCACTGGAAACATCATTTGGAATTTTTTGGTGGGAAGCATTCCAAGATATTCCTAAAACAATACAGGCTCTTGGCATTGCCCTTGGTCGCCTCCCAAAACTTGAAGGAAAGACATTATTGCTAAAGACAGCACAAATTTTCAGACACAGGTCTTGAAGGAATCAAGGGAGAACTGGCCTTGGAGCCTCCTCCTCAAGAACTAGTTCTCCTAGTAATCAGTGGGTGCTGTGCAAGCTGTCAGGAGAGGAGAGCCATCCACAGTTCTGCTCTGCTGCGACACCTAGGGATCTTTCTGTCTGTATTTTGAGATATACAGCATTTTGGCTGCACTTGCTGCACTTGCTGTTTTTCCCAACTTCATTAAAACTCTAAAATCACTCTAATGGTTTATGATACTAATAGCAGATGTTGATAAAAGCAGTTTACTGCAATTTTAAGATTTTAATTATTTCAAGAAAAAACTCAATTTAAAAAACAATCCAATTACATAGCACAAACATTTTCTCCCCGTAAACCATCCAGCTTGACAGCAATTCCAGCATTCTTAAGCCAAGGCTCATGTCCTTGGCACTGTCCCATGAAGCTGTCTGTTCCCTTTCCTCCAGGGATCATGCCATACAAATCAATCCTCCTATATTGTGTTGTTGTTTTTTTTCTAAGAGTCTTTGGAATTTGTTCTTCGGACTAAGTCACAAACACTGATGTTTTCAAGCCATGGCATGAATTGGAACCTCAAAACACGTGAAATAAACAAGTGTTTAAGTGACCATGACAGCAGAGACCAGAGGTACTAACCCCCCCCCCCACACACACACACACACACTAATCAGAAGCAAGCAAATCTTTAATTATGAGGCAGAAAATTATTTCAATGTCTGTGAGTTGACTTAAAGTGGAGAATTTATTCGCAGGGAAGAGATGAATATTTTTGAGTGAAATCTGTTGGAATTTTAATCCTGGCAACCAACAGCTCCTTGTTGGTTTAACATATGAAGAAACACCACCAGGGATGTTCTCCCATCCTGAGCAAGCCCAGTCATTCCTATGGCTTCAGTGTGACTATTGATTGTGCTCAAGTCTTCACCTTTAGCACAGACATATATCTATATTTATTTATATTCTATATCTAAAATCTAAACATAATTCCTTTGCTCCAAATCCATACATGAAAGCACTGAAACTTTTCTTCTCTTTCAGCACTTTTAGGATTTCTTACGCATGACTCAGAATATCTGGTCTGCCTGTAATGAAAGTTCACACCTTTCTCCCTCAGCACCTAGCCAACACCCATTATCCTTCAGAAATTAGGTCAAACAGTGAGCCCTATGAATCAAGCTTTCTTAAAACAAAAGATTTATATACCGCTTTAAGACCCATACAACAAAGCTAGTATTTTTTTCATTGTGGATACTGGATTAAATTGGTGGTACTTGCCTTTTAGCATAGATCTATAAACTTATAGTAATGAATGGGGTTATTAATAAGGCCAGTTTAAAACTCAGTTAAATATACCTCCATGAATACAAGCTGTTTTTAGTGGACTTACTTATCTGTGTCTATGTTATTGATTGGATCCAAACTGCTTCTTATTTTTACTTAATTGCTTGTCTTTCAACTTGACTGAACTAAGGGATGCTGAGTTAGCTAGAGACATGCTATTTCTAGGTATGTCTGTCTGCTTCCAGAAGAGATTTGTTCTTGAGCCAACAGACAAGAAAAGGCCACCTCATTCTTATGGATATGCAACAGGGATGATTCAAAGAGAATAAAAGGCTACAATGATTGTGAGTTTCTTCATATTTGATCTAGGACATCCTTCTCCTCCTAAGTTACATCAGTGTCCAGTCCTGGTCCTTAGGCCTTTCGGCTGGAACACAATTGCTGGAGTGCCCTTTTGTAGTCTCCAGCACGGTCTCTACATTTTTGTGAACCATTCTCATAGTGAATGAATGCATTTTGCTGGCTTGACTTGTTTTGAAACAGTCCTAAATGATGAACCCCTTAGGAATTTGGTCTAAGTGAATCTATATATAGGACTGATAGAAAAAAAAAAAAACATGCTTTTTGAGTGCATGACTTCTAAGTGAATAAGCATTCATAGATGATATTTTTGGTACAAAATTGAATTTTAAGGGTGGGTAGAGACTCAAAAGCATCAATTTGAAGAAATTATTGTGGCAATATTTTATACGTGTATGATATTGTGTTTTGTAGATTCTGCTTTCTCTCCCTTGCATCTTGTCCATCAAATAGATCTTTGTGCTAAATATAACCATCTCTCTTATCTTCTTCATAATTCTAAAGACTTGGGAAATAATCACAAAGTACTCAATTCTAATATAGGCCATGGAGTCTTGACAGGCTGGTAGAAGGTCATGGCCCTTCTTTTCTATGGTCTTTGGACATAGGGATGGTGCTGATGTTGCTGTGATGGTAACATGCAAGAAACCTGCCTCTTTGACACCATACTAAAGCTACTTTTGTTCTCTTCCGATAACAACACAATAGTGCAACAAAAAAATTACAATTCACCTATGATAGTCATATTTATATTTATATAAAAGTAATGTTTTTAATTTGTAGGTGAGTATATAGAAAACTAGTGTATAATATTGTATAGAAGTTTCCTCTGAAACAAAACTGTTTTCAGGAAACAGGGTTAAGGATAGCTCACCAGTCTTAGAAGGTAAACAAACTTTGACTTCCTGGAAAGTTGAAACTCGTAAAATTTAGGAGGAGCCCCTCTGCACGGTTACAGAAGCAGTAACAGTGCCTGGTAGAGGACACCAATCATCCCAGATGCCAAGTGGAGGTACTTCTAGGGCTGAGCTTCCACAAGTTGATGCCTGTGCTGGCATGGGGTTTTGCTGTGAGGTGGCATGGGGTTTGTGGTGAGGTGGCTGCATTGTGCCATTTTGTTTCTGATAAAAACTGATTGGTTCACAAGTTGGCTAGGGTAAATACATTACTTTGTCCTATTATGGGTTCTTAATCTGTCACAAGTAGGCATGTGGGTCTTTCCTCTCACACAACAAATGCACAGTAAATTAGTAGTGTATTGCTTCTCACTTTCATAATTTGTCCATGCAGGAAGTTGAAACAGAGGGATTATCAAAGTTTGAGGCGGCCACAATAGGCTACATTGTACCTGGATAGCCTAGCCTACTATAAATGAAATAAATACAATAAACTGATATTATTTGGAAATTATTCAATTAGCTTTAAAGACTTTAGTATTGCGTTTCTATTTTAAAACTGTTTAAAATATTTTATAAAAAGAGCAACCTTTGTAGTAAGAGGTTTCTGGCTCTGACTTTCGGGCCTAGCCTCAAGGTTTAGACCCGCAGACCCACAGACCCACAGACTGACAAAGACAAAGACACACTGGTGCTTATAATAGTTTTATGCTGATCGGCCTAAGGCCCAGGCATATAACTTGCTAACTCTTTACTCTTAATCTAACCCATGTCTCTTATCCTGTTCAGCCATGCGGCTCAGTACCTTTTCTCAGAGCAGCATAGTTGTCCTCTGCATCATTGGCTTCTCAGGCATTCTGTTCTGCCTGTTCCCAGAGTTTTCTTAGTCTAGTAGCCCCACCCACACTTCCTGTCTGCCTTTGGCCAATCTGTGCTTTTTTATTAAACTCATAGGCAGGGACAATTATTTACAATGGAACAACACAATTCCCCTACAAACCACCACCCTAGTTCTACAGGTATTTCAGAAATAATTCTAGTGACACCAGGTTATTTTTGTTGATTCAACTGTAATGAAAACTCAGAAAAATGTCCTTAGTGAGCTACTTTCCTCAATGCCTTTTTAAATTTTTCTAATGTAGTATTATAAACCAGAGAATAATGTATAATAACGGATGTTGTCAAGAGTTGAGTAATTAACAGAACAACTATATTAATTTAAATTAATATAGTTAGAATTATAGAATTAAAGTTCACTATATAATAGGTTTTGTATTTCTCCCTTTAATGTGTATATACAATATATACATTATATATATAATATATGTGTGTGTGTGTGTGTGTGTGTGTGTGTGTGTGTGTGTGTGTGTGTGTGTATGGTGGTCTGTGTGTGTATGTGTATCTAAATCTAAGCGCGGGTGATTTGGGAGGCAAGATGTAAGATCTCTTAGAGATGGAGTTACAGGAAATTGAGGTTCATTGACAGGGATGCTGGGATCCGAACTTGGATCTTCTGTGAGAGCAATGTGCTCTTAAGTATTGATGAGCTTCAAAAAGTAATATAAAGGTCTCTGAATATAAAATAAACCATAAATCAGGAGAGAGAGAGAGAGAAACAGTTTAGCAGGCAGGAACACTTGTTGCTCTTGCAGAGGCCAAGGTTTGGTCCCTAAAACCTGGTATCTCATAAACATTAGTAACTCCAGTTCCAGGGGATCTAATGACCTCTTCTCATGTCTAGATTCACAAAGCACACGTATGGTACACACACATACATGAGAGCAAAATACTCCTGCACAAAATAAGTGAAAAATGCTTTATAAATGAATAAATTTTTTGAAGACTCTTGCTGAGCAGGCTGTGTGGCAGACTCAATCCTCAGTGAGCCATATGCTCCCTAAGCTGCATACAAGTATTCCAGGACTATGTGCTAGAACATGGCTATCAGAATACTTCTTGTTTGCAGGGGAAAACGTCTCCATACTCAGATACTTGGAAGCTTGTCAGTGACAGCAACTTTTCTGGAACATAGATACAGGTCCAAGTGGTATGCTCAACATCAGAAACAATGGCCTAGAAATGGGCTAACATTTACTCCTAAAGATCCACAATGTTCTCACCATGAAGACCATAGGAACATTCCTTCATGCTTCTGGATCTGGGTATTTCCCAAAATAAAAAAAAATGGATTTATGAAAAAACGAAGTCATATATTTTTTCTAAATGTGATAGAAAGGTTGACAGAAAAAAAAGATGTTAGCATAAAATTTTCAGTGTTCTTAAAATGCCATAAAGAAGAATTTTAAAAGTGAAATTGCAACACATCTGGCACACCCTAATTGTCTAACCATATAGTGAGATGCCACTTAACAGGACTGCATGCTGAGAAGGCATCCATAGGAAATTGCATCGCGTGAAAATAACACACAGATATGAATGGTGTGATTCACTCAGTCAACTTGGCACCTTGATATATTCAATATATACAGGCTCAAGAGGGATGTGACCATTGCCAGTGTGATACAGTGTGCCAGAAGGAATTCAGTCTGCCCCCACAGTGAATGGACAGTAACAAAATTGTCAATATAGGTGTTATGCATTCTACACTAAGGTTTCTCACACATGTTTGTACATCTATCAGCAGCAAGCTTCTTACAAGCTGTTGAACAAACAGTGAGAAAATGAAGGTATTACATCAGTATTACACCTATACCACTAAGACAGGAATTTTTTTTTTTTAGCTCCATTAAAATCTTGAGGGGTCAGTGATGTGTATGTGGTCTGTTCTTAGTCAAAATATTACCTAACACTTGATACAATATCAGCAGAGTTAGAAAAGGGGGGAAGTGAATGTTTTGAAATAAAAATAGTATATGATACTTAATGTATTCACGTTTCATCAGTGATGGGATTGTGTTAATTTAAATAGGAGAGAACAACTTTTGCTAAGAAATTCTGAAAAGATATAATGGAATTGTTATCAAGATCGAAATAAATTTCTGTCACCAAATATTGCTTTAAAGGGTAACTTGGCAATATATTACAAAGCCTTTCAAATTAGGTAAGCAATTAAACCAAAAATTCTGTAATCTAAAATATAGTCAAACAAATACACAAAGATGGTAAAAATTAATATCTATTTCAATAGTAACATTTTAGATGCATCTTCCCCCTCCAGTGACATGTATTCATTTCAAAAAGTATATATTTATAAGATGAAGAGCTAGGTAGTCATCTAAAAGAAAGACAGACACTCTAGTCATGTTAAACATTTTTATACTGCACTGCTAATTGGTTTATCAGTCTATTTCTTCAGCTTATAGTTACTGCTTTCTTGTTTTGTGTTTTTTTAAAAAATTGATATGAATATCTATGACAACATTATTTTCTTGAAATACATTTTATGTTAAAGATAAACCAATTAGACACTTAATGAGCAATATATTGCAAAGGAAGTAGTTACATAAACTTTAAATTTATAAATCGATGCCATTTTGATTTGATTTTGCTAGCCTTATTTGCAAGCTTGCCTTTCCTTCCATAATAATGCAGAAACAAAGATTATATGGATTAAAAAAGAAAACAGTGTGAACACTTCTTGCTAGTCCTCTGTTTGTTTATATAAATATAAACCCAGTCCCTAATAACTTTTACTGCTAATCTTACTCAGTTTGATTCTACTGGCATGATGAGTGGATATACCTTTGTTATTCAGAGAGAAGCCCTAAGATGCAAACAGTGTAAATACACTCAGGGTTTTCTAAACATGTTCAGCTAAGTGGACAGCTTTCTGCACAGTTTTATCATTTCTCCATGAAGGTATTTGCCCAATTTCAACATTCCATGCACTTGCAATTTACAGATAAAATATATCCTTAAAATGGAAATTTTTATTGATTCTCCTAAAAATTTGAATGTAGTTTCTTAAAAAAAAAAAAAAAAAAAAGCAGTACCGTAAAATCAGTGTTCATTCTAGAATGTCAGTCTATTCTCTTCCTGTTTAATACAGATGTACTAGCAACCTTATTTAAATTTAAATTCCCTTGATTTAATGCAAATGGTAAATAGAAAATAATTATCTATAAATGATTAGTCTATTAGAGAGAGAATTAAAAATTTGATGTTTTAAATTTGTCATTATAAACAACCTTTACAAAACAGTTTATGATGAACTGTCTATTAAGTAGAGAGGAGAGGCATCTCTGTTGGGGAGTATTTAGTTATTTTCAAACAATTTTCTTCACAAATATTTCCATGATCATCTTTATCCAATTTCTTCCAGTATCTGAAGAGTGTCAAACAGTTTTAAGCAATGCTTTTCCAAAATTCTCACATTCTTTTGTAAGTTTTAATAACATTTGATATTTATTGGACTATTTTTATAATTTGACTAACATGGAGAAGACATTACACATGAAAACATGAGCCAATATACAGGGTTTTTAGAAAAAATGGCATCACATTTCTATCTTTAGATATTACCCACTGGTGTAAATCAAATCTCACTATTGGTTTTCACTCTGGAAGATTGATGGTCATCGTTGGTTTATTATATTTCGTAATTATCATTGCTGTTTCACAGGGAACAAAGCTATATTATCTTGCTTAAATAATTTTTAAGCCAAAATAATAAAATTGGTCTAAGCACTCCACAGTCACTTATGAGTTTCTGTGTTGACCACTGGTCACTATCAAAAGCAGGTTCTGTGGTTAGGATTAGGAACTGCATGAGTCTACGGGTATAAGGATAAGCTCCTTGAAACCATGTCAATTTATTAAGTAGTAATAAAGCCTATGTCCACACCTATGGGTTTTTGGCCAGGTATATAGTAATAGACACGAATCTTTTTCTGTGCAGCAATTAGAAAGCAATTGGTACCACCATGACATTGATGCTACTGTTGTACCAATGAGTTTATCTTGCCAAGCTGGTCATTATTCTGGCTTTCAGATGGTAAAGCTTAATTACATCTTCCCCCTAAGCCTGTATACAACATTTTGTCACTATAAAAGCATGTCAGTTTATAGTTAGATCTCTGCAGGTGAAGACACCAAGTATATGGTGTCTTCAGCAACAAGGCCTTATCATTAAATTCTGATGGGCAGCCACAACCTATAATACACCCAACCATACAAGGCTTAAGAAACATGATGGAAGAAAGGACAGAAAGTTAATAATAGCCAAAGGTTGTGAAAAATTTCTGTGAAAGTGTCTTTTGTGTTTTGTGTATGGTCAATGCACTCATAAACTCACTGCAGCTGAGGTTACCTGTCCAACATCTACTCAAGATTGAGTTCCTTGGCACTTGACCGGAAGAAGGAGGGTTCAAAAGGCCCAATTTCATCACTGAAGGATGAATGACTATTCAATTGTGATTGAGGAATGAGCATCATTTGCATTCCAGCAAATAACATTCCACTCATACTCATTCAGGCAACCAAACTTGAACTCAGACTCTCTCTCTCTCTCTCTCTCTCTCTCTCTCTCTCTCTCTCTCTCTGTGTGTGTGTGTGTGTGTGTGTGTGTGTGTGAGAGAGAGAGAGAGAGAGAGAGAGAGAGAGAGAGAGAGAGAGAGAGAGACTAGCACATGAAAGCAGGAAAGTAGTTTCAGTGAGAGGAAATGAGATGAGACAAGGTAACAGAGAGTGAGAAAGACCAAAATACATTATATTCATGTATGAATGTGTCAGATAATAATATAATAATGAAAAGCAACAAGAAAGTTTTAAAAATTTGCTTCCCAAATATTCATTATATCTAGTGTTTTATAAAAAGAAGAAAGGCAACTTCATATAATCGGACAACTTTTCTTCAATTTTTAAGAATTTATTTTTAAGCATGTTTCAATGCTCATATAGATGCTTATGCTCAAATAAGTAAAATGTTCTTGAAGTCCAGAGGAGGACACTGAATCCCTGAAGTCTGTAGAGGTGCCTGCATGACACCCAGATGGGGTGCTGGGAACTGAACACAGGTTTTCTGCAAGATCAAGAAACAGTCTTTCTTGCTGAGTCCACATTCAGCTTTTTATCACTCAGACAGTAAAGTGGAAGAAACTCCTAAAAAAGGATATTGTCCAAATAAAAATCTGAGTCATTGTAGCATTTTTCATCTCATTGATTAATTTCTAGAACATATGCCATGCAGGAAATAAAACATCACTTTTAAAAGCCAAGACTGACTTTTTCTACACAGATTTCTTTTAACAGTGAAGGCATTCAGTTGTATAATCCTGATAGTTTGGTGTTAACTGTTTAAGCATGATAGGTTTTTTGACAGATATTACATAAAGTTAAATGTTTATGATAAGAAGCATTTACATGACCATGGTTTCCAGTGTTAATATTATTACAATAAACAAATGCAAACAGAATTTAGAAAGCTCAATAATGTATAATGAATAGAAAGAAACTCAAATATTAAATGATAGAATTGCTAAACTGTAGATCATATACCCACGTACTAGAAACTCATATAATCAGTGAATAAATAATTTAAACTTTTTTTAGTTTTCTAGAAAATGTTCTGTTATAATCCTGCGGAAAAAAACAGTGAGATTTATGATATCAGTTCTCAAGGATAACATAATAAATAAAACATAAAGTACTTAAGTCTTAAATAAAAATTTCCCTGTGTTAAACCTCTTTCTTATATACTGCAGATATTTTAACATTATCAAAGGTTTCTATTCAATAAGTTATGTGAGGTTTGCATCTTTCAAGTGTCTAATTTAAATTTTAGTATCAGTTAGTCTCCATTCTCTGAATTTTCCAGCTATAATTACTGTGATCAGATTCTGAGCATTTAAAGCTATTAAAGCTTCAGTGTAACTTCCTCTCTGTGACATTTAAACAGATCCTTCCTTTTGAGCATTATCTGTGAGGTATGATCTACCTTGTCTGGAGAACTAATCCAACTCTGACTGAAAATACTTCCATTAATTAGTGTGTTCAAAGCCATCCACAATACAAAGAGACTGAATTATTCTGTGACCAATTAGCACCTTCTAACCCACTTGTCTGTGTGAATGAAGGCATTGCTCTAATATTTCCTAAATTTATGTGACTTTAAGAGTTACTCTTCTAAATATACCTTCACTTACTGAGAAAATTTAACTGATCATGCTTCTGTCTTGGTATCTCTGACTTCTAAGGTCCAAGTGATTTTGTTCCTTCTCCAAAAGAGGAGAACAATATAGTAATTCTTGTTTAATTATTTTTAAAAAATCTCTTATTTAAAACATATAATTATTTATTAATTCTATGGGAACTAAAATGTAAGTAAGGCACGCATGCAATTTTTCACAAGTGAATATCAAGGAGCTACGTACAGTTAACTCAAAAGTAGGGTATCAGTACAATGACAGATGCACTAGACGAACCCCAAGGCACTATTGCAATGTAGGTGCAGGAAAAAGTGTTTCTGAATCAAGACATGTGGATTTCATTGACAGCCAAGACATGTTACTGACAAAGACAGCCACCTATCTATATATTAATGAAGTGAGTCTTCACACACCAGCGGTGGCGGGATCACATTAGACTGTGCATTGACCAATCAATATGACTGTGATCAGTACACTGTAGTTTTTTGCCTGCAGCATCCTAGCAAAAGACTTATTAGCAACAATGAGAACCTAGTACCCTCTCCATTATCAGAAAACCACATATCCCTAGTCTTCTGGTAGTGGGTAGAGTAGCCAGAGATGTAAGCAGGAGAGCAGTTTTCTTCCTAGGTTGATTTCTCCATTCTTCACGACCCTAAAAGCTTATTAAAGACATAGATAATCATGTCTCACACTGTCACTGGAACTCAACCAGAATTTTCTAAAAGCTGCAGGAGTTTTTGTTAATTATTGAATTTAGAGAAGAGCGTCCTCATCTGTGTCACCCCTGCTCAATCTAGGATGCTTCCCTCCTATAAGATCCTTCAGACATCCAGTTTCTCAGCTAAGTGAAGAGACCTGAAGCTGGTGGCTATTTTTTAAAATGGCCCAAGTTCATTAACTATTTAGCGCTTAGCTATATCTTCTCATTTTACATTGTGCCTCCCAACAAACTTTCACTGTACCGGGTCTGTATTTGTGAGTCCTGCCCACACCTCCCAACTGCACAGGAATAACCTGGTCAACCAATCACCCAACCAGGGCCAACTAAACAAAAGTTCAACAAAAAAATGGAAAAATGTGTTTCAAAAAATAGCTGACTCCAGGAAAGCTAAGCCAGAATGAGGTATATTTATTCTGCAAAGCATCCATTAATCAGGACTCTGTCTATTTGATTGAATGCAGTTTCAGTAAAAAAGCAACAGAAATCCATTTAAACTAACATGTGTAAAGGAGAATTTATTATAAGAACAAGGAAGTATGCCATGGGGTGTAAAGCAAGACATATAGGATGATGCCAGGCATGTATGTCAGGCACCAAGGCAAGACTTCTCACTACGTGACCCTCACTGCATTTCTACCCAATCTCCACCCAGTGCAGGTGTGATCTTTTTTATTTTTGGCACATGTGATTTGATTTATATACATGAAAATTATATTGAGATGGCAGTCTTGATTATGAAAATTTCTGAGCATCTTTGAGAAAAAGCATAAAGGCTTGCCCCAGAGGAAAGCCATGAAGTTTTTCTTGGAAATACATTTTCCACAATTCTATTGTAAACATAGCTTGATGTATAGTCCCCGCCCAGATCCACACTTTCCCGCCACTGTCCCAGTCAGTGCCTAAGTGGGAATAACAGCAGGAGTCTGTTCCTGCAGGAGGCAAGGCTATTTCTCAGGCTTATTTGGCTTGAAACAATGGACCACCCGAAATAGTCTAGCAAAGGAAAAGATGGAAATTCATCCCACCTGGCGCCATCTACTGACTCCAAGGTAGATGTCAAACTGCATCACCAGAGGTCCCCACCCTCTTCATGGGTCCCCTCCCCAATACCTGGACTCATCTAAGAGTGTGCTCATCAAGGCATATGATAGTGTGGAAACATAAACAGAGCTTTAAAAAAATGAAAGTAAAATAAGCCACATTAAAATTAAAGTGTATAAGTTTAAAAATGGACTTGAAATAGGTTGATTTATGCTTTGTTGTATGCGGAAGAACATCCTTTGTTTTTGTTTTATTTCCTTACATTTATTGTTTATACTTTGTTTATTATTTTCATTACATTGAAATAGCTTATTCTTTAACCCCTTTGGGGAAAACATCTATAACACATGTGTTAGTAAAATAAAATGAAGAAGCTAACAAAGTAAAACTAATGTTTTAAAATAACTATCATTGTTCTTATATACTTTCTAAACTTTGGATAGTGGATTTGAATATTTTCTAAATTAAATTAAGTGTTTGGATTACTTTCTTTTCATCAACTACCATTTCTGCTATTTTTGTTTTGTTTTGAGATAGAAATTTGCGCAAAATGATAGTTGATGATTTCCCTAACCTAGCCTAAGTTTCCATATCCTCTTTTAAAAGTTTATTCTTTTAAAAATTATTCTCCCATTTGAAAATTTTTATTTATATCAGTTTTATGTGCATGCGTATTTTGATTGCATTTATGTGTGCCACATGCCATGTTCCTGCATGGTACTGGTGGAGGTCAGAGGAGGGTGTCAAACCCCTTGAAACAAAGTTCCAAATGGTTGTTGTATGTACAAAAATCAATCATAGATTTTTCAGAAAATCAGATGACACTTTTAACTGCTGAGCAATTTTACCAGCCCCTTTGAAAGATGTATTTGTTTTGCCTTTTTAAAATTGTTTGACAATTTTGCAGATTCCTACCATCAATGACAGACACTTTGCTCCTCAATTCCTTCCCTTACCCCTCCCCCCATTATAGCGCCGCTTTTCATAAGTACATTCCTACTTTCGTGTCTTCTGTTTGTGTGTTACTCACCTACTGAGCTCAGAGTCTCTTGCCCAAGCATGGACCATAGGTTATTTAGTATGGCAGAGTCACGTTCTCTGTGGCTACAGCACTGAAGAAATTGACTCTCCCATCTTTCAACAAGCTGTAATTGCTCATAGTTCCTGAGGGAGGGCTTAATCCCTCCCTCATCCATGCTGAAATACTGCTGCACCCAATCTAGGCAAATCTCAAACACATGACCGTGACTGCAGTGAGATCGTGAGTCCAGTAACTATATCATGTCCGGAAGGCATCTTTTCCTTGTATATTTTACTAAACATATGTTCATCAAATAACGGACTTCGTTTTGACTACCCTATCCCATTCAAGTTTATTCCACACTTTGATTTTATTTATTCTCCACTGTCCTCTCCCGTACTTCCTGCTTGCCTCCTATTGGATCCCATTCTCTTCCCAAGAGTATATCACTTGCTTTCAAATCTGATTGTTTTATTTCTGTACTCTGGATGTGAGCGAAAACAAGTGTCCTTTGTCTTTCTTAGTCTAGCTTATCTTAACTCACTGAGTTCCAGTTACATCCACTTCCTTGCATGTGACATATTTTATTCTTTATGACTAAAAATGCTCTATACCTTCTTTTCATTATCGGATCCTCTATCAATGGACACCTAGAGTGAGTCTCTAAGTTGACTATTATTAACATATCTTTCTATATTTTTAGCTTAGGCTCTTTAATTTATGTTCAAATCCTTCTTTTCATTTTCAATTACATATTGAACAATAATGCCAGTTTTCAGTAACTGTAAAGTATTAGGAAGATAATCTACTAGAATAAAACTTGTCAATATTTGGGTTTTGGTGTAACTGGAAGAACAAAGACCCAGTGCTGGGAGTTTGAGGACAAAAGTTCAACTGCATTTTCCTGGGGAGATGAGTCGTTAAAGGCCTGATGTTGGGGAGATGAGTCGTTAAAGGCCTGATGTGCTTCCTGACGAAAATAAGAACTGAGTATGGGGAAAAGATATGAATTAATGTTTTCTGGGAATGACAAGGTAGCATACTCATGATCTCACAGTGCCATTGGACGTACTCCTATTCAGGAGTACCTCGTGACTTCCTAAGAAATCTTAGCTAGAGGAGGGAGAGTCCTTTGGGTGTAGGCAAGATTTGGCTACTGGTAGGTTGCTCATGCACCAGTTGGTGATTTCACACTAATATGCATATTGGGAATATTAATTAAATGAAGTATATTATAAAATAAAAATTGATTACAATTAATATTTAAAAGGACATAAAGTTGAGAGGAGAAATATATTAGAAAGGAGACTTGATGGGGAATAAAGGGAAAGATGATATAATCATGATCATTATATCTATGTATGGAATTCTCAAGTAATACATTTATAATAATAATAATACAAGGATCAAAAAACAGTTGATACAAATTAGAAATATAGCAAACGTACATAGTTAGACTTTGGAACAGTAAAGATCAAACAGTAGAACAGTTATAGTTCAAATTTTTAGATGTCTTTAACAATTGCAATATCTAAAAATTGATCAACCTAGAAACACTAGGTCAGCTAGTTGTTCCATGAATATGAAGTATAGTGATGTTTATAAATGTTATATTCTATAAAAGACATGCTCCATCTCAAGTGATCTTTATGCCATTAGTTTATAAAGAGAGAATAAACTGAGCTATGGCATTAATATCTGTGGTCTGCAAGAATTTCATATGGTAATTTGATTCTCAGTGAAATAATAGTAAGGAACTGATCAAGTTGCAGATAGTCTGCATAGATGGACAGATGCACTTATAAGAGGGTCTAGAAATGCCTTTGGTACCTTAGCCCATTTATTATCACCTTTCCTTTTGCCATGTGATTACAGAGAGGTAAAATACAAGCTTATACCAAAGTGAACCTGTTGATTTCTTCTTAAAGTCGAACTTTCTGTACTGGGAAAAATAATTTCTACTGTTTATAAATTATTCTGTCTAAGTTATTGGACCTACTGTTTTTTTTATACCAGAAATGCATGAATGGACCATAATGTCATATTTAAATGCTAGAGTATCCAAATAATAAAACCAATGATGAATGAAGAGCAAATTTGGACAACTCATACTTTCTAATTATTCCAAAATTGATGACAAGCTACAAAAATCAATATTGTAGTTCTCTCTCCAGATACAAAGCAGACCACCAGGATGTAAGCCTTAAAGCACTTCCCTACATTTAGTGTTTTGGTTTGTTAAAAAGGTGAACAGGTGCTTTTCTGAACAATGTTATTAAGAAAACTATATATACAAAGTAGAATGGAGTAGGATATTACTTAAATTCATATTCAAATTCTAAATTAGACTGTCAAGGCAAAAAATATATGAGATCCTGGAGATAACGTAAAGGGCAATAAGATGCCATTCTCAGATAGTAGATTACATATAGTATATATATATATATATATATATATATATATATATATATATATAAAATGTTATATATATAGTATATATATATAGTATATATATTATATATATGTATATATATATAAAATGTTATATATATAGTATATATATATAGTATATATATTATATATATGTATATATATATTACAAACTATATAATCACAATCATTATCTCACCATCACTGGGGTAACCTGCACCAGGCCCACACAACTTCAATTTTATCAGCAGTTAAAGAAGAAAAGAGATTTATAGGTCTACTTTTACTCCTCTGTTGGCTATTGATAGAATCTAGGAGAAAGAAAATCACTGTCTTTAGTTGTACTTCCTCTACTAAAAGGCCAGCAGGCTCAAGGAATAGCTCTAAATCCCTCATCACAATGATGGCTCCAGTTGATCTCCGTAGGTCATAGAAAATAAAATAGCTTGAAGATATGAGAGGTGGGTAGTGATAGTAGAGATATGGGGGTGAGAGCGGCCAGTATGCACAGTTTATATGTGCAAAATTGTTAGAACAAACCAATTCCACATTATACAAATCTTCAAAGAAGAAAGAGAGGTGCATTATTTTTGTAATCTTAGGAGTTTCTGTAAGGGCAAAATCAAGAAAACAAAATAAAACAATGACAAAAAAATAACTCACCAAATAGGACCTTGCAAATCTTGTGAGCTCTGAACTTCTTGTTTATAATTAAAGAACATTTGCAACTCAACCATAACAAGATGAAAGAGCAATTGGTCAATGGAATGAACATTTTTCCAAAAAGGTGATTTTCCAGAAAGGTAAATTAATTTCCAATAAGGATATGAAAATGTGCTAAAAATCATTCATCTCCAGGGAAATTCAAAACAATACCACTTTGAAATACTGCTCCATACACCCTGAAGTAGTTACAGTTGAGAAGACAGACAGACAGTTAGTGCTGATGGGCATGTGACACATCAAACACTCATATACTGTGGATCAGAATGTTAAATGATATAGTCACATTCAAAACTATTTTAAGTTCCTCTGAATTTTCAATATAAAGTTAGCATATGATGTAGCAATTTCATAACTGAATATATAAACACATTGAAAATCTATTTACAATAAATTATATTGATGTTCATAAGCATATTTTGAATAGTCAGTAAGTAGAAACACCTCAAATTAACAAATTGACAAATGTATAAAATACAGTTTATTCACAATGGAATATAACTCACCCATAAAAATAGTAAAATATTTATACAGGCTACAGAATTGTTACAGCATTTAAAATATCCTATAGGTCACATGCTAGTAAATTCATTTAAAGAAAAGTATTCTAAATCCATATATAGAAGGTGCATTCTTGGCTGCCTTTGGCTATAGGTACAAGGTGCCATTTTGGACTGATAAAAATGTTCCAGGATTAAAAAGTATTGATGATGATTCTTCTTTATACTAACACTCATTAAGTATTTGCTTATGGGATGAACAATATAATTATAATTTAAAAGACTTGTGTTTAGAAATATATAAATGTCTCAAACAGCCCATTTAAAGGCAACATTTATTAGACTAGATTTAAAAATAGATCCCAATGTATGCTGTGTTTAGGAGACACTGAAAATGTAAATAAATTCAAAGTAATGAAATAGAAAAAAAAGTGTATTATGTAAATACTATGCTATTCCAAATATCTAAATGTGGAAGCTACTTCATAGCTTTAAAAGAAAGAAGTAAAGGATAGAGGTAAAATTACACAGTGTACTGATGCTTCCACAGTCAGAGAAATAATCCTGAATCACTATGGATAACATAAAGTACTCATAAATTGATTCCATAGTACTTGAAAATTACAAAGATAGTGCCAGACAAAATATGTTTTTGTCACCATAAGCATGGCATCAGTGAATGGGCCTGCTTAGTGATGTCACTTAATGGCAAGTCTCATATTTCATATGATTTATTACTCCCTGTTGATAGGTCTTTGAGTCAATCATTTAGCAGACTTTTCTCATACACAAAATTTAATATCATTTTTGGAAGCATTTTGTGAAAGTTTCCCATGGTATGACTTCCCTGATCTTGTACCAAGAAGAGAAGCACACGGGGCAGCCTCAATACCAGCTGCAAGAGTGTAAGTAAATATACCGAGTGTGCTTTTGTGCTTTCAGAACTCTTTTAAGGAAGACTTAGGATGGAATAAGTAGCCTTACAAAGGCAGCCTAGAATCATAAGTAGAGCCAATCAGTTATAATAAAGGCCTATTTTCCAGAAAATATCTAGACAAAGTAAAAGGAACATAATATCTTTCCTGTACTTAAAATCTTTATTTTCTACATTTGAAAAGTAGAGGTTTTCTTTATTATGAAGGAATTATACATAAAATGTAAGAAATTATAAAAAAATTTTCATTTAATTATATTTATTCAGGTATGATATGAAAGTCTTGCCCTTACTCCATAATTTGTATTTAAATTTTTGTCTAGATAAAATAAGTAAATCAAAACTTAGTCACCAGTTGTCTCATACTAGTATTATTTATTCAATATT
Source organism: Phyllotis vaccarum (assembly GCA_033318265.1). Taxonomy (NCBI): domain Eukaryota; kingdom Metazoa; phylum Chordata; class Mammalia; order Rodentia; family Cricetidae; genus Phyllotis; species Phyllotis vaccarum. Next base: position 151,614,904 of record JARWLC010000001.1, on the reverse strand, counting down.
ACTGCTGTTTATTGCTATTTTAACCACTGACTATGCTACTACCTGGAATTACCATGCTTAAATATCTCATTATCAATAGCTTTTTAATTTACTTCTGATTGTTATGCTCATGGATAATACTCTATGGAGTGTTTGTGTTCCTTTAAACTTTTAGTATTTTGGAATATTTCCTCAAGAGATTTTTACAAATGTGAAACTCATACATTTTAAAATCATAATTTACTACTCAATTTGTATGACAATATGTTTCCCTACACTGTCTGAATAGGCTTACACTGTTATTAGCAATTTATAAATTTTAATGCTCCATAGCTTATACTCATCTGTTCAAAGGATGCCACAGCCATTCTATACCCATGAAGTCTCACTATCATGGTTGTCTAAATATGATCTGAACAAGGATGACGCCAACAGACATGTTGAAGTGGATGGAGCAAAGCCCAGGAGACTCCATCCCTATACCAAGAACAACAAGCAGCCAAGGAATGCTGGGAGGGGGAGAAATAGTCTTCTTCAGGGAAGAGCACAATGGCTATCCGATACCAAATGGTCAGCCCTGAAAGTGTATATGATATAATGTGTGTGTGAATGTGTGTGTGTGTGCATGTGTATATGCGTGTGTGTGTTGCTGTGGTTTGACCTGAGATGTCACTCATGCTAGGCAAATGCCCTCTCACTGAGTATTAACTCTCTTTTCACATTTTTTTTTTTGACAAAGGGCTTTTATTTAGTTGCTTAGGCTGGCCTTTACCCCACTCTGAAGTCCAAGCTGGCCTTAAAATGTTAATTCTTCTACCGCTTTCTCTCAGTAGATGTAATTTCAAGACTATACAACAAATCCTGGCTTATCCATTTATTAAGTTGCAGAAATGTAGAGTATTTGACCATGAGGGCTATCCTGTTCCTCACATTCCAAAACACATCCTGACACTTGCATCCTCAACTTTGGAACAAATCTGAATTACAGAGTCTGTTTTCTTTCACAAACTTTAGAAAAGGGATAGTTGAGCTACATTTTCATTGTAATCTTCACAAAAGCTAAGAGGAAGCTATTAATCTTTTCTCCATATAAATCAATTTGTCAAAACACTTCTCTGTAGGAAGGGCACTGTCTATAGGGAAAGGTGAGCCGCCGCCACAATTGCATTTAATTTAACAGTCATTTCCTAATACTTTCACAGTTAGATCTACACATCTAGGGCAGGACCTAGATAAAAGATAGAAGCAAAGTTATGATATAAAACCACACAATCAAAAGTGACAGAATGTATTGAATGTCTTTTGAAAAATTAATACTTTTCAGCAAAGTTATAATTAAATGCAGTTTGTCCTACTCATCTATGAGAGAACATGAGGATCAAAAATGAAGAGAAATTCAGTAGTGAGTTGTGGTGAATGGTAAGGCTTAAAAATTACCTACAATTGAGACGTCTAGAGAATTACAGATAGTAGCTCAGCCAGAAAAAAAAAAAAAAAAAAAAGCCAATATTATTCTCTTTTTTTCTTTTTGTTCTGGATTGCATAGTCTATCTGGGATATTTTCTTGTTTCATATACATTTTAAGGTATTCTTTTCATTTCGGGAAGAATGTTGTGGATACTTTGATTGGAATTGCATTGATTCCGTAAATTGCTTTTTGTAGGATGGTCAGTTCACAATATTAGTTCTCCCAGTCCATGAACACAGGATGCCTTTTCATTTTCTTGGGACTTTATCAATCTCTTTCTTAAGAGATTTGAAGTTTTTATTGTAAAGGCCTTTAACTGTTAGGTTTATGCCAAATTATTTTATTGTCTATGAGGTATTATAAATAGGAGTGTGCCCACGGTCTCCGTCTCTGTGTATATGTTAGTGATGTATAGAAATTATACTGATTTATAAGTTGGTTTGCACCTTATCTCTTTGTTGTAATTGTTTAATATTTCTAGACTTTTATGGTAAAATTTTTGTAATCTATTCTGTATAATATATTATCTACAATTATGGATAATTTAACTTTGTAGATAGTACCAGTCCGGATTTCAAGATACAGTATAAAAGCTATAGTAATGAAACAATATGACATTGGCACAAAACAAACATGTAAATCAATATAATAAAATAGAAGAGCCCTCATGAGTGCTCATAACTGCATCAGTGTGATAGTGACAAAGTTACACAAACACACACTTAGAGAAAAGACAGTGAGTGTCTTTAACAGTTGTTCCTGGGAACACTTAATGTTCATTACAAAAAAAAAATGAAATTATACCTAACTATCACCTTGCATTAAAAAAAAATGAGCTTCAATGAATCAAAGACCTTAATTTAAACCTGAAATGCTAAAACAACTAGAAGAAGATACAGGGAGGACACTGCATAATAGGAGAGGACTTCCTGAATGAGATGCCATTTGCCCAAAAATTAAGGCCAGAAATTGACAAGGAGGAACTTATAAAATTCAAAAGCTCTGTACAACTAAGGATACAATCCATGAAGTGAAGAAAAATCCAAAGAATGGTAAAGAACCCTTGCCAGCTACACATCTGAAAGAGGATTAATATCCAGAATATGTAAAGAATTGAAAAAAAATCACAGGAATTAATGGAGCAATTAAAAAATGAACTAGGGATCTAATATAGAATTCTCAATTGGAGAAATAATACTACCTAAGAAATATCTCCAAAAATATATTCTCAATATTTAGGAAATTCAAAATTAAAACTTTTTTTAAAATTTCATTTTACTCCAATCAGAATGGGTACAACCAACAAAAGAGGTAACAGAATCCTGGCAAAACTGGGGGAAGGCAGTTCTCATGCTGGTCAGAGTGCAAAGAGCTGCATACACTATGGAAATCAATATGGAAAGTCCTTTGAAACCTAAAATGAATCTACCAAATAGGCCTGCTAAATTACTCCCTGACAAATGTCCAAAGACTGGATATCCTGCTCCACAAATATTTGCTTAGTGGTGCTTATTCCTGCTTTATTCACAATAGCTAGAGAAAAGAAAGGAGCTGTATATCTGTCTTAGTCACAGTTCTATTGCTATAAAAAGATACCATGATTAAGGCAATTCTTATCAAATAAAAAAGTACTTTGGAGTGGATTACTGTTGCAGACATTCATCATCAAGTCAGGGACCATGGAGACATGCAGGCAGGTGTCAGAACCATAGCTTAGAGGTACACACTGATTCATAGACAGAAGAATGAGAGAAAACTGAGCCTGGTATGGGCTTTGGAACTTCCAAGCCCATTCCAATGACACAATTCATCTAACAAGGTCATACCCAATATTAACTACTCCAGCAAGGTCACATGTACATTAAATATGGGACTGTTCCTATTCAAATTATCATCCCTCCACAGATAAATGGATAATTAAATGTGGTACATATACATATTAGAATATTATTTGGCTACAAAGAAAAACGACTTCATAAAATTTACAGGTAAGTGAATTGGCTTAGAATACACTTTACTGAGTGAGGTAACTCATACCAGAAAGACAAACCACATTTCTTTCACATTTGGGATACCTAGCTACACATCTTCAGATTTGAATATATATAGCAAAGACTAACCGCAGAAATCAGGAAAGTATAACAGGACTGTGGCAGAGTTTGAGATAGGACTGTCAGGCTACAGGTGATATGACGAAGGAATGTGAAGGGGTTCCACCAGTGGATACAAGGAGTAAGTACTGAAGTAGGAGGGAGGTAAAAATGTACCTCAATTGTTTGATAAAGAATTGAGGAATCTTATTATTTTATGTTTACCTCAAATATCCACTATATATCTATATCTTTATATATCTATATCTACATCTATCTACACACACACACACACACACACACACACACACACACACACACACAGAGAGAGAGAGAGAGAGAGAGAGAGAGAGAGAGAGAGAGAGAGAGAGAATTATAACACTATAGCTGCCAATGCTTTCCACAAGAACCATATCCTAATAAATTCCCTGGTACTGGCAAGAAATCTTAATGCAAGAAACCTCAAATGGTTGCTCAGTGTGATAGAAGCATTGCCCATAGTTGTCTCTCAGAGGTTAAGGGTAAACTCGTATTTCTAAAGACACCACATATATAGGACATAGGATTCACATTATTTGAGGAGGATCTAACCTGAAAGATTCCATTCTTCAATCTACCTTCAGTGGTACAGGAAAACACTGTGCAAGATGTCAAAAAACAGAAGTAATTGATAATTCTACCCAGCAGTGACACTCATGAACCACAACAATAAGCAACATGTACATTAAGGTGCACTATATGGCATTCACATGTTGGTGTAGCTATCTGATTGGTTTTAAGACCTAGTCAATGGGGGTGGAGATAATGTCTGATACTAGAAACCTAAACAATTTACTGATAATAATGGGATCACAAATCTTAGAAAATAATTTACTACCAGAGCTCTACTAGAGTATCATAATTCCTTACCTCATTCTATACCTTATCTTTTTTACTTACATACAAGTATAGCTACCACCCCTCATTAAAGAAGCTTCTCTTTATAGCATATGAAGACCATCAAAGAAAATTACAATTGCAAAGATCAATAGATTTCAGGGAGCTCAGCTTCAACACACATGTGTACATAATTCATCCCACATTTATGGCAAAGTGAAAACAGAGGAAAAAGGTGTAAGAGCCACAATACCAGGATGTCTGTTATGAAACAGTCTACCTTAAAATGGCTGTACAAATAAGATTTGAATTAGACGATATCAACAAACAGGATAACTCAATAGTGAGGGGTATCTAGAGGTGGTTTCCCCTCTAGACAAAGGATTATAGACAACCAATGACTTTTGAGAGAGGAAGAATTAGCCTCTCTCAGGAATGAACTCTCTAACTGGTTATCCAATAACAAAGTGGTCATCCCTAAAACCATATATTATAACCAAACAACAAAACAACTCAACATGTTATATTTATCTATTGATGCATGTGCACATATATATGTATGTATGTATGCATGTATATTTATGATGACCATAATCAAAGAAAAAGAGGCCATCAGTTTGAAAGTGGAAGGCACAGGTTTGAAAGGCATGGAAGGAGGAGGCATGGGAGGAACTAGAGGAAAGAAAATTTATGATTTATAAAAATAAAATAAAGCTTAAATAGAAAATATCAACAAAAGAAACAATAGAGTATAGAAACATACTCTAGGGTGTGGAAACACTTTTGCCAAATGTATGTTAAATAGTTGGTTAACACCTGGAACATGTAAAGAATTAAACGTTGTCCAAAATAATACCCAAATACCCAAAAATAAATCTACTCAACAAATGGGACAATAAACCGAGTAAACAGTTTTCAAAAGAAGAAAGTCAATCAAAAGTCCAACCCCTATGCTACAATAGAAGATGGCCAAATGATCAGTTTTCCACATACAGGTTTTAGGTACGTGACATTCTTAGATTCTGTAACATAATCTCTTCTAGTTCCTCTGAAGACACAATACAAGATCTAGGAAAATGTTTGATTATTATAATTTGAATGAAATGTACTGCTTGCTGAAGTGTTTCTGAACACCCTGCAATGCCTAAAAGAATCCACCACAGCTTGAAAATGCCACTCTGAGACTTTGAGACATTCTATCATAAAAAAGAGGTCAGTACAAACATTTTCCCAATAGAAGTCTAAAGAATTTCTCACCCATGAAAATAGCAAGTGGAAAGGTCTAGTCCAGTGCCCTACTGATTTTTACCTCGTCTTGTCACACTTTCGTATTTTCTTATTTTTTTATGCATTTCTATTTCTCTACCTCTCCATTATACTGTCAACGTTTTTGCTAAAACCTTTATTATTTAAAACAATCACACTGATTTCATTTTGAATTTCTATGTTCGCTATGATTGTAAACATTTCAAAAATTATTTTATAACATATATACTTACTAAATTTTTTATGGAAAGCTACATATTTGAAGTTAGTGAACCATGAATCATAAAGGGAAAGCAGGGTGACAAGTGGGACTTTACTCAGCATATGAGCTTCATGGACGTTGTACTACAGAAGCTTCTTCTGTCACCTCAGCAATACTATTTCAAAGTCAGTTCTGTGGTTCTCCAAGCCTGACTGAGCTCCCTTCCTAAAGAGCTGGTCAGACCACAACATATACTTAAGTCCATTTCTTGGCAATGCACTATTTTCTGACTCTAAAGTATACTCGGTTAAGATGCAGTATTTCCTATTTCCTTTTTTACCTTACCTTTTAAAGAAAAAATTTTTTCTAAGATGCAAGATTCTTCTGGGTATAAAATAAAGATTTAGTTTCCCCATGTCTGCTCAGACTTTGGAGAACTTTGAAGACTCTCAGAGTCGCAGGATGAGTGTCAGTACACAATGGGCATTAATTAGGATGAAATTGGCTGAGCTGAGAGCTGATTGTACCTGGAAACTTGAGCAATTTCATATAATAACATTAACAAACGGAAGCTGCAAAAATACATTTTGATATCTGAAGAAATGGAAAGCACTTGATTATAGTGCCAAATTACTTCAAATCTCAGTTCACTCTTTATTAGTTATTGGATATTAGTAGGTTACAGAAGGTCTCTGAATCTGTTAACCCACTGTAACTTTTCCTGCATGGATTCTGTGAAAATAATGGCAAGTGTAAATTTCTGCTCAAATTACACTTGCAATTCATGAAGAATAGTAGACACAGCATGCTGTAACAGCTATAATACTGTATTCCTGATTTTCAGCACTTGGTTCCCAGTTGGTGGTGCTATTTGGAAATTTATGGAACCTTTAGGAAGTAGAGCCTTGCTGGAGAAAGTATGTCACATAAAGTGGGATTTGGAAATTTATATCCTGTCCCCACTTTCATGTCTGTTTTGTGTTTGTACTTCAAGATAAGGTTTCTAAGCTTCCTCTTTGGCTGTTTGCTGCTATGCTTGTTCTGCCATTTATGGGCTCAGCCTCTAAAATGCTAAGCCTGTGATAATTTGAATAAGAATGACTCTCATAGGCTCAAGTATTTGAACGCTTGAATCCTTGCTGGTGGAACTATCTGGAAAAAATTCAAATGTGAAGCCTTGTTGAAGAGAGTGTGTTGCTTGAGGTAGGCTTTGGGGCTTCCAAAGCCCATGTTATCAGTAGTTAGATCTCTTCTGCCTTAAAGTTATATCTGCTGCCATATTCCCTCTCAGATGATCATGGACTCTAACTCTCTGGTTTTGTGAGCCTCAGTAAAAGGTTTCTTGGTAGTGGTGTCTTATCACATCAATAAAAAGTAACCAAGACAAACCCCAAATAACTTTGTTTCTTATAGGGTTCCTTGATCATAGTGCTTTATGACAGCAGTTGAAAATAACTGATACAAACAGAATGTAACTTTTGATATATAACATTACTATACATGCTTATAGCATCTTGATAGATTCATATTGCCAGTATATCATGGAGAGCATTCACTATGTCACAAGAAACATTACTTTTGAAGAAAATGATTTAACTTTTGTCTGTGCATAATTATGATACATGTACCATAAATTTTCTATTTTAAATGGCTACAACATCTATAAATTTTAGATGCTGAGTGATTATTGAATGACTTACTACAAAGTCAATTAAAATTTAAATGAAAATGCTGTGTACAAAGAAAGAAATGATTTAGAAGTCAGACTTAAGATAATTTGGTCAGGTATAAATATTTTTGCTAGAAAATAAATTGGGAGGGATTACAAGTATTGCATGTAGAGTTATGTCCTCTTATCTCTCAAAAATATATGTTCATGTCAAGAGCTTGTGGGTGTTAAACCTCATATGTATAAAAACAGATTTTGAGTAATAGGATTAGACTTAAGATCTGCACCACATTTTTTTTTTTCTAAATTGGAAGCTGAAATAAGGTAAGAGCCAAGGAACACAGAAAATTCTCCATAACTTAGAAAAGGCTTTTTCCAGAACTTCCAGAGGAAACAGCACAGTTTACCCTCACCTGAACTGTAGGGCACAAGAAGAATACATCTTCAGACTTTTACCTTCCAGGATTTTTTTTTCTATAATGTCCAAGCTACTAAGTTTGTGATAATTTGTTAAGGCATTGATGAGTGATAAAGAAGGCACTATTATTTATCAATATTATTTATCACGAACTACCAAAATGTAGGAGAATTTTCTTTAACCTCTACAGATTAAAAGAGAAAAGAATCATCCCTACAGAGCTATAGAGTATAGATGATTAGAAAAAGCATTACAGAGATTAAGACAAAGAGCAGACACAGGCAGAGCCAAGACATATCTCAGCCACAAATATAGAGGAACCACTCTTATGATGTGCTGTGATAGGCTAAGGCACAGTAGCTATTGGCTGATTGTCTCACTTACTTGTGATCTTATTAAAACTTCTTTGCATTTTTCAAGCAATTGGCTAGAAATGAACTCAATGGACCCATTTCCCATCATGGGAAACTCAGTCCTTTGGAAAGAAGAGACAACCAATGTAAAAACATTGTGGGATATAATTTATAATTTACATGGACAAGAACATTTGCTTGAGGTCTAATTTAGACTGAGAGAGTCAAGGGAAGCTTTCCTGGAGATAAAAGCATTATTTGTAATAAAGCACTAAAAAGAGTTTGTGCTAGCTAATGCAGTAGTCCAAGAGAAAAGATAAAATCAGGACCATGGGCAATGCATTGAACACCAACCTACTCAGATAGACATGAGTGGTCTGGAAAATAGTTTAGATTTTACATGGGAATTTTGGCCCTTTATTCTAGGACTCATGTGCTCCATCTGTTAATTGTTCTGACATGTGACATATAAACTTTAGTTTCAAACAACAAAACAATGAAAGATTAGGGATGGAAATGTTTTTTCCTCTTTCATCCAGCCGGTTTCCAATGTCCAGAGACATCCAATAAGAGTAACTAATTTAGCAATGACAACAACAGGTCAATAAATGGCATACTTGATAATCTGACTTGGACATCATTATTAGCACCAATAAACAGAGAAAAGGATCCTTCAGGGCAGGCTGAGATCCATTGGGGGACCAGGCTTTTGTGGATGCTGTAATAGATTGGTGTCTGAGAAGCAGCATGACTGATTCTAGAGAGCCCACTTGTGTACACTTGTGAGTGGCAGTAAGGATCCTAGACTTCTCAAAGTGACTTTCACCACAATGAAAGAAGTTGACTACATTTACAGCCAACATAAGGAATGACTGGGAGACTACTTAACTGTATCCTAATAGTCTTTGAGGATGCATGAATTGGGTAAAGAACAGATATGTCATACAAAATAATGTTCTCCTTTGGCTGAAGTTCACAACCTAATTCAGAAACTCTGAGTATTGTTTACATGCGATTTAACCAATGGTAATTATATAATGGGAATTATATTTGATATGACAGCATCTAACTGTCCCTAGCTGCCTTTGGGGATTAAGAAGAAGGTCTAAAGCTAAGGAATGAAGGTGGCTTCTGGGGACTGGGAATGGGAAAGGCAACATTTTTTTCTCATAGACTCCCTGTGAACTTGGTTTTAGTATATTAAATCCAGTTTGAGATGCTGGAGAGTTGGCTCAGTGGTTGGTTAACACTATGCACTGGTGTTTTGGTCTTCCAAAGGATCTGAGTTTGGTTCCCAGGACCCACATATGCAGCAGCTTACTACCACCTATAACACTAGCTCTAGGGGATCTGATCATCTTTTCTGGAATCAAAGGGAACCCATATATAAGTCACATTCACTCTTATACATACAAATATAGAAATAAAATAATTATTAAAAATATAGGTATAAAATTTGGTGCTTATGCCTTTTAGATCTATCTAAATCCAATGCTATTTAAGTCAGCAAATGTTTGATAAATTATATTGTTTAATTCTCTAGGATTGTAATATTTTACCATTGAGCAAAAAACTCAGCATAACATGAAAGTAAAATACTTTCATTTTGAAATAAGCTAATTTCTTATTTTGTGATCATAGGAAATTTGAAAGCATTTGCAGCTTCCTTGGGTTTGGTGCCATTTAGTAAGCTGAGAAGTCTTTGTGTGAGCCGAGTGGTATTTTTCCTCTCAGCTGAATATAAACATGAGTAATCCCACAAACACATGCTATGGGAGCTGTTATTGTGCTATTTGGTTGCATTATGTGATTATTGTGTGTTATGGAATTCTCTAATGCTCTATGTCTGAATGATAAAATGCAGGCATTCAGAGCTGAAAGAGACAGAGTGTGATTTTTTTTTTCCTTAAATTTCTATCCGAGTCACACAAAATTTTGTTGTCTCAAAATGTGTGCTAACAAACAACCAAGGTTGTTCTCCCCCCCCCCCAACATCACTACACACACACACCCAGCTTCATAGCAGTCTGTCAAGGTTTGAAATCCTATGCACAAACAATTGAGGCCATCTTTTAAAAAAACATGTCTCAAAGTACTATTTCATGAGCAGCATTACCGTTTGAGCTCTGTATATGAGAATCTAAATACCAGAGGCTGAAATCCAATGCAATAGGTTTACTCATTAACTATTGTAAAAAATCTCTGTAGTATTGCATCCAGAGTTCCACATTATATTAGAACAATCCACCTGGGCTCTCTATTGTTGTCTCATCTCTCTGAGCCTTTACACTTTGAGACCCACAAAAGAAATGACTTCAGATGAGAGAGGTAATCAGGAAGCTCTTAGAGTCAGTAAAACTTGCAAGTTCATCCAGCTAGTACTCAGACGGGGGGAACATAATTTGTTTAAACTTCTTTTGTTTGAAAAAACATATTTCACAATAGGAATAAAGATGAAATTGCTTGGAGAATGATGTTAAATTTTTAAGTGTATAAGATCACAAGCTAAACTCGAACTGAGTACAATTTCTAGACTCCGGGAAAAGCCATTTGTAACAAGAATTTATTTATTTTTCCCCATGAACATCTGAAGAAAAATTTTTGTTATTCATGGGTTAATTTTTCCAAGCTCTTGTAAATGGAGAAGCTGGTTAACTATGTTATACTGAAGATCTACATATCAGAAAGAAGAGCTCTTAAAATATTGTTTATTTTATATTCCCTTTACCACACTAGATCGTCTCATTCATGGTTCATTTTCATTGTAGCACTGACTGTTGGCAAACAGTATGAGCTTGATAGATTTCACTCCCAAGGGGAAAAAAAGGTATCAAAGCAAGTATCTGGAGAAATGCCCTTTACATTGGAATCACTGAAAAGTTACATTATACCTCTTCTAAAATAGTAATAGACCCACTACCTGCAACAAATAATATCACAGTGAGTGAACTATCATCCATGCCATCATGTAGCGCTCTGTATCAGGCCTAAGGCCCCAAAGCTTCAGAGATAGAGACAGGACGCAAACTTAAGTCTGAAATCTAACACCTAAATTCTGAAGGTCTGCACACTACATAAACTACACAAACTACACTCACATAGGTAGCTGTGAGGTTACTATGTTTAGAGACATACCTTCTATCTAGTCTTAAGCAAAGTTATAACATGTTCTCCAAGGTTCACATCCTCTGTTATTTTGCCCTTAACTATCATTTAATTCCACTGTGATTGTATCGAGAACATATGATGAAATCTTATTCCTGTGATTTAATTATTAGCCTACTGTCTTTGAGTTCATCAAAAGAGAGATTACTGTGGATGGGCTGGACCTAATCAGAGGAGCTCCTTAAGGGAAGAGAGGTTAAAAAGGAGACATCATATCTGTAAAGATACACTTTGCATGAGATCTGCAGCCAACAGCCAATGATTTTACATCAACAGCCACATGAGTTTAGTCATGGTTCTGAGCCTCCTGAGGATGCACTCAGTTAGCAGCCTGACTATAGCAGTGGGATGTTTTCAGTGGCATAGACACATGGTTTGTGCTCAGGTTTGAGATAATTGGTTATGTACAAAGAAAACTAGTTCCGTTGCCTCTTTCTTACCATTTTGATAGATCATTCTGGGTACACAGTACATTTTTAAATATATATATGAAATGAATCAATATATTTGATATCATATTGAGAGAAATGTGTAGTGGCAAGAGATGCACTGGTCAGCTGAATAACTTCCTGTTCATGGCTGTGTGGTGTCTGTATCCTCTCACTGTCAAATAGTTACTATTTTGCTCTAGATGCTCACACAATGTTGCTGAAAGAAAGGACTAGATACCATGCAGGCAGTAACAGATTCATTTAGTACAACACTGAATAGCATCAAGACCAGCTGACTTAGCTTGTGGCTTTGTTATCAGACATTCATTTTTCTATATCCCTTCTAAGCACAAATAAGATGGAATGATTGTATTGCTCTGAATCTGTGCAAAATCAGGTGAAGTGAGCTAGTAGTTTCAACTGAGAAATGTAGTGTTTATCGTGTCCGTGTCAGCAATCCGGGCCGTTTTGACCTCCAGAGAATGTCAGAAGTCAGCAGAATGCACTGCATATAGCAGAATTTATAGTTGTGCTCAGCCCTGGAAGGTGTCACAGTTTCCTTCGCATCTTCTGGGAAGTCAATGTACACAGCCCTGTTCTCCCCCTTCTCCCAATTTCCTGCAACATGTCATCAGTGTTTAAAAAGGACATCCTAAGTGGAGTAGAGAACAAAGAATGGACAAATTCTCAGGACACCAAGATTTCAACCAAGTATTATACTACAAACTTTACTAAAATTATCTTTATCCATTATCATTTAATTCACCTTTAAAACATGTTATTCCTCCGTACTAGGAAAAACAAACACGTAGAGAACTGACTACACCCACATCCAAACAGATTATAAGTAAGGGGTAAAGGAACTGGAACCCACGGCTATTCAGAGCCCTAGTAATGCTGACTTCAGCTGATAGAACGCACCAAGAGTCCATGTGCAAGCCTGAATCCGGTGGCTTGGTTGCTTTCTCAGCCTCTCAGAGATTCAAGGTTGGCTCTATTGTTGAGTGGCATTTGAGGATCAGGAAGTATGCTCTCCAAAGAAGCATTAAGGCTTGTGCCTAATGAAAGAAATTACTCACATTTTTTAACCTGCTCGTATTCTGCCCACTCTCTAAAGAAAATCTTCTATAATTGCATTGCGTGACAAAATATTCTGTCTTGGTGCCTTTAAGAGAACGAAATTGCAGTTTTATTTGCTATTGTTATTCATGTTGCTCATTAACTCATATACAGCAACTATTTGTTGCTTGATATTTATTCTAGGTGTAGAAAGAGTATCAAAGACATAATTGAATCTGTGAAGAAAAGTGGTGTGCCAAGGAACAGTTACACATTGTACTACACATGCCACAAAGCAAAACCTAAAACCTGTATTGATGAAAATAAAAAACCGTCACATGCAGTGACAGTGTGTCTCTGGAAAAGAGGGGGAAGATTAATGATGCTAATTGCATTTTTGTACTTGCAGAGATTCCTTATAAGACCAGAAAAGAGGTAAAAAAGGCATCAAAGAAGACAGCAGACCAAACAGAAATATTCAGAGTATGTGAACAGTGTCTGAGAGATGGTTTACTGTCTACATACAATGGAAATTATAAGCAGAGTAAACATGGAACACTGTCCCAGAATCAGATCTTCAAAGGCTTTGCATACAAATATAAAATGATTGAGAATTTTCTTTTTACTTTGAAGCTAAATAAAACATGACTCTTCCTCAGCAATTGAGGTACTGCCCAGATTGTATCTGAGAAAGATCAACTAGGAACAGGGGGGTGAAATATTAAGCAGAAGTAACATGAGGAAAAGTAGAGAATTTTGGTTGTCAGTATAAATATTAAAAGACTCTTAAGGATCTCATAAGTTGGTGCTAATGGCAGCAAAGAGCCAACCAAAGATCTGGAAAATGTGTTGACTATGGCAGCTACAAGTTGATGGCAGATAAAATAAGGGGCTAAGAGGAAAGCGAAAGAGATTCCTCCAGAGCTTCTGATGTAGGAAACCTGAACAGGAAGCGTTTCAGGGAGGCAGATGGAGAAAAAGTTCATTTTTTTTCTTTTGTCTGTGATTTAATTTTGTTCACACAAAGATCAAGAGCATGGTTTCTGCTATCTTTAGTGGGTCAGAGTGACCGATCTCAGAGATTGGTGACTAAGGGGATATAATAAAAGTTTCTGGATTCTGACAGGGTTATAGTTTTCTAGCAGGTGGTTCTGCAGCTTGCCTCACATGGCAAAGAACCATTGGCCCACTTACCTGTAGGGGGATTATGTTGTTTTATTGTAAATAATTGTCTTATTTATTAGTTTAATAGAAATCACTGATTGGCCAATTGGCCAAATGCAGGCAGGAAGTGTGGGTGGGGCTATCAGACTAAGAAAACTTTGGGAACAGGATGAACAGAGCAGAATGCCAGAGAAAAGCCAAAAAAAAAAAAAAAAATAAATAAAAGCAAAAGACAACTATGTTGCTTTGAGAAAGGGTACTGAGCCGCATGGCTGAACAGGATGAGTCATGGGTTAGTTTAATGGTAAAGGGTTAGCGAGTTATATGCCTGGGCCTTAGGCCGATCAGCCTAAAACTATTGTAATAAGCCTCTGTGTGTTTCTGCCGGTCTGTGGGTCTGTGGGCCTAAACCTCTTACTACACTTACCTTTGTATACTTCCTACAGTTTCTCTGCCTAAGATATGTATGACTCAATAACTTTTCCTCTTTCATTAAAAACATTTTTCTCACATAATATATTCCTCCCCATGCTCTTCTTCTCCCCTCCCCCAACTCCCTTCCTGTCAGCTCCTCTTTCTGTCTCTCATTAGAAAACCAGAAGGCATCTGTGGCTTAGTAACATAACCATATGACATAACAACAAAATAAAGATTAACATGTTGAAATTGGACAGAATAAACAAACATAAAAAGAGCCCAAGAGAAGGTATAAGATCTACTCATTCGCATGCTCAGGAAAACCATAGAAACAAGATTTGAAGCCATACTGTACTTGCAAAGGACCTGCAACATAAAAAGAGAAAAAAAGGGGGGGAGGGGTAACAAATAGGATAAAATAAAAGGAAGTAATTAGATAAAAATTTTAAAATAGGAACATCTCTGACCTGTCATTAAGAGACAGAAACCTCCAAAGAGCCATTGAGTTCATCCCCTGTTTGCCATTTACCTTTAACAGAAGTCTGTTTGCCCAGTGAGATGCTCTTGGAAGAAATTAAAATTTCATTTTCAAGTGGTTATCAATTAGAAACTATATAAACAATACTTTTCAAAGAAGTGTATTTACTTGAAATATGTGACATTGATAAAAATATTAATTAAATATCTATTTGCTATCAGGCATATTGGTATGATTGGAATATGTACATTTTAAAATATTTCATAGTGTGTGATGTATTTATTTCACAATTGAAGAGATTATTTCTCACAAGTAGACCCCAAAGTGGATTGCTTCTGTGTAGAATTCTTGAGAGAGAAAAGGAAAAAGCAATATTGGCTTAGTTTTTCCAAAATGGAGAACATTTATCATATGCCTAATACTATAAAACTTAATTCAAAGAAAACCTTAGAAAAGGCTAGACCAATCCTTTGCAATGTGGCTTAAAAGGTAATTTTTCTAATATTAGAATCTAAATTGGGTTCATTATTTCTTCTATTTCTACTCAGTCTATAAGCATATATAAAGAACATTTTCATAACTAAGTTTAATGTAAAAATTTTTCATTTTGATTTTAAATTTGAGTAGTACAATCTGGGGAATACTGTAAGGAACCACATAGCTGTATTGCAACACTTTGTGACAGATGGAATTTTTCTATAATATTATAAGCATTTATTTATTTATTTTACTTTAGCGATTTGGAAAAGTGTGGAATAATACCTCACTGTAATCTTAATTTGAACTTTTAATATCCAAAATTCTAAAATATATTGATAAGATTATCTGCTATATGAATGTTTTGTAAACAAGATTCTGATAAAATGTTGGTACAGATATATGTGCATATATCAGTATCAGAAAAATATATTACTTAGCTTTCTTATATATGTAAATTTAGAATCAGTGGACAATATGAAGAAGATAGCTAAAAAAAAAATAAGTTATGGAGAAAGGAAATTATTTATAAAGTCAGGCAATATATGGGAGAGAACTTTGGTTAAACCAGAACTCATGGCCATGGAGAAAAAAAACCAAATCACCGTTCCAGTTTGCTTCTCCACTGTTGTGGTAAATACTGTGACTAAAAGCATCCGGGATAGGAAAAGGATTACTTCAGCTTATATTTCAGGGTCACAGTGTATCTTTAAGGAAAATCAGGGAAGAAACCAAAGCATAAATCATGGAGTTATGCTAACTAGCTTGGGCTCAGCTACCTTTCTTATACAACCCACTATCACCCTATCCACAGAAGGTACCACCCACAGTGGGGACCTCTCCCGCATCAGTGAACAATCAAGAAAATGCCTTATATACTTGCCCACAGGTCAACTGAATAAAAACAATCTCCCAATTAAGATGCCTTAAACAGTTCTGGTCTATGTAAATTTTATGGCTGAAACTACCTGGGAGAAGGCATATGTTAGCTTATTCAGAAATAGGATTTCCTTTAAGAACGAGAGGATGTCAAGGTACCAAAGATCTGGGAATTCAGGTGATGCCTGGACACAGGATTCTTGAAAAATAAAATATTCAGCCATGGGAAGTGGGAACTTCATACTGACTTCTCCATTTGCATTTTTCTCAAAGAAGGAATTGTACCTACTTGGTTCCATGTACTAAGCAGGATCACTGGTTGTTCTGGTACTTGAAGATGTACTGCAGGGCCAGAACATCAACTGGATAGGACAGTATATGGTAAGTTTAAGACAGCTCGTTTCCATGCTTCTGATTCTCTATAATATAAAATCTGCTTCAGAGGACAGGTCTCCTTCCTGATTTAAACACAACTTTCAGGAGATTTGTAGCCTGTGTGTCACCTGCAGGAAGATTCTAGGGATCCAGGGAGGCAGATTTCAATCTTTGCTAGCTGGGTTGCAGTTTTGTATAGTCCCTTAAAATAAACTGTGCTGGGATGGGAAGACAGATTAGTGGGAAAGAGCATTTTCTATACAAGCATAGGGGCTTGAGTCTAGATCCCAGCACCCATTTACTAAACAGATTTGACTATAACCCCAGCCATAGTTAGGGCAGAGATAGGAAGATTGCTGGGATTTTGCTAGTCAATCTACATGGGGGAAAAAATGACAAACCTAAGGTTCAGTGAGAGAAACTGTCTCAAGAGAATGAGGCAAAGGGTGACAGAGCAGGACACTTGAGTGTACAAGGGAGGGTGCATCTATATATATTCACACCTACATGCATATAAATATTCCACAAGCACGCACGTGCAAAAAAATAAGAAAAACTATTTTTTTCATTTTAAATTAAGTTAATTAAAAGTATTGTACTGCTGGGCTCATTATCTCTCAATTAATACAACGTTTTAAGTCAGAACTTGTAAAATACACACTGGATTTATTGCCCTGTGTTCTGAAAAGAGTTGTTTGAATGTTAAAGCTGACTCTAAGATTCAAGGTGAGAACATTGGGTACAGATGTTATAATTTTATGGAGAATATTTACCTCTTGAAACCTCAGAGCACACCTCAATCTGAGAATGATTAAGATTGCCGTTGAATTGCACGTACTGGTGTTGACCTAAAGTTCTGAAAATATGGCTGATTCAGCTCCTTCATCCATTTGCTGGGTAAAAAAAATGTATTCTCAGGCAAACAACAAGCTTATAAAAAATTATCCGAATCGACAAATACCTTTGCTACAAACTGCTCACAGCAAGCGGTAGAGTGAACTTAGAATCAATTTCTCTGCCCTCGAGCCATAATAGAAGCAGATAACACATGGAAGTACTGAGGTTCCCTGAAGTTAATCTGGAAGAAAATGTCTTACCTGGAGAAAGCTTAGTAGTGCTTAATGTGTAGAAACAAACTTCCTGTGGGGTTTTTCAAAGGATACTGTTTTGAATCTCTAAACATCCTTTACCCTGCAAAAGAAAAGCCAGAACTTTGGTCCAGGTTTGGACAGAGCAAAGTTTCTCAGCAACTTCCTCATTTTTTATTTTACACTATGCACTACAAACTGTTAAAAAATGAAATTAGCTCACCCAGGGCTCAATTATTTCCTCTTCAATGGGCATCAATACTATTGGCAGCCTTACAGAGATGGTCTCTTGACAAATCAAGTTGTTGTCTGAGGCATGATGCGTTAGATTATGGGCAAAACAGGAGACCTGTGATTCATGGCTTCTCTATTACTGAGGGGAAGTGAGATTTCAGTTCTTAACAAGAATGAATTTCTCATGAGACAAGTGAATTCTTTTTTTTCAACCTCAGGAGTTCATCTTTGGTATCTTAGGACAGAATTTTTTCACAGATTCAAATATGAGCAGGCACAGAGGGACATTAAATAATGATGCGGGAATGCTGAGGAAACAAACCCTTTGGATTTCTCAGATCCCAGGATGGACTATGCAATTCAAATAAGTGATGTACCTGGCTCTTTCCACTAAAATTTGTTTATTTTTATTTTATACTTTAGATGTGTGTGTGTGTGTGTGTGTGTGTGTGTGTGTGTGTGTGTGTGTTCTTTTTTATATGGCGGTCATTAGCCCATAACAGCAATAATTTATTAATGGAGACATCACAAATACCATTAATAAAAAATTATTAGCAATTTTCACAAACCAATTAATATTTAATTTTTAATATTTCCTAATATGATAAACTATATACGATTGTACAATAAAATATCCATTATTAAAATATTTTAAGTACCAGGAAAGGACAGTGAATGAATCTCAAAGATTGTTCACATTCTTGACATACTGATCTGAAGGAACCATCAGGTATTATACTGAATGGAAAAGGGTGATCCCAACATGCTCTACTGAATGATTTTATCTACATACCATCCTTGAAGTAATGAAATGACAGGAAAAACAAAATCAAAACAGAATACTGGTGTCTCAGACTCAAGAACACAGAGAGATGAAGAGGGGATACGGTAAGGAATGGGAATCTAGCAGAGTCAAAACACTCCATTATTTTGACTTTCTAAGAATCAATACCCTAATGGGGTCAGGTACCCCCGATAGTCTCCAGCCTTATAGTAGATCAAGTACGTGACTTTGTAACCTTACAGTGACAGAACCGCAAGATGCATTTTTGTGGGAGCCATACATCGGGTTTTTATTTTTCATTTTTATCTCTCATTAGATAGGAAGCACAAGGCTCTGAGGAGGCTGTGCAGTGCTGTGCTAAGGCTGCCAACAGTAGCATGATCACTGGAGAAACAGTTGATTCTCATCAGATTGAAGACTTTGCTCCTGATGTTTCTTTCCTAAGTAAGGCAGATTTAATATTTTATTTTATGCTTACAAGATTTCCTACTTATGATAGATTGATTTTAACATGACTCCATCATAAACTTTGGAGCACCTCTATTCCCAGAAGACCATATCATTGATGGAAATTGGGTATAAGATATGGCTTCTCATAATCACTTTGGATATGATAATCTCAACTTGAATTAAGTTTTTAAAAATTACATATAACTGTAAGATGTGGTGGAAATTTTAAAAGTACTTTAGCTCATTTTTTTTCTAGAGCTGTAAGATGCACAGTTCTTTTTATTTTCAGGCTGTCTTACAACTCTAGATATTGTTTTATAAGCTAAATTTTTCATTTAAAAAATATAAGAACATTTCTCATTTTCTGTCAATCTTGACAAAATGCTATTTTGTCTGAAAAGTTATGTGTAGAAACTGAAGCTGAATATGTATATAAAGTTAAATATTTAAAAACACATCCAGACGTAATTTATATTGCAAAATTATGTTTTTATAACTGTGTTAGGAGGCATTCTGCACCCTCTGTTGGTTCCCATCACAGGACTATAGGCTCATACATTACTTCCCTATCTGTAATCTCCCCACATATTTCTAGCGGTTTTATTATTTGTAAGATAGTGGCCTGGGGCTATGAGAAACTGGAGATGGCAACAAGAGCCTCTCCTTAAAAGGTGTAGATGATGAACACGTGTAACAAAAGGAGCAAGACCCACACCTAGCTGTAGCACTCTGGCCTAGATCTTGAATTCTCCAAACACTTCATGACGACTAGGAAAATTCTCCTTTAATAAAAAGATATGAAAGCAACGAAGCTGTGCCCCAGAAAGCTTTATGCATCCTTCATCCTACTATTTGATCATGATAAACCCATATTGTCATTTTAGATTCAGCCTGGGTCACTGCAAAAAGAATTTGTACTTTTGCTAATATTGTTTTTTCTATTAACAATGTCTTTTTTATCCATGTTTTCCTACTCCCCCCTTCCCTCTTCCTAATTTTTCCAAGTCATCCTTCAGCCTTCCCCCTCCACATCCAACTATCCACTCCTGCAAAAGGGCAAGAAGTCCCATGATGGGTCAGCTCAGCATGGCACATCCACTCGAGGCAAGTCTGATTTCCTCATTCCAAAGTCAAGACTGGGTTAGGTGTTCCTCTGCAGGAAATGGGCTCCAAGGTGCCAGCCCACACATAGCAACCCAGTCTTATCCCACCCCTTGAGGCTCCACATATTGCCCATGTCCATCATCAGTTGCCTACCATTGGAGGGCCTAGTTCCTTTTCCAGATGGATCTCCAGTGGTTGTTCTTGATTCAGTGAGCTCCCCAGAGCTCTAGCCAGCCATCACTGTGGGAATTTTCCTCATAATCCCTATTATGCACAACACTTACAGTGAATTTTATCTTGAGACTGTGGTATGAGGGCAGGACTCTAAATAAGTCATGTACTCTTTGAGTCAAAAATAAAAATAAACAATTTCTAGAATTATATTACCTGCTGTAAGTTTTTAAAAGATGAAGCAAACAGTTTTTTAAATTATTTATTTTATTTTTTGATGTTAGAATTACATCCTTTTCCCCTTTCCTTTCCCACCTCACTCCCTGTCATATGTTTTTCCTTATTCATTTCATATCCATAGCTTCTTTTTTGTTAACTAGTGGTGGTGGTGGTGGTGGTGATACTTTGTGTGAGTGTGTATATGTGTGTGTGTATGTGTACGTGTGTGTGCATAGGTGCATGTGTGTGTGCATGTGTGTGTGCATGTGTGTGTGTGTTTGTGTGCATGCATGTGTGCATGTATGTGTGTGTAAGAGCATAAGAACCATATGCTCAATGTTTCTTTAACTTATTTTTGCAAGGTTGATCATTTGGTATTGGACAACAAATCTGTGTGCTCTTCCTGAAAAATACTAGTTCTTCCCCACTGAGCTTCTTTAGTTGCCTATAGCAATTTTGTGTAGGGTTGGGGCCCTGTGAGCTTTTCATTATATACTTTGGAGTGTCCAACTTTGTTGTTGTCTTTGTTCAACTCATGCTTATGGGTGTAGCTTCTGCTATTTCTTGAAAACACAACCTTATAACAAAATCTTGTTCCCCTGGTGGGAATCCTGTAGTAGTAAGTTTCTGGCCTAGCCCTGAGGTTCTGACCTGCTGTCCCACAGAAACACACAGTCACTTGTATTAATTTTATGCTAATAGCCTACAGCTCTGGCTTATTGCTAGCTAGCTCTCGCTCTTAAACTAACCCATGATTCTTATCCTGTTAATCATGTGTCTCAGTACCTTTTCTCAGAGCAGCATAGTTGTCCTCTGCATCTTCTGGCTTCTCTGGCATCTCTTCTCTGTTCTTCCTGTTCCCAGTGTTTTCTTATTCTGATAGCCCCACACCACTTCCTGTCTGCCTCCAGCCAATCAGCACTTTTATTAAAGCAGTAAGCAGGACAATTATTTACAATGGAAAGAACACAATCCCACTACGGAATCCTTCTCCTGTCTTCCCACCACTACTTCTACATAGTCCCCATGCCTTAGGTGCCTTAGGCATTAGAGCTATATTGTCAGTATAGATGTTGGGAGAGGGATCTATAATTCTGCATTTTGATTGGCTGTGGTTTTCTTTATAGGCCTCCATCTATTGCTAGGAGAAGTTTTCTTGATGTTAGTTGAGGACTACACTTATCTCTGGATGCAAGGGCAAGTATTTAGAATATAGGATTTAGAATGTGGTGATTGACTATCCTGCAACATGTATGACTTTAATAGTCTTAATTAGTTGGCTAGATTTGTAATACCAGATATGATTTCCTTCTCATTGAAGAAGTCTTAAGTCCAACTAAACAGCTATTTGTTATTACTAAAATGTGTGTGTCACTGTTGTATCTTTAGGCTTATGTCATGCTAGCTCTTTTGTTTCATAGACATCATAGATGCATGCTTCCCTTCTGTGGAAGCTCTCATGGAACTTTCTGGTACCATGAAATCTAGTCCTTAGGGCAGATGCATTCAAGACAGTTCTAGCTCTGGAGTCTTTGGGTCCTGGAGACAATTTTTAATCTGCTTTTAAAATCGTATTTTTTGTTTTTATAATTTTTTAAATTTCCTTCTTTCTTTAAAGATTCTCTCAAGTACCCATTCCCCAACCCCCCTTGCCCCCACTTTCTTATTATTGTTCTTACATAAATATTTTTAGATATCTATGATTGTCACATATATTTACATGTATACATACATATATATATATATGAATAAATATATAAATACATATTCTGAGTCCATTTTTGTTACTTATATGTGTATTGTTTTAGGGCTGACAATTTCGTATTGGATAACCAATTAGGGTACTCATACATTGGAGAAGCTAATTCTTTCTTTCCCAGAAGGCATTAATTGCATGTAGTTGTTTGTCTATAGGTGAAACTGTGGAAGATTTTTCTTCCCTTTGGAGTAGCATGTCCATTGATATTGACTCTACCTCAGCAAGGTGAACAAGAGCAGGGCAATGGTAGCTCTGCTTTTAATACCAGCATTTGGGAGGCAGAAACAGGTAGATTTCTTTGAGTTCAAGGGCAGTCTGGTCTACAAAGTGAGTTCCAGGACAGCAAGGGCTATTATACAGAAAAAAACCCTGTCTTGAAAAGCCAAAAAGCAAGCAAATAAGATGAACAAGAAAAACAACTCAAAAAAGGTTGTCTTGTCACCTTCATACATATACCATGGCGTGACACATCTGTGCTTATACTTACAAACTCTTATCATACATGCATGCTATCCACAATAATAATAATAATAATAATTCTAAAATAATTCAATTTTAAAAATTGAAATGACATCAAATATTTCTAAAGACAAATAGTTAAACGAATTTCCGTGTCCTTTGCACAATCTTAAGGAATAAGAAAGTATGATGCAAAGCTATCAAAATAACTATGTTGCATGAAAGAAACCAGGTAGTATAGAGTGTATATTATATAATTACACATATGCAAAGTTCTAGTTGCTTTATACTTATGCCCACTAAGAAAACAAACATAGCTGAACATTTAGGGGTGGATCTAGGCCTGTGATGGGCAGAGAACAGTTACCAACAGCCCGTGAAAATATTACAGACTGACAGACATGTTCACTATCTTTTAATCTTGATAGCTTTGTGAGTAATGAACCAGGTCAAAACAACCAAAGTTCATGTTACTTTGTGTCATTTATTGCATCTCAATTATAAAGCAATAAGGCCTAAAATACATTAAATTAGAAATTACATAGGATCAAATAATTGTACTATATAACTTTTTAAAGCATGGTATATATTGATAGAATTTGCATAGAGTAATTTTTATCAAGACTTATGTTTTAACTTTAAATTTTCCATTTAAAATAGATAATGATTTCAAGATATCTTGAATTTGCAATGCAATACTTATAATTCCAGAAGACCTATATTTAGCTTCCATCACCAAGTTGGTAATCTGACATCATATCCCTCTTCTGGCCCCCACAAGCCTGTGTACACATGTGACATATACACATAGACGCATGAACAAAAAGTGAGCATATGTCTTTAAAATTATTTTAATAGCTGTTGAATAAAATAGTTTCAGTATGATATTTTCATCTCTATCTAAATAAATTGGTTTAAAAATCACTGTGAATGTGAACTCCTATGAACATTTACTAAATATATAAATTCCTGAGTATTCACCCTAAGTGTTTAGCATCAACAAGTTTTGAATGCAAGTATTGGAGATAATTGTTGATAATTCCGAAATTACACTCAGATACAAATTTAATGATCCTTTCATATTCATTTTCTTTTTAAAAGCAATACAATTCCAGATCAAACAATATACTTAGACAATAATTAGTTTTCACAGTACAACCACTACATCCTTGTTACGATAGAATTCACAGCCTCCCACTGTATTTTCTGTTTGGCTTATGATTTGGTTAGACTCAGCTCGTGATACTTCACTTTAGAAAGTTTATTGACCCCATCTTTGAGCAAAGCAAATTTACCAAGGACCCAATATAACAAATGACCAAACAGTATGTTTAGTGTTGAGATCAGCTTGCTGTTTCCACCGTTATAGCATCCACATATTTCATTTATATTTTATATGATCCATGAGTTAATGTCTTAGATATATCTCTTTTAAAATCTCTTTCAAAACTATATGTCTATGATAGACTTAAAATATGTCAGTTTAAGACTCATTGTTTAAAAAAAAAATTTGTGTGTTATCTAAATGTACAGAAGTTATTTTTTTTCTTCAATTTGTTCTTTTTTTTTCCCATAAGCTGTTTACAATGGAAAGATTGCAACAGTCTCTGATTTCATTTAATTAAAAATCAGTTCAATTTCGAATTCAAATTTTAAAAGATGTCAGTTGAGAGTACACTCAACAAAGTAAATGCTAAGACAGTGGGAAAACAGACACCTTCACATTGCTTTCCTACAGCCAGTGCATGTGCTATAAGGGCAAGAGGTAGCTTCCAGTGACAGGTCAGTTTCAGAAGGCACCATAAATCATTTTTCTTCTTTCTCCTTTACACAAGGTCAGAGGTTCAAAGATATCATGTATCTTACTGCAAACAGTGAGATCAGACAGGACACCCATCTCTAACTTACTCTCTAGCCTAGTTTCCAATAGTCTTCTCTATCTTCCCTCGACAGTCTAAGTAAGGTACACTCAAAGTCCTAGTTCATGATTAGATTTCAGAAATGACATTGCCCATTGAAGGATTGATTCCACATCCATCAGTGATTTTCCTGAGGTTATGTACATTGGCTTTTCCTTAATTACAAGGCACCAGTGGCAGGACTCAGCCAATGTTACACAAAAGGTGCAGATTGCTCAGCTGGGACATGGACCTGAAGGACACATTTCACTAAGCTCTCCAGAAGTGGATTGTGAATAGAATATTCCATATATTAACCATATAAATTTTGGAGAGTGAGGCTCAGACAACTATGGATAATATTATTTCCTAGATCAACCTAAACCATAGGAACTGAGTAATCTGATGAGAACAATGTCCCGCACCTAACAACTTAGTTCCCTTAAGTATGTCAGTTCAATTGAGTTCACTAAATTTTTATGTTAAAAGATATTCTGATGTTTACTTTTAGATCACACCCTGCCCTTTGAAGGTTCTTGGAGAACTGCTTGGGGTGGCAATGAGACCAGACTAGAACAAGACGTATCACCACAACCTTCCTTGCTGCAGAATCCAAACAAAATGTCATACATGATTCCCAAAGTTACATACACAGAGAACCTAATCAAAACCCAACGAAGCCAAGAACTGAATGCTCACTTATGCAGTTACTTCAGAATGGACATTTTAAGCTGACTTCATCGGTGTGTTGAGGACCTGGCCAATACTCCCAGAGACATTTCATCTTTTAAATATACGGTAAATGATGATGACTGGGAAAGGGCAGGAGCTTTCAGACACCTCTGAACACTTTTCAATGTTAGCACACTCACAAATATATTAGAACAAAGCATTTAAAAGTTTATTGGTTTTGAAAAAGTAGAAATATTATCTGTAACCAGGAGTGATCTTTTTCCAAGTACTGTCATAGCTCATTTTCCCTCATTTGGTTTTGCACTGTTCAGCTTGGCATGATGGTATGCCATGCCACCAAAGATCCTTGCAAACTTGGGCATGCTATGGGGTTAGTATTGGGGATTTGTCTACTTTGAGGGTGGTGTATCTTTGGTATTAAAGAGCTTCATGGTCACTAGAAAGTTCTGGGTGTTTCTGGTTTTGTGTATTTTTTTTTAAAATTAGCAAAGTAATGCTTTATTATGGCATTTTCAGACTTATATTGTCTTCATTGATCCTATTTCTTGGCTTCACCCCTTCTCCCTGCCCTGCGTTAGACCCTTTCACCTACAAGTAGTCTACTTTCTGCTCCCATGGCCTGTGTACTCTAGTATGTCCTTCTTTAAACCTTCATTTCCCTCCTGTGAGAGACTCCTTTAAGCAGTACCCGAGCTTTATAATCAGAACCTAACTGCAGGACAAGCACCTTGGTAAGAGTGCCAGATGGAAGCAAACAGGTAGATGTTGCTCTGATGAAAGATTCTGTTTGACTATGACAAAGGCTTAAAATATTCAAATTCGAATGTAAATTAATTTTAAAAGGAGAATATTCACACCTTGTTCATTTCTACAGTCTTTGCAGACCTTGAAAGTGCCTACTTGGCATATTGGTGCTTTGATTCTGGCGTTAAGACATTTAGATTTGTGACTTTTGATGTAACTCTTTAAGAAATAAAACCGTTAAACATATGAGATTCCTGCAGAAAGGGAGACTGGGGAGGTGTTCTTAGAGAAAATTTTGCATATTGGTTTACTTGAATAATGATATAATTGCAAATCTATCTTGGCGTGCATAGAGAGAGTAAGAATAATGTAAGTCACGCATGTACTTTGTACTGTCTCTTTCTCACTTTCATGGATGCCAAATTCTCTTAATACCAGGAAGTATTTCTGAATGATGCAGTGCCCTAGAGTTTGGCTTTCATCATCTTCCTTGGGTGGCATTGCTTTTCTTTGTCTCCTGTTTCCAGCACTTCCGAAGGTCATGAAACCCATCTCATTACAGGTAGAATCACATTTGAAATATACTTCTGTAATATCAAGGTCATTTTTGCTACATACAGACTTTTTGTTGAAGCATCTGCACTAAAATATGTAATGAGGTTCTTTCCTGGGAAAACTTTTCCCATTTAGTGTGTTTGCCAAGCATCTGAAGTTTCTCAGGGCTTAATGGCATTTTCTTCAGGTCTTGAAAATCGATCTCTTCTAGTTTCCTTCTAAAATCTTGGCAAAAGTGAGCCATTTCCTAAGGATAAGAAGAGCAAATCCATCTATCAGTGGTATGTAATGCTTAAGGAGGGTATGCAATCTCTGGATTGTGAGTATTGTTTCTCTTGAGCAACTGATTTCAATATGTGGCAATTTTTCTCCTTAACCTTGTGAAAAGATTGCTGCATCTTACTTTGTGTGAATTAAAACTGAATGCTCAATATATGGAGCAAAATGCTGATTAAGGTTTATAAAAGATGTGTTATTTTTATAAATACATCGCTTGTTTAGATTATTCTATCTGCTTCCATTTTGGGGATTTTTGCTTTCTTTCCCTTCAGAGTGGGACACTGGTACTCCTTTGGCTCTCAGCAAGGTTTCTCAAAGCTAAGGGCAGAAGCTACTCAAACTAAAGCCATCTGACATTCTTTTGTGAGCAAATTAATGAGGATTGTACATCTGTTAATGAGAAACTGTAAGAGGTGAGTGTGAATTGAAATTTGAGAAATTCTTTAGCAAGGAATATAGGCAAATATCCTTCATCTTCCTAGGTGACACAACATACATTTTCTAGAACATTTTAAGGCATCTACTGGAGATTTATAGATTTCTTTGTCCAGTCACTGGAATATAGGGAAACATGGGTTTCTGAGAAACAATAGTTGTGAACAGGAGGATTATGGGGCAATGACAAGCCCAGCCCCAAAGTTTCTGGACAGACAGACCTTCTTAGGACTTCCCCAAGGGAACATATTGGGCTTTCTGTTTTTTCTACTCCCCCAAGGAACCTGTATGAGTGCATTTTGGAGCTTGAAAGTGCATGTCTAGTTTTCTAGTACTTTAGAAGTAATTTTCACAAATCTTTGTGGTTTCTCACATAGAAAAACGAAAATGTAATGGATTTGACTTTGAAATATAGAAGCAGAGTTTAACTTGGACACCTTAGATCACTCAACTATCTTTACATCTAGGACTTTAATATTGGGAGTTATGGAAGGATCTGAGATATCCAGAGTCAATTCAAAAACAGAATTATAAAACACAAAAGGAGAGTGGATAGAGCTCAAGAGATCAGAGCTATTACTACAGAAAAAATAAGAAAGTGTTGGCTTCTTGCAAATGCGCCCAACGCTGACAATGTGGGAACATAACTAGCTATGATGAGATGAGAAAAACAGCTCTCAGCTTGTGAGACTTCATAGCTGCTTTTCCTTTTGCCTTGAGTTGGATATTTGCCATTTCAGTGTGAAGCACTTTATGGATATTATCTATTTAATCACTATAAATCTTTGCTTCTAATGTGAGGGTAATTATTTACATACTACACTCCAGCAAATACAGTTTAGGAAAAGAGAGTACTTGTCCTAGGTACTGAATATTCAAGACAAGACAAATTCAGGAAAAGAGTATCACGCAGAACTTCAAAGAAACCTTTGAATTGAAGGGGAGAAGACCAGAAGGAAGACAAATCAGTACATTCTTAGAGGAGAAAACAGCTTCACGTTAGCCCAACACAAGTTCATTGTCCACCTGGAATTTGTTGACTTCCCCTAACAGTTCAGTGATTTAATTAATTTATTGATTGAATCTTCTGTTTGCTACTGTGTTTGATGGACTGTGTTATCTATACCTGAAGAAGCCCAGTGGCTGTAGACATCCAAGTCATACCTTGTAGGAATCATTGTGAAAAAGAAATGTAATTAGCATAATTGAGATTTTTCTGTCTTATCACACATGATTGTGCTGTAATGGGTCTCTGAACATTGGTCAGCCTCTTGCTAGCCATGTTTTCATTTCATGCCTGGTTAACCACTTAATGTTTACATATTATTCACTCTCAACTCTTGTTTTGAAGGATCAGCTCATCACAAATAAAGCTAAAACAAACATTTCAAATGAGAACTCAGCAGAACTTCTTCACCTGCACTGTTTCCTGAGTATATTAGAGATTGTGTACACAGCCACATTCCCGCATAGATAGTGAAACCATAACTCACTTCATGATTAAAATCTAAAAAGCATATTTATAGTGGATTAATTTATAAAAAGAAGCAAAATAACTGCACCCCAAAACCTAACTTCCTCAACAAAGTAGAATTACTCAAGTCCATCAACAATTTACTTATAATTTTAAAGTATTTCCAGTTAAAATACAAATAACTAAAAGGTTATTATAATCATCTTCATTTTAAAATATCTCTGATCTAGACTTTATAATTAAACACATATATTTCTTATTCCTCAAAAATCTTTTTTTCTCACATTTCTCTCCCTTATTATTGTACAATGTATTGGTCAAGAAAAATCACAGATAAATGGTTCCTTTCAAAAAAGATTTATATTATATTTATTTGAACCCGACAAGTCCAAATAAGTGTTTGCAGACAAGAAAGGGTGAGAAAAAGGAGGAGAAAGGAAATAGTGAGAGAGGAAAGATGAGTAGAGTGGGAGAAAGGAGAATAGGGACAGAGGGAGGTGGAGGGAGAGCGAGGAACTGGAGGGAGAAAGGCGACTGGGTCTATCTTTTCCTATTTGATGGAGCACTGACCCTTTCCTAGGCTGATCCCGTCCTGTTCATCCAAACTAAAAAACCCTCTTAAATCTCCACCTTCAAAAGTCGTTACACTAGGGTAGCTTTTCATATATGTGTTTCATACAAACTAAAAAACCCTCTTAAATCTCCACCTTCAAAAGTCGTTACACTAGGGTAGCTTTTCATATATGTGCTTGGTGGGGATACACATAGAGTTGTTAATTATCTTCTCCCTATACCATTCTGTCTACACACTGTAGTAAGAGGTTTCTAGTCTGAACTTTCAGGCCTAGCCTCAAGGTTTAGGCCCACAGACCCACAGACCTGCAGAGACACACAGATGCTTACATTAATTTTCGGCTAAATG
Source organism: Phyllotis vaccarum (assembly GCA_033318265.1). Classification (NCBI taxonomy): domain Eukaryota; kingdom Metazoa; phylum Chordata; class Mammalia; order Rodentia; family Cricetidae; genus Phyllotis; species Phyllotis vaccarum. The sequence goes on along the minus strand of JARWLC010000001.1, from coordinate 151,584,870 downwards.
GCCTAAGGGCCAGGCAAATAACTTGCTAATTCTTTACCCTTAAAATAACCCATGATTTTTATCCTGTTCAGCAGTGGGGCTTGGTACCTTTTCTCAGAGCAGCATAGTTGTCCTCTGTATCTCTGACTTGTCTGGCAACTCTGAAGTCTCTGTGGCATTTCTGCTCTGTTCTTCCTGTTCCTAGAGTTTTCTTAGTTTGGTAGCCCCACCTACACGTCCTGTCTGCCTTTGGCCAATCAGAGCTTTTTATTAAATTCACAGGTGGGACAATTATTTACAATGTAGTATCATAAATCCACTACAACACACCTTCCTTTTTTCTTACTAATTATTGCTATGTGTAATATGACTAGGAACCTTCTCTTTTAAAAGTTGTACCTCTACTTGCCTCTAGCAAACAGAGCTGAACCAAGAGTATGCTACTGCTGCTAAAAAAGCAGTCTTTGACTCTGTTTCCTTTTGTCTACTTAAATAGAAAGCTTGAATACATCATTTACAACTTGTTGCTTACATCTAGGCTCTAGTGAGACTTTAGGAACCGACCATGTTGCAGCTTAAGCTACATTCCAAAAGCCGCCATTTTGTAACTCAAGCCCACATGCTATGCCTGGGCATCCCTATACCATGGCTCATGTGAGAGACACAACTCAGAAGATGATTTTGGCTCTGATTCTCTGCTCTAGAGCCCTTTTAAAGCTTTCTAAAGGTGTATGAGCCCAATGGTAGGTGGCATTTGTAATATGAATAGTTTCTGGCCCAGACTAGCTCCAAGATCTGGAATGGCAGTCCCAAAGAAACACACAGAAGCTTATATTCATTTTATGCTGATTGACCTATGGCTCAGACATATTGCTAGCTAGCTCTTTCATCTTACTCAATCTATTTCCATTAATCTGTTCAGCCATGTGGCTTGGTACCTTTTCTCAGAGCTGTATGGTTATCTTCTTTCCTCTGAATCTGATGGCATCTCCACTGGTGTCTCTCTGCTGTCTCTCTATTCTCAGGGTTTTCTTAGTCTGGTAGCCCCTCCCACACTTTCCATCTGCCTTCTGCTAATTTTTATTAAACCAGTAATCTGGACAATTGTTTACAATGTAACAGAACATAATTCTACTACAGCTATGATTGTATATAGCAGTCTTATTCACTATATAAATTTCAGTCTTGTTAAAGAGAATGAAAAACACAGCATTTACTCTATTCTAGGAGATGCAGTAGAACATTTTCTACCTGTGGAGATCTGATATGTGTAGTTTCTTCTTGAGAAGTTATTCAAAGTACAAACAAGCCCTATCAACATTATACAAACAAAGAAAAAGAGACTATTTTCTTGGAGAACTTATAATAATGATTTGATGGGTTTTATTGTTTTATGTTTTACTCACAAGATCATGAAGCCATCACCATCCACATGCAGGTTGAATAGATTTATGACATGTAAGTTAGTGTTCAAACTCATCCCACTATATATGGGTATCTAATTCTATTACTCATTTGTTAAAAAGACTATTTTTCCTTTTTGCTATTCTTGGTACCCTCATTAAAATTCCACTGGTCATATCTGTATGTTTGTAAATTTTTAATTCTACTCTAGAGATATATAGTAATAGGATACAAATAAAATGATGAGTGACGCAGCCAATTTTGCATCAGAACAAGAGAAAGAACAAAGTGCTACCATATCAGTAATATCAACTTTAATCCAGAAACAATGGTGTCTCCCTTAGTTGCTTAGATTCTTAATTTCTCTTAGTATTGTTGGGAACTTTCAATATATAAGTCAGGTATTATTTTTATCATCTTTGATGCAATTTTAAATAGATATTTTTATTAATTCAGTGTCCATGTTGTTTATTGTTGGGGTGAAGTTACATGTCGATTTTGTATATTGATTTTATATGACTTAAAAATTTAATTTATTCACTTGACCTTCTTAAAAATTCAAAAATAGTAATTATATGTGTGAGTGTTTGCTTGTATACATGTGCATCATGTGTGTATCTGATGCCCATGGAATACAGAAGAGGACACTGGATACCCTAGAACTGGAATTAAAGATGGTTGTGACCTGCCATGTAGGTGATAGGAACAAAAGCGGGTCCTCTGCAAGACTGACAAGTGTAGCTCCTCCTCCTGATATTTAACATAAACATTAACCCAGGAGCTGGGTTCAGGTGAGCAGACCTGCATCAACAGCCTTACTTCCTTTCTGTGGGCTGCAGTTGTATCAGTTCATTTGCCCAAGGTCAGCATCCCTTTGATGTTTTTGGCTTGTGGGATTTATCCTTCTAGATATCCTTCATGCATTTGTGTTTTTAACATTATATGTTCTTATACTCTGAAGTGTGATGTGATCATTTTCAACCACTATAGGCTTTACTTCCACGATTTGTCATTTTTCCCACATGCACAGAACTAAACACCTAGGTTTTCTTTTGTGACTGCTGAAGGCCGACATGTCATTATTTTGGTGATAGTCTTTAAGTGACGTGATTCAAAGTAACAAAGCAATGATACCTGGATACATTAGAATAACCAGCATTCCACTCATTTCCACACACCTTTCATTATTGCTGGATGTGTATAGCAGTCAGTATATAAAATTGTTTCAATTCATTTGTGTATTTAATTTTTCACACGAAATAGTTGTAAAAATGCCTTCCATAAATCTAGTTAGAGCTGTCAGCTTCTCTGGTCATTCACACATGGCTTAGGATTTTCACATTCTATCAAACATCTTTCTAACACAAGAAAATTGGAAAATTAACCAGCAGGACTGTAAATACTGGAAGTTCTTAAAAATGAGGGGCCCAAGTGACACGCAAATGCCCAGAAGCTGATCTTCTCGCACAGATTTTAGAGAACATGAGTATTACAGGCAGACGCACAGCAACAGGGTCTCTTTATATCCCAAGACCTGTCTGGAAAGTCTTTGCATATGTTCATTACAGCTGCAGAAACCTGAGCATTTCACACCTTGGTGGAGTTATCAGACGCAGAGCTGTCTTTGAATCCAATTTTCATTCTGACAGAAACATGAGAAGTGAAATCACTGCACAGCAGAGGAGAGAAAAGTCTTTGCACTGGCCTGTTTTCTACAATCACATTTAAAGGGAATTCAGGAAAAAGCATACGTGGATGAGCATTAGTTTGTATTAGGTTTAATGCAGACTATTTCACCAGATAATGGAAGATGCAAGCTTCGAATTACACATATTTGGAACATTTCCATTAGCAAGGGCCCCCCGAGATTTGGATTTAAGTTGTTTACTGACAGCCTCCCATATTTCTGATTATAAAAATAGTCAACCTTCTAGGATTTTAGTGTTCATGATTTTTAACATATGCTAAAGAATATACTAGAAAACCTATGAAAAATTCTACTTAAGCACACTGTGAACATTTATGGACAAATTAATAAAATTAAGTGAGGAAAGCTAGGTTACCAGATAATTTCCTTTAAAGACCACATTTAAGGAAAAAAATCTCCATTTGTAGGCCATTTAATTTTTAATTAGGAGCTAGACAGAGGTTGTGTTTTGGAGAAAACTCATTTCTCAGATGCATGTTGCATTGAAATTTTACTTTGTGATCAAATCATTGGGGTGCTAAAAACAGTTATGTGATTCAAATGATAAATATGCAAACAGGTAAATATCTATGTGACTAAAGCAGGTCATATAAAATGATCATAGCAATGTACAGTTTAGGATGAATGTTAAATATAAAATATTTCAAACTCACTTGCATATTCAAAGTCTTCCTAACGAAATGTTTTAAATGTAACAGCATAGCACCCAGCTTTGAATGGTCTGGAGAATTAAACTACACAAACTCCCAGCATGCTTTTACCAAGGTATATTTTACACTTAGCCAGAACCATCATGGCTTTACCACAAAACCATAGAATTAGCCACGGCGGTCTTTGCTTCCCATCTTTTGTCTTGTAGTTTCCATGGCATTTTAAAGTAAATAAATGTCCAATGTTATCGCATCTACAATATGCAATATTATGGCGTTTTGATATGTTTACCTATTTACATTTCCTCTGTTTGTGTCAACAGTATTTACTTAACAATTAGATGGTAATTTTGTTATGCATTTCTGGGCATTTTGTTTGTTTGTTTGTTCATATCTTCTGTAATTAAATGGTTTTTGACTTTAAAATGTGATAATTTTCATAATTCTGTCACAAAGTAAGTTCATTCTGTGGGTGAATTTTTCTTTTCTTTTTTTTTTTTCTTTCCATGTTTTTTACACGCTGTTGCCCGCAAGAAGTTTTGATATAGATGTTATTCAGGGTCTAGGAAATTGTAGTCGGAGTTTTACTTTCAAGGCGCCAGTCCAAAATTAATATTTATTAGAATATAAATTAACACTCACAATATTAGTAACAGCTTATGGTGGCACCTGAACAAGGACTGGCGGATCCAAGCGATGGACGAGCGATGAAAGCGCGATGGAAGCACGATGGATTCCGATTCTGTCTGTCCAGCAGCCAGTAGCCAGGAACCAGGAAGAGAGCTCCTCATGTCCCAGCAGCCACTTATTAATGGGCTTGGCCACACCCCCTCCAGGGTCCAGGAAGTGTCTTCTGACCTTATCAGCTGACACCTTAATCCCGCCACAGGAAATAGTTATTGTATGTTGACCTTATTTTTATCATAATTGGTAGAATCATGTCATCATTAAGGCAAACCATAGTGAGAGGATTTTATTTATAATAAGGTTTTAGATCATAAGTTCAATTTCTTTAATAGTTATCAGATTGTTTGCTTCTTACTATGAACTATTTGCATAAGTTGTGTTTTTCATTTGTAATCATTTAAAACTTTATGAAAAGAGCTTTTTCTTTGTCTTTCTGCTATTGACAATGTTTCTAGTACTACAACTTTTTAAAAATTTTTGTTGGTATTAAGCTTCTTTTAAAAACAGTACATTTTCTCTTATATTTCTCTTATATACAAATATTTTAGTTATTTATTTATTTGTTTATTTGTTTGTTTATTTATTTATTTATTTATTTATTTATTTATTTATTTATTTATTTATTTATTTATTTATTCACTTTTTCTAAACAGGGTTTCTCTGTGTAATATCTCTAGCTGTCCTGGAACTAGCTCTGTATACAAGCAAGGCCTTGAACTCACAGAGAACTGCTTCCTTCTACCTCTCAAGTGCTGAAGTTAAAGGCATGTGTCAATAGTGCCTGGATTTTATATTTTTTAAAAAGTTAGTTCATTCTTCAAATTTTCATGTTTCACTCATTCAACGAAGTCCTACAGCTGCAATGGAGCTGGGGGAAGGAAAGATATTAAATGAGAATATGGACTAGGAAGTTTTCTCATCTGATGATGGCCTCCATTACATCCAAGCAGGCTACTGATGATTTGAGTTTAGAGTTTCCTAAATAGGATCGAGAAATTCATGGTACATCAATTATACCTGAAAAACAGGGGGACACAATGGTAAAGAATATTATTTATGTATATATTATCTATATATCAATTGCTATAGTGAAAAGGAGAGATGGGAAACTGGTTTCATGAAGAGCATTTACTTTTAAGTAAAGCACCAAATGCCTTTCAGTATGTGAGACTCTCAGTGGATAATAGTTTATCACATGTCCATAATTCTTAACCCATATAAATACTCTCAAACTGAACCATGAAAAATGTGAACAAAGTTAGTTTCATACAGATCTATGTTTGACAGGATTTGATGGGGTCACAGGTTGGATATCTGAGGAATTACAATAGAAAGATTCATGAGAAAGTAAATGCTAATGTGGTCAACACCTAAAGAGAAAGGATGAGAGAGCAGGCTGGGCTCTGGAGAATCAAGCTGTTATAGAATTGTAATAGACACTTGAGCTCAGTTTACAGAGAGTTCTAGGGTTTGAACAGCTTTCACATATGTACTGTGATTGCTAAGAAGTCTAGATTTGCATACTGATGTGGAATGTCTTTCTGTATGCTGTGAATATCAATCTTTAAATAAAGGAGCTGTTTTGGCCCATGACAGCCACCATAGAAAAAGTAGGAGAGGTGATTACAACATAGGTAGGAGAAGCAAGGTGGAGTCAGAGACAGACTGAGCCAGCCACCAAAGAAGAAACATGTGAGGAATACAGGTGAGCCATGGGCCATGTGTCAGACAGATTGATGAGAATGGGTTGACTTAAGATGTAAGAGCAAGCTAGCAATGTGCCTGAGCCATAGGCCAAACAGCATGAAGCTAATATAAGTGTTTGAGTCATTTCTGGGGGTTTGATCAGCTGTGGGCAGCTAAGCAGTCTGGGGCTGCAGGTCTGTGGGTCTGGACCTCAAGCAGCCTGGGGCCAGGAAACCTCATTGCAACAGCATACCCCTTGTAGAGTTGAGGATACTTTTGGAATTTTACTATGAGACCTTGGTCTATAAGTTATTTCTAATTGATCATAAAATTAGCAAGTTCATGTGACTCATAGTGGTATTCAGTGAAAATTTAAAATAACTTTTTCAGCATCTAATGAGATGATCATTTTTTTTCTTTCAGTTTGTTTATATGGAGAATTACATTGATGGATTTTTGTATGTTGAACCATCACTGCATCTCTGAAAGTATACTTGATCATAGTTGATAATATTTTTGATGTGTTCTTGGGTTCCGTTGGCCAGTATTATATTGAGTATTTTCACATCAATGTTCATGAGGAAGATTGGTATGTAATTCTCTTTCTTTGTTGCATCTTTGTGTGGTTTGTGTATCAGGGTAATATAGACTTATTTTTAAAAAATGGCAATGCTTCTGATTCTATTGTGTGAGACAATTTGAGAAGTACTGGTATTAGCTCTTCTTTGAAATTCTGATAGAATTCTGTTCTGAAACCATCTAGGTCTGGATCTTTTTTTGTTGGGAAACTTTAATAACTGCTTCTCTTTCCTTTGAGGTTATAACTCTATTTAAATTGTTTATTTTGGGAGCCCATAAAGATTCCAGCTGTGGCTTGTTTCTATTTTGACTCGAGGTCAGAGAATCTGAACTCCTTTTCTCTCACTAGGCTGTGTGATCAGATGCTTTGACCAAAGGTATCTTATTCTTGAGAACTGAAGAAATGTTTACACCTTTCTGTACATCCTCCTCCACTTTTCTTGATATAAAAAAGCCCAGGGGAAATTGGAGAGGCTGATTATTCACTCAGTGGTCTCCTGACTCTAGCTTTCTGTCTCCATCTAATTCTTTCTATCCCTGTAATTTCCAATCCACATTCTTCTCTCCAGGACTTTATAAATGTTGGACAGCCACCACTGACAGTTTATACTAGTCTTGATTTAATGTTGGTATGTAGTACCTATCAAGAAAACAAAATACCAAATAAACCAAATTAAAAACGAGGTGTAGAGTTAAATAGAAAATTATTCACAGACGAATCTCATGGCAGAAAGAACTTATCAGCATCCTTAGCAATCAGGAAATTGCAAATCAAAATGACCCTGAGATTCTGTCTTACACCTGTCAGAAAAACACTAATGACAACTTGGAGAGAATGTGGATTAATAAGAACACTCCTGCACTGCTTATGGAAGTGCCAACTTGTACAGCTAATTTGAAAATCAGTATGGCAATTTCTCAGAAAATTGGGAATCAATCTACCTCAAGACCCACCAATACCCCACTGGGTATACCCAAAAGATGCTCAATCATACAAAAAGGACACTCACTCAACTATGTTTGAAGTGAGTGGCATTAGACATAATAGCCAGAACCTAGAAACAACCTAGATGCTCCTCAACTAGAGAATGCATAAAGAAAATGTGGTATATTTACACAATGTGGTATTGCTCAGTAGTTTAAAAATGACATCATAAAATTTGCAGGCAAATAGATAGAATTAACAAAAAATCATCCTGAGTGAGGTAACCCAGACCCCAAAAGACAAATATGATATATACTCACTCATAAGTTGATATTAACTATAAGAGATAATCAGGCTATAGTCCACAGCCCTAGAAAGGCTACATAGAAGAGGGGCACAAAGAGGAGCACAAGGACTTCCCTGGGAAGGGGAAATAGAAGAAATCTCCTGAATAAACTGAGGGTGTTGGGTGTGAGTGGAGTTGAGGGATAGAAGCATGAGGAATCAGGTTGGATGATTGAGGGCAAGATGAGAAAGATGTTTTGATTGTGATGGGCATTTTATGTTTAGGAAGAACCCTGGGGCCAGGGAAATTCCCAGGCATCTATGAGGAGCACCCCAGATAAGACTCTTAGCAATCGTAGAGAAGATTCATGAACTGGATTTCTCCTGTAATCAGACTGGTGACTGCCTTAGTTGTCATCAGAGAGCCTTTATCCAGTAACGGATTGAAACAGATACAGAGATTCACAACCAAGAATTGGACTGATATCCAAGACTTCTATTGAAGAGAGGAACAAAGGGTTGTAAGAGCAAGGGGAGGGTCAAGGTCACAGAAACCCACAGAAAGAGCTGACCTGAGCTTGTAGGAGCTCCAGGACTCTGGGCTGACTGCTGGGGAGCCTACATAGAACCTACCTGGGCCCTCTACATGTGTGTGACATGTATTTTATGTAGCTTGTGTAGCCTGGAGCTCCTAGAAGTGGGATCAGGACCTGTCCCAGGCACTTGAGATGGCTATTGGGAACCTGTTCACCATGCTGGGTTGCCTTGCTCAGACTCGATGCGGGGATCCTCCCTCAACTTGATGTGCCATGCTTTGTTTACTCCCATGGGAAGTCTGCCCCATTGTGAAAAGAGATGGAAGAGGAGTAGATGGGAAGAGGGTTAGACAGAAGGTGGAGATCGGAAACTGGAAGAGAGGAGAAAAGGAAACTGTAGTCAATATATAAAATACATGAAAAAAATATGACATTTAATTTAAAAAGATTTAGAATTGCAGAAGGCTTTCTGATACACTTGATTATGTCCAGGTGGCAAAGCATCTTTATTGTGACCATATTCAAAGATTTCTGTTTAAATGTGGGGGTACTGTATTTGTTTTATTGCTAAGTATGCTATTCTCAATTATCTTTAACCTCTCATGCCAAGCCTTTCTGGGAAAAGCAGCGGCACTGTTGTCACTTGACAATGTATGTGAACATTTTTGCTTCTGTGGTTCCCTAACATCATTTATTTGGTGCCGATTGCATTGTTACTAAGATACAGCAGCATTCACCAGACTAAGGATGGACCATTTCTAGTGACTCATTCATGAGCTACTACTTTGCTTCACTGATGATGAGTAAGTACAAGTTTACCTGAGCTTCACAGGAAAATCTGAAGGGCAATTCTGTTTTTGTTTTGTTTTGTTTTGTTTTTTTCCTTGAGAAGTGGATGTCTTCAGCCATAGTAGTGACCAGGGTACCCAGAAGCTAGTGTGATCAGGGTTCCTTTGGCAGTATTCCTATTACACAGAGAAACTGTTCCTTATTCCAGAAGTGAGACCTGTATTATCCATCATGGGTCCTACTTCAAAACCAAAGTTATGTACAGACTTGTATCACATATTCGTGAACTTAAAATTATTTGTAAGAACAATTTTAATAAAACATGACTTTGGAATAAACATTGCTATTCTTGAAGATATTTTTAATAATACATTTCTTTCTTCTTGGATTCAATAATGATATCGGAAATTTAATTTGAAAGAAATTATTCTATATTTTAAAAGGCTTTTAAAGTTAATTTAATGAACAGCTGTTCTGATAAAAATAAAAGTACACTTTTTTCACATATGCAAAACCAACCACATTCTGTAAAAAAACAAAACTTCACTGCAAAATAATATCAGAGTTGAAAGTTATAGCAGGCACACTTCCCTGTGCTGCCCTTACTCTAGGGGCAATGGTATCTGAAGGATGAATTATTCACCATGTTTGTAAATCAAGGGCACCAGAGGCAGACAAGAATATGTATTGATTGTCATGCACTGTTGGGTCTAACCTTTCTTCCTTCTCTATATAGCCATTCATATATCCTAAAATATTCTTTCTTTATTTGTCACTCCTTCCCTCTCCATTTACCGCTAAATACTCATTAAATATAACTAAAACAGAATTTGATCTTGTCATATATAATAATTATCAGATTTATTTATAATTTCCCACCTGAGAGAAAACATGTGTCATTTGTCCTTTGGAGCCTGGTTTACCCACATTGAATAAGTTTTCAATTCTATCCATTTTCCTGCAAACTGAGTAATTTCAAATTTTATAGTTGATATTATTCCACTGTAATATGTATTAAATCTTCATTATTCATTAATCAGTTGATGACATTATGTTTTTTATTTTCTACTTATTGGAAATGGAAGAGTAATGAACATGGATCTACAGGACATAGGGTATGGAATTCTTTGGGCATGTACCAAGAGTGGCATAGCTAAGTCAAATGCATTTAGATTTTTAGGTACTTGAGAAACTTTCAGATTGATTTCTCAAGTCTCTCTTGAATATTGCTAGCATTTTAGTAGAAAGAATAATAATAATTAAAAAAAATAATCCAACCAATGGCCTAGCTCCAGAGAAGCAAGAATAAATGCATAAAGAGGAAAAAATACAAACAAATAAGGTATTGTGCCTCATGGAAAAACTGATAATCACATAAAAATGACCTTTGTTGACAGCTAATCAGTTTTATTTCTAAAGAATTCAAAGAAAAGTATAAAGAAGCCTGAAGTAATAAAACTGGCCCCATACTAGACTGAATGGTCTCTGTGGGGTTGGGGCCAATCAGCTGAACTAAATGAGGAAGACAATGCAGAGTATGAGATTGCAATTTAGTAAAGAGATGTAAACAATGAAAAAACAAAAAGGACCTGAGCTGTCAGAAGTGAGGAATTAATGATCCCATTGTAAGGCTCTATAGAGATTATCACCAATAGGATAGATGAAGTGTTAGGCAAAATATCAGGATGAAGACAAGACAAGAGATTTAGAGCATCCAAAAGCAGACAAAGGGAAACTAAGTACAAGGTACAAGCATTTGTATGAACTCTAGTTAGCTTTTAGTTTAAAACCTGGATCCAGACGTTGGAGAACAGCTGAAATATCAGAAAGAGGAAATAGACCACATTCAGTTTTCTCCCAGCCAATATCTCAGGCTGAGCAGGGTAAGTGCTATTTTCAAGAGTCCTCAGCCCGACTGGTCACTTCTATAGAATAAATGAATTTCTGCCTTTTCCTGCTTTATTTATCTTCACCTTCCCGCTTTATTTATCTTCCCCATATGCTGTTTTACTTCCTGGCTCAACTCCGTATCATAATCCTAGACTTATGATTAAAGGCACAAGCTACTACTCCTTGGCTACCAGGTCCTGAGTTCACAGAAATCCAGAAATATCTCTTTCCCCTGAGTAATGGGATTAAAGGTGAAGGTCACCACTCTCTGACCTTCATGGCTTGACTATAGGTGATTCTCTTCTCTGATTATCCAGGCTGATTTTATTAAAAATGCAATGTGTCACAACACAAAAATTGTACTATTTGGGACATAAGAAAATCCCAAATCCACAAAGAAGGAGAATTGCATGCCACTATCACAGAAAACATTTTCAATAACATCTCAATAGAAAAGTTCCCAGACCTAAAGAAAGACATGTCAGGCCAAGCAGAGGAGGCATTGAGAACACTGAGTGGAAGAGAAGAAGAGACAATCTCACCACATCAATTTGTAGCCCAAACAAGAAACAAATATAGAAAAGGAGACACACTGACAGCTGCAAGAAGGAAAACAAATCACATATAAATGAAAAGTTTCCAAACCCAATATTAAGCCTCTCTACTGACACGGTAATTCAAATCAAACCGAATAAAGAAAAAAATCCAGGTTTACTGAGTAAAAATGTTCCCAGATGATTTTCCGGCCTTCAGAGAGGAGACAGGGGAAAGAAAACAAAAACAAAAACAAAACACACGCCTTTCTTTGTGAAGCAGTTTAAATCCCCTATAAATATAGTCTTGAGCATCTCTGGAAGAGCCACCATATGGTAGATTTTCTGAAATGAAGCAGAGGGGAGCTGAGGTGAAGCTTCCACCTGAACAATAAATACAAGCCTTTCGGAAAAACAGATTTTTAAATAAACAAACAAACAAACAAACAAATAAATAAAAGGGCTAGGAATAGTGAAATTCAAATTCTGACAACTAACTTAACAACTGACCACTAAACTAACTTTTCTTTGTGTTTCTTTGATTTAAATTGAATTCATTCCAGAGATGCAGAGATGAGTGAGAACAATAAAAATTACAAATATTTAAATGGTGTTTATAAGCAGTGGGCAGCTCTGCTCTATGTGGTGGCAGTGTAGCCCCCACAATTCCCCAGAGTTGGATAGTAAACTTGGTTTCTGCAAGTACATCTTCCTGGAAGAGAGACTCTCACAGATAAAGGAGCTAGATGGTGCAGCCACCATAGCCCTGAGGCTTTAATCATAGCTACAAAGCTTCAGTCCTAGCCAAGCCTTTTAGCATATCACAGGTGTATTCAAAAAAGATAAGAGATAAACAGTAAAGACACCTTCAGATGTGGAGAAATGCTTCTAAGGAATTTACAATGTATTTAATATATATGTAGCCTTGGGAGAGAAAGAAAAAGGATAGAGGAAGTCCTGAAAAGTAATAGAGTAAAGAAAAAAAAATAAGCCACATAAAATGTAAATTACACGAAGAGCCTGGATACTATATGTTATTGTGTTGTATTTGAATTTTCAGACTGCAAAAGGAAGAAACAATAGCTGCTGAATGACATTTGATTATAAAAGTGGCTGGATTAGTCCAATTTATATACTTTTTAAATGCCTTGACTTCAAAATTGAAGTAAAAAATATGTTAGTTTGGAGAAGAGGTTTTGTCTTTATTTCCACAGAAAATGAGAGGCTGTTGATTTATTCCAGGTTAAATAAAATAAAGTTTGATGAAGGAAGACCCCATTTAAAATCTCCATTTGCAACTGATGACCCAGATGATCCAAAATTTCAGAGCACCTTTATTGCAGTTTCCTGTGAACTCTGGATCTAGAACAACTTCAAGGTGACTGCCTGAGATGACTCAGCTTCACAGAATACTCCACTAAGAACTTGTCTATATTTCTAAATTTTGTTTGGGTTCCCAGAAGTTTACCAATGCCCCCAATCAACAGGAAGTAATCCAGAGAACTACATCCACATTCCCTAAAATGGATTATGGAGGTTTCTCTTTGTTTAGAGAGTTGGCTACAAGTTGTTATGGGAAGTAGTCAAGAAAAAGATAACCAAAGGAAGTTAGATTCAGTATTCCTTTGAAAAGAAAAAAAAATAAAAGATAAAAGGAATATGGTATGAGATAATGCTCTTGTACACTGTAATGATTTGTTGCTCATATTGGTTTAGTAAAATGACAATTGGCCAGTAGGAAGTATTGGCAGGGTTATCAGACTAAGAATTCTGAGAAGCAGAAGAGTGTCAGACACTAGGCAATACAGAGGAAGCAAGGCGAGAATGCTGCAGGGACCACATGTGATGTTTGCTATCTTTATTTGTGCTGTGAGTAACATTGTATAATAAAGAATTGTTAGAGCCTGTGTCAGAGTAGCTTAGAAATAAGTGGAAAATCCAAGCATAGATACAGGGGAAGGAAGACAGAGTCATGAAAGACTCAATCCAGCTGCCTAAGAAGTAATGTGTAAGGAAGTATAGGTAAGTCATGAGTGTAAAGATGAAATTTTCCTTGCCTAACCTAAGATTTGATCTCTTGTGCTGTCACACTAACTTTCTGTTAGCTAAGAAGGTACATTTTCACTAACCCTTCCTGAGAAACAAAGGATGTGCTTCCTGCATTCCAGAGATAAGTTGCTTGGCTACCTGACTCCCTGTGCCTACATACCTAATGTAGCAACCTGGGTGAGGCCACCCAGGAAAGCCTTACCATTAGAACTGTTAATCCATGTGCTGTTTACTGAAGCAGGAACTTTCTGAAGCTTTCACAATGTGCCCATTGTGACCATTGATCCAGGAAATGAATATTCTCAGGTGGTCCCCAGCTTGCCCAAGACTAGCTATTGTTTCACAGGAAATATGCCTGCCTGCCTGTCCCATTCCTAAACTCAGTCCTAGACTGACCTTTGGCCCCACCCTGTTGTAACTTTCCTATCTCAGGAGCCTACCTCCCCTACCGGAGTGCCATATAAAGCTTCTGCCCTAAAAATATGCGGGGCTCTTGGCTTCCACAGTGCCTCGAGCCTGCACATGTGTGCATCAGTATTTCTATCATTAAACTCTCTTTTTCTTCAAAGTTAACAGTGGTCATTAACCGTGGTCTTGGGGTGCCTAGGGGTGCTAAAGTTAGGGACCCGCCCATTACAATGAGCAAGAAAGATTAACAAAATAGAGTTGAGCTAAAATGTGAGAGCTAGCTAGTAATAAGCCTGAACCATAGGCAGAACAGCAAGTAATTAATATAAGCCTTTGTGTGGTTATTTGGAACTAAGCAGGATGGGTCAGAAATTTTATACAATGAATGCATTTCAATGTGGGGACATTGATCCAGATAAGCCAAAGAAAGCTTAAAAAATACTTCTAAATGCACAGAAAGGGAATCACACTGGGCTTCCCCATAGCAGCCTGGGAGATGCAGCTGGCACCAGTCACCATAAGCTGATCAGCAAGGCCAATGTATGCAGTCTCTCTCAAAGTCTGCAACACAGAGGCTTCTCCCATCTGATTCTTTGGAGTTTAGGAGCAGAACTGTGGGCTTAAAAACACAGCTCCATGATTGATAAGGTAAGCATGACTATGGTACCTCCACCCTATTGAAAAGCCAACAAAGACATGATTTACACTTTAGCATTTTAAAAACAATCCTGGTTGGAAAATGATTAAGGATATGCAATAAAGCAGATTTAGGTGGATAAAATCTCTAAATGGCTTACAATGTGTGTGTAAAAAAATACGTAGTCTGGGAGAGAAGAGCAAAAGGGTTGAGAAAATCCTTAAAAAGAGAAATAGAGACATAAGAATATAATAAGCCATGTAAAAATGGAAACACACAAAGGGGTTGGATTATGTTTATTACTGTGTTTTATTTTAATTTTTTAACTGTTAGTGAGTGATGTGGGAATGCCTTTCTGTATGCTGTGAATAACAATCTTTAAATAAAGGAGCTGTTTTGGCCCATGACAGGCACCATAGAAAAAGTAGGAGGAGGAATCAGAATAGGTAGGAGGAGCAGGGCGGAGTCAGAGACAGAAGGAGCCAGAAGCCCAAAGGAGCACCATGTAAGGAACACAGGTGAGCCACAGGCCGTGTGGCAGGAAAGATTAATAGAAATGGATTGATTTTAGATGTAAGAGCTAGCTAGCAATGTGCCTGAGCCATAAGTCAAACAGCATGAACTTAATATAAGTGTCTGAGTCATTTCTGGGGCCTAAGCAGCAGCAGGCAGCTAAGGGGTCTGGGGCTGCAGGTCTGTGGGTCTGGGTCTCAGGCCGCCTGGGACTGAGAAACCACATGGTAATAAGTGAGCTAACTGCAGAAAGACATTTGATTGTAAAGGCTGCTAAGTTAAATGAGCATAAATATTTTAAAGATACCTTGACTTTAAAATTTGGGTCTAAAATATGTTGCTTTGGAAAATATGGTCAATTAAGATGACCCAGCCTAGGTCGCCCATAAATTACTAGCACCTCTAAACAGTAGGAAGTAGTTTATGGAAAGCTATGCCCAAATTTCCAAAATATTGTATATAAATGTTTGTTTTTATTATAAATGGTTAATGGTCATAGTCAATCTTTTTCTAATGAAAGGGGGGATATGATATAAAAATGATTATAAAAATAGAATGTTAAATCTACTTTAATAAAAAATGCTGTTAATCTCAAAATAGTTTACATTGGTATAGATTCTAGTTTATTGATACAAATTTGAGGTCAATTTTATAATACTTTATGTACATTTCTACCCTTATTTAAGGTATTATGTTTATGTAACTCATTTAAAATTGTAATGTGTAATTAAAAATACAGACTGATAGTCATCTAAGATAAGTAAACTTATAGTTATGTTAGTTAGGGTAATTTTTTTGATATACAAAGATATATTTCAATTTGATAAGTAATCTTCAAACACTTCAAAGTATGGCATTTAAAATATTTTAAAACCTTTTGGGGACCAGCCACAACAAAGTTTTCTCTTGAGGTCCAGGAAGATATGTGACTACAAGTGGAAAATCTCTACAGGAATCAAACTTGGAGTAATTACTCTTATTACATCTTTTTGGCAAAACACAGGACAATGAAAACATACCTCATCAGGCATATTCCCTGTCAGGGTAATGAGGGGCTTAAATTCTCAGTATTGTAGGCAGGAGTATTCTCCGTTGCTAGGTGACTAAGTAGACAATGGAGGGGAAGCCTATAGCTTTTGTTCTGCCAAGTTTCCTTCCCTGGGAGTGGATCTGTAAAGGTTTACTTTGCACAAAAAGTGGGACCTTCCTGCTTAGGTCTTAACAGTTCAGAATAGATGTCTTAATACCTGAAACTAGAAGTTGGTAAATTGTATTTTTTTCTTAAACCTTTGAGATAGGATCCTGTGTTAATGAATCCAGATGCAAGTACAGGGAATCAAAAGCCTAGGGTTAGTTAGTTCCTGATAGCTCTCTTATCGGTAGGGGTGGTGAATTCAGTGTCCTTGGATATATGAGAAAAATTTCTATTGGGTTATTTTGTAAAAGGCTGACTCCACAAGGATGTTTACTAGTAAAGGTAACTGCAGAGAAGGCAGACATTGAGTCTGCTTTGCGCAGAGGAATAAGGACTTAATTTATAAGATAAGAGATCTTGTTTATGTGACTGTTTCCATACTTAGACAGGGGAGATATCCATATACCCCCAAATGTATGAGGAAAATTGTGCCCAACAAAAGAGCAATCACACAGCTAAAAGTTCCCGAGAACTCAATTCCAAGGAAATAACAACAAATGGGGGAAGCTGCATTCACACACACAAAATTTTTTTTTAACACAATTTAACACATTCAAAGGCAATTAACACCAAAACTCCTTGAGATTTTGGCTTTACCTCAGTCAGGACCCTTGGCTCTGATAGATCAGCCTTGTCAGTGTCAACTGAGTTCTTATTTCATATTTCCGCAGCTCCCAGCAATAGTCCTTCAAATTTCCTCCTTCAAAATATGTCTGCCAGAGACTTGGGCCTGTAGGCTGGAGATGGATGTCCCAACATTACAAAGGAACTTTGGGTAACTGTCCAGGCAGCCAGATGTCATTTCTAGATTTCAGAATTTGCTTGTAGTTCCTGTTTATCCTTCTGTGGTCTTTTAAGTAGTTGATGATTAGACAGTTATAATTATAGTTCTACCTTAGATATAATAAAAAGGTAAATTAGATATGAAACTTTGGACTCACAAAGATAAGGTAAATGATAGAATATTTTTTTTAATTTTGCTAAATACAAATAGACTAGAAATTGTAACTGTAATTCTTGTTTAATAGCTGTTTTGATATGTAGTTTTGTTATTTTAAAATTGAAACTTTCCTTTTTGATTAGACAGAAAAGGGTAAGTGATATAGGAGGTCTTTATGTATGTTGTGAATACCATTGGATAATAAAGGAATTGTTTTGGCCTTTGTCAAAGCAGCATAGAAGCAGTTGGGATAGCTAAGCATAGATACAGGGGAAGGAGGGCCGAGTCGTAAGAGACCTGCTCCAAACACCCAAAAAGCAATATGTAATGGAGTACAGGTAAGCCATGTGGCAAGACAGATTAATAAAAAATGGGTTGATTAAGATTTGAGAGCTAACTAGCAATAAGGCTGAGCCATAGGCTGAATATAAGATATAAATATAAGCCTTTGTATAATTATTTGGGACCAAACAGGGTTGTAGGTCCTGACCTTAGGCCAGATGAGTCAGAAATTTCCTACAACATAATGGTGCCAAGCCACATGGCTAAGCATAAATGGAATCATGAGTTAGTTTAAGAATGAGATCTAGCAAGTAATAATCCCAAGCCACAGGCCAAACAGATTTTTACTAATATAAGCCTCTGTATGATTGTTTGCAACTAAAGGATTGCAGGTCTATATTTTAGATCTAGGCTGGGCCAGAAATTTCTGACTATACATACTGACATGCCTTGCTTTGTTTTTATGAATAAAAATTTCTATTTTGTATATATAACACATTTTTTCCATTCCCACTGCTGAGCAATCAAGTTGTTTCTATCTATAACTTAGTAACTGGCAACAATAAACACTAATGTGTAATAATCACAGAGACGTGTTGACTTGAAGACTTTTAAGTACCCAAAAATGATATAGATGGGTCATATGGTAGACCTATCATTTAGTTTATTTTCTAACCTTAATATTTTCTCACTGATTGGATTAGTTTATGTTCCCATTAACAGTATATCAGGGTTTCAGTTATCTACATTTTTGTTATTATAATTGATTACCATTTTGACTGAGGCTACATAGAACTTCACTTTTTAAAATTTGTATTTATGTGAAGACTAATAAGATTAAAGGTTTTGTTTCATATTTTTTCAGAATTGACTTAATCTTATTACTCACTTGATTAGGTTACTTAATCTTTTATTATTTCAAGTTTGAGATATTGGCATATTCTAGACATTGTTAATCCCCATCAGATGTATAAGTATCAAGGATATATGTAAGAGAGAGAGAGTTTATTTTCTTAAGGGTCCCTGATAGAATGACCATGCTCTAGTGGATTGCAACATATCCAGAAATATATGGACAGCACAAATTGGACCAGATGTGTATAAACAAGAAATTTAGACACAAAGTTTGGTTGGTATAGAAGAGGGGAAGGGTTAGAGGAGAACCTAAGTATAATCAGACTACAATGTGTAAAATTCTCTAAATATTAGTAAAATATTTAAAGAGATATTAAATTATCAAATGTAGGTTTTTAGTATTTTTTTTAATCAGATACATTTTTTTTCCTTAGAGAACATTTTAGATGGTGAGTGACTTATATATGTGGAGCTAAGACAGAGGTGTCTACAGTGAAACCAGCAAGAGAGTGTACAGTGCACTAACAATAAAACTGCCTATTTTAGTGTCTGGTTTAATATAGTCAAGTGAATTTTTAAATTTCTTAAATTATTGAAATCAGTGTAATCTAAGTAAGTCACCATGTGTTAGAGGCATAAATGGGGAGAGAGAGCAGATGTCTGGGCATACACAGAGTGCTTTCTGGAAGAACTCAGACAACAGTGCCTCTCAGTAGTTTTAGAAGCCTCTCTTTTCAAACAATTGAGAAGATCTTTCTCAAGAGACAACATTTTCTTACTCATCAACACCCTGAAGTATTATGTTTCCTTGATCTCCAAAGCTAATTCTAGACAACCCTGTCACTTACAATTCTGTTCTCACTCTCAACCCACGCTGATGAAAGAGATGAGGAATTAGCTCTCTTTGGTATCATGACAAGTCACATCACTCAGCCTTGGCAAGGTCATCAGTCATCTTTCTAGTACGTTCTTGGGTCTTTATCAAAATTCCTAGAGCATCTGAACTCTACTTTTCCTATGCCTCTCAGGATCATCAGTCCCACTGGTGGTCAACATCCCTCTGCTCTTCTGAGATCCTACAGATTTTGGGCTGCCCAAATGCATTTAGACATCTAATCATTCCATATTTAATTGTACATTTATGTTCCATCCATTGTACATTTGAAAAAATAAGTGGATACAAAAATGTTAGGCAATTTATTTAAAGTGGTAACATTCAGCTGATAAGGTAAAGCCAGATCCAGAAATATAGTCTCAGAATCCAAATATACACTGGTCATTTATCCTCATCACATAAAGATGAACAAGTTTTATAAAAGTAAATAATTTCACAGTGGAAAGCAAATTTTTCAATGAATTGTTAAAGCTAGAGAGCAAACCTATGGTTTATATCTCGGTATTTCCTTTTTTCCTTTCGGCTTCAAATATTTAAAAGTATTGCCACTTTTCCTTAATATAATTTACTTTCAATTATTCCATCTTAGAGATCATAATTACATAATGTCTCCCTTTCAACCCTTCCCATACAACTCTCCTTGATTTTTTATCAGATTCTAAGCTAATTTTTTATTAACTGTTCTTATATACACACATATAGAGTAAATATATAATATGTATTCTTAAATATATGTGTATATATATATATACAACCTTCTCAGTCTACATAATATTATATACCCTATAAATACATGACTATAACCTGCTTATTCTATATAATGATACTTGCATATATAATTGTTTTTAGAAATAACTATTAATTTTTAGATAACCAATTGATATTCTCTTCTCTGGCACAAGATTATTTCTTTTGCTTTTAGCATTTCTTAGTTGTCTGTAGTTGTTTAGGACTGAGGCCTCATGGTCTTTATGTTGTCTCGTTTAGCTCATGTTTAGATCATCATGTTGGTGAGACTTCACGGTTTACTAAGAGACACAGCTCACAGAAAACTTTCTGATGTCTGGCTCTTATATTCTTTCTGCCTTTTCTTCTGAAACGTTACTTGACTCTTGAGTAAAGGAATTGTGCTGTAAATGTATCCATTGGGACTAGCTCCACACCTCTGCATGTTGATTTGTCGTGGGGTTTTTTTGTTTTCTTTGTTTTTGTTTGTTTGTTTGTTTGTTTGTTTTTTTAAGGGTCTCCATCTGTTTGTTGCAAAGAGAAGTTTTCTTCATGAGGGGTGAACTTATCTATGGATAGAAGAATGAATATTTAGAATGTAATTACAAATTTTGACTGTTTGGCAAAGCAATAGTTTTAGGCTCTCCACCAAGGTCCCATAACTTCACTAGTCTCGGTAAATTGGATATGTTGTCAGTACCAAGTATGGTTTCCTTCTTGTTGAGCAGATCTAAGGGTCAATTAGAAAGCTGTTTGTTCCAATGGGGTTTCTTGATCCCAGGCGGCCAGAGGCCCAGACCCTGCTGCACCAGACCCCTTAGCTGCCTCCGCTGCTGCTCAGGCCCCCAGAAATGACTCAGATGCTTATATTAACTTCATGCTGTTTGGCCTATGGCTCAGGCACATTGTTAGCTAGCTCTTACATCTTAAATCAACCCATTTCCATTAATCAGTCTGCCACGTGGCCCGTGGCTAACCTATGTTCCTTACATGTTGCTCCTTGGGTGGCTTGCTCGATCTGCCCCTGACTTTGGCCTTTCTTTCCTACCTATTCTGATTCCTCTGCCTATCTTTTCTATGGTGCCTGTCAAAGGCCAAAACAGCTCCTTTATTTAAAGATTGAGATTCACAGCATATAGAAAGGCATTTCCACATCAGCTGTTGGTTACTACCGAGTTATATGTGCCACTACTTTTCCCTGAGGGCTATAATAACTTGATAGTTGTTGATATCATCCATAGACATCATAGCTGGGTAGTATGTTGGTTATTTCCCTCCTTTGAAAGCTTGACATAGGGCCTTCTGATATCATAAAAGATTTTCGATGTGGGAATATCTTTCTGTATGCTGTGCAAATCAATCTTTAAATAAAGAACTGTTTTGACCATGGCAGGCACTGTTGAAGAAGTAGGTGGGGAATCAGAATAGTTAGGAGAAGAAGATTGGAGTCAGAGTCAGATCGAACCAGACGCCCAAAGGAGCAACATGTAAGGAACACAGGTGAGCCATGGGCCACGTGGCAGACAGATTAATGAAGATGGGTTGAGTTAAGATGAAATAGCTCGCCAGCAATGTGGCTAAGCCATGGGCCAAACGTCATGAAGTTAATATAAGTGTCTGGATCATTTTTTGAGGTCTAAGCAGCAGCTAAGTGGTCTGAAACTGCAGGTCTGTGAGTCTGGACCTCTTGCAGCTGGGTCAAGAAACCTTATTGTAACATATTTTCCACAGAGAAGAGGCATTCAGGTCAGTTCCATATTCTGTACAATGTGTTTTAAGTGTGTGGTGTCTTTAACTACAGGGACTTGCCTTCTACTTCTTAGGGGGAGGTGCTGACAAATAAAAGAAATAGAAATAGACTGTAATACACTGGGAGTCTCCTGGACAACATTGATCAAAACTAAAAGGAAGGCTTTTTATCCCTGGCTGTAATAGGAAGTTTCTGGCTCAGTCTAGTCCCAAGGTCTGGACCTTCCTGCCATTGCTTAGGCCCCCAAATATGACTCAGACACTTGTATTAATTACATTCTGCTTGGTCTATGGCTCAGGCATATTGTTAGCTAGCTTCTGCATCTTAATTCAACCCATTTCCATTAATCTGTCTTGCCACGTGACCCATGGCTCACCTGTGTTACTTTTATATTTTGGTTCTTGGATGGCTCAATGGTGTCTCCTTTGACTCTGCTCTCTTTTCCCTATTTACCCTCCAGTTTCTCTATTGACTTCTAAGATGCCTGCCATAGGCCAAGACAGCTCCTTTATCAACAGCATACAGAAAGACATCCCACACCACTTCCCCTTTTCTGTCTAATCAAATAGGAAGGTTTCAATTTCAACATAGAAAAACTACATATAACAAAACAGCTATCAAGGAAGAATTATAGTTATAATATTTAGTCTATTTTTATTTAGCAAAATTAAAGAAAATATTTTATTGTCTACTTTGTCCTTGTGAGTATAAAGTTTCATATCTAATATACCTATTAAAGTAACTAAGAAAAACTATACTTATAACCATCTAATCTTCAATTATGTTATAGACCACAGAAGGATATAATATTACACAAGTAAACAGAAAGTACAAGCAACTTTAAAAATCTAGAAATGACAGAGGTGGCATCTGGCTCCTGGACAGTCACCCAGAGTTCCTTTGTAATGGTGGGACATCCATCTTCAACCTACTGGTTTTGAGTCTCTGGTGTATCTTTCAGAGAAGCAGGAAGGACTGCTGTGCTCATTCTGGCATAGTTTGTCAGTCACTTTTCCATGTGTCCTGAAGGATGTCTGGCAGTTTCTCTGCAAAGCAGAAACATGAAGGACCATATCGGCTTGTTCTGCCAAAATTCAGAGGCCACTTTCCTATGGATCCTTCATGTCCTTTTAATACAGCATACTGTTAAACAGTCAATATAAGAACAGATTTTCTGTCTAGTGGCTAACTGTTGCCACAAAGAAAGTAAATTTTGTATGGAATTTCTTGAATGCCCATCATTCTCTTGAAGTAGATTGGTGTTTCCAGGAGCAGACCTGTCTAACTGCCCAGAAAAATAAAGTTCTTAAAGTATTTTAAATGCCATATTCTGAAGGTTTTAGAAGTTTTTGAAGATTACCTACCTAAGTGAAATATATCTTTATATACCTGAAAAATCCTATCTAACATTACTCTAAATTTGGTTATCACAAATGACTATTAATCTGTATTTCTTAATTACATAATTTTAAAGGAATTGCATAAACATAATATCTTAAACAAGAGTAGAAATATACATACAGTATAACAAAATTGACCTTAAATTTGTATCAACAAACCAAAATCCATATCAATGTAAAATATTTTGAGATTAACAGCTTTTTGGATTAAAGTAAATTCAACAATCTATCTTTTTAAATCATTTCTATACCAAACCACCTTATTTCTAGAAAAATATTAGCTATGACCATTAACCATTTATAATGAAAACAAACATCTATAAGTAATATTTTGTGAATTTGGGTATAGCTTTCCATTACTACTTCCTGCTGATTGAGGGGCACTGGCAATCTTATGGGGGTCCTGAGGCTGGATCTTCTTACTTGGCAGCCTTGAAACTGATGTGGCCATCTCTTCCCATCAAAGATTTTTTTCAGGGGGTGTTCCTTGATCTAACCATATCAGCCTAGAAGCAACCCATAGGTTCTCATTTTCTGTGGAATCAAAGGCAGAACTTCTTTTCCAAAGCAGCAGATCCCTAAACACTAATTTTAAAGTCAAGATAACTTTAAAATATATGTGTTGGCTTAACTTAGCAGCCTTTACAATCAAATGTCTTAGTTCATTAACAGTTAAAAACTTAAAATAGAACACAGTAATAATCATAATCCAGATTCTTTGTGTATTTTTCTTTATATGACATATTAATCTTATTCTATTTCTCTTTTTTAAAGGACTTTCTCCACTTTCTTTTCTCTCCCAGCCTACATATTTTCTCACATACATTGTAGCCCATTTAGAGGTTTTCTCCGTCTGAATCTGTTTTACTTAATATGCTTAATCATTTTCTAACCCTAAGAGCTTTTAAAACGCTAGACTGTAAAGCACTGCTTTGACTGCTGACTTTGTCCCACTCAGCTTTTCAGCGTGGCAGAGGTACCAGAGTCACATTTACTTTTCCAATTCTGGGAAGCAGTATTAACTATTGTGGATTCATTTTCCACCCAACTCTGGGGAATCTTAGGTCCACACCGTCACTAAGTAGAGTACTGCCACCCACTGATCACAAACTCAATTTAAGTATTTGGCAGCAGGGCCTCTTGAACAAGCCAAAACTGAGTTGAGAATTGCTTGCCTCCAGCAGACAGACATCTCACATCACTTGGTGTTGGTGTTTCGTTTGATGGTCTTTGGTTCTCAGAGGAATCACTGTGAGCCCAAAGCAACATTTTTGTTTATACTACATATGCATACTGACACACAGGCTTGTGTATACTATCCTTATTTTCAAGTAGACAGTTAACAGTGTGATTCCTTCTGACTTTTCCACACATTCTTTTAGTATTTTACCTCCATCCCTTCTTCCTTCTGGATCTAAATCTCCCTCCATTTGTAATTGGAGGCATCCCTCATTTTCTGCATTTTCCCCCTAAGATCACATTTACTCTACTCTTTCCTTTATTTTTAAACCACTTCTGGAATTACAATGAAGCAGCTAGTAAACATGAAAATTTCCAGAAGGCTTCACAAGCTGCAGGTGCCCCCCTTTGACCTTTTCAGAACTTACTGAATTAACCATTTTGCCTCCTTTTTATATCTTACCATGTTAACTGAGGATATCTGATGCAGCCAAAATGCTAACATCAAAACTAATATATGCTACCAAGAAGCTACTGTGTACTCGTCATTAGTGCCCTCCTCAAAGGTAAAGCACTATTTAGTGATAGGATGCTGCTTCCAAAATTAAATAGTAAGGAGTGAACCTTGCTCTTACAAGCCTATTTAGAGCTGTCATGTTCTCTCCATCTCTTAGTATCTATTCTATGCCTCTCCTGATCCATTGCTCTGGTATCCAAATGCTTCACATCTAAGCTACAATGTTATTCTCCTCTGGGACTCATCTTCTTTGTATTTTTCTTCCCACCAAATAAACTGTGATTTCCTTAGACCACATTTATCTAGCACTGTCTAGTTAGTTTTACTTGATACTGATTAAATATTAAATCATGATGTTGGAATTGGTGATGCATTTTGTATTTTTCAATCAGGATATATTTATTGAACAAATAAGTATTTGATGTAATTTCCTCTATAAAGTTCAATCAATGTGTTTATAAGCCACTACTTACAAATCATCACCTCTTAAGGATAATGTTTTAGCAATGTTCTAGAAAGTACTGAGAATTAGGAACATTTATTTCCATGATAACACAATTTCCTTATACTGAATGATTTACAAATACACAAATTTCACCAAATATTCCATTGGTACAACTTACACAATACTATTAAAAAACTCAATCCTTATACAGTTGCTATGTTTAAAAAGAAAAGACCCTGGTTTTTGTGGTATCATTGATAGATAGGATCAGAAATTTTATAAGCCCCAGGTGACATGACTAAAAATCTTATATTAAAGTCGCCATAAAAGATTTCAGTTTATTTAACAGAAAAGATCTCTGACTCTATCTCTTTTCTGTTTATTTTCAATTTTAACAATTAATGTGGCACAAGGAAATTTTTATGCTAATATTATAGCTTCTTGGTTGAGCACTAATGCCATTATCTGAATTAATGAATAATTCATTCCTTGTTGAAAATTTAGCTGTATCATTTTTAGTGGATATGAATGAAACTTTGAAGTGCAATTTAAGTTAAAAGGAATTTCAGATTATATAGCATCCCAATAGCCATAAAAAATGCTGTGCTAGCAAAATTACCTAGCTCTCAAGTCTTTCTAGAAGGCTCAATGTGAGAATCTAAATTCACTGGTATTCATTGTATATTGGATTGTCATACTTACTGTAAGTTCTTTGGTCTTTAAATATCTAAAATGCATGCACTTTGTTTCTAGCTGAAGACTGGGAACCAAAGGGTCACTGTTGTGACAGGTGACAGCTAATTGTTCTTCCAGAGTTAAGTCTGCTACCATGGTGACTCTCAGCTTGGAAAATTTAAACATAAATATCCATTGCATCCTAAAATATCAGTTGCATAAATTGCTGTGACAGAAGATAAACTCAGAACTTGCTTCAAAGTCTTATGTTTTCAAGAAGATTAACTGCCCCTTCTCTAAGGATGGTCCACAGCAGGGTGTGGAACCAGAGCATGTGAACTGCATGACCTGGAGAATAACTACCAATTTACCCAATACAAACTTCTAAACATACATAATACTAAGATTTTTTTGTGATTACTTTTTTTGTAAATAAATTGTGGTTCACAAGCATGAATTTTGTAAGTGATATGTGTGACAGCTGATATTAAAGTTCAATGTGCCATACAATAGACTCACCTGAACAGAAACCCTCAACAAGGAATCTGTTTCAATTGTCTTAACTGATGTGAGATGACTCAGCCCAAATACGGGTAGCACCTACTGGTGGCAGCCATAATGAAAACAGCAAAAGGGAAGAGATATTTCTCCTGTTGTTATGGCTGACTCATTCACTAATATAATAACTCGTGTTTCCAGGCTTCTATTGGTCACTGAAGGTCAGAGGATCTCCAGACATCTTCCAGAATTGTGGCACCAGGCTGAGATAGGTAAGGCACCCATCCCTGAGAACTAAGCAAATTCTGCATCCCCAATTTCACAGAACCTAACTTATTTGGGCCTCAGCAGACTTCCCCTGTAAAAGTTACGTTCACATTTTGAGAAGACCCTGTCATGGCACCAATACGGCAGAACTTGGATAGTTACTAGCTTTGCTGGTTCATCTTCCAAGTTTTATCTTCTCTCTTCAATCTTCCCCTCTTCATTGATGTCAAAATGTTCAAAGATAATTAAAGCTTTCACTTGTTTTATACAAAACAATTTTTACACTCGCAGACATAGCAAAATCTGACCAGAGAGCTCCATAAGCATATAAAATTTTCTTTATTAAAGAGAAATTTTTTGCCTGTTTTCATATATTCACACAGACACAAATATATTTATAAAAATTTGTTTATGAATAGTGGGAAAGAAAAAAAGAATAAAGGAAAAAGAGATGAAAGGAGGAAAGAGGGGGAGAAGAGTGGCCGGTCAAAGAAAACACTGGAGATCTAGCACTGAAGGATTAGAGAGATGGAATGTTATGGTAGTAACAATCATGGCTGGATTCAAATTCTAATTTCACCTACACACTGGCTTTGGGACTTGAAGTATATCATTGACGTTCACTGCAGTTCCGTTCTTCGTCTGTGAAATTGGATTGCTAAGAATAGCATCCTGTTCATGGGCCGTTACAGATCTTAAGGAAGACAGTGTAGAAAGTGCTTTGAAAAGATTCCTAAGTCAGGGAAAAGTGTTAGAACTTATTAAGTGTGATCATTTTGCAAGTCACACAAGGGTGGCCAGAAATGCTTGACTCAGACAGGATACAAATGATATCAATGAAATAAAATTCTTATAAACATTCCATGTTTTAGTTACATTTAATAAATAACCGGGCATGCTCATGCACATATGTGCACATATGTGAGCACACAATCTTGCAGGTTCTTTACTAAACCACAACCTAACTAGTTGCCTTGACATCTGCATTTCCACAAAAATCTCAACCCCACAGGAATAGGAAAGAGTATTTTTATGGTAAAATTTCAAGCAGAACTAAGAAAAAAAAATGGTAAGACTGTATTTTCTTTCAGTGTTTCACTTTCTAAATGTCAAGGTGCAGAGAAAATGGAAGTAACAGACTCATTCATGACCTTACATGTTCAGAAACCTGAGATCCGGTAAATGACTGACACATTGTCCACTAATGTTTGACCTTTCTGTATCCTTGGGGGACATATGGGATAGATTTATGTTCCATCCAAGGGCAGTTTGCTTTCAGGATATCATCATATACCCAACTTACACCTTCTAGGCTGTGGCAAGAAGAAGGCGTCAATATATTATATACTGTGAGAAGTACAGAATTTTTCTCTTCCTTACAATAATCATCATTGCTTTTATTTACAACTGAGCCCCATTAAAATTTTACTATTGGCATTTTATAAATAAGTGTCAGCAGGAACTCTGAAGTTGTTACCTATTCAGTGTTCTTAATAATAAAGGCAAATGATAGGTGAGTCAGGAGAAATACTTAATTAAAACCAAAAGCAGCGTCAACAAAGAAATAGGAAATAATGGTCTTTTGAATTTAGTTTTGTGCAGTTGTTTTTACAAAAGCATAATTTTTATGTATCTGAGATGTTTCAAGAGAATACTTGCCAAATTACACAACAAATACATTGTCAGCCTTCTGGCATGTCATTCTTTTTGTTAGAAAACAGGAGAGGCAGCCATGCCTAGATGGTCCTTAGCCTCTATTTGTGGACATAGCACTGTTTTTTTCCCTCTTATAGATCACTTTATGAAACCAGGTGCTGTCGTGTTTATGTTTCCTTCACGTCTTTACCTTTTTGTCTACCTCAGGTCTTTTAAATTCTGCTTCAACTAAAGTGCTGCATATGGAATTGAGTCTCCTTATCATTTCCCAAAACTAACTGTGCATGCTGTTTATGTCCCTCATGTTGTAGTTTATAATACAGGAGAAATTAGTTTAAATACTATGACCATGACTTCCATCTTTCTGCCCAGAAACCTAGCCATATACGCACAGAATAAGGCACATTGTACAGTAAATTATTTTCGTCACAGACCATCAGAGTTTAGACATTTTTTTTTCTAGTTCATATACTACTTCTATTAGAGTCATTTTCAATTGAATAATCCTAATTTCATTGGTGACATCCCCTCTGGCATCTTGAAGGAAAAAAAAATCTTTCTTGGACCAACTCCTTCATTCAAGCCCATGCTCAGCCCAATGCCAGCTTCTTTTTTAAAATTATGATTATTACTTTTTACTTTTATTTAAAATATTTTCCATACCCACTACTGCTCCCTTTCCTGGCTCTTTTTTCAGTTCTCCTCCAGCCTCTCCATTCCCCCTTCACTCCCTCCCAAGGTTCAGTGTAACTGGATTTATGTTGAGATCTTTGACCCACTTGGACTTGAGTTTTGTGCAGGGTGGTAGATGTGCATCTATTTGCATTTTTCTACACACCATAATCCAGTTATGCCAGCACAATTTTTTGAAGATGCTATCTTTTTTTTCCCCATGGTATATGTTTGGCCTCTTTTTCAAAAACAGGTGTTTAATAGGTATGTGGATTAATGTGATGGTCAATTTGATTCCATTGATCCACAAGTCTATTTCTATTCCAGTACCAGACTGTTTCTATTACTGTAGCTCTACGGTAGAACTTAAAGTCAGGGATGAATGCTGGTGCCTGTTGAAGTTCTATTATTGAACAGGGTTGTTTTCTCAGTCCGGGGTTTATTGTTATTCCACATGAAATTGAGTATTGCTCTTTCAAGGTCTGTGAAGAATTGTGTCGGGATTCGATGGAGATTGCGTTGAATCTATAGATTGCTTTTAGTAAGACTGCAATTTTTATTACGTTAATCTTACCTATCCAGGCACATGGGAGATCTTTCCATTTTCTGATATCTTCTTTAATTTCTTTCTTCAGTGACTTAAAGTTCTCGTCATACAGGTTTGTCACTTCTTTGTTTAGAGTTGCCTCAAGATATTTAATGCTATTTTGCAGCTAGTGGTAAAGGGTGATGTTTCCCTGGTTTCTTTTTCAACCCCTTTAGCATTTGTGTATAGGGGTGGGGTATTTATTTATTTATATATTTTTAGTTACTCTTGTATCCTGCTACATTGCTGAAGGTATTTATCAGCTGTAGAAATTTGAGGGGCCATTTGCACATACTGTCATATCAACTGCAAATAGTAATAGTTTAACATCTTTCTTTCTAATTTGTATCCCCTTGATCTCCTGTTGTTGTCTTATTGCTTTATCTAAGACTTTGAGAACTATGTTGAATAGATGTGGGAAGAGAGGACGGTCTTATCCCTGATTTTATTGGGGTTGCTTTGAGTTTCTCTCCACTTAGTTTGATGTCGGTCAATGGCTTGCCTTATATTGCCTTTATTATGTTTAGGTACTTTTCTTATGTGTCTGATCTCTCTAGGACATTTATTATAAAAGAGTGTTGGATTTTGTCAAAGCCTTTGTCAACATCTAATAAGACGATCATGTGGGTTTTTTTTTTTTTTTTTTTGAATGATGGAAGAAATTGGCAGTTTTTTGTATATCAAAGCATCTCTCCATCTCTGGGATGAAGCCTACTTGATCATGATAGATGATTATTTTTTATTTGTTCTTTAATTTGGTTTGACAGTATTTTTGCATTAATGTTCATGAGGGAGATTGGTTTGTAATTTTTTTCTTTGTTGCAGGTTAGTGTGGGTTGGGTATCAGGGTGACTGTAGTCTCATTAAAAGAGCTTAACAATGTTCCTTCTGTTTTTATTGTGTGGAAAACTTTGAGAAGTATTGGTATTAGTTCTTTTTTTAAGAATCTGGTAGAATTCTGAGCTGAAGCTATCTGGCCCTGGACTTTTTAAATTTTTGCAAAGAGTTTTTAAAGGAAGCTAATATATACTAGATACAGAATTATCGGTCTTGTCTTATAACAAAGGAATTAGCTAGTTATTACAAGTTCTATGCAATAAATATGTACTTAAGACATCTTAGAATTTTTTTTAAAAAATGAAACAATATCCCTTACAGATCCTCTGATGTTCTTTGAAATCATACTTGATGACATAGAATAGATACATGGTTAATGAGAACCTTTAAGGACAGAGATTTGAAGACATATATTAAAGTAGAGTTGAAAGGCATAGATAGTCACATTTATCTTGAAATGTGACTCAAAATATTAATGGTTATATGAATTCCCTAGGAATTATTTGAAAAAAAAATGCCAAAGCAAAGGCTCTATTGAACTGTCTGTGGCTTTTGTTATTAGTGGAATAGTTTAGGATAAAAAATTCCAGATTCATTTAAGGAATGAAATAACATTTTATCTTTTGTAAGATTAAACAAATATTATAAAAATATATGTTTAACTTATTATTTAAATTTTTGTGCCTGTATACAAGATATTTTTATCATTTCCATTAACTATTACCTCCCTCCAACTACCCCTGATGTTCCCTACTCCATCATCTTCACAGCAGTGTGTCATTCATTCTTTCATATTAATAACCCTCAGTACAATCCTAGAACTTCAAACACTTAAATTGTAAATAATTTTCTAAATTTCTCTCTTCATATCTTAAAAAATATAGTTATTATAATGTGTGTAAAACTACAATTAATGAATGGATGATGTATAAGTATAATTGTTTGAATTTTTGTGTCCTGTTTTGCTTTGCTTTTGTTTTCTAACTTTTCTGACCATTGACAGTTCACCAATTTCAAGTTGGTCTCTGGGGTAGCAATGACAAGGAATTTCTTAGCAACAATTAATTAAAAAATATCAAGATATGATGATAAAGATGATGAATGTATAAAAGCTATAATGAATCATATTCTCGTTACTCAGTTGACTTGCAGGTATAGTTATACTAAAATTAACTTATAAATTAGGAGGAGTTAATAAAAGCAATCTACTTTTAGAGCTGACTTCTCCAAGTTTCCATTTCAAATATTTGTTGTATCAATTAAACTGTTCTCTACTGTGATTTTAACATGTCTTTTTTTTAAACAGTCAGTTTTCTATCATGAAATCACACACCAGCCATCAGATGGTTACCTGTTCATAAAGGGGCTTGTACAGTATTGTATAAGTGTGTTTATTTTTTTCTATAATTGTATAAACGCTTCATACTATTATCTTGTTTTGAAACAAATGATGCTAAGCTAAAGGAATATCTCAATGTTGTAACAACAACAAAACCCCTACATGAGGAATTTAGAGGAACAAAGATTTATTTTGGCTTGTGGTTTCCAGTTGTGTACCATGTTAACAGACCTCATTATTCTTAATCATATGGTAAAGTAGAAATATCAGTAAGGAAGGGCACAGTAGAAGATAGCTGCCTGTGTCATGACATCTGACAGCAAGGAGTCAAAATCAGGCATGATTTTTAAAAAGATTTCCCTACTTCCTGCAACCAGATCACTCTTTTGCATCACTGAATAATAATGTCATCAAATTATGACACCTTCAGTGGATTAATTCAATGCTTTGACCATAACCTTCATTAACCAATTACCCCACACATCCACACTGAGGACTATATTGGAATCCAAGCTTTCAACACAAGAGGAAGCAAGGTGGGCACTGTATATCTGTATATAACATAAGCACATCTGAACAATGAAGCAAAATTATTTATTTTTAACATTCTCAGCTTCCTCTGAGCAATCCAGAGACTTCCTGATATGGCACTGTGAGCCAATTATTAAGAAGTACAGAAATTTTACAAATTATTCTGGCCCTTTCAGACTCCCACTTTAGTTTTATAATCTATTTCTGTGTTCTAGGTTGCCCTTATGCATGGGGTTATTTGGCTATGTGGAGTACTGTTTAAGGAAAAGCATATGATACCAATAAGCATCTTATTTATTCTCAGAGACAGGAGATCATTATTATTTTCTGAGGTTTTCAAAAGCTTCTTTAATATTATGTAGACTGGAGAATACAAAGAGGACCGTTGTGCCAAAACTTTTGATAATGCAGTTCCTCCAGAATGCTGGTGCCTTCACTGTGCTTTGTGCTCATAACATGCCCTTTGAGATCTCTCATAGTTACATATCATGAGTTCTGTCAATTTCATTTTCTTTCTCCAAAAGCATGTACATGTGTTAATAACACACAGACTTGTTTATGCAATCAACTGTTTTCCTCTGATGTGTTTTTACAGCATGCTTATAAATTCCTGGCAGAATAATATCATGTGAGTTTCAATTACATATCATGACAACGGCAAGCAAGAATCAGTGCTCATGAGACACATTTTTTAATTGAAATCCCCAGTGTGAAAACAAAACCCAGCCTTTAGCTGATGAGATTCAAAAATAGAAAAACAAATATAATTTTCTAAATTACATGCTTTTAAGCATAGAAGTATGTCCAAAATGGTTACAGGTAGCATGATACGTTTTTTTTTGTTTTTTTTTTTTTTTTCCTATTTTCCTTCCAATCCTTCCAATTTCTTCCCACTGCTGACTATAGGCTTATTTTATAAATTTATAACAAAAATTGCTTTTAAGTCATAAGGGACATACTGCCTAACTAGATGGAAACTGAATAACATCGAAGCAGAATTCAAAAATATACAATCCACACTGGTTATGAACTTGTAGTCCTGGATGAATGGTTAAAAGAACTGCATGAATGGAAAAATTGAGCATGATGCTTGGACTAATCCAATGTGGTAAAATCTTCCTTACAGAAGCAGGCCTACAATCCCTTCCTTCAACCTACAGGGAACCGAGAAATAAATACGCCACTCACTTGCAGAATACGTTGTTGTGTGTGTAACATATGTTCCTGTGTATTGTATCTTAGACGGAGTTTCTCTAGCAGGCCTCCAACTTAGATTCCTCCTACTTGAGCCTTCTAAGTGCTATTCTGCTATTATTACAGGTATGAGTTGTGGTGTCTGATATGCTCCTGTACATGGCTTATATGTATATTGTGTGTGTGTGTGTGTGTGTGTGTGTGTGTGTGTGTTTGTGGTACCTGGCGTTGAGTAAGCACTCATTTATTTATTGATAAACAACAGGCACATTTTCTGAACACAAAAGGTTTCCATATTTTAAAGTGTCATAGAATTATCTTTGATAGTTTTTTTTAACCGAACTGCTTGAACAGAAACTCTCTCAGTCTCTCTCTCTCTCTCTCTCTCTCTCTCTCTCTCTCTCTCTCTCTCTCTCTCTCTCTCTCTTTCTCTCTCTCTCTCTCTCTCCCTCCCTCCCTCCCTCCCTCCTCCCTCTCTCTCACACACACATGCACACCATTTATTGTAATAAAGTAATTTTATTTTTATGTGTTCTGTATGTTCTATCATCAGCACATGACAGGATGTAAATGCTTCATGAGCTAAGCATGAGTATGATAAAAATGCACTGCCTTGTGCAATTGTAAAGATATTTTTTAGTTTTTCTTTTCTCTCTAGAGGCCAGCCACCCAACTCCCAAATAAATACTCAGAGACTTATTCTTATGAATGCCCAGCCTTAACTTGGTTTGTTTCTATCCAGAGTTTCTTATGTAAATTTTCTCATTTCTCTTTTTACCACATTTTGCCTCTGGGATTTTTTTTTACCTTTCTACATTCTATAGATCTTTGTTTACCTCTTCCTCTATAGCTGACTTTGCCTGGGTGGCTGGCCCCCCGCATCTCCTCTCCTTCTTTTCTTGCTCCACTCTTCTCTCTAGATTTCTCCCCCTATTTATTCTCTCTGCCTGCCATCCCCACCAATCTTTTCTCCTACTAGCTATTTGCCATTCAGCTTTTGATTAGATCAATCAGGACTTTTAGTCAGGCACAGTAACACAGCTTCACAGAGTTAAACAATTGCAACATAAAAGAATGTAACACACCTTTTGCATCACTAAATAAATAGTCCAAGTCATAAATGAACGTAACACAACTTAAACTAATATTCCATGCAGACTGTAGCACAGTGATGCTGGCAACCATGGGGCTGGATCTCAGAAACATTCAAAGTAAACCTTATACTATTCCTGTCATCAAGTGAATACTACATTGAGGCAAAGACAATTTTTGATTCCCATGCTCATAGAGCTATAGCAGTGATACATGGAGCATCAGACACTGTGGTAATATGTTATATATTTAATAAACCAGTCTGGAATATCAGAGAACAGATCCACCCACAGTCAATGCAGGAGGATCAGAGAGTGGTAACTGACACCTTTAATCCCAGCAAGGGGAAAGACCTGGGAATGGTGACCTATGCCTTTAATTCCAGCAGATCTGAATTTAAGGCCAGCTTGGTTTGCAGAGGGACTTCCTGGCTCCCAGGCAGACAGTGGGGTCACAGATCAGATATCCTGCATATCAGATGCTTACATTATGATTCATAACAATAGCAAAAGTTTAGTTGTGGAAATATATTACATATTAAATAAAAACAGTATGGAATGTCAGAGAACAGATGCACTCACAGTCAAACCAGGAGGATCAGAGAGTGGTTAACTCAAAACTTTAATCCCAGCAGAAGAAAGACTGAGTGGTGACCCACACCTTCAATCCCATAACTCCAGAGACAGAGGTCTTTCTGTGTTTCTGTGAGTTTAAGGTTAACTACTAAATGGCAGTAGCCCACTCCTTTAATCTTAACCTGGATGTGAAGCAACTGGGCAAAGAAGGTATTTAAGGCAGGCATAGGAAGACAGATGAGGCTGAGAAAGCTGGAAGATGACTGGGTGAAAGTTGACTGTGGTGTTCCCTCTATTTGATATTACAGACTTTCCCCAAAATCTGGCTCTGAGTTTCCTTTATTATAACCAGAATTGATGCTACAAGACACAATGGTGAGTGCAGTAATCTTGTGGTGCCAAGGAATTAATGGGGTTCTAGAAAAGACAAGTATGAATGAAGTCAGATTGGGTTTATTTAGGAATTAAAAGATATGTAACCTTTCCTAATAAAAGTAAGCAAATGCCATTCAAAATGGTAGAACAATAAAAAAAAATGGTGCTAAGAGTTATAGCAATTTAATTAACAAAGTTGAATATATAATGTCCATGAGTTAATATTTTGAAATTGTTTCAAATCCTGAGGAAGACTGTGCTAACACAAGAATCAAATAGATAATAAGATTTTTTAATACATACAAAATTTAACGCATTTTCTCCTGAGAGTCTGAGAGTAAACCAATCCTGTCCATCAGGACTTAAGTCTGAGTTTGCCAACTGTGATATATGCAGAGTAGAAAGGTCTGAAAAGAGCATTATGTTTGGAAGCAGTGGAAACAGACTTCCCCAGTTGAACCTCCTCTAGACCCAGAGTCATCCCTCTGGTGAAAAAAAAAAAAAAAACAAAAAACCCCCACTAGTATCTTCATCTAAAGAAGACTTTAATGTTTTTAAACTCAGATATCACTGAAAAAAATAGCATAAACAAGTATAGTGATACCTTGTTTAAGGCCTTGATTTTGCTAGTTTTATCTCAGACTGTAGTAGAAAAGTCCCATTCTACAGTCAAAGCTGATGCATGCTGCTTACTTGGTTTGTGCTCGACACATGTCAAAGAATTTGACACCCCAACATAGCTATTTCTCTAATATTTCACTGGTAAGTTAATAACCATATTTTTATGTTACTTAAAACTCAAAACTAAATTTATGGCTCTAAATAACATTAAGTATTTTTTTTTAAAAAAAGGAAAAAACACAAAAACAAAATTAGAGAAAGCAAGAGTATTTGTAAATATTCTATCTGGAAAATACTATTTTGGAATTAGTGGGGCAGTCATCAGACTTGACATATACACTTTACTTTCAACAAAACAGGCAAGATTGTGCTGTAGTTGCAGGTTTAGAATCACATGACGTTTCTATTGTTTAGCTCATTAGACTCCCTTATATGAAAAATTTCAGTTTAGAATACAGATATGTCATGATGTATCAGCAATGTTGATGTGATTAAAGTTTAGCTAGTTTTGCCTTATACAAGTTTGTATTCCATATCTAATTACTACGGGCTTTGTATAGATAAATTTGGAGTACATAAGGTTGATTTAATTGAAATTTTTATGAGGGAAAATTAAATGTGAAAAATGGTTGAAAAATTATCTTTAATCTGCCACTGTCTCTGACCACACCTTTGCTTGGCTAGGGTGATTGGCTCCACCCAGATTCTTTTATTTCTTTCTGTTTCTGAACACACCTTTAATCTGCCAAGGTCCTTGGCTAAGGATTCAAGATTGGTAGGGTGGATTGATGTCTCCATCCAGCGCCCACTCTAATTTCATAGAATTTATCTTTTTAACCCAGGTACTCTGGGAATTTTAGGGTCCATATAATTACCAAGTAAAGCTTTGCCATCTGCTGCTCATTAACTCCATTCAAGTATTAGGCAGCAGGGCCTATTAAAACACTCACAAGTGTTTTGCCTCTAAGGCTGAATCAGGAAGTTTCTCTTTAAAAAGCCAAGCCTCAGTTTGCCTCAGGCAAACAGAGTTTATCCAAGAAAATATCACCACTAAGAAGCCATCTTTGACTCTATTCTTTTTTTGTCCTTATGAACAAATCTTAAATCCACCATATAGAGGTCTTTGCTTATATCTAGGCTCAGGAAATGGCCTTGTTCACCTTAAGTTGCATGTAGCAAACACACTATTTTATAATTTAATCCCATATACCACTCAGTCTCTTTACCGCAGGCCACTTTATAGACACAACTCAGAAGCTGCTTTGGCCTTCAGTTCCTGTGCTCTAGACTGTTTTTTAAGCTTTCTATAGCTTTATGTGGGCATATTTGACCCACGTTGGGCTGCCATTTGTAGTATGAAGTTTCTGGCCTTGACTTTTGGGCCTAGCCTCAAGGTCTAGCCCACAGACCCGCAGACCCGCACACCTGCAGTCCCACAGAGACACACAGATGCTTTCAATAGTTTTAGCTTGAATTGGCCAAAGGCTCAGGCAAATCACTTGCTAACTCTGCACCCTTCATCTAATCCATGTCTCTTGTTCAGCCATGCGGCTCAGTACCTTTCTTTAGAGCAGCATGGTTGTCCTCGGCTTCCTCTGGCTTCTCTCTGGCATTCTGCTCTGCGCTTCGTGTTCTCAGAGATTTTAGTCTGGTAGCCCCGCCCATACTTCCTGCCTGCCTTTGGCCCATCAGCACTTTTTATTAAACCAGTGGGTGGGACAATTATTTACTACGAAACAACACAATCCCCTACAGTTGTCCATTTCTCACTGTTGTAACATTTATTTGTTTGATGATGTCAGTTCCAAAGTCAGACATTATTGTGAAATGGATTATTATTGTTTGATCTTACTTCATTCTAATGACTAGGAAATAGCTACACATCTTCTTAAAGGTAAAAAGACTGCCATAATCTCTTTTCTCCAGCAAGGAAGGTTGTCATTTGGGGTTTGAACTTGGTGAAGACATATTCAAACATCGGTCAATGGGGAAAGTCAGGGACATTTGTTTGCTCAACCCATTTATGTTTCTGAGGAAAATGCTTATTTTTGGTCAATAAAAAGGCGCAAGTAATTTATTTTCCCATTTAAATTAAGTGGATTTTTATTGACATCCTAAAAGTAAATTCACTAAGAGTAAGAATACCTGGAAATAAGTTCACAAGATGTGGAACTTTAGCAATGAGTGCAGGAGAATGGAGTTTGAAGTTATTCAGAGCCTTCTGACTTCTGAGGAGTCTGCAGGGAGATTTGATAGATCGGTTAAGTTGCAAAATTCTTAAATTAAATATGTTCTATGAGTTGTGTGGGTCTGTGTGACCAATAGCCAAACATCAGAAGTTTTCTAATGCCATTTCCAGTAAGTACCCTACTGTTCCCACACTCAAGGCATTTTGGTTTCTATTTTCATTATCTTCCCCCTTGCCTTCCTCATCATCATTATCATCTGAGAGCTGAGAACCAAATTAGAACCTTATATCTGCTACAAACACAGTCTAACTCTGAAATGTTTTTTTTTTTCAAGTACTATGACATCTGTCATAGGACTGTGTGAGAAGGAGTCATATTATAATACATGGGTTTTCTTGTGTCTATTATGCGATGTCTTTGAGTCAATATAATTTTTTTGTGATTCATCCAAGCTGGTGAGTACATGGGCAGTCTTTTTTGATTACATTGTAATTTTGTTTACATTTTTATTTATGAACATTTGGGTTGTTCCTAGCTTTTGGCTGCCATACATAAAACTGTTGTAAACATGTCTTTCATTCTTCTTGGATAAAATACCTAAGAGAGGAATTTCTGTACCGTAGCATAAATCATGTCTTTCCTTTAGAACAAAAGTAGCGTGAACATTTTTGGCAGCTTTCCTATTTTGTGGTTACTTACTCTTTTTCACTGTTGCTTTTATGGCTTAAAAATTGATGTTCGAGCAAGACATTTTAATACTAAATTCTGCATGATTATCCATTACTTGGTATGTAATAAATTTAAAATGATTTGGTAAATGAAAAGCGGGTGGCTAATTGGCTGACCTTGTAATAAATTACTTTAGATTATCCAAACAGATTCAGGACGTTCATTCAGAAATTCATAAAAGAACAAGGGGAAGAACCAGAGACATGACATGAGAAAAACTTCTTTCAATTATGCAGTTTTTAAAAATGGAAACACAAGAGGTAGAATATAGTTACAAAAGAGGTAGTGGTAACATATTGTATATTTAATAAAAATAGTCTGGAATATCAGAGGGCAGAGCTACCTGCAGAGCCAAACCATAAAAGTCAGGGAGTGGAGACCCACACCTTTAATCCCATCACTCTGGAGGAAGAGATCTGTCTGGATCTCTGTGAGCTCCATTTAAGGCCTAAGTGAGCCAAAAGATGACCCACACCTTTAATCCTAGCACTAGAAAGTTTAGCCAGGAAGTGAGAGAGCTGGGCAGAGTGAGAGGGGAGGAGCTCAGCTTCCCCTGCCACTTCCATCTTCAGCTGAGGGTGGAAAGGTGGGAGTCAGAGAATTTGTGGAGACGGGCTGAGGAACTGGGTGGATGAAAATTTGTTATCTGTCTCTCTGATATTTCAGCTTTTCACCAAATATCTGGTTCTGGGTTTTTATTCTTATACCAAATAGAATTTGTGCAAAAGGTAGGTATCCCTAGAACTTAGAGGTAGCCCCCAGCTATGAAAAACAAGAAAAGGATTGTCCCCCTATACTTTCCTACAGCAATCAGTAAGTGTATTCCTCACTTCATACTGTGATGTCCTCTTAAGATAAACAGAATTTCACTGTGACAAATTCTTGGTGAAGAATGGAACATGTAACAGCAGCAAGAGGTGATGCAGACATGATGAGAACCCCAGATGTGCGTATATGACACTGAAGGTCCAAATAAGCACTGATGACCCTGTTGCATTACAGGTTTATACTGTATTGGTGGGTTGAGATTGATCCACATATTTAATATTTTTTGAGGCATAGCTTCTCCTTATTTCCAGTCTACCCTTTACTCACTTGGAAATATTCTATGTATCTGTTGATATGAATGATGTCGTTTGGACATTTTATAATCCCTTGATGAATTTTGAGCTCTATCTTGGCAGATTTTTTTTTTTCTAAACACATTGAAGACATAATTTCAGGTATTTCCTCAGTTTTCCAATGTTGCTGTGGAGATCTCAATGTAAGAATTTTCCTTTAGGCTGCTTTTGGGATTTCCCTGCCTATATTTGATGTTCCTCAGTTTCTCTACTGTGTCTGTCTGTGAAGATTTTAGAAACTGTCGCACTCTGAGGGATTACAGAATCTTCATACAGTACTGGTGGTCCTGACCCACAGATGAAATAACTCAGGCATCTCAGCCTCCACAGGTCTCTTTGAATATTGTCTCTCTCCTCTCCTTGCTTCCCTGCTTCCTGTCTTTAGGTTTTTCAGGCTGGAATTCTAATTGCACGTGTATTGTGAATAAGCTCTTGCCATCTACCTTCATAGTTTCTCTTCAGTTTTTCTCTTCACTCTCTTCTGCTAGTTTTGAAGATTTTCCTCACAACTCAGTTCTGAAAGGGCTTTTAGAGACTCCTAGGAATATAGAAAAATCACTTATACTTCATTTCTTGAATATCGAAAATGCTTTTCTCTCAAGCTGTTGCATCAGTGTCAAAGACCTCATTTGGAAATCATTCAATGAACACTGACTTCTGCTACTCTGTTTTCACCTTACAATAAGAATTCTTCTTGAGACAAAACATAATTCTGAAAGAATAGGGTGACTGCTGTACACAGGAAAGCACAAGAATGGTAAGGTTTACAGATCTCATACTGTTTTTTTTTTTTATTAACTTAAGCTTTTCATTATGTATATGAGCAACAGGTATTTCTTTTATCCCTAGCTTTGTCCAATGCAAGAGACAATGCTCAACTAGAGACGCTATCTTGTTTGATGAATGAACAAGGTGTGGGAAATATCAGGCCCCTTAGTAAAGCAGTGTTTATTGACTTTCCCACATTGGAAATGAAGACTCAGATTATGGATACACTGGTTGTTCCATAAACTTCATTTAATGGGAAACCTTTACTTATATCTTTACCTATATTTTGGCATCCTGTGCTGTCTTGTTTGTTTGTTTGTTTTAAATTAATATGCTGTAGAACCAGTTGCTTTGAGTGCAAGTGTTATCTCTGACATTTAACACTAATGTGACTTTGCCCTGGTAATGTCATGCTTCTGAGTCCCTTATCCCTCATTCCTGTGAAACAGAAATAATGCTGTGTTTTTCCAAGAATTAGTGGAGATGGCAGATCTTAAAGCATTTGAAGTGTCTGATGAATGTAAGAGTTCAATTAATTTAAGAATGTGCTGATGAATTCAAGAAACAAAACTGGCTAAGGTTACTTTCAGTGGCTGTTCCTCACTGTTTCAGAAATCCATTATTCAAAAGAATGCATGAACAGCTGGAGTGAGGAGACTTGAACACTTGATCTTGGAGCCATTGTCACAGACAGAGCCAAGCAAATCAATCTCTAATAGCTCTTTAGCATTCAGAAGAAAAGTTATACATTATTTGTGTTCATTTTCCATACCCGAGCATAGAAAAAAAATGTGTCATGTCCACATGCAATAGTGTCTAATTGCCTTTTAACTGATGTTTTATCATGACACAAATAATTTAGTGCTATGGTCACTCAATCCTTCAGGCCTCTACCTCATCCTTTGAACTTAATTTTTGCTTCTTGTATGCTTTCCATGTCTTTGAACTTTGAAGGGGAGACTTGCTCTATAGGTGGTTATTTGTTTCAGAATATCAAGAATTGATATTGGCCAGAGAAACATTCTGAATGTAGAAGTAGCATTATCCAAATATTAGAAAAAAATGGCAAAGAAATAATTGTTATCTGAGTCCATGAAAAAAAATTACTATCTGTGCTATGTAATTGAGGTTGAAACTTAAAACCAGACAAGAGAATAAGAACTCAGAGCTGATGTTTCTGTACATTTCTTCATTTACTATTTAGTAGTTATTATGCTTTTCTTTTGCAGACAGCCAGTCTCTCACACACCAGACTATTGTTCCACTAGGACTTGACATCATATGACTACATGAGCATTCCACTGAATTAGATTTTTTGGCAAACACCAGCTGAAGTGGAAGGAGTACCAAGACCAAGGATAGAAGGATAGAGTCTGAAAGAGAATTCCACATCCTTATTGAAGCTTGGAATTTATAGTTATTGATCAGCATAAATTAACTAATCACAATTACAATTAAGCATTGGAATAGTTGTTTTCAATAAAGGTCAAAGAGAATGACTTGGAGGGAATTAAACACAGATTTGAGATAAACACCACAGGGTAAGGACATATGTGCTGCCTCGGAAGCTCAGAATGCTAAGTGATTGCTGAATTATCAAAGGTGGAAGTTGCAAGAGTTGATCTGGGCAATTAGAAACCACTGAAGGAAATGCTTTTATCTCCAACTCTGGTCAGTAAACACTAGGTCTGTTGTTTGTTGTAGGGTGTAGGCATGCTGTGCTTTTTTTCTTCTTTTCTACATATTTGAGTTGTGATATATGCTCATTTCTATCTTTATTGATTTTAGAAGAAAATATTTAATCTTTAAAATGTTCTAGATTTATTTATTTTATGCATATGAGTATTTGCCTACACACACACACACACACACACACACACACACACACACACACACACACACACACATCACTTGAACATCTGGTACCCTCAATAAGCATGTGGGTGCTTGGGACTGAATTCACATCCTTGGCAAGATCAAGTGCTCTTAACTTATGAGCCATCTCTTCATTTGTATGTATTTCTAAATTTAGGTCCCATCACCTTCCCACTGAAACGCAGATCAAAACCCTATCTGGATACAGTGGTTGCTGATGTCTGCCACAGCAAATCTACTTAAATGTTTTACCTTTCACATATACCCTTTGAACCTACAGGACCTACCAATATGATGACGCTCAACTGACTTCATTCCATTTTGCATGCTTTTCATTAGGTCTTGTGTTTCAGTTTAGGCTCCGTGCAGTTGAAACTGAGATTTGAACAGTGATGCTTTGGAAGGGTGCTCTCAGCATCAACTGCTCTGCTGAGTGAATGGAACCAGGAGTATCAGAAGAAGGTAGACTACAGTACGGTATAGACCAAGGTCTTAGGGATGCCTACACAGAACTCCAGGTACCAAAGACCTTCATCTTTGC
This sequence comes from Phyllotis vaccarum, assembly GCA_033318265.1. Classification (NCBI taxonomy): domain Eukaryota; kingdom Metazoa; phylum Chordata; class Mammalia; order Rodentia; family Cricetidae; genus Phyllotis; species Phyllotis vaccarum. The sequence continues at coordinate 151,541,287 of JARWLC010000001.1, read as the reverse complement.
CTCACCTTACACTAAGAGAGTCAGGCATTTGGTCTTCCATGTTGTCCTTTAAAGACGAAGCATGACCTTGGGTGACATAGCTCTTTTATGGAATGAATGAAAGCATGAGTTCTGCAGTTCGGAGGTGTAGTTTGTCTGCTTTTCTAGAACCTGGGGAATAAGAGTTTAAGCTGGAGGGAAAATGGGAGAGACACGGACGTAGCTGGAGTGTCGTCCATGAGATTCATGGCCTTGGCGGCTTAAGTTTCTGCTTTGAAATCACCCACTTCTACTGTTGTTCATTTTGCTTTGCTTCCATCTAGATGTCCTTTAGTGTCCTACGATAGGTCCTTGAATGACATAGTCTGTGAAGAATTCGCCTTCTCAAATATGTATGTTCAGAGACAGGATGTGGTGGCACACTTTAATCCTAGCACTTGGAAAGCTGAGGCAGGAAGATCGTGCCTTTGAGGCCATTGTCAGCTGCAGAGTAAAACCTTTGTCTCAAAAATCAAAAATGTATGTCCTGAATGCTACTATTCATCATTAAAAAGTATCTTTGCCAAATCTAAGAGTTTCAATAGTTTATAGAAACACACTCACTCTATCGAAGGATTACTAGTAGAACATACACTTTCTACTTTAATTTCTGTTTCAATATAAGAAGGAATCTTTTCTTACCACCTTCTAACCTTTCCTGTTTGGAATATTGGAAATAAAATGTACCATTCAGATTCACATTTGTAGCCCAATCCTACAGAATTCAAACATTGGTTATGTAACACAGAGGAAAATTCTTCTTTTGTTGTACATTCAAATGTTGTTTGCCTGCTTTCTTGTCTTTTGTGTTTGCTTATTAAAAATATAGAGGATTTCCCAGAGGGTATTCTGTGAATAATGTCAGACAGCTACTGTCAGCCGAGAGGAACTATCATCTACGTGCTTATGAGGCGTTGCTGCATATGAAGTTATTTGATTTTAATTCCATACTGTATTTACAACATAAAGACTATGATATCTCTTTTTTTTTTTAATGTAAGAAAGCTAAACTATGGTGAAATAAGATAGATTTTTACAATGCATATGGAATACAAATATAAGTTCTTACCACTTGAGGGTCTTTTCAGAGTGTGAAGTCTGAATTTAGACCCTGACTCTGAATGGTCCTTATTGTCTAACTCATTAGCCTTTTGAGTGGAGACAGACAATAGTCATAACTGTTACCCATGTAATACACGTGTCCACATTCAAATGAAGGCCTGATTTCAACCTCTGGTGCCATTTCTCTGTCAATCTTGTTTGTTGATACAATGTCTCTCACTGTTTTAAAGGTTATATAATCAACTAGATGGCTGGTCAGTGAACCAAGAGGACCATATATATTTACTTCCCTTCACTGAAGATCGATGGTAAGCACACATGTCCATCTCTTTTCCCAGAAGCTTTGGAGTAGCTCAGGCCATCGTGATGATGCAGTCAAACTTCATTGGTTGAAAACTCTCTTACCCCAAACCCAAAATTGTTTGTTTTTGTTTTTTAAGAGTCTAGCAGAAAACATTGTATTCTCAGAGAATTTAAGACTGAATGATTTCATGAGATTGTTAGTTTTCTTCTTCCTTGAGACAGAATGCCCAGTGCTGTTTCAAACTGTGCACGCATGTCCTGACTTGTGTCCCTTCTTTTCACAAATGACAGTCTGCTCCCACACACCCACCATTCAGTACAAGTCTACGGCCTTCATCTTGACTTATGTCTTGAGTTAATATTAAGATAATGTTTTTTAGATGGGAATTTCAATTTTCAGTGTCAAGTTAATTTTTAAAAATGTATATGACTGGAAAAACTGAGTATTCAAGTGATTTAAAAAATCCTGACCTAAGACAGGTGGTATCATAGTGGAGAGTGGCTATTGACTGATAGTCAGCAATGTAGCACTGTGAAATTCTTGAGGTTTATGTTCAGTAGTTAATGAGCAATTAAGAATATAGTGAAATGTCAAATATTATTTAGGAGCATTTCTATTGCTTGTAACTAGTTATTTTATGTTTATCTTGCTCAGAAGCATAATTTGTGGCCTGCTTCCTATTTAAATAATTTATTTAGAAGATACTTGTAGACAGAACTTTTAGGGAAATGAAGAAATCAGGTTAAGAGACCAGAGCTGATCTAAAGTCTGAGTTCAGGTGTCATCTCGCTTTTGCTTCACAAACTTACATTTCACAATGAAGTGAAGTCTAACTGCAAACACATAGGAGAACCATACTATAGGTTAAAGAGCAGGTAACTTCGAGGGATGATGTACTCCTCTTGGTGTACTTTGGAAGACCCATGTAAATCTTCACAAACTTACATTTCACAATGAAGTGAAGTCTAACAGCAAACACATAGGAGAACCATACTATATGGTTAAAGAGCAGGTAACTTCGAGGGATGATGTACTCCTCTTGGTGTACTTTGGAAGACCCATGTAAATCCAAGTACAAGGCTAGAGATCTGTTACCACTACCTCCTGCCTGTGTTCACACTCACACCAATCACTACTTTCAGATAATTTCATGTCTCACAACCAATGAAATCTTCTAGATGAGACTGTAGGTGTGGGCAGTTAGCAGAACGTGACATGAGTTGGGTGGTGGCTGAGGGGACCTTCTCAGTGGCTTTGGCCTTTAGAAGGATCTTCTCAGAATGCTTTCCTAAAAGGAGGCTTCCAGCTGTTTGATTATGGACACATGGATTCCAAACATTGACAGGCATACCATCCCCTTTATTACTATATGTGCTGCTTCATGAGTTTACAGGCACCAGGTTTCTTATGCTTCTCATCTAAAAGACCTTGCCTCTTTTCATCAGATATTCATATTTAGAAAGTAACTTAAGTCTTTTGCTTAACATTGTAACCATGTGTCTGTACAAACACGTGGGTATGTTCGGGTGTGTGTGCATGTGTGTGCACGTGTGCACACACACATACATACACGCACATGAGTACATAAGCACAAGTTTAGTAGTTGAAGATTATTTCATGGCCCCTACATTCATCCATGAAATTGATTCCCAAAATGCCCCCAGTGGGTCCTTCTCAGTGAGTTACAGTGCCAATAAGAGTCTCAAGTAATTTAGTTGAGGTGTTATTTTTAGAATTGTGTTTCTTGAAGTCATGTAAATAAGTTCATATTTATTTATTTACTTTTCATTGCCACCAGAGTGATACCACAAAAGCCCAGAAGACCAAAGTACTCTCATGGAATTTTCTGTTTCACATGGGGAGAAAAATAATGGGAGAAAACAATATCTTTGGTCTAGGTTGAAAGTGAAGGCTTGAGATAAGATAGTGTCCTACATCATAGGTCTCTCTTTCTGCTTCCATCATTTTTAACATTTGAAATGTAAAAGGTTATACAGAAACATTATTAAATGACTTTACCCAGAAACTCTCCATTTCAATTATTCCGGGTGACATGTTCAGGCCCCTCTCTCCTCAGCAGCAGTTCATGTATCAAAAGGAGGGTGACTTTAGGACCTAGTCAGCAGTGACAGGAACTGATCAGTTTCACCAGGGAAGAAATCCCTGCAGGGCTGCCTGCTCTGGGCTGCCTAAATGTCTCATTTGTTCCTGAAAACAAGAGGTGTCATTTTTCCCTATTCAGGATGTCACAAGCTGGATTTTCTTTCACTAAGGATCACAGCTATTAGTCTCTGAAGGTGCTGGCACTTCAGGCCTGGTCTGCAGTGATTAAAATACCTTAGCTCTTTGAGGATTAGAGGCCTCCATCACTTCTCATCTCCAGCTGCTTCTCTGTCTGACTTTCCTTCTGCCTCTCATTATGATTCATCATTACCCATTTTGGGGTCTGCATAAGTCATGTGAATAGGGAAAATTGAGAACCTTAGCAAAATATATTTCTACAGATATGTGCCACTAGTAAAGCCATAGAAACAGAAACCACGGTGATTTGCAAATTCATTTACAATGACAGATTTTACCTTCCAAATTACCCGGTTCTCATTCAAAGGACCTAAACCCCATTTCTCTTAAACACAAAAGCACAACACAGAGACATACAAACACATATTATAAAATTTCTTACATGTGATTTATTTTTCAAATAAATTCAAAGAAAATATTGTAATATAAAACCGATAGTCACCGGAATCGAAAATAAAAGCAGTTAACTGAGATGAATGTTAAATAAATAAAGTCAGTAATTAAGGCTTATGAAACTGATGAACCCAGGTTTCAGCTGAGTCCATATGACAGATAATAAGTAGCCAAATACACAAGAGTTAAGAAAGCACTTCCCTTCATAGACGAGAACGCAGACAGTGCTTTTAATGGTTGCTGCCCAAGCCGCTTTGCAGCCATGACAGAGAATAGTATTTAGTATATGTGGAAGCCAAAATGGAATTTATGAGGCAAAATCCTTCCTGCTCCTGCTTCCCCAGTGGCCCTGAAATGTCAACAGAGAGAGAGAGAGAGAAAAAAAGAAAAAAAGAAAAAAAAAGCAGTAGCTCTTGGTCTACAAGCCTTTAATTTATTGTTTATATGCATGACTTTATAATTAGCAGCCTGCTTAATAGAAACAGAAAAGGCTGGAATGAGATGGGTGCAGTGAAGTTTTGGAACCTGAAAATGATGGATGCACATATCTGAAAAAGGTGCTTCCACTCCTGCTGCCTGGGAAGGAGCAACCTGAAGAGAAATTGGAGCCGAAGAGAAGTCTTTGGTGCCAATAATCCCCCACACTCTTGGAATTGTCTCTGCTTCATAAGCAGGGCACAGAATAACATTTGCACATGTTTTTCTTCTACTCAACATTGTATCAATTCAGAAATTAAATATTAAAATATGAAAGTCACATGGCTTCTTAATGCATTTATTTCATAGAGGATTGAAATAATGAGGAGTAATCAGTGCTGATATGTTTCTCCAATCTAACCTTCTGAGTCAGTTGTACCATACTTCTCCAGCTCTAACCCCCTCCTCTCTCTCTCTCTCTCACACACACACACTAACATTTTACCTTGGATAAAGTGAGCAGCAGTCATAGCCACTGTCATCACAGAAGCTTAGTGGTATTATTAAGGGATATAATCTACTCTACACTTTTTTCATCAAGCAACATTTATGTGAGGAAAATTCAAATGGGCAATTCCACAGCCCAGGAATTATAAAGAATGAGATTACTAAAACAAAGCCAGACAGAGAGAAATGACGTATGTGATTACCATTAAATAAAGCATCATAAAGGAAGAGTTGGAATTGACTCAAGAAAGGAAAGAAACTGACCTCCAGAAGCATTCTGCTTCTATTTTTGCCAATAATCCTGAGCATGGTCTAATAGCTACCTGTCTCTCCTCCTGAGTCCACACAGGAGCATCATTATCTGCCTGACCTAGAAGAACACAAATCTCTTAGCAGAAATAAAGGACTACTAAGTTATACAGCCAAGCACCTCTTGTGTTTGAGGTCCCTGATTTATTCTGCTCTGTTTGATAGTTTATATATTATGAACTTTAATAGTTTTAGCTTTGAATCACTGCATTTCACTCAATCCGACATATAACACATGTAAACATGATAGTAGAAAGCAAAACAATAAAAGAAACATAAGGGACATTTCAGAGATACTGATAGGAACTATCCACTGAGTTGGGGTGGTCAAAGAGGACCATCAAGCTTACCCCTGGGCACAGTAAAAGATAATGAAGGATGTTTCTAAATCAGCAGTTACAAAAAAGATGCACAGAATAATTAGTGAGTGGGTAAAGAACCTTGAAAGAAAATCTGCACAGCAACAAAAATTGAAGCCATTAAAATAAGAGCAGATATATGTAAGTGTGCAGAAACAATCTTTATGGCTATAGATTGATTTCTTCACTTACACAAATTCATATAGAGATTTATCTCGATTTTATTGAAAATGTGCTGGATACGTTTGTGTGTTGCAGTCTACAGGAGTCTTGACCAGTAGGATAGGACTTACTTACCTGTCTTTCTTCCTTAGCCTGTGAGAGCAGAATGGTTGTGGTTCAAAAAGTATTGGAAAAGATTCAAAGAACCTCCATGTGCTCTATAGCAAATGGGAATAAGAACTGTAAATGAACCTAGAGAAAACTGGTTTAACGGGATCTCCAGAAACAGAAGAGAATTGGGAGGATGTGAAACTTGACATAAATTGGTAGGAAAGTTTCCTAGGACCAGAAACAGACTTTGCTTAAAAATAAAGGAAACAAATTATCAAGTTGAAGGCTCAGTAACACAACGTGATTCACATTTTAAAAGGTGTCTCGAGCCAGGGTTCAAGGAGAAATGGATTAGACTAAGAACAGGCTCAAGGTGCAAGCTAAGTGAGCAGAACCCCTTCTACAGCCACAGGAAGTAGGAAGCCAGGGTCCACTGACCTGCAGAGCCTGTGAGGAGAAGTGAGAGCTTGGCTAAAATGTTCTGCAATGAAGCTCTGCAGGTATGTGGTGGAGGATGTAAATAGGCTCTGCTTCACCACACCTGGATCTCATACCATCGGCATGAGAAAATGGAGAAGTGGTACATATGTTAAAGAAAAGAAAAGCTCAATGCACTAACTGTCACAAATAATTTAGTAGATTGATAGTGATTAAATCCAGATAAGAGTTCAAGGAAGAATTGAAGGAAGGAAGGAAGGAAGGAAGGAAGGAAGGAAGGAAGGAAGGAAGGAAGGAAGGAAGGAAGGAAGGAAGGAATGAGGGAAGGAAGGAAGGAACGAGGAAAGATTGATTCTGAGTATAGTGTCCTCCTAACTATAACCAGTTATTCATGAAAAAATATTAAATTTTGAGTCTTATTTATAAGATTTCTACAGTAACATGGTAAAGAAAGGAAGAAGTGACGTATAATTGATACCCTGTAGTTTACTAGCTGAAAAGACACTGTATGAAAATCCAGCCTACATTAAATATATTTACATTTTTTTTAATGTAACTAATTTGCCCAAGCTCATTCAACTAAGCAGTCCAGTACTAAGACAGGAACTCATCCAACCTGGCGTCAATAACATAGTCTATACACTTTGCTGAGTAGAAGTTACTAAGGCAGTGGTGCTCAGTCTTCCTAATGCTGTGACCTTTAACACAGTTCCTCTTGTTGTAGTGACCCCAACCATAAAATCATTTTATTGCTACTTCATCGCTGTGAGATTTTGTTCTCATACACTGTAAAGAGTTCTTGCTCTTAGTAGTTTAATAAAATGCTAATTGGTCAGTAGTTAGGCAGAAAGTAAAGGCCGGGGAACAAAACTAGGAGGGTTCTGGAAAAAGGAAAAGCAGAGTCGTCAGACACCATCCGGAGGCAGAGGAAGCAGGATGAGAGTGCTACATGGAGCAAAGGTACCAAGTCACATGGCTAAACATACATAAGAATTATGGGTAAGAGCTAGATTGTAATAAGCCTGAAGTACTGGTCCAACAGTTACTTTAATATTAAACGTCTGAGTCAATTACTTGATAAGTGGCTACTGAACATTTGAGAGTTTCTGGCCAGAACGGAAACTTCAGACTAACCTTTATAACTGTAATTTTGCTACTGTTATGAATTGTAATGTAAGTATCTGCTATGCAGGATACCTGACATGTGACCCCAGTGAAAGAGTTGTTTAACCCCCTAATGGGGTCATGACCCAAGGGTTGAGAACCACTGTGATAAAGGCTCGGTGAAGCAGGTATGTCACTTATGATAGTGGCTTTAACAGAACTTTGGATGTGAAGCTGACGTGGAATTGAGATGGCAGGGACATGTGCTGGCAGGGTTGGGGGAAGAGAGAAGGACCTAGAAGGGATGGTTGCTAATAACAATAATGACAGAAAGCTGAGTAAAGCTTTCAGAATATAAGCCCTATGATGAAACATATTTAGTCTTAAACATTTGAAATGCAGCAAATTAAAAATGTAACCCTGGGATACTGGTGACAAGGCAAGAGGCCTGAAATTTCCATTTCCAGGTTCGTAATCCGTCCTTCAGATTTGATATCAATAACCTACTTGTCCACCTAGATTTCTTCAGCTTCACCTAAGGCCTCAGGTATACAGCAAAAGATGGTAAGATAAAGACGGTCTACATTACAGCAAGGACGGGAAAAAGACTTCAAGAAACTCTACTCTTAGTTGGAAAGTTATTGCCAGATGATGGCTGCTGGGAGAGAAAGAATCCATTTTCTCCAGGAGTGTATACCCTGGTAGGTAAATTGTTCATGCACTAGTGAATGGTGTCACACCTTGTGTAGTTGGGTGACACTAAGTATGGACTCAGATTGTTACTAAAAATGAACACCAACAGGAGAGGATGATGGGGGAGGGTGAACATAAAATATAGAGAGACAGGAGGGGTATCTAGCAGGAAACTGAGTGGATATGTAGGGTGGATATAATTTAAATGCATTGTATACATTTATGAAATTCACAAAGAATTAATAAAAAACATAAAGAGATAGTAATAAAGTTAAATGTCTTGTATTTATTGAACAATAAAAACAATTAAAAGATAATTCAACCTTGTAGGTTTGTTCAAGTTACTTAAACTCTCAGACCCTTAGTTTTTTGATGAACAACATGAATTTCAGTTTTGTTCCACAGATATGAGAGGAAATGGGTAATTCTGTGGCATGCTGAAATAAAAACATATAAATTGATTGATTAACTTGGAACATGTATTTAGTAAGTGTTTGCTCATCTCAATTTCTATTTATGAATGTCAGTTTTGCCCTTATGCCATGGAACATTTTCAAGGCAAAAAGATGCTATAAGAAAACCTGCTTGTCAATAGTGAAAAGTCAACCTCAGAGAGAACCGAAGGAGAAAGAATGAGCTTCAGTAGATGGGCAGGTCATGACAAGGGAACCCCCAGTGAAGAGCAGCAAGCGTCAACAAGTCCAGCCTCCCCACGATCTGGAACTCTCTCTTACTTCCCCTTGCCTTGTGAAAATTAGAGACAGTTGTTGCATAGACCAGAAGGCTGTACTTGTAAAAGCAGCTCCTTGATTATGGACTGAGTTTTTATTAATTTTTAATTTTTGTTTAGAATTTCATACATTAGTATTGTCTTTATATTATTCTATTCTCCCTTCTTGTCCAGCTCCTCTCATGTCATCCCCTTTTTTGTTCAATTTTAAAATGATTATTTTTAAGTTTTAAGACTATAATTACATCATTCCCCCTCTTCCCTGGGCTTTTCCCACTCCGAATCCTCCCGAGTATGCCACCTCTCTTTGCTGTCTTTCAAATTCATGGCCCTGCCCTTTTTAATTGTTGCTATGTACACATGTGCACACACTTGTGTGCACTCCTACATAAGTACAAATTGCTTAGTGTGTATAATGTTACTGTACATGTGGTTTTAGGGCTGACTGTTTGGCATGGGATAACTAAGTGGTGTGGTAGCCCATGGAGAAGCCTCTTCTGCTCTCAGAATTCTTTATTTGCTTATAGTCCTTTGTCTAAGGCTGAGGACTCTTGGTCTTTCTCTTGTTCACGATATCATGTTTGTGGACATCAGCTTTGTTCAGATCTTGTATGGCAGCCATGTTGATGGGATTTCATGATAGTTTCTCACATTCCTAGGAGACACAATCCCTGAGAAAGACCCTGATTCCTCTGGCCTGTACAATCTTTTTGCTCCTCCACTCACAATGATGCCTAAGCTTTACATGTAAGGAGTTGGGAATGAACTCTAGGACTCTGAATTGTGTTTGGTTGCTGTTTTCTGTAGAGGTCCCTGTCTGTTGTAAAGAGAAATTTTCTTGACTCAAGGTGAGGATATACGTACGCATGGGCATAAGCATAGTAGTTAGAATATAGTTAGAGGTTGATGCTGGTTTAGTAAAGTAGCAGTGCGGGTCTTCTCCCAAGATACACTGCTTCCTTCTTGTTGATTAATTCTTACATCCAAGTAAAGAGCTGTTGGTTACCTCCAAATGTGCACCACTACTACCCCTTTAGGGTTTTCATATTATGCTGTTTGTTGTGCTTTATAGCTGACATAACATGTAGGACTGCTGGCTTTTTCCATCCTTAAAAAGTTTGAATGGGGCCTTCTAGTACCATGAAAGCTAGTACTCAGGAAGAAGGCATTCATGTCAATTCCAACTCAGGGTCCTCTAGGCCCTGAAACTTAATTCAATAGTGTTTTCATCTTGGGGACAACAAAGGACAATAGTGAGAGTCTATAATGTTTTGAGAGTCTCTTGGACAACCTGATCAATAATTCAAAGGAGGCTTCTATTTCCTGGTATTGGAGTTTTTCATCAATAGTCTGCGGTTCTTGGAGATGTGCATTATCAGCCCAGATATATTTATGTATATATGAAAATATTGATTTATGCATGTTATAGATATTTTGGCAGGTAGTTAATGCTATGATTTCTTATGACTTTTTCTGATATCCTGTTATTTTAATCCTCCTCCATTTTCATAACAGCTGTGGGGAGTGTAAAATTGTTATTAGTTCACCAGTTTCTTTTTTGCATGGTGTCTATGTTCTGTGAATTTGTGGCTATAAAGTGTGTGCGTGTGTGTGTGTGTGTGTGTGTGTGTGTGTGTGTGTGTGTGTTTGTGTGTGTGTGTGTGTTTGTGTGTGTGTGTGTGTGTGTGCGCGCGCGTGTGCGCAGCAAGAAAGTTTTACATAGTTAACAACATTAAATTAAATTTTAAAAATTAAATTAACATTAAGAATTAAATTAACATTAGAGGGTGAGGAAAGAGCACACTGCAAGCTTCATGACCCACAATGACCACCATACCATTCCTGGCCAAAGCAACCTTTGTGCTCTGGGTATTGAGACAGGAATGGGGTATGATGTTGGCCATGGGAGAGAAATGTCTCTCAGACTCTGGGACTGACCCAAACTCTCATTTCTTTCTGAGATTCCAGATGTTGAAAAAGTAAGACTTGGCTCCTCACAGTTACTGAAACACTGAGTTAATAAGAAAATTCAACATCCTGTTCTTTTATGTTAATTAAAATTATGCTATTTTAATGTAGTTATTTTTGGTTTGGTTTATTTTCCCTTGGGAAAAGAAAAAAAGATTCAAATTCTCTTTTTCTTTAAGTCTATAATTACGCTTGATTCAATGGTTTGAATAGCATTTCCTTCCCTTACACATTTTAGCTGAGAATTTTCATAGTACAGAGAAGGATAGATTCTTGATTAACTACTTAAAATTATTTGAAGCAATTCAATACATCTATTTAGTTCCTAAATCACAGAGAAGAACCCAAGATTCATGTCTGACAATCTTAGCAGAAGAACTGGAGAGGAAGTGAGCATGGTGCCTGGCCTCCATTCCCCTGAAGCCCCTGTAAATGTTCTTCATGTTGCTTACCCAGACACTAAAGTGTCTACTTTTCCTCCTTTTCTCCCAAATCTGCCCTTTACAAAACAGTTTTGTGGAGAATTTGGAACACTAAAATTTGCCTCAACACCAAATATCAACTTCAGATTCCAATATATGTGCTGTATGTATGAAAGTGGTAAATATTCAAGTTTTCAGAGAGAAAGAAAATCAGCTAGTATTTTATTTTGAGATAGATGGATCTTTTAAGCTTTAAAGCAAAGAAAATAATTATATAATATTTTCATCTTTCTATAAAAGATGAAATAGCAAACATATAGAAATCCTATTGGCGACATTTGGTATGGCTGTTAATTTATGCACAGCAGAGAACTCCGTTAATGAATATAAGTAATTGGCAAACAGTGAACCATAAAGATATTCATATACTTTGACCCTGTAATATAACTTTGAGGATTTTATTTTTAAGAGATAATTCAAAGGAAATAAATTTCAAATCAACAAAAATGTTTGTCTTAGTGCTATATAAACGCATGGAATAATAAAAGCTATCAAATATTCAGCAATAAAAGAATAGCTTATTAATTATGTAACAGCAGCAAGAGGTAATTTAATGAGCCAATAAAACTATACTACAATGGCTGCAGAATCACATGGAAACACAATGTGTAATCATCACATTATAGTATTTCTATGGTTATATAATGGCTATTCTACAGAAGGTAAGCTATGACTATATACCTGGGTGGCTATAAAAGCTGGATATAAAGCAAGCAAAGGGAACACCTAGATATTCTGCATAGTTGAAGAAAGTGAACCAAATGCTCCCATGAGGACTCAAATGCTACAGACATCGTATGAAGATGAGGTTTGCATGAGTGGGAGCAACAGGAAGATATGCACCAGAGGGAATGAGAATCCTCCGGCAGAGATGACAGCTATCTAATATGTGTATTTAGGTGGTTTACTACTGGTCAGCAGCGCGAGCTTCTCTATTTCCCTGTTAAGGAAAGTTACTGTCCCTCAGTGACTTGTGTGGATAGATTACCTAGGAAAACTTCCAGGAATGCCAATATGGCTAACTGAGAAGTGGCTGGTACAAGGTTACAAAGCTAATGCACACTTCATACTCACTTGTCCTTCTGTAGCTCCTTTGGGGATTCAGACACTTCATCTGTGAGTAGCATAATGTCTGTTTTCACAGTAGCTGTGCACATTGCAAGAATTACCACACGATTGGCACTAAACAGCCTGTTTGCACTTCGTCATTACCAAGTTCTTTTTCTTCCTCTTCCTGCCCCCCTCCACGCCGCTCCTTCTTCCCACCCCCCCTCCTCCTCTTCATCAGGAATATGGCTTATGAGAATTTTTGGATTCAAGTGTTAGAAGTTGTATTTAGAATTGTGGACCTTTTTATTAATCCCCCAAATTTGAGTCATTGTGACGGGTTACATAAATTTAACTTTCTTAATAAAAAATACAATTTAGTAGATTTTCTAAATATTTACACATTACTTACAGATGTTTAGTTGGTTACCATTCAAAATTAAGGAAGGAAAAAAGCATATCATATTTGAGCAGTAAAGAAAAATACATTGAATATAATGTTGGGTACAATGACAAACAATGAAATAGACAAAATATTCTTTGATCAGAAATATAGTCAGAACAAGAGCAGAGCACGAGTAATACAGCTGGAATTTGTTAATAATTTATTTTAATTCAATTCATTCTGATAATGAAAAAAATAGTTCAGCATGGATTTGAGATTTCAGTTTATTGATACAAGTGTTTCCCTGAAATTTTGTTAAGTAGAAAGATGGAACATTAGTTTTAATTTTGAATTTTGTGTCTTTCAAACTGAAAAGATTAGAAGATATAGAATAATAAGGAAAATTAGAAGACAACATGAATGTATATTTTTGATACACACAATATAAGAAGCTTTATGTATACTTTTCAAAATTCTATTAATTTTTCTATTTTTATAAATATTAGGAATAGTTATGTATATATATATTTAAATATTTATTTTCAAATAAGAGGCATAATATTATATTTCTCACTAAAATTTTTTAATCTGTTGAAGTTAATTACCACATAGAACATATGTTTTTAAAGAGTTACAATGTTTATCTACAAGCATCTTAAGTGAGTCACAGAGACTGGATGAACAAAACTATAATCTGAAGTATTTGCAAATTATGAACTGTTACATGAGCAAAGTATTCACAGAAACAGATTAAAATAAGAAGCTAAAAATGATGATAATAATGATGGTCATTAATAATAAGGCTGGGGAGCCATGAGGGGAGATAATTCAGTGGGTACAAGCATTTCCTGTGTAAGCCTAATGACCTTAGTTCTATCCCTTGAACCCATGGCCATGCTATGAAGCAATGGCCCATGTCTTTAATTCTAGCACTTCTATAGCAAGTTGGGAGGCTATATAGGAGAACTGCATTGATGTTGGGACCAGCTACCCTGGCTGTATGCTACTTGATGAGAGAAATAAGAGAGACCTTGCCTTAAAAGTGGAAAGACAGAACTGACTCTGGACAGTTGTACTCTGGCTTCCAAATTGTATAGTGGCACACACACACACACACACACACAAATAAATAAACAAACAAACAAACAAACAAATAAATATATAAATAAGCAAATAATAAAAACAAAGGCTACAGGACCAAAGACAAGTTGGATTTTGATATGCTCAAAAGCTGACACAAGTCTTCTGGATTGGAATCAAGACTAAGATCCAAAATACAGGCACACACTGCTATTCTAATTGTCATGGAGCACAGTGCTCAGCCTTGTCTGCTTAGTGGTCATGTAGTGTGCCCTTAGTGATTATTGTTATTGACTGAAGAACTGTATCCACAAAGCATTCAATCATTGGACACAGCTAGATAAGAATTAAAGTCTACTGGTTCATTTTAAAATTGTTTTTCTTTATGGTTCTATCACATGTCAATGAAGAAAAACAGTTGAGGCTACAGAAAACGTATAGAGTATTTGAAATAACCAGTGATTCCACCTATCAGTGGGAACACGCAGTAGCTTTGCAAGTAAGTGTTCAAATCTCCTTCAATATCATTCATATGCTTTCTTTAAATAAATTTTGAGAACAACTGGCTAACCAAACATCTCTGGAAAAATTACAGTAGGTCCTATTCACTGGAGGGTGAGATGCTGACCTCAGAAGGTGCTGGACCACATGTTAATTATGTTTTCTGTATTTGATCATCTCTACAAAACTGGGTCACTTGGTTTCCTCCTCCAGTCTCAAAACCAGAACAATACAAGTGAAACCAAAATTCTTAGCACTGCACTTAGAAAATATCATATTAAGGATTTTTCTATGGACAAAAAATGTAACACAGACAGATGTGTAAATATTTCTCATTGTTTTTGGCCAACACAAATAATGCTAATTTCTAGATGAATATTCTGAGAAGCCTGTCTTCTAGATATGTCTGTTCTGATACCTTATAGATATGTTTGATATCAACTCTGACACTTTTCACTATGTCCTGATAGATTGTCATGAAGAACAGACCTTTGATGAATGTGTGAGCATCTCTTCTCTGTTCAGCAAAAGTCAATGTAGTTCAGCATGAGATTGGTACAGTGACTTGAGGTAGATGCATGATCTTTCCACTCAAGGGAGCACACATACACACACATACATATACACATACACACACTCACAAAGTGACTTCACCCAATCCTCAGTGAGTGGATCTCTTGTTGATCTGCATCAAGAGAGCAAAGGAGATGCAATGGCAGCCTCTATTTGTGCTTCTAATCCTTATTTATGCTCAATGCATAGCTTCAGTAATATGCAATACAGCCTGGGGTGTGGAACTGATAGATCAAATGGGTCTGTGTTGTGGAATATTAGTTTAACATGTGTTACATTCATTTATGCTGTATAATATTTAATGATGTAAAGATGAGCTAAATTATTTTATGTTGCATTTGTTAACTCTGTAAAGCTGTGCTACTTTGCCTGCCCAAAAACCCTGATTGATCTAATAAAGAGCTGAATGGCCAATAGCTTGGCAGGAGAAATGGATGGGACTGGCTGGCAGAGGGAATAAATAGAAAAAGAAATTTAGAAAATAGAAGAGGAGTGAGAAAAGAGAAAAGGAGGATGCCAGGGGACAGCCAAATAGCCACCCAGCCACTCAGACAGTCAGCCACACAGCCACTCAGACACACAGGCACCTAGCTATACAGCCACACAGCCACTCAGACATATAACCATCCAACTACACAGCCAACCAGCTACATAGACACATAGCCACATAGCCACATAGCCACACAGCTACACAGACACACAGCCAACAAGCCACACAGCCAGCCACACAGCCACCTAGCCACACAGCCACACAGCCACCCAGCCACACAGCCACATAGCCACATAAGCCACTCAGACACCCAGCTACACAGCCACATAGCCACTCAGACACCCAGCTACACAGCCAACCAGTTACACAGCTAGCCACAGAGTAAGTAGGAAGGAAAGATATATAGAATAAAGAAAGATAAAGAGCCCAAAGACAAATGTAGTTAAAGATAAACAGAATAATTTACATTAGAAACACTGGTTAGAAACAAGCCAAGCTAAGGCCAGACATTCATAAGTAAGAATAAGTGTTCCCCAAAGACTAAAACAAATAAACTACAATATGCATCTAAAAGAGAGAAAGATTAATTTAGCATACCATATGTATTGTAGCCTGCTTTTTTTTTTTTTTCACCAAGAAGATCCTGAGCTTGCTGTGTTCCCAAAACCCACTATAAACTAAATATGACAAAACAGAGCACATAGCGCAGTGCAGCAGCCAAGGCTCAGAACTGCTTCTCTCTATGCACTGAGGGAAATGTGTGGGGGAATTTGTGACTTGTTTGGATGTGGTGGGAAAATCTGAGCATCATTCTCAGCTTGTAACTGAGTTCTCTAAATTAGGCAATCCTCAGCAAAAGCACAAAGATAAAGGATATTTCCACACTGCAAGCTTTCAGTGAGGAAAGGTAGGCCTTTCAGCAAAATCTTTCCTCAAGAAATTGCCTTTGACTACAGGAACAGTAGCATTTGCTAGAATAAAGAAATGGCAAGAAATTCATAATTAAAACACTTTTATAACACACATACTCATGTAGTATTAATTTATAGTTGAGATGCTGCAAATGAGAAAGAAAAGGACAAGCCCCCCACCTCAACCATCAAAACTTCGCCTCATAAATAACCAGAAATCAAATGTCGAGTGTACTAAGCTGTCCCCCCAACACAGCTGAGGACCACAAAGGGGAACAGGGCAGAAGGCAGCTGCCAAAGAGCCAGGCTGTGACACCTGCTGGTTTACTTCACAGAAAGCACAGCAGCCACCACTTAGAAGCTGATGGAATCTTACACGGTACTGGTATAAACACCTGCTTCTTGCCAAAAGAAAAAAAATTAGAAACACTAATTTAGAGAACATGATTGCAGAGTGGGGACAAACGGTAAAAAATCAGGGTGGGAATAAAATAGTTGAAGCAGGCTCTGTGGTAACTCCAGTGAAGAGAGACTGTCCACAAGGGAGGGGGCTGGAAAACTTAAAAGCAGTCACAGAAGAGCTGGAGGCTTTAGTATGAAGAAAGGAGTCTCACAAGCCCAACAGTCTCCAAGGCCTCAGTTTATACAGTGGCAAAGCCATTGATGTTTCTGAGTAATAGCATTAGGGGATAAAAACTATATTCTGCTTTAGGGGCTTAGGGGATATGAAAGGAATTTTAGAGAGATTTTCTAAAATGACATTTAAATTCTTAAAGAAATGTTATGCCTGAAACAGTTACATGCAAGTTCCCTCTGTATAGGGCAGGACATTTCATGACAATGCATGGGAAATAAGAGCATGACAGTTTATATAGGTTACGTGAACATATGCTGACTATATGATTCCCAATATTATTCCTAGTGTATATTTTTAATAACCATTTAAGAAATGTACATATTTGATTATTGTCATAGCTACTTTTTCTTAGCCTTAGCAAAGCACTAGGATGAAGGTAATTTATAAAATGAAGCATTTCATTGTGGGGCTCATGGTTTCAGAGTATTAGAGTCTATGACTAGCATGGCAGGGAGCATAGCACCAGTCAGTCAGACATGGTACTGGAGAAGGAGCTGAGAGCTTACATCATAATCTGCAAGAAGAAGGGAGAGAGGGAAGGAGAGACAGACAGAGAACTAGAGGGGGAGAGACAGGCAGAAACAAAGAGATAGAGAGGGAGGAGTAGGGGGAGGGGGAGGGAGGGAGAGAGAGAGAGAGAGAGAGAGAGAGAGAGAGAGAGAGAGAGAGAGAGAGAGAGAGAGCAAGCGCTAACCAGGAACATCATGGGCTTTTGGAGCCTCAAAACCCACCCCCAGTGACACACCTTCCCCAAGGACACACCTCTTAATCCCTCTCAAACAGTTTTACCAACAGTGGGAAACATAGTGAAATAAATGAGTCTGTAGGGTCAAGATCAAAACAAGTAGTGAAAACACATGCTACTGTTGAAAAGATTATAAAGACAACATCAAAGACAGATAGCATGTCCAGAAGAAAACTTTTTGTTGGTAAAATGTTTTCTTTAAATGGTACTGTTAAATGATGTCAGTGATCTCACCACAATGATCTGTATAACAACACAGATCTTCATCCCTGTGAGAAGAGCATGAGCCATGCTGGATTTGTGTGTGGATGGTATTTGCACACATCCCAGCTTCTGTGTAAGCAAGGACAGAACTCCCCTGTAATTGAGCACAATTACTAATGTTTGGGGTGTCACATTTCAACATATACGCAGAGCAAGTACGTGGTGATATTTTGTGTATCCTCTAAGAATAAAAGATTGCCTAAAGATCAGAGGGCAGAACCAGCCACAGAGTTAGCCCTAGAAGTCAGGCAATGGGAACATACACTTTTAATCTCAGCACTAGGAAGGTAGAGACAGGGGTGATAAATGGATAGGTAGAGAAAGAAATATGATGCAGGAGGAGACAGGAGTTCAAAAATTCTCTATCTTCCCCTTTTGGCTGAGGACTCCAAGGCATTCAGTCTGAGGATTTGTGGAAACAGGATCTTCTCCTTTCAGCCTGAGGATTCAGTAGTGGTGAGAAGTTTCTCTAATGTCTTGTTCCTTTGCTTCTCTGATCTTTAAACCTTTACCCCAATATCTGGATCCCAGTTTTTATAAGACCAATTAGAATTCATGCAACCAAGTAGACAAAATAATGCCAAAACTCCAGTGAATTTCCACCAAACACCTGGAAATGCAGAAGAGAGAATTGTATTGATACTGGAAAAATTGTTATCTTCTAAGGTGCAATATATACAGTAGAATGTGCTAAGATCATTAGCTATGTCTAAAACAACAACAGAAACACACACAAAGGCTATCTATGAAAGTCAATCTAGGCATCACTCATTGAAAGGGGACCAGGTGATGATCAATAATGTTCCTTGACTTATTATACTGACAGAGCAGAGAGCTAAAGAATTCTAGGATAATAATGGTCATGACCATGCTGTCAGCTGCATGGACTTAGACATATGTGACTGCCAAATACTTGGAATGAGTCCTGTGTAACTGCAAAACTAAATTTGAAATAATTGAAATTTAAATACATACATATATAAAGGAGTTTTGCTATTAACCACATTTCTAGAAACAGCAGTTTGAGGAGAGTGAAATCAAAGCTAAGGAGAGTCCATATATTTGTCATGTTGTGTGAGTGCTCCTTGGCCAGCTCCCCTTGTTCTCCAAGAGAGAAGAGCTGATACCATGTCTAACAAACTAAAAAATTTATTACACTGATAACACGACTAGAGACAGTTTTCATAATGTCATTGACCTAGATATAGTCAATAGCTAGTACAGTCTGTTTTGAATACCTAAGAATAATTTGACAATTGTTTTTAAGGTGAGAATAAAATTTGAAGATTTTTTGAAAGGTCAAATTTTAGTATTAATGGCTTCTTAATAAAATTCAATGTTTCCTTATTCATTTTCATCTGTTTGACATAGAATTGACAACGGATTCTTGAGCTGTGTAATTTTCATATAAAATAATAAATTCTACCATTACCTAAAGGCTACACATGAAGGAAGGAACAAGTTCTTCAGTGCAGACTTTAATCCTTTCTGGAAAACAGCTTTGGAACAAGAACTATATATTTTCACTCTGACAATGATCTGTACCCTATTCCCCAATTTCAGCCCATCTGCTCTTCAGAAGGGGGCTATTATAGTAAACTTTGGGGCCTATGTCTAGGTGTGAACATACCATTGTCCACTAAGAGGTACATAGGGTCTGGGGAGTTGGTTCAGCAGTTCAGAGCAACTGCCCTGGGTTCAATTTCCAGAAATTACATGACTGTTCACAAGCATCTCCTACTCTGTTTCCAGAAAGAATAGCTATTCCCTTCTGGCCTCTGTGGGCACCAGGCACATATATAGTATACAGGCACATGTGCAAACAAAACACCTGTACCCATAAAGTAAAATAATAAATTGTTCATGAAATTATGTTTTAAAATATTTAATCTAAATCAAGTTAAACAGATCCATACCCTGACCAAGGGACCACCCCTCTGGAAGGCAGGCACACATCCCTAGAAGCACGAGTTCACCTGTGCCATGCTGAAGATGTAAGTGGAATAAATGCTTCTTCAGTGAGATAATGTACCTTTTCCTCCCCAGAATTCCTGCCCCCAATGCAGCTTCATAGCCATGCTGCTTCCTAATCTGTCAGCTTTTCCGAACTGCTTAGAAAAGTATTTGTTCCAATTTATTTTCTTTTTCTCTGTTCCTAGTGCATTTTCCCTGACACTTGGTGCTTCACTATTCCTGAAGCCTCCCTTCTGGTGATGTTGCCTGCTACCACCTCAAGTCTGGCATCTATGCCAGCATACCTCAAGCTATATGGCTGTTTTTCCTTCTCTCCTCTCTTCCACACTGGGCATTGCTGAGATTTACAGATTACCTACCCTAGGGTGTTTTGCTTTTTAAAGGTAATAAAATTGTCCTTGATCTAAAAAGCATAAATAAATAAATAAATAAATAAATAAATAAATAAATAAATAAATAACTGAATGAATGAATGAATGAATGAATGAATGAATGAATGAATAAATAAATAAATAAATAAATAAATAAATAAATAAATAAATAAATAAATAAACAAATAGCTAAGTTCTACTACCCTATGAAGAAAAGGTTAGAAAACCTTCCATTTCTACCAAGTTATAACACTTAAATCCAAAGTTCACAGTGTGATACACTATTTTTACTTGATCTGCCCCCAAAATAACCTTTCATGAGCTATATGAATTATTGCCTAAGATTTAATGGCATAGGATAATTTGAATGTCCATAGAACAGAAAGCTGAGAATAGCTCTTCATTCTTCTTTCCAAGCTGTTTCTGGTAATTAATGCCTTTACTAAACAGAACTTGAGTTTGTACTCATCCTTGGACACATTATCTATGTCTAACATATGTTTGTGATAATACATATGAAATTAATACTAGCTTCTTTTAAATTGTTTTTAAACTATAATTACCACAAAAGCCTTTTTTTTAAAAAAAAAATGTAGTAAAATGTAGTTAACTAGCCATCCAATAGGTTTATCAAAATTATGAGAAATGTTCATTTGTTATGCACAAACATAAGGAACAAGATTTAGTTTTAACCTACTAACCTCTTATAGTTACAAAATATTCTAAATCTTTTTCTCAAATGTGTTTGTAAGTTAACATTCTGGTTTGATCATTTTCTCCCCATTCCTTATCTCTACTCTGTACCTTTCCGAGCAAGATAACCAGTATTTCCTCAACTTTGAAGTGCTGATCTGAAAAAGAAACAAATAGACCCTGTGTTCCCCCTTATACCAATCCTTAAAGGCTAAGAAGCAAATTGGTGGTGATTGAGTCAGGTAGCAGGTGAGGTACCACTGTTTGCCCTTACAGAAAACTTGTAGATACTTAACTGTTTAAATGTTTCTTCATGTATGTATCAATGTCAGCAAATAAGGAAGTATATTGCTGTGTCTGATGGACATAAAAATCAAGAGAAGTGAGCATATTTGCTACTATTCTGAGGTGCTTCTGCATCTGATGTCTTCAAATTATTTTTGACCTGGGATTTCCATTTCCACATTGATTCTTCCAAATTGAGTAGTGTGCTCGTAGGCAGCCTGCTTTCACCAAGCCTCTACCAAATCCAGGAAGAGTAAATGAGTTGTCTGAATATTGAATGTGAGTCCACATGAAATGATCTGATACAATTCTAAACCAACACTCGGGCCTACACAGAAGGGCTAATCTAGTTCTGGGTAAAAACGATGCAAAAGACAGCATCGGTAAAAGAGCACGGGAAAATAAACCCACTCCTGCCAACAGTCACTTTAGAGGAGAAATGACAAGCACATTCACACTACACGGCTTTGATGGATTAGAGTTTCACAGATTATTATCCTTGGGAACATGTACATTTTAATAAGCAACAAAGCCCAAATCAGAAGGAAAGTAATAAAGGCAAGATTTCAGGCACCTAGACAGGCTTATGACAGAGACTATTGGAATCTGGGGCTTCCTGGAATCCATCAGACTAGACAAGCAGACCTCCTTGGTGCACACACCTGCGTCTTGATGAACAAGAATGTGAATAAGATGCATAAAGAAAGATGCCCATTTACTTTATAATAACATCGCTTTTAGAACTTATTTCTACTGTTAAATCCAGTACAACCAATATTTCATTTTTAACTGAAGCTTAAAAATTACTTCTACAACAAGGAAGGTATAAACTAAAAATTTCAAAACTTAAAATTTCCAGCATCTGCAATCAAGTTTTACGTTTTTTTAATCCATGCAGAACAAGGTATTTGTAGAGTAAAGCAGGTGATTTCATTCATATTCATGAGCTGTGTATTTAAGCAATCAGTCTTATGCATAATTATTCACCCTGGATGAAAAGCTGTGCATAGCTTCCCTGAGGATATATGTATATTTTGCCCAAATTTAAAACCAATCAGAATTTTTAAAAAATTCCATTTCCAACTTAATTTCTCCCATCCAATGAGATATGAGCCATGCTGAGAGTGTGAAATCAGTTCTTGGGATCTGATGGTAAAAAAAAGGGGGGCAGTTTCACAGAAAGGAGGAACTTCTACTTTTTACCATTAAAATGGCCCAAACATAAGTGTTAACATGGTCATTTTAAGAGTGGCAGCCCCTGTTCTCAAAGATCAATATTCTACCTGTATTACTGGCAACACAGATGCCCTGAAACCCTCAGAGCTTCTGGAACTCATCTGAATATGACTTATCTGTATCCCCCAAATCTGACCACAGTTTCTAGAGGCAATTGGTCACCACCATACTGCTATCAAAAGTCCTCTGAAGCAAAATTGGATACTTAGATCTTTGTCCAATCTCTGGAAGAAGGCCCTCTAGAACTTGTTGACACACTCCATTGATGTTCTAATAATTCATAAAGAAATACTATTCCCCAGAACATTTCAAAATAGTATGGATCTAAAGAGCCAAAATTTCATAATCTTCATTTGAATATTTCTTGCATTCTGTGTGGCAAACTCCCAGCCTGTTCTGAACACTATGAAACTGAGCGTAAATGAAATAAATGCCTTTCCTACATTATACTGAGGCTATCCCTCAGTGTGTACCAGCTCTCCAGTAAGGCTATCCCATCCCTCAATAAAGCTGTTTTATGCCTCAGTGTTTATCACATTCCCAGTGAGACTATCCTATGCCTCAGTGTGCTGTGGGATAATGCTCTGGTACATTGTAGAGATTGGTCACTTGAATTGGTTTCAAAACATGCTGATTGGCCAATAGCCAGATAGGAAGTAAAGGCAGGGTAACCAGACTCTGAGAATTCTGAAAAAAGGAGCAGTGTTATGAGTCATCAGCCAGAATCCGAGGAAGCAAGATGAGAATGCTGTGCTGAGAGAAGATATCAAGCCAAGTGGCTAGACATAAAAAAAAAAAAAAAAAAAAAAAAAAAAAAAAAAAAAAATGTGAGTTAATTTAAGTTGTAAGACCTAGATAGTAATAAGCCTAAGCAATAGGCCAAAGAGTTTATAATTAATATAAATCTGTATATTTATTTGGGACTGATGGCTGTGAGCTGAACAGGAACTTTCACCTACATCAGTGTGTACGACATCCTCAATGAGGTTATCCTGTAACTCTGTGTATACCACCTCCTCAATGAGACTATTTTTTCCTTCAATGTGTATAATCTCGCCAATGTGTTGAAACTGCTCCACCTTCAGCTTTCTCCCAGTGATACTTTTCTGTTGTCATCATTCTCATAAACAATGCAATTCAATTTTTTTGAATTCTTGTCTAGATTCCACATCAAGTGACCTTTCACTGATTCTAAGGTACATGTCTTTCCTATTGACAGCAGCCACATTTTTTTCACTTAGAATGAAGGTGTTTCTTGACGATAACAAAACAAAAAGCTGTGAGATAAGCACTGTATTTGGAATTCAAAATAAAAATTTTAGAAAGATTAGTAGTTAAATAATGTAGGCTATTCATTTTTTTTCTGATTGAACTGTTAAATACTCTTGCAATCAGCCCATAAACTTCTACATTCTCCAATTCCACGAAATCTAATCTTCATAATGTTGAGTACTTATTTCATAAAATGTAGAGAGTATGTTTATTTTCAGAATAATGAGGTTCTAAGTCCTTTGGTTTAGATACAGAGTTTTTCAGAGTTCAAACTATGTCATCAACAATTTAAGTTTTCCCCTCACTCACCATGATACAGGACATCAGGACAAGCCATTAATCTAATGATTTTGCCTTTCCTTCTTTTGATCTTGGTTAGATTACACTGCTTCCTTCTTTACAATGTTTAATTTCTGCCTTATCAGGCATTAAGTACATGTTGGAGGTAAGCTTTTTTGTTGTGAATTCTGACATCACTGTCATTTATTCATTTATATCTATCTCCCACCTCTGCCAATACAGTGAAGATTCTATTAATAAAATTGTTTCACACTTGATCATCTTCAGTTGTCCATGTCACATAGCATGTAAACCAGATCATACACTCAATTTGTTGATTGCATAGGGAAAAAAAGCTATTTTATTAGCAATAAATCCATGAGATGATATAAAAGGTGATAGAAAACATTTGTTTTCTACTAATTTCCATTATGGAATTAAACATGTGCTCCCATGGGGCAATAAAAAAATAATTGTAATGGCCTGGCTTGGTCCTAGAAACCTGACTGAGAAAATATGGAAATGAAATGAGATGCCACAGAAAGAACACACAATCAGAAAAGCTGTGAGTAGATGACCTGTACTTGTTTGGATGGTAAACACCTACCACAGCAACCTCAAACTCAGCAAGTTTTTTATACACCACATGAGGAAGAAGGCTGCTGCTCAGTGAATGCCTTTGTAGGGGCAGAAATCTCAATCTGTAAATGTCAGAGGAGAAAGAGCTAAGGTGGATGTTCTGCACATGTATGTCCACAGTCATATTTAAAGCAGAGGAAGGCTTTGCCATTTCCCTGAGCCTGACCCAGGGAAGGCATTGCCATGGGCCTGGGGTATTAGCTTCCTTGACATGGTTATGCTCATGTCAACAACACACATTTACCGAAGACTTTACCTCCCCCTACATAATATACTCAGGAAGAAACTTGGGCAAACACAATGCTCCTTGAAACCTAATCATCCGATACCAAACAGAAAAGCCAAGGGACTGTCAGCTATCCTTAGCTACCTTCCTGTCTAACAATTTTAAAAGCATTTGAAGAGTGAAAAAACAGTTCATGAAACAGAGCCTTCACTCCAGTCTTAAATCTACCTCATGTATAAACTGTTCCTTTAAGCCTAATCTCAACTGTGGGGCATTTCACCTGTGGGGCAGGCTAGAGACACCCTGTGCTCTCTCATCCTATTTGTCAAAATCAATGCTGATACACTCAGATATGAGGTACAAATAAATGATCAAATAGACAAATTAAATGAGGTTTATAGAATAAATGTATTTTCTATATGATTATGAGTAGGCTGGTTTTCCATCTGTGCTCTCCACTCTGTGTTTCCAACTTGCATATTTAGTTGTCTGTCTTGTTCAGCATGAAAATGTGCTTTCCAGATACTATCTTAAGAACAGACATGTTGCAAATTGGATAAATTAAGTATATTTAAAAAATAAAAGGCCAGTTTTTGGTGGTACATGCCAGTGGGATATTATCAAGGGGCAGACACTAAAAAATACTGAGTTCAGATCAGCCTGGGCTACACCTTTGGGACTGGAGAGATGACAGCTCAGTGCTTAATAGTGTATAGTGATTTCTTACAAAGAACATGAATTTTATTCCCAGGACTCATATGAGGTGACTCACAGACACCTGGGAATAAGACCCACAGACCCACAGAGATACAAAGATGCTTACATTAATTTTAGGCTGATTGGCCTAAGGCCCAGGCATATAATTTGCTAATTCTTTACCCTTAAATGAACCCATGATTCTATATCCTGTTCAGCCATGGAGCTCGGTACCTTTTCTCAGAGCAGTATGGTTGTCCTCTGCATCTTCTGGCTAGTCTGGCAACTCTGGAGTTTCTGTGGCATTTCTGCTCTGTTCTTCCTGTTTCCAGAATTTTCTTAGTCTGGTAGCCCACCCACACTTCTTGTCTGTCTTTGACCAATCAGCACTTTTTATTAAACCAGTGGGTGGGACAATTATTTACAATGGAACAACATAATCCCCCTACAAGTGACTACACCAATAATGTAGAGGAATGGGAGGGTGAACATCTGGCTTCTGGGTTCCAATTTTGGGACAGCTTGACAAGTCACCCATAAACCATAGCTACCTTCCAGCTGGAAAAATTACTGATCCTATTTCTCCATCTCCCTTCAACAGCCATTGTTGCCTTATACATGACATACAAATAAATCTCTCAGTTCAGAGCAGTCAGACTTCAACTAATATATGTAATGACAAAGAATTCCCACTATAAAACTGGATTCTGAAGCTGAATCATTATCACAATTGTGATAGAAAAGTTGTACAGAAGCATCAGTGCTAAGTAGATTTCCAGTTTGGAAAACAAAAATAGCCACATTAGAAGAAACTACATCTCCATATGCTACAACATACAATGTGCAAATGAAGCAAGTGATATTGGCACAAGGATATTCATTATAGCTACTTACTTATACTATTCAATCAAATTTTATGCTGCCATATGCTCATACTCAAATTCAGCTACTCCATTTCCATTTAACAATGTATTGACAGGTATAACATCATTATGTCTACTAAATGAATCTATTCCAGAGGGATAAACTGATAACTCCCCATACTGGTCCTGTTATGGAGTACCTTACTTCCTAGAATCCCACTCAGAACTAGGGTCTCTATGTTACTGTAATGTGTTTAATGAGAATGACCTCACATTCTCATAGATTTGAGTGACTTGTCCCCAGTTGGTGGAACTGTTTAGGAAGATTAGAAGACATTGCCTTGTTGTTTGAGGTTATGACTGAAGGGTTGGATTTAAGGTTTCATTTCCAGTCTTTCTTTGTCTCCAACTTTCATGTAAGGTGTGAGCTCTCAGCTATTGTTTCAAGTCATGCCTGCTTGCTGCGGCCATGTGCCCTGTCATAAGGATCATGCACTCATTCTCTGAAATTATAAATTAGGCCCACAATTAAATGTTCCTTTTTTAAGTTGCCTTGATCATTGAGTCTCTTCACAGCAATAGAAAAAACTAAGGTATCAGCTATAAATCTAATAGAGTAGTAATATACAAAGAACAGAGGAAACAAAGAATCAAGAAAAAAGATGAATTATTTTTAAAAGGCCAATGAATCTCAACAGAGTTCTAAAAATTTTTTAACTTTACAGAAGTTCATTGAGATATAGAGATTTGGAATCTGGTTAATTTAGATTTATTAGGTTTTTTTTTAATGTATAAGGGTTTTTCATAACAATGGTTTAATAAAAATGACTATAAAGTATGTTTAAAAACGTCCAACTCTCTTAACAGTCAGAGATGTACAAATAAGTCTGTGCTGAGACCCCAGTCTGAATTGCTAAGATCAAGGAAACAACTGGTGGAAATGCCATCAGGGACAGGGAGAAGGGAAATCTATTTCAGCTGGTAAGATGGAAACTGGGTTCAGTCACTCTGGAAATCCCTGTGTAAAACTCTCAAAAACAAAGCGCTAGAAACAGAGCTACCAAGTAACTGAGACACACCTTCCTTGGGAATATCTCCAGCTTCTGTTTGTTTTTCTTGTTATGGAAGCTCCTTATGTAGCTAGCACTTGTGTATATCAACCCTCCTTATACACCAGGGAGGTTTAGCAATAACCAGTAAATCAGTCTAACAACACTGAGAACCCATTATATCCTAGATAGAGACAGCATTAAATTTGTTTCCCGAATACAGAATAAAAATTCACTGCACTGATAGAACAGGATAGGTATGAGGTTCTATCTATAATAGTTATTTAAATATTTAGAAAATCTGAGTTCAAGTTTCCTTGAGTTTTGTTATCTCTGAAGTCTTTGGAGGGTAAATATATCCCTAATTTTTAAATTATTGACTTTAAATGTCATTGTATTGCTTTCATACTTTAGGGATGTTTTTCATTGAATAATATTCATGGTTGTTGTTTATTTCTTTTGTTTTAAAGTTAATATTATAAATAGGCTTTGATGTATGTCACCAAAAGCTAATTTATAATTCATTGTTGTTCATTTATTGTCTTTTCTTCTTGGTCATTTTAAACTAGGCTCATTCTCTTTCCATCTTATCAATTTGGATGTAATTGTCTAGAAGTGATTTCTTTGAATTACTTAGACCTAATAGTCTTCTAATACCTCTGTTTGGAATGCAGGACATATGTACTCCATCTACTGGGATTGTGGCAAGTAGACTTTCCTCCTGTGGCATTCCCTTACCTAAAGACAGTAACAATGTTGTATCTCTTTCCCATAGATGCTCACCTCCAATGATCTTCACAAATGTTTGTGTATAAGTCTGGAAATGTATTCAAGATCCATATCCATTTATACATACAGATCCTATGAGTCTTTTGACATAGGCTTCAGCAAAACTAAATTCTTTCCTATAGTCTATCTTTTTTTACTTGGACTCCCCTGAGTGTATGTACCCCAAAGACTCCCAAATTAACTGACCAATGCTTATCAAAGAAACTAACCTAATATAGATGGCACTAAGCAAATTTTGTAAAAACCAGAGATAGTTGGAACTGTATATATAGATCATATACTTCCTGACTTGCTGAGAAGTGTTTCAGTTGCTTTGGGTAGATACAAGATGCCCTCTGACATAACTTGTTAACCCACTGTGTTAATGGTTTCAGCAGTTATTCCATGTAATGATATATTTTTGAAAAGAAAAGGGATTTGCTACCATAATAAACCCAAGAACTGAGTAATATGAGGGCAGTATTTGTCACTGGAAAGATGCTAGCCTTAGAAAAACTAATAAAAGTCTGAGTATAATTAATCAATAATTAAAAGTTGTTATAAAAAACAATGATAGAATATAGAGAAATGATGGATTGGTTGAGGACTTAATAAGAAGAGATTATCTACAAAGAAAGTCTATGTTTGAGCCAAGATAGGGCTCTTATATCAGTAGCAATGTCCAAGGTGAACTTTGACACATAACATAAGGACAACTTGTTTAAAATGATTAGCAATCTCAAATTCCCACATTCTCCCATCCTGTTTGGCACTTATGTGGCCTTTAATTCAGAAAACGCTATGTAAACTCTCAACTCTGCCTCACTGTCTAGTCAATGATTACTCTAGGGTTAAAGTTGTAGAAACTAGCTGAAGATACGCTGTTCTTCATATGGAAAGAATGAGTTTTCAAATATCCATGCATTTAGGGCATCTGCAAAGCCAGTGACCATGAAGAGCACAGTGCTTCGTTAAAGGGCAGTTAAAAGCAAACATTAAGCTGTAGTTCTTCTGTCCCTCTCCTTGGATAGAAATTGATCTGAAAATGATAAAATAATAATAACAGAATATAGTGAACAAAAGAATTTCAAGAACAGACAAATGGCAAGCTCTAGGGAATACACCATATGACACCAGAACATTTATCAAAGGACTGCATTTCAGAGGAACCCCTAAAGGATACATCATCTACCAAAGCAAAATGAAGCACATCAATGCGTTCCACTTCTGTTCAGATTGAGAAAAGCTGACCTCCTTCTTAACAATAACGAAAAGTTGAATAATTAACAAAGCCATAACATTTTTTTTTGGCCTATACTAGATAGATAAGAAGTGAACTGAATTTCAAAGATTGGCAATTTCCTCTGAGAAGAGATGGTGCATGTATATTCATTTGCCCTCAGCAGAGAATGAAAAGAGGAAGCTTGAGTCATAACAAGAAGAGCAGAAACACTGACATGCGAATAAACCTTTGAAGCAGAGTTTGGGGTGCCATGAGAGCTTGGCAGCCCTGAAAGCTTCCTGTGCAAGACTTTCTCCCTGTAAGGTCTTTTCTATGTGCTTTGTAGGATGCCCACAAAAAGATTGGAAATATGATTTGAAGAGAACATCCTGTGTTGAACCCTGCTGGAGGTAAATGGCTGCCACTGGAACACAGATGTGAAGATATTTTGATCCTGGAATAAGAAAAGCACAGAAGAATCTTTCACGATAAAGTCACTAGCAAAGACAAGTTGCTTAAGTGTGAGGAGAGCAAAGGAATTCTGTTTTGTTTTGTTTTTGTGGTTTTTTTTTTTTTTTTTTTTTTTTTTTTTGCTTCTGACTGAGCTGCAATGAACTCAGCGGAGCTCAGAATCAAAGCTATTGGAAAACATAGGCACATCTGCTGCAGTGGTGAGGAGATGCTCTCAAGAGCAAGACCTACATAGATACAAGGGAGTTAGGAAGGCATGAGGACAAGGATGTTAGAAAACCCCACCCATAGGGATGGAATGGCCAAAGACTGAGAATGGAGTGGGGAAACAGAGAACGCTGCCCTCTGTTCATGCCAGTGGCTGGACTATTGTGCAGGGCCAGCATGTAGGAGGAAGGGTACTCAGTGGTGCACACACGGGAACACAGCTGAGAAGAAACAGAAACAGTTTGGTTTCATGGGACACACTGTCAGAACAAAGGGAGCAGTCTTTTACTACTGCCATGCATGGATGGTTATGATGGTTATAAAATTATAACTCCCTGTTATGTTCTCAACTCCACCCACTACAAAAAACTACATGTGGGTCATTTCCATGTGTAAATATACTTTACCCCAGACACTAATAATCTTTCACATACCACATAAATCATTTCTATTCACACACACATATATAGTTAAAGAAAAAAATGAAAGAAAACTATAAAGAAAGAAATGAGGGCTATAGCTGTATCTTAGTTGAAACATACATACATACATACACACACACACACACACACACACACACACATATATATATTCAGGAAGATTTAAGTTTATCAAGGAATCTGTCTTAAGGAAATAATATCCAAAGCATTGTTGAACACAGAAGAATAAGTAGAACAGAATATGTTAAGTATTCCTCTAGTCTCCACAGAGGGAGGAATGGACATATGCACCCAGAATAAAAATGTAAAACACACACACACACACACACACACACACACACACACACACACACACACACACACTTGCAAGATTCATGCATTTTCCCTTCTGGAAAATGTAAGTAACATGTATTAAAGGTGCAATATCTCAGGAGTCAGAAATCATAAAAATGGAAATGAAAACCCAAAAGTAATATCAAAGATAAATGATTCTTTCATTATTGAGAAGACTGTATGTATTTGATGAAAGGATCCATTGGATTTGAAAAGAGATTAGTAAAAGTTTCCTAAACTTAAACACAAGTGAACATAATGAAAAAGAATACTCAAAGTTGTGCCATGGTATCAAATAGTCTAAGATATATGTAAATAAAATTTAAACAATGACTATACAAGAAAACAGGTATTTTAAGAAATAACTACCAGGATTGAAGAGATGCCTTAGTGGTCAAGAGCACTGTTTACTCTTCCAGAAACCTGGGTTCAACTCCCAGAACTCTTGTGGTGGCTCACACTATCTATAACTCCATTCTCAGAGGACTTTTTAACTCCCTTCTGGTCTCCACAGATGCCA
Source organism: Phyllotis vaccarum (assembly GCA_033318265.1). Taxonomy (NCBI): domain Eukaryota; kingdom Metazoa; phylum Chordata; class Mammalia; order Rodentia; family Cricetidae; genus Phyllotis; species Phyllotis vaccarum. The sequence continues at coordinate 151,509,752 of JARWLC010000001.1, read as the reverse complement.
CACACACACACACACACACACACACACACACACACACACACACACACACACACACTCAAACACACACACACACACGGTGCAAAGATATACACGCAGATAAAGCACTTCTGACACTACGAAAAAAGTAAATATAATTTTAAAAAGAATGATCAATTTATGTTTCAGAATAAAGAAGAAAATTCTACATAACACAGAATTTTAGAAAGTCAAAAGAAGCAACATGTTCATGTACACATGTGCACGAACACAGACATAGTCAAACACACACACACACACACACACACACACACACACACACACACACACACACACACATACATACTAACACAGGGTACTCTAATGGCTGCAGACAAAAAATAAAGAAACAAAGATTTAAATCAGTCAAAAGAGCATATGTGGAAAGACTAAAAGTTATAGAGTCATTACAAAACACAGGTACATATCTTAAAAGTAGCATTCTTTTCAAACAGTTCAACATTATGAACCCAGAATTTCTAGATGTGCATATATTTAATGACAGATAAAGCTATAACATATACAAATCTAAGCCCAACAAATAGTTCAAGGAAGTTGAGATTTACAATTATGGCTGCAGGTTTAAGTTCCCTTTCCAATAATTACAGGATAATTAATGAAAAATCAGGAGATGTTGAAAATTCAAGTAACACTTTCAGCCAAACGATACTCAAAAAGCAAACAAACCTGACAATATGTGGTGGTACATTCAACAAAAATAGCCTGAAATATCAATATCAATATATATATAATGAGAAGACAGAAGTTCTTCCCATTTGCCTTTGTACCCAGTAAGTTTGAAGGCTTGTGAATATAGGATCTACCCCATTCAACATAAGAGTTGGCTAGGTAAAACCTGACTATAGTTTTGTTCCCCATTTCTCTGATATTTCAGCTTTTTCTGGTCTCGGTGTCATTACAATACCTAATATAATTTGGGCAATAGCTGGTACTCAACTTTTGGGGCACAAATTTCGCAAAAAGCCACTTATTGGCCAGAGTGGTCAGGTTTACAACATGACTGGCGAGGTTTTCCATTTAGAGTTGGTCTACAGTCAGCTCTGATTTTTATACACATCCTGCCACATGTGTTTCTTCTCCACAATCACCAAGTTGATGTTTTGGGACAGTAGCTTTCCTCTTCTAGTGGATTGTGGTTATTTTATGGACCCTGTGCTTATACTGATATCACACTAAGTAGCTTCCCCCCTTCATAATCATCTAATCATCACTAACAGTAAATTAAGTGAATCAATTGAGATTTCTTAAAAAGGTGAAGTTAGTTTATGAAACAAAGAGAGTTATTTTCTCACACTAAAAACCAGGAAACATTAACATGGAAGGAATTTGATCTTTCTCTAGACAATTTGAAAGCAAAATCATTAAAGGACAGGATAAATAATGTAGAAGGGATTATTGTAATGTCTATAATAAATATTATTTGTTTGAGTATATCTGTGTTTTATCAATAAAAAGTTAGTTAATATAAATACTAAGATGAAAGTCTCAGGAAAGCTTGCTAAAACAGATCACAAAGATATCCATACCCAGGCAGAAGAATTTAAAGGAGAACCAATCTCAACACTGCCTTATAAGATTACAGAGAAATATCCTAAGTCTTTCAAACAATCAAAATTAATATATTCATTAACCTTATAGGAATTGTTAAGTAACAGACACTGTACAAGAGCTGAATGAACTCCTGTACAAATGTTAGATTTATGGAGATTCAAAGAAGCAATAGTCACATATGGCATACATTCAAGATTTGTAAATTAAATGTTAAGTTCTTGGTCAACTTGTAATAAAATTATCCCTAAAGATTGATAGATATAGTTACAGTAGTCTTGGAGGCTGGACCTTAATTACAATGAAGGACCTGGTGTAAAAATAAAGTTAAAATCATAGAGCAAAACAGTAGAGATACAAGATTTGAAATATCACAAGGCCAACTTCTTGGGGAGGAAGATTATGCTAACACAGAAAGGCAATTTTTATATTATGACCAGACCCTGGCATTATGTAGAATGACAGCTTTGAATGCTGCAGATAGAGTTGAAGAAGTAGGAAAGAAAATTTAATTCTTTACTAAAGTTATCCAAGTGCCAAAAGAAGCCTTTACAGATTCATATATTTATTTATTTTACAAAAATTGACTTCAGCAATAAATAGAATGGTACTAGATTCAAAATCTAGGCAAATAATAATTAAATCTCTGACTTTTTAAAATGCTAACTCACAATGCAAAAGGATAATTAGTCTATTAAAGGCAAGATCAGCTCTCTTGGAGGACTGAATCAGTAATACAATTAATATGGAATCTTATAACTATGACAATAATTGAGAAGAAAATGTTATTTCTAGAGGTTTGAAGAAAAATCAAAATATCAAATATTAAAGCTGTGGGAAGTGAGGGCCCCTAAAAAGAGACTATAAATAAGGTGTTCCTGGAAGCAACTAATTTTTGCTAAGAATAACACCAAGAGAATGTTGTTCCCTTCTGGAGTATACAGAAGGGGTGGCAAAGGCAGGCATTAGACCAAGAAATACAGATCAACAAGGGACAGACAAGGTAATTTTTTTGCCTTTGCCTTTGGGAAATGCCCTGTGGGGCCTGCTCATATAAAATTCAATACAGTCTTATCCTGTCATTTTAGAGAAAACTCCTTTCCAGAGCAATTAAAGAACTTAATGCTTATAATAAAAAGCCACATTTCTCTGTGTCATAGAAAAGCTATGGAAGGGAGAATAAGAAATCAGGACAAATCCATAAATCAAAATTGATAAAGATTAGAAAGGTAACCTCCCCAAAGTTTGAGTTGGGGAGGAGTTGTGCTTTCGGTTCCACAGGTGAAGAAAAGTTATGGATACCATCAAAATTGATAAAAACTTGGTTTGAATAGGAGATACTTCTTAATAAGGAAAAAATGATGGCTTATCTACCATCATTTGTGACAATTCTTTAAGTGTAGGAAAATCTCACCAAACAAGAGTCAGAACAGGGTTCAGTTTTGGATTTACAGAAAATTATAAATAGCCATGTGCAAGACGTTAAAAGACCTTGGACATCTAGACATTTAAAATAGAAGTGAGGGTTATACAGAAAAACTTTATAAGCAAAGAAAATTGGACTTCTTGGTACTAATATACTCCACAGGGTAAAATCTTACTGCGTAACATCTGTATCTTTTTACTTCAAAGAAAGTTGAAGTCCCAGTTCAACTATCAATTAAAGCTGGCTTTGGAGTTGGAGAGTAGCTTCTTCTCTAAACCCAATCATGCTTATTAAAGGAAAATGCAAAATCTCTGAATCATATCAGAAGTTCCCACCTTATGCAGGATGGAAGAAAAACCAAAATTAAGGGGCTATTCTATTACTACTGATCTCATTATCTTTTGGGTTTATTTTAACTATTAAAAGATTTTCTTAATGTATAAATTTTATGTAAAATTTATAAGAGTAATATATATGTTTTAAATATTTTGTCATATTTTCATATGGAGTTCTAATTAATTTTAGAAATATGCTTTATCTAGCTCCCTATACATTGCTTTATTTATGAATCTCTTATCAATTTTATTCAGTGAACCATGCAGATGCCTAACTGTGATCTTTTAAGTTTTCAAATGGAAGATGAGTACTCACAGCAATGATTTCACATGGACTATAACAACACCACTAGGGTGACAAACACCAATCAGAGATCATCTTTGGACTTCAAATTGCTTAGGAAAATTTCTAGGAAGCTAGTTGAGATGAACCAGCATCACAGACTACTCTATGCAGCACTTAAGACAAGCCTTGCACTTTCCCATTATGCAGAAACTAGTCAATAAATGATACAGCTATCTATTCAAGAATGTGAAAATTAACCAAAATTTGTCTCTTCAGGATACCCTAGAGATGCCATCACCCCCAGATAGCAGGAAGCAAACTTAAGAACAGGACGATGACTATAGTCAAAAGTTTCTGGCCCGACCTGGCCCCAAGGTCTGTACCCACCTACAACTGCTTTGTCCCAAATAATAACACAAATGCTTATATTAATTAAAAACTCTTTGGCTTATGCCTTAGGTTCATTGTCAACTGAACTCAACCCATTTCTATTAACCTATGTAATCTAATCAAATTTTGTTACTTGACAGGTGGCTTTAAGATACTTTTAGATCTTGCTTATTTAGGCAGCCACTTGCAGTCTGTGTGACTTCACCCTCATCCTCCTTTATCTATGCTTGGCTTTTCTGCCTTCCTCTAAGCTGCCTTGCCAGAGGCCAATACAGCATTTTTATTAACAGATGGTAACAAAATATATTCACAGTATACAGAAAGACATTCCACATCAGATACTCACATTCCTAAGAGGCAGGATGGGTGATTTTTTGGTCTTTAGATGGGTTATGGTTAATTGTCATTATTTAGAATGATTGGTTAAAAATTGATATTGGTAATGGTTAGGAAAAAATCTAAAATGATTGGATTCAGGGTTCTTATTTGAAAGAAAGAAAAAGTAGGATATCGATATGATAGGATAAAAGAACAGATTATCAAATCTACTCTGAGAAGAAAAGATAATATGAAAATGGCAGGATATATTGAATCTGCTTTTAGACAGCAATCACGGGTTCTAAATATTTTACATTGGATTTCATTTTTGTATATTATATATTACATATATTAATAGTGTATATTGATATAAAGTTGAGGTTAATTTTTTACTGTACATATATTTCTATGTTTGTTCAGGGTATTATAACTATATAGTTTATATAAAAATACGCTACAGATTGCTAGTACTAGTCCATGACAGTTATTATTACCAACTAATTAGGATATGAAGAAATGCAAGTTAGTAGTTAGAAATTATATACAAACTTTATAGCCATATTAGATATGTTTCCAAGGACACAGATATATTTTAGACAGGTCATCTTCAAACACTTCAGATATCTATAGAATATTACATTTAAGATGTTTTAATAACAGAGATTCCTTTTATTTTTATGATGAGACATGTCTGCTCCTGGCAGCAACAATCTACTTCAGAGATTATGGGCACCAAATAAACACTACATAAAGTTGACTTTTTTGTGGCAGAAGTTAGCCACTGGTCAAGAAAGTGCCCTTACCTTGACTGCTTACCGTATGATATCAGAAATAAACAAGCAAAACACAAGAAAGAAGAGCTGAATTTTGCCAGGACAAGGTAAAAAGGTCTTTAAGAATATCCAGCTTCATAGATAAGTCTGTCAGATATGTTAGGCTTAACTAAAGGAACCTTGCGTTGTTCCAGGCAGCCAGCTGTTAAACCACTTTTCACATTTCTTAGAAGTTACTTGCTTGCAATTGCTATTTACTTAGTTAATATTTTCTTCTTGGGTCTCTGAGGGAGTTGTAGATGAGATATTTATAGTTATATTTTCCTAGTTATAGATTCAGAAAAGAACTAAGTGGTGTAAAGTGTATAAGTTTGAGAGATATCAAAGAATGTTTTTTAGTTGGTAATACAAGTTAGAAAGTGAATTAGATATAATCCTTTGGGCTCACTAAAATAGAATAAATAATAAATTTATTTTCTTTTGTCAATTGTTAAGTGTACTAGACATCACTGTTATAATTACTGCTTGTATATATTATATATAATATTTTTATATTAGTTATAACATTTTGTATTTTTGACACAAGAGGGGATATGCAGTAGAATATTCAATAAAAATAGCCCAAAATATCAGAGGGCAAAGCCAAGCCACAAAGGGAAAATAGTGGTGATTCATGCCTTTAATCCCAGCACTTGGAAGGCAAAGATCCTTTGAATCTCTTTGAGTTCAAGGCAAAACAGAGTCAGGTTTGATGTCACCTACCTTTAATTCTACCTCTAGGAATGTTAAAGGAAGAAATAAACTATCTGGGCAAGAGAAGAAATATAAGACAATAGAAGGCAGAAATTCTTCCCATTACATTTTGTGCTCAGCCAGTCTGAGGACTATTGAATATAGGACTACAAAATTTTACCTGAGGAGTTGGCTGGGTGAGAAGTGGCTGTGGTTTGGTCCCCATCTCTCTGATACTTCAGTTTTTTCACAGTATCCAACTCTGGGTTTTATTACAATACCCAATAGAATTTGTGCAATAACAATAGTTGTAGAATTTGTATTCTCATGATTGCACAAGGAGTATTCAACAAGAACATGGTTGTATTTTGTTTTTACTCTAACAACTAAAGCTTACATGAAGTTCAGAAGGCAGAACTAGCCACTAGTTAACCACAGAGGCCAGACAGTCCTGGCATACACCTTTAATCCCAGCACTTGGGAGGAGGAAGCAGGAAGATCAGGATACACAAGATTGCATCTATCTAAAAGAGAAACAGAACTAAGATGAGGTGGTGGCTCATTCCTTTAATCCTAGTACTTGACATTTTATGCCTTTGATCCCAGGACATGGGAGGCTCCACCTTTAATCCCAGCACTAAAGAAATGGAGTCAAGAAGTAATATGGCTTGGCAGAAAGAGAAATAAAAGGTGGGGGGAGACAGGAGCTTGCCCTCTTCAGTCTAAAATGATATATAAGAAAGAGGTAGCTGTGGCTGGCTCCTTTGTCTCTCTGATCTTTCCCCAATATCTGGCTCCAGGTTTTTATTATTATAACCATTTAGGATTCATGTGACACAGAAATAAACAAATTCTGAATCAACTAGAAAGTTCTGACCATTCAGAAGATAAAACAATATACACAGATGTATACCTAAAAAAAAGTGATATGTAGAAAATTTCTAAACAGTTGATAAATAAGATACAATATAAAACAATATAGTTTTAAGTAAAGTGTGTGTTGAATGCCTTATAGGTACAGTTAGAAAACAACAGAAATACAATGAAAACAAATCTATACATTAGTTTTTAAACATTTAACCCCAAAAGTGTTTTCAGAAAGTATTACAACGGCTAATACTTAAATTAGTTAGCAAGAATATTTCATATCGGTAAAATACATCTCTTTAAGAGCTAGAGAGTAAGAGAAAATGTGAATAAAAATAAGAAGTAAGAAGAAAACACAGCCAGAGCAGAAAGTGATGAAATAAGAAAAAGACAGAGACTCAGGGAGGCAAAGACAAGTTAGAGACCGAAATTAACCCAAAGGCCATGCAACCTGATTAGGAAAGGAGAAAGAAGACATGAATTATTAATATCACGAGTGATAGGAAGACATCATTGAAGACTCTGCAAATCAAAAAGATAATAATGGAATATGATTGAAAGTTTTATGCTCATAAGTCTAACAATTTAGATGAAATGGAAAGAGTTCTCAAAAGACACAGATAACTTCAATTTATTCAAGAACGTTGTGTGTCCTGAATCACCTTATACCTACTAAGGACAATTAATGTGTTCTGTAAAGTAGTTTTCCAGAAACATTTCCCTGGTGAATTCTCCTAAACATTTAAATAATAAATAATATCAACACTGTGCAAGCTCTAGAAGATATCAAAAAGAAAAAAAACCTGTAAAACTGCACAAAATCAGCATTCCTTTGAGCCTGGAATCAAACAGGCTCATCATCCGCAATAACAATTTATATTTCTCTAAAAGAGAAAGATCACCAAATTTCTAACAAAATGAAAGCAGAGAAAATTTTATAATATAAAAACCATAACCCAAGCATGATATTATCTGAGAATTTGAAATGTTTTCACATTTGAAAACTTAGGATACTGGACTAAAAACTCAAAAAGAAAAATAATAGAATCATATAGGTATTTGTAGGGAAGTCTTATAAACAGGTACATGTATCATGAGGAAAGGCATTTTCTCTATCTTCTACTACATCATTATATTACATGATGCACACTCAGCATAGTAGTAAAAGGCTATGAGGAACCTATGGCTAAAGGCGAGCTCCTTCTTATGATATATTATATTTTTCTGTGAAGTTGCTCTTCATGATCTAGAATAACATTCAAATTTTATCCCAATGTGACTGTGCCAAGCTTCTTGGTTCTCTCTGCTGTATGGCTTCTGGGGAAGGTTTGTTCCTTTATATTGTTGGATTATTTGGGGTTCTAAACATAACTGATTGAATCTCTCTTTTTTCTACATATATATCTGAGAAAGACACACACACACACACACACACACACACACACACACACACACACACACATATATATATATATATATATATATATATATATATATATATATATATATATATAAAATGGGATTTATTAGAGTGACTTACAGGTTATGGTTACAGTCAAAAAATGTAGTTGTTCAGTCCATGAGACCGGATGGCTCAGATGGTCTTTGGTATAATCTCGAAGAAGTAGACTCTATATCATGATGTGAAATGAATTATCAGTAAGAGTGAGCAGGTAAAGAGCAGCACATTTTTCTTCCATGTATTTCATATAAGCTTTCATTATAATTTATCATAAGGTCCATAAGCTGAGAGTCAAAAGTGGACATTCATTCCTCAACAGATCAAGATTTGGTGTGGATCTTTAATTTAATCAATAAAAATCTCTCACAGATGTACCAAGATTCTTTGGTTTTAGTTAACCCTATATGTAGACAAGTTGACAATCAAAAATTGCCATAACAAAGTTGAATTATATATATATCTGAATTTCTATTTGCTTTTATGGATGAGAAATAATCCAAGTTAATCCACAACAGGCAGAAACAGGAAGTTCTTCCTTTTTTTATTGTGTACTTTTTAAAGTATATTCTAAATATATATTTTATATATTTGTCTCATTATCATAAAACAGTGGGTTTCATACTAGGTTTATAATAATTATTTGTTTGAGATAATATCATAAAATACTTCAAAATATTCAACTTCATGTATACTAATCTTCATAGTTGAATAGTTGTGAGCCCAGTTCTTATGACTTTTGTATCTCCTGGCTTCAGCCATATGATCCACATCCATCACCACCACTACTAGCTCTCATACAATATTTGTTTATCATTGTAAGTTCCTTTGAGATAAAAACTAAAAATTCGTTTCTTCTAAAATGGCTGCCATGTGTTTATTCCACACATTTAGACCACTGTTGCAATAAAAATAGTTAATATTTAAATTTTCATGTCTTAATTGAGGGAAAAGAAAGCTATTTATACCAACCATTTTGAGAATTGGTTACAGGCAGTTATAGGTTTTCAGAGAAAAATGTTTTTTTGTACTAGAAAACTCATTTCTGAGCAAGGAGACTTTCTAGATTTTAGATATAGAAACACTCAACTTTATTTTCAAATTTGTTTTGCCAGGGATCTTGGAGGATTTAGCCCAATACCAAGGTCAGTAAGCCTATTAGATGTCTTTCCTGAATCTGTTCCTAGGCTTTGGAGTATGGGTCTTCTGTAAAATTATGAAAGCCTGAAATTAAATTTACTTATATTTAGTATTGCTAAGATTTGGATCCAAGTAATCCCCTAACAAGTTCATATTTTGAACACACATTATAAAATTGGTGGTGCAATTTAGAAGGCCTTGGAATCTCTACATCTTGGACAGAGCTAACAGAAGCAGATCATGGGCTGTGAACCTTTGATGTTTATCTTGAATTCCCACACAACCCACTCTCTGGTCTAACATGCAGCCCCAATCACATTTTTTTTTCCATAAACTGAGTTCCACTATGATGCCTTTCCTACCATGATGAAAATCCACTGAAACTCCAAGTCAGAATTTTATTCTGAAGCTGTTTCTGCTAGATACACTGATATAAAAATTTTTAAAATGATATGGATATAATATACATTTTAATTTTTTTCTTTATACACCTAGTTTTGTTTACTCTTTTTATCATTGCCAGCACTTTACTATATATTTGTAAAAACAGTTCAAAGTATTTTCTACACTGCTGAATTTTCTTAAGGAGAAATATGGTAAGATTCTAGATTTCTTGATTTAAGAAACAAATGTAATGATCATTAACCATGCATGTTTATCTGTTACTTCACTGATTATTATGACTACCAGGGAAATTGATGGCACTAATACAATATCATATATATAAGAATATGTAATTCAAGGGTAACAGTGCTTTGCCCTAGATTCACTATCATAAGAAGAACAGAGCTTTGCTTCAAGTTGAGCTATCTGACTCTAACCTTAATCATTCTATTTATCACACCTCACTATTTATCAGCATGTCTGGAATAATAAGTTTGGTCACCAAATGTTACAATGCTTGGTAAAGTAAGGACAAAATCTACTCTGTATCCCACATAGCTGTTATATTGCTCTTGATTCACTAAACAAAGCCAGTTTGGGAAAAAAGGCATTGCTTGTGTATCCTCAAAACTTAGTATCAGAAGATAGGCTTATAAAAGAAGAACTGAACACAGTGTATAGTACAGCATGAGGATGATGGTCTCAGAGAGAAAATTAATATGAGCACAAGGAGTTATGTAGATCATCCACAGACCTTAGAAATACTAGTTTTCTTTGATTTAAGATGCACATTCTTCCTGATGGTTTTATGGCAAAAGACAAATGTCATAGCTACACTGTTTATATAGTTTAATTAATAAGTTTTAATGTGGTAATACCAGGGCAAAGACACTCTCAACTGCTACATTTATCACTATTAGAAATAAAATAGTTAATAATAATAATATTGACATTAATATTTAATTGAAAATATCATAATTTGAATGCAAAAATAAATTCAGTAAGAATTAGCAGATCATACTGTTAATACTGAATAAAATTGTCTTCGTGTCTCTTTCTCTTTTCTGCTAGAGATGGAACACAGGGTCTCCCACACTCAGCATGTAGTTCATCCACAAGCTTTCTTCCCGTCTTTCTTGAGATGTTAGAAAGTGCAGTTCCTATAAAGTTATGTAAAATTTGAGTCACGCATCTTTCCCTTATCCATCTTTATTTCAAAAACTAAGGTCAACCCTTTAAAGAAACTCACATCCATGTTTGCCTGCAAAGAAACATATAGCTAGCCTAGACATTCTTTCAGTTTAGTTCTTCAAATTACTTGCTGAGCTTGGTTTCAGAATTTTGTTGCTGAATTTCACTTGTCAAGTAACTGATACACACACACACACACACACACACACAAACACACACATGCACACACACACACCACACACACAGTACTTCAATGAATGAAGAAACTAATACTATCATTTTACATGTGGAATTTTATCAGATATGCAAGACTTGACATTCCATAAGAGTTGTGTTGACAGTACTATGTAGACCATGTCTCTCTTAATTCAAAGAAGAAACACAGTAAGAATCTTTACCTATCTTGAACATTGTGACTCTCCCCCACATGTCCTGTGCACAATGCTACACACATAAGGCATTATTGCTGTTACCTTTCTCTAAATTGCAATTTTAAGGGGTACAAGACTAGTGAACTGGTTTGAGCAAAGTGTCTCACTAAACACAGCTCTAGAAGAACTCAGGTGTCTTTCTTTGCACCAGGATCTAAGTTTTAAAATGGCACATGTACTGAGTATAACTGTGAGGGGATGGGAGGATGGGGAGAGCGAGGCTGAGGGCTGGCTGAGAGGGATTGGGAGGGGGAGAGGAGGGGAAACATGGGGATACATTGATGGGGATCACATTATTTAATGAAAATAAAATAAAATAAAATTTAAAAAAGAAAAATAACAGAACTGAGTGGAAAATGGTCCTGGAAATTCCCTGTGGTCCCTTACCTCAGGCATCTTCCCATCTCGATGATGAGGGCAGTGGTTCTGCAGTGGAGTCCAGTAAGATCTTGCTTCATGACCTCATTGGCTTATCATTAAACAAAACTTGCTGCAGGTCTGGTTTACAAATTTCTGCCTATTTTTAATTTTTGTAAGTGATGTGCTATAATAGAAAGTGTACAGATTTTGAATTGATGGAGTCTAGTCTCCGGTGCACTGATTTTAGGAATGTAACTTCTAATAAGCGACAAGCATTCTGGGTGCTTATTTCTTTTGACTTTTTTAATTACACAAAGTAGGGCTGATACAATAATCAAATAAAACAATGTATATTACAGTGCTTTGGACATAATCAATACTCAGCAGTATTAGTTTTCCCTGTCCCTCAGAGCCATGGAACAATATTGATTATGTATTCAGAAGTCAATTAAAATTAATTTAATGATATAGAAATGTGGGCAAGAACAGATGGTCAAACACACAGAAACTTACAATAAATAAATTTATCATCACCGTAGACCTAATGGGATAAAAGGACTCATGTTCCCACACAGATACAAATGTATGTCGGGTTTTCTGGGTGGAGACCACAGCTTCAACAGGAAAGAACAATAGCAGACAAAGTCATCTCCACTCAGGGAGGGAGGTGAAAACAGAATAATTTTCTGAGCATCCCTCTTCATATTTGCTGGTGTCTTGCTGAGGTCATATTTGTTGAGTGGTTCCAAATGAAACATGGGAGTCAAGGAAGCCCAAACAATTGCCACCACATCATCAATGCCCTGGAACCCAGAATAGAAGTGAAGGGTATGAATACATCTTAATGACAAATGAAAACCCCTCAGTTTCAAAGCCTATTTCTATGGCTTTCAGGTTTATTTGCATTGATCATGTTTCACTCTACCAGCTGTCAATAAAGTGGGGAGTCTTTGAAATCAAAGACAATACTTGTTAATGACCCCAGAATTTCCTAAAGTATACACCACTAAACAGACTTCATAGAAAATACAATATACTACATAACATGCATGGGAAAACACCATAGAAGATAAATATGCCTATAGAGCGTCATAATCATTTTGCATAAAATAAATAATAAAAAAAGCACATTTTTCAGTCAAGTTATTTTTTTTTCTGGAAATACCACAAATACATAATGTTAGTATAGGAAATTCAGACTGGTAACTTGCATTTCTCTTGGCCAGTACAAACAATGAGCAGTAAGTACAAACAAATTAAATCTCTGTAGCTGATTCCTGACTGGCTCTTGCTGAGACCTTTATCTTCGCTCCTGATACACTTCAACTTTGTCTGTTAACTACAGTCTGGGTGGCATTAAAATCTTCTACCAAATCTATCTAGGCACCTTGATTGTAATGTGAGTATGCTATAAGCTTCATAGTCATTAGAAGTTCATCTTCTCTTGATTAATTCATATGACACTTTATTTGTATATGTTGGGAAGACTTTATTATTCTTCCCAAGACTCCTAAAGACACCTAGCTCTGACATGAAGGAAGCAACCTTCCAGGTATTCACTTGGCTTTCTTTCATGGTTTCTACCTGACTGTGTTGCTCTGGCCCATTGGAAAACATTACTGTTAAGCTATGCATACACATGCCCAGCTTTTGACTTGAGAGAGCTGAAGTCCAGAAGGACCCACAAGAGTCCTTGGCCCAAGTGACCTATCAAATGAAAGGCCATCTTAGTGACAGCATGTAAGCATCAGCAGTGCCTGCCACACCATAAACTTCAAACGGGATTAACACTACTTCCCATCTTCCTCCCAGATGTTAAAGTTCTCCACGGCTCGATTTAACTTCAAACCATACAATAAAGGAAATCTATGAAACTACAAGTCAAATATAGAGAAGTTTACATGGGATGTAATTGCTATATTTAAAACTGTGTTTACAGAAGTTTAGATAGACATCTGAGTGCTGTGTGAGTAAAGTCTCTGGTGGCTTGGAACCTCATGGGAACTGAGAATAACTAGGTGACTATTTACTCTCATTTTATAGCAAAGAGTAGATAACATCCCATTTCCTGAATGAAATCCAGTTGTTTCATATAATCAGCCTGTCCTAGGACCAAGTGCCATTTTTTCAATACATACCTTAAATAGACTTCAAATCAGTAATACAACCCCCATTCTGACCCTTCAATAGTATTGGTTTATTTCTTACCTATACTTTATGACAATTGAGAGATTTGTAATAAGAAAGTAGATGGACATTAAACTCCCAAATTCTAACAGTTGAAGATTACATTGTTAGCATATTCTCGGACTGTAAGCGAAGTGCTTTCTTGCATGCACAGCAGGGAGATGTGTTGGTTTTCACTCAATTCATGGCCTGTGCCATTGCATTATGAATGATCAATGAGCATCACCATCAGAACAATGTTAACTATGACAATTACAGCACATCAAAAATTCAGCCTTAATTGCTTAGCTCTTAATGAAATACAAATGTTACATTTTAATAATGTTAGAATTGTAGGTCAAGTTGACAAGGCCACACAGAGTCATAGTTATGGTGACTGCAATCTACCTTTTATTCATTGATACCATAGTGTAAAACATGTAAAATATCTGTACCCCAACTTTACAGCTCTCTACCAAAAGCAATATAAGGTTCTACTTCAAATCTTGCCTGACGGTTTTTTTATAGGAAAGTCTTCAATTGGGTGACTGTTGTGGGATTCGGGTGTCAGCTAGTGGGGTCCAGGGAAGCTTATCCAGGGTCCTGGGCTCCTGGAGGGGGTGTGGCCAAACCCTTGATAAGGGGCTGCCGGGACGCTGAGAGGCTCTCTTCCTGGTTCCTGGCTGCTGGAGGGAGGCTCACGTGGTCCGTCCGTCTGCAGACTCTGGTCCCTGTTCAGGTGCTATTATACTCTGTTGCCTGTACCGTGAGTGTTGGTTTATATTCTAATAAATATCTATCTGGTATTGGTGTCCTTGTGGGTAAGTTACGCCTACATCTGGCGCCCATGTACCTTTTACAAACATTGTAACCTGTTTACAGGTTTTCTTTTTATCTGAATCTGTTTTATTGTGAATCCTTAATCATCTTCTAACCTTAAGAGCTTTTAAAATACATTCTCCAAAAATAAACACAGTTTTTGCAAATTAGGCTGAATCACTAAGTTTTCTTAAGCGGACCGTAAACAGAGCACACCTAAGAAAATGCTGCCACCAAGAAAATTTGTTTCTCTTTTGTTCAAAATAAGCAGAAATCTAAAATCAATCACGTTACTGAGTCTTTTGTTAGTTTTTAGGAACCCGCCTGATTGTAGCTCACACTGCCTGTCGCCAGCCCGCCGCTGGCGCCATTTTGAATGTGACCCGGACCATGCTTTGTTTGTACAAAGACCCGATTTACATACACAATTTGGAAGCTGCCTTTGCTCAGTTTCTGCGATCTAGAACTCTTTTTAATCTTTCTCAGGCTCTAAGTGGATAATCGGCCCACGTTGGATGCGCCATCTGTTGTAGAGAGTTCACGGGTCCGGGGCAGCCAGAGATCTGGGACCCACAGCTGCCGGGACAGACGCTTTATTTATTTTAGGCTGTTTGGCCTATGGCTCAGGCACATTGCTAGCTAGCTCTTATATCTTAAATCAACCCATCTCTATTAATCCGTGGCCCACGTGGGCCCAGCCCGTAGCTCACCCGTGTTCTTTACATGTTGTTCTCTTGGTGGCTTCCGCGCGGTCTGCCTCTAACTCCGCCCTGCTTCTGCTACCTGAACTGACTCTCCTCCCACCTTTTCTATGGTGCCTGCCATGACCCATCAAACAGCTCCTTTATTTAAAGATACAGCACACACAAATGCATTCCCACAGGTGACAATTCAGTTTATATCATTATGTCTAATAAAAATTGAGCTATATGAGGCATATGTATGCACATGTGTATATATATATATATATATATATATATATATATATATATATATATATATATATATATATATATATATATTTGTGTGTGCTTCCAAATGCTTCATCTTATAATTCAATCTGATGTTAGACATTTATAAGCATTATAGTTAAAGAAGAATTTATATAGCTTGGATCTACATACATGTGCACACACACATACACACTCATGCACACACACACATATAACATACACAGGAACACATAAAGAGTTGCTGTATCTGCACATAGACAAATATTTCCCCAGTGAATTGTGCTTTAAAGCTAACTGTCAAAAGACCACTCTTCCATTTTAGTTTTTAATCCATGGAAACCAAAGCCAAGTTAAAAGGTGCTTCTGAAGCAACACAAATATTAACAGTATCTGAAAGGAATTCAGGAGAAAAACTCAAGTGGCACATTGTTGTATTGATTATCCATACCCCATGCCATTCAAATGTATATTAAGAACTTCTGGCAAAGAACAGCCAGAACAAAACTTGCAGGTAGTGAGTTCAGGTCCTCTGTCCCACTAAGCACAAGGTGACTCTTAGGATTAGGTGTAGCCCGAAAGGGTGTTCTTAAGTCAGTGTAAGATCCCAGATGTGATGTTAACTTCTGTTCTCTACAAAACTCAATGCAGTAGTGTCTGAAATCTGTAGCACATTCTCACATCCATTTTGTACTTCTATTTTAAACCCAGGAGATGTATCCTAGTAGAAGATATACTTACTTATATACCTATTAATTTTTTATGTAGAGAATATCAGACAGTCTGAATAAACACCAAGAAAAAAGCCAGCAGCCCTAATCTTCTGACTTCCTTGGTTCAAAAACTAAATTAAATGTGGCAATCTAATGACTGCAGAGAAGGAGAAGCCCCTGGTAACGAAGCCACAACCCTTTTCCTTTAATGTTTTCATCTCTTAAACACTTTGTACGTACATGTGGATTACTAGTGCCCACTCTTACTTTGTGTATCCTAAATAAACTTTATTATTGGCTTGCAATTCCTTCTGCAGGTCCCAACAAACTACTCTTTCATCTTTAGGAATTTCTCTTGAACTTTTATATACTCAGAAAAAAAAATCATGGGAATTTGGAAATCTTTTTACAATACATATCTATTTTTCATTTTTGTTTTACATTTATTCAAGCAAAGTTTCCACTTCAGTACTCCTATTTCTGAATCTTGATTTGTGAATTCAGTCAACATCTCTGGAGAATCTTTACTGCTGTTTCAGAATCCTGTTTTAGCATGGTCTGGGATTTCACAGCCATGCACTAGGACAACTCTCTGAATTTTTTTTAAAAGTGAAGATGCTCAAATTCATCTAAGTATCCTTAAACCGATAAATTATAGAGAAATTTTTCATGGAAAATTGTTTTTATGTAAAATCCCACAGATTTTAATGTTTCCACATTAAAAGGATCACAAATTTCACAGTCTACACTGTCACCTTCAAGCACTTTAGCATAGTATACTAAACCTTCACACCTTCCTTCATGTCCACAGCAAGGTTTGGGGTCATGTTAGGAAACCACTGTTGTTGTAGCTAGGCTCACTCTGATTTCCCATGCCCTTAGTTGTTGCCTGGTAGTTTTGTCTACCCTAGCCCTGTGCAAACTCATTTAGTTGTGTGCTTGGCATGTTTGGTTTTACCTTCTTGAGATTTTACTTCAGTTATAAAAAAAAAAAAAAAAAAAAAAAAAAAAAAAAAAAAAAAAAAAAAAAAAAAAAAAAAAAAGCCTTCCATTTTCATCACACAGAACAGATGCTTACATCTATACCTAGGTTAATTTCCTGGGACCTATCATATAAAATAGATTTGATTGATATTGTATATGATCTCACATACTTAAAGGGGAATTGCCATTTTTTCTCTCTTTTCTTCCTGTTTTATTGCTCTCTTTGATATAGTTATATAGCCAAAACATAAATTGATACATACATACATACATGTATTCATATTTTAACCTATAGTCTGTACCCTACATTCATCAAAAGGAAACATGAGATAGCAACCTCTATCCGTAGCATTAACAAAACAAAACAGTGAAAAGAAGTTCTAAGAAGAAGCAACATCTCAACATCATCTCATTTAGAGTTCCCAGTCTTTCATTTTCTGATTGCATCAACATTTAGGGTAGAGACAACTTCTTGTATACTTTCCTACTGAGAACAATATAAGTAATTGGTACTTAATGGCTGCTTTTACCCAAGGAACATGAAAAGATTTTCTAAGTTACATCAATAGTTTGAAACATTGAGTTTTTTTTAAAGAATGCTTTAAGAAGTACAAAACAGAATGAAAACAGAGCACAACGTCTTCTATGATATCAAAGAATCAGTTTTAAAAACTAAATACCCCATAGAGACATAGTAGTTGGCATTTTATCACGGAAAACACTGTTGATAGTTGGCAGAACATTTATTATGCCTATTATTGTGTCATAGCAAAATTTGTACCCCTTGATGGGTCTCAGGTGTCACTTTGTAAAACAGAAGCTTCAGGTCCTTGTGTAGTCTAAACCATTGGTGATTTGTTCACCTGGTTCCCACCTTAGAGTGGAGACCCTACCCTTTAGTGCAGTGGTGCAAGTTCAAAAACTGGAGAAGTTGCCAAGAAGAATTGATTTTCAAGAATAAGGAGAATCAAGCCTCCCAACTTCATTCCTTAATTTAAATAGTCTTTTATTTTCTAATAAGTTCAATAGCAATGCCAATCAAGCTTATATTCCTTGTGTTCCGATGTTGAGAGAGAGAAAGAGAGAGAGAGAGAGAGAGAGAGAGAGAGAGAGAGAGAGAGAGAGAGAGAGAGAGAGAGAGAGAGAGAGAGAGAGAAAGGGGACACAGTCTTATACACTGGTATCTGTTTTTTCTACCATTTAGTTCTAGAATAACAATCTTGAACACCTAAATGAAGTGTAACTGTGACCCAACTGTGTGATCTTATTTACATGGCTTTTCCAGAAATTAGTTATCTCATTATTCTTTTTAGCATTTATTGCCTTAGTGTTTCTTATGTGCCTGTCTTCCTGCTTGATTTTAAGCATTATAAAGATAGCATCTTTAAATGTCTTGATTCTGTTATATGCAGTCTGCTGTCTACCTGTGATAAAGAAACATATTAATTAGGTGGTGAATCCATTATCCATTAATGGATATTCTTTTATTTTCTGAGACATGGGGGTTTTTTTTGTTTGTTTGTTTTTTTTGGTGTGTAGAATTGGTTGTCCTAGAATCTAGAATTCACTCTGTAGACTAGGCTGGACTTGAGCTCACAAAGATCAACCTGGCTCTGTTTTCCAAGTGCTGGAATTAAAATAATGTACTATCATTACCTGGATTGTGAATGGATATTATTCATATTTAATTAGTGGTTTGTGAAAAAGACCAGAGTCTAAAATGGACACTACCATTTTAGATGTAAAAAAAAAAGTGCAATTTTGTTTCTTCTACCTTGTCTATATCCTTCTGCAAACCCTGGCATGATGAGGATGTTAAGTAAGCACAACACAGAAGTCCCAGGATTTTGCTCACCCCGTGAGTGAGACACACTGACTCCAGCCACAGATGCTTATTCTTTTACATTTACTTTTCACAGTTGGCAAATTGTCTCTATATAATTAATTTTAATTAACTTCCCTCATCCAATCAACACATCATAAACCAACTTTGCAGTTAAGATTTGTGATAAGAATTTGTTCCCCATTGTTAGTTCATTAGATATCTGATCCCAGAGAGCTATAATAGCTTTTTTTTTTTACTGCATTAATATATTTAAAATAAAACCCTCAATCAGTGTGCTCAGAATACTAAGTGTTTTAAATCAATTCTACCAGAATTCTAAAATGGCTCTAACAATCTAAAAAAAACATATTCAGAAGGTTCTGAAAATTTAAATAACAATCCAATAAACCCCTGACTCCAAAGGCAAAGATGTTCTTTTGGGTCCCTTGACCACAATGTGAATGACTAGATCCACTATGCATTTATCTAGTTGCATTCCACTAAAACAATAATCTCAAAAAATATGATTATTTTGATACTGAGCTATTTCTGGTAGATGCTGACTGGAAGAAAATTAAATCACAATAGAATTGAAAAGATGAATTCTTTCAAAGCTGAAGCAGAAATTTAACACAATGTGAGGAGCTGATACAATAAGCAATGAAGATGAAAGGGAACGAATGATGCAATTCTACTGATCTGTTAAAATCTAATGTTTTGTGAATGTAGTATGTGAGGCTGGAATATACTTAGAAGCCTGAAAAAGACAGGATATAGGGGGCTCTTATAAAGAAGAAAAAAACACAGAAAACAAGACATTGGTGTTTCAGAGATGGAAAGAATATAAGAGAAACAAGAAAACCACTTAAAGTAGTTGTGGAGGACTCTTCTTTCCCTGGAGCTAAAAGGTGGTGTTGCTGGTCCTTAGAAGACTGTGTGATTAAACCTCTGTAGGTCAGGAATGTATACAGTGTAGTGTTAGGTTTCTATGTTACTACAAAGAAGAAAGGGAGAGAAAAACACAGTCATCTAAAGGCTTTCGATTTCTACTTTGTGGTGGTTTTCATGACTCATAGGAAGTGATATTATTAGAAGTAGCCTTGTTGGAGGAAGTATGTCACTGGGAAAAATGGGGGGGATTTGAGGGTGAAAATGCTCAAACCAACCCCCCCCCATCTCCCTCCTGCTTGCTGATCAGAATGTAGATCTGCCAATAACCTCTCCAGCATCATGCCACCATACTTCTCCCCATGACAATAAAGAACTAAACTTATGAACTATAAGCCAGCCCCAATTAAATATTTCCTTCATGATCTTGACACTCCCCCCCTCACAGACACACACACTCATATAATTCCTCTTTCCTCTCTTTGATTGAACTCCTGGAGCTTGGCCTGGTGCTTAACTGTAGATCTCTGCATCTGCTTCCATCTGTTACTAGATGAAGGCTCTATGATTATAATTGGAGTATTCACCAATCTGATTAATGAGGTAGGCCAGCATAGGCACATTCTCCGCTATTGCTAAAAGTCTAAGTTTCTACCCAACCCCATAATGTCTCTCTCTGACACTTTGGAGCCTGCATGGGATCTGACTAGGTCCTCTGCATACTGGAAATAGTTGTGTAGCTTGGTCTGTTTGAGGGACCCTTGGCAGTGGGATCAGCATCTATCTCTGATTCAGGAGCTGGCTCCTTGAAGCCCATTACCTATAATGGGATGTCTTGCTGAGCCTTGATGCAGTGGTGGAGGGGCTTGGTCCTGTCTCAGGACCTGAATGTTCAAGGCTTTGCTGACCTTCCATGGAAAGCCTTACTCTTTCAGAGGAGGGACAGAAGCTGGGTTCCAGGGTGGGGGAAGGCTGGGGGGGGGGAGCGGGGGAATAGATAAGAGTGGCATCTGTGGTTAGTATGTAAAATGAATTAAGACTTTCTTAAATAAAAAGAGAAAGTTAAAAACATAAATGAACAAGCCAACCAACAATATGCAGATAATTACTCTTATTGAAAGAATGAAATGATAGAAGAATCCTGTTTGACTCTTTCCCCCTTAACTCTCTAGTGTCATGATAGCTGTTTGCCCACCAAGCCAAAACCCTCCCTCGCCCCTCCCTGAGGCCCCTGAAGCTGACCGAGGTTGGCAGAGTTTCAGTGACTGTCTGCTCAAGGACTCAGAGCTTTGTTTACAGGATTTCTCAGCTGCATGTAGGATGTCCAGTCTAAATAAAGCTTGCTTCTTGCACTCTTGAGACACATTGCCCCCGGTCAGCCTGATCTGCATGTAGTGACTCAGGCAAGACCACCCTGAGTAATCATGAGAACTCCCCCTCCCCTTACCAGAGTGCTGTATTCCCCCTCCCCTACCTAAAGTGCTGTATAAAAATTCTACCCTGAGAACATTCAGGGCTCTTGGCTATCTTCTTGCCTTGAGCCCATTCGCGAATGTAATAAACTTATTTTTTTAATCTTGCAAGAAATTTGGGTCTGGGGTCTTCTTTGTTTTGGCTGATAACATTATTATCTTATTAATATTAAACAATCGGGGCAAGGATCAATTCTGACTTTAATTTTACTTACTTAATTCTTCTATAAAATCCAAGAAAAACATTTAACAGTAATTATTTTATTGTTTTTGGCACATTAATTTCCAAAAAAAATTTCTTCCATCTATTTTTCTTGTGAATAGAATTTTAAAATTATATTCCCAGGATGTTTGTTTCTAATAATTAGCCCATTTAAAAAAAAACATTGAGATTGCGTTATACTCCTAAACTTCACTAGGCTTTCATATTACATAATACACATGGACATGAGAAAACAGGGTGGATGAAGGGAAACAATTATAAGGACTACCACTTTTCAATTTCAAATTTGTAACTAACATTCAGTGAAATATTATGACATAGACATAGTGATAGATGCATAGGACAAAGGAGAATACACACTGATAACAGGAGAGAGGAATTGATTGATGATTAGCTGGTCTCTTTACAACACATCATTATTGTGTGTGCATGGATGCATGTGTCAAAGCATATGCATGTGGAGCTCAAAGACAATATTGGTTTCCTCTTTCCTTCTATCTGCTTGTACTTCTGATATTAAGCTCTGGGGAAAATACAATATTTTCCTTTATAAGAGTTGCCATGGTCATGATGTCTCTTCACAGCAATAGAAAGCCCAACTAAGACACACCTGGACAGATCACTTAAGGAAGGGAATACAAGCACAGCCTTAGCAGAGGACAAATGAGGAGACCTGCGTTGTTCTCTAGGCACTTATTTCTAGAAATGGTTTTAAAAAGTTTATGAGAAACTTTGTTTTCAAGTATTTTTAAAAGTTCTTCAATGTCTGACCTCTTTGTACTTCCTCAGGGATGTTTATGGAAAGGATGAAAATTAGGTACAGATGAAGCCATGCTGGACACTCTAGAGATAATTGTCTTCTATGCTATGGGACAGAAATGCAAGCTGAAAAGTGTTCAACCACACTACACCCTTACCATTTATCACCAAAAACACACTATCTCATGACCTCACTATTTAGTACTTAATCTTTTTAACTGATGAGATGGGAGGTAAATAGTGACAATTTTGCCTTAACTAGCAGCTACTTCAGCCAGAAAAAAATACAACTCATTTTACTTTACACGTCAGTGACTAAAATTTTTCTTGAGACTCCATCTCATAAGTCAGGAGTGACATAATCAGTCTTCTTCTCTGTGGCCAGAAGTTAAAAATCAAGTACCACTGAACATAAGAACTATTGCCCTAATATATTACAAAATTAAAATTGTACAAATGTTAAATTGATATAGAGGTCATTTAGCTTTTCATTTTGTAAACAGAAAAAAAAGAGACGAATAAAGAAAATCAGATTACTCACAGTTATGCAGTTAGAAGAGGCATAGACTAGGATACTATTGCATTTTGGCTTCCTTTTTTCTTCCCTTTCAATGGACTAGATGACCCTGCTCAATATAATGTAGAAGGAGTCTAGTTTCTTGGATTATGCTATAATGAAAAGAAAAAAAAAACAACCACTCCAAACAACAATAACAAAAACAAACAAGCAAACAAAAAAGAAACAGATCCTCTGGGCCAGTCCAGTCTAGTGAACTGGTTTGTCCATCACCTTCCAGTGCCAAATCTATCCACTAAGACCAGCGAAATCTCCAGTCTTGTGATCTGATCTAGTCCGGTGTGTTCCCTGAATACTAGCTGACCTGCATGCTGTACAGCTCCTAGACTTAGCACAGGTTGCACATCTGGTGTACTAGCCAAGTCTGCTGCTATTCCCAACCTCTGTGAATTGCCCTGCTCTCACATCTTGTATGCTTGCCAGTCTGTTGACTACCTGCCTGTAGCATATAAACCTGCAGATCCAACCCAGGTTACATCCTGTGCTAGAGTCCAACCGGGTGAGTTGCTTGGATTATATAGACAACCTGTACACTCCCCAGCTCCTAGACACAGTCCAAGGCACACAACTGTGCACCAGTCAAATATGGACAACATGACCAAGCCCATCCATGTTCTGTCTAACCTCCAAACATAGCCTGGGTAATAATCTGTGTTCCTATCTAGTCTAGTGAATCTGATAAATACTAGCTTATCAGTATTATTCTTTTATTAAAATTCTTCTTTCGTATCTTACATCGGAACCACAGTTTCAGTCCTTCTTCTCATTCCCACTGACTCTCTGCCAGATCTACTCCTCCTCCTCCTACAGATAAGGGAAGGAGGACCCCCAGGGATGTCAAACAAACATTATATATCAAGTTATAAGGAGACTTAATATCCTTATATTAAGTCTGAAAGACCCAACCCAGTAGGAAGGAAAGGGTCCCAAAAGCAGGCAAAATATTCAGAGACAACCCCTTCTACCAAAACATACCCTTCTCCCAGCCACAACACACATGCAGAGAACCTAGGTCAGACACATGTGGGCTTTCTGATTGTCCAGTTTCTGTGAGCTCTTATGAGGCCTGGTTAGTTGATTCTGTAGGCCCTTTTTGTGTGGTGCCCTTGATTCCTATGGATCCTACAATTCTTCCTTACCCTCTTTTGCATGACTTTTTGAGCTCAACCTAATGTTTGACCATGGGTCTCTCTGCGTTTGTTCCCATCAGTTGCTGGATGAAACTTCTCTGGTGGTGACAAGAGAAAGCCCATATCTGATACTTCTTGGAGGCCATCTTCTAGATAGTTCAAAGACCTAGAATAGAATCAAGCATTACAAAAAAAGTCAATGAAATGATTTTCTAATGATATTCTGCTATATTAATAGACCCCAGGCCTACACTCTACTATTTTTTTTAACTCCAGGCTTGGCTCAGGCTCTACATTCTGTGTGCCAGCCCGATCTGGTAAATACCCTGACTTCTGTGTACCCACCCCATATCCAAACTTCAGATACACACATTTGTACTCCTTGTATGAGGAGTGTTATCCCCAACTCTCAGGCCTACCCAGGGTGTCCCAGCCTGTATGGTGGCTAAATCTGATGAGTTCTCAAGACCACAGCTTACCTACACCATTGTTATGCAACAAAGGATAGCTTAGGTGGTGCAGCTTGCATATCAGTTCAAGGGCATCTGGCAATTTTTCCCATTTGCATACTTTTTTCTTTACCAGTCATCCTCATTCCTCCAATATTAATACTGAATATCTGAAGGATTGCGATAGCTACCAGCTCTTCATACATGATTATGCAATCAATAAAGCAGCAACAACAAAGACAAATCCAAATTTCTACTCAACATAAGGAGCCTAGAATTACATCAGACACACAACCAAAGCCAAAAGTCTACATACCCACAAACAGCATGAAAAGCTAAGACAATAATATCATGCCTCCTCTCCAACCCACCAGCCTGAAAGATTATTTCCCAATGAGAATTATCTAGATAAACTTTAAGACACAAAGCTCAAAAATAAGATATAAATTCTTGAGACTTCAAGGAATTCAAATAAGACACAAATAGTACAAGGAACTTCAAGAGAATAACAGCTATTTCCTGAATGACCTATGGGCAAGCATGTCGTGCATTTTCTTGATTTTTGATTAATATGGAAGGGCCCAACTCACTACGGGCAGTGCCATCCTTGAGATGGTGGCCCAGAGTGCAATAAGAAAGCCGTCTGAACGAACTGTAATAAAAAAGCCAGTAAACATCACACCTCTACATTAGTTCCTGCCTTAGATTCCTGCCTGGATGATGTACTATAAACTGCACAATGAAATAATATGTAAGACTTTCTGATTTTTCTGCCTGAAGCTTTACACTCCCACAGTCACATTGATGAAGTTTTCCAGTATTGTAGTGTTAGGTTTCGGGTTTCTTTCAGTTAGCATGCCTCTTTTGAGACCCACCCCTGATGCCAGATGTTTTTATAGACTTTACCTTCTAATCTCTAGAAATACCTTGTTGATAAACACAGCAAGATTTGACTATCTAGTATTAAATCAAAGGTATGCCAAAAACATGAACTGTGTATCACAAACTATTTCTCTGAGATGTACCATCTCTCAAAGTCCTTTACTTACACTTAGATAGCTCATTTATGTACAGTATCTTTATATACTAGGGTTATGCTTACACAGAATTTCTGAAGAATATCAAAAAATATACAGAGATTCTTACTTACCTTTTTACTTTCTTTTAAAATTTGTATAAATAAGCTCCAATTCTCCCTGCTCCTTCCCTTTCTCAGAAATACTCAGAGCACAACTGTCTGAAAGATTTGGTAATACTTGTAGATGATAGTCAAAGGTGACAAGTCTGGCAAAGTAAGACTATAGCAGACACTAAAAACATAGTTTTGTTATGTATTCTTTGGGAGTGGGTATGGGAAGAATAAATAACCAGAAAGGAAATAGTATCACCAATCTGTGAACCCAGGGCCGCATGCGTTTGGCATTACTCACCTCTGCATTCTTTAAGCTAGCACAATCCTTGACATTTGAAATCTCAAAATATTTAAAACAAGTGGTTGAGAGTAAAAGAATCAGTGAGTTAAATAAAGTACAACTCATGATAATATATGACCTGTGATAGTTCCATTTTTATTTATTCTTCTCCCTTTGCCTATCATTTCTAAGATCACCTATAAAAATAATAAATATGAGAGATTCTTCATAAATCACTTCAGTTTTTAGCCAAAAGGAAAGGTAAATGATTTACCCAAAATACATATTTCATAAGGAAAAGAGTAAATAGGAACACAAGTTTTATTTATCTAATTATTTATCTTTCTGGTGGAGCAATTCTTCACACTGGGCCACTCAGGGTCCCTTCATAAATAATGAATTTCCTGATCTTTTCTTCTTCTGTGACCTCACCCCACCCTCTGCACAGCACAACATAACCATCGCCACTTCAAAATGTAGCAATTTCCTTCATAGATTTTAGGACACTCTGCTATTACATTGTATATAAAGTCTTATTAATATAATATGGATGCTGTCTATCAACTGTGAATTCCACAATGGCAATACTTTTTAAAAATCTCCACTCTATTTTATTCTAAAACTCATATGGGTGCCCGTAAAGTATTAGGTTTTCAGCAAACAGTTTTTGAAAAATTAAAACAATAAGCATATGCTAGGAATGAAAATCAGTGGTGTATAGTTTGGCTCTGAAGTTGTAGCAGTGGAAAGCTGATGGTTGGTGAGAAGTTAGGTGAACGTGAATAAAAGGACTTGTCCAAAATTTTGTCTAACTCTTGTTTCTACCACACCACTGCTATATAAGGTTGAACCACAGTTTTATAGTTTTCTCCCATGTAAACGAAGATGAGAAAGCATGCCCCAACTGGCTCCCATGGTTACCAGAAGAACTGATGGAATACCAATAGGCTGGCTTTCTATGATCTTAAAACATAGCCTGGAGAATGTTAGCATTATCAGTAATCT
The DNA here is from genome assembly GCA_033318265.1 of Phyllotis vaccarum. Classification (NCBI taxonomy): domain Eukaryota; kingdom Metazoa; phylum Chordata; class Mammalia; order Rodentia; family Cricetidae; genus Phyllotis; species Phyllotis vaccarum. The sequence continues at coordinate 151,482,704 of JARWLC010000001.1, read as the reverse complement.
TCAATTGACTTCAAACATTAGAAAAGGAAAATAAAATGCACATGAGTGTTAATTTGTGATTAAACTTTCCCCATAATGTGGACCTACTTGTTCACTAAGTTTATCGAAAGGCTTTTAGCTATTTATTTCTGACTTTACTACTTACTAGTTCTTAGTGGAGATATGTAACATGTACATTAGACAAGCTCTTCATGATAGTTGATATCCAATATAAAAAACATTGGATGGCATAACATGAATCACAGGAGCATTTTAACTCACCACACCTCCCAATAAAGTCATCGCTGTCTTAAATCCACAGCCCAAGCTCTCTGCTATTCAGTGTAAGCATAAGGCCCATAATCTTCCAGCACCTCTACATAAACTTGCAGATGAGCATATAAAAACTCTGATTTTCCTCAGGGAATCTGAAAAACCCAGCAAATCATAGCAATATGGAGAGAATGATGGTATTCATCCCAGTGTGCTTCAGCCTTGCAAAGGTCTGCAGCGAAGACAATGAAAAAACAAACAAACAAACAAACAAACAAACAAAAAAACAGAAGGCACTGCCCTGGAAATGAGTATTCCACTGGGTCTCACCTGTGCAAGTTTCTGAAGAGTAATGGAATTCATTGGTAGTATATATACATTCTTTTTTCCTTCTGATGTCAGATTAAACACAGGAGAAGGTGAAAAAGTTTACCCTGCTGCTAATTTCCTCATCAATAAGGTGATTAATGGCATTAACTAAGAAAATCCACACATTATGACCAACTTAGTGTGGCTTCTCTTCTTAAGTAAATGAGTAAATGAAGGTAATGAAGCCTCTTTCATCTTACTGTTGTTCTCTGCTCTTCCCTTTGTGCCTCTACTGTCTACCGTTCCCTCAAAGCATATACACAGACATAATAGCAATATGTATACAGATTCAGCATGTTGTACTATATATTTAGGAATATTTAGAAATATACATACCACACAGATAAATCTACAGTACAATCTTATGAAAATTTTCTTTAACTGAAGTTCCTTCCTCCTAAGTGACTCTAATTTGTGTCAAATTAACATAAACTACCCAATATAGACACGTTTTTTACATTCAATATCATGAAAAAGTATTACGCATCTTCAGTGAAACACCACCAGGCTCACAAGTCACACTGCTTATATTATTCAGTATTCAGTTAGCTGAACCAGAGAAGGAAACAAAATGAACATTTTCATTTAGCACTATCATTCATTCATGACGTGTGTGTGTGTGTTGAGTATGCTTCTTCTTTGTAAGTTATAAGACAAAATTATTCCCAGTATACAGAATGATAATGTATTCTGTAGAAAGAAACCCGAGTCATAGAAATAAATGCATTGGTAACTGAGTAAACTAGAGTTAAATATACAAGGTCATAATCTGAGTGGTTCTTATGGAACTCCATTTTACATCTTACGGTATGGTATGCACACACAAAGCTTAGACAGATATAGGGATAACTTGGAGGATAAACAACAGTTGGTTGTAGCAGACACATAGGAGATAATATAGAATACCAGCATCTGAAGTACTCCTAAACCACATGTAAATTCATCACTTTTTCTCCTAAGTATTCCTTCAGCCTGGTGTTAAGGCTGTAAAAAACCCTGAAAATAGCAAGGTACACAAATAGACATAGTTCTAGAATATTGTATTTCATCCTCAAGCAGAGAAAAATGGTTTCCTATAACCAAACTTGGGAGCATCTAAGATCCATAGGCATTCAAACATCTGAGGAAGGTGATCAACATTTGACATTTACTTTAATTCTGACCATGAGTCACGCTCTTATGCACCAAAAAAATAAACCAAATCATAAATCAATATTTTTATATTTTATCCCCATTTCTGTTTTGTTCCATATTTCTTCCCCTACTATTTCATACTAAACAAATAAGCAATATTGTGGAGGGCTCTGCAAAATCAGACCAGCAGGGCAATGATCTGTATGCAGCAAACAGGAAATTTGGTTCAATACAACTCAGTAGCCTGTAATGGTTTAAACTTTGAGAGTCTGTCACCAGGTAATTTATTTTAAGCATATTTAAGTATAATTTAGGAAAAAGAATTTCCTAGTACAACACAATGTATGCATAATGAGGCATAATTACATCAACATTCACCTTAAAGTACATACAAATTTTTCCATGAAGATTCATTCCATAGATAGGCTAAATGTGTTATTTTAAGGGTATAGTGGAGGATCTGGCGTGTTCTCAGTCATAGCGGTAGCTCAGAGGTCACCTTATCTCTTAACCTTTTCCAGTCCTGAATATGTCACAGGGGGACACCTGCTGTACAGATGGCAGTGGGGTCACATAGACTATTAGGTATCTTTGGTCCTGCTTGTTTGAGCTTGGGAGAGTCGAGTATGGCCTGGTGCTACAGATAGCATAGAGATCACCTAGGTTTACCACCTCCACCCCAACCTCCTGAATGGAAAATAGGTTACATATCCTTACTTTGAAGAGAAAACTCTGCATATTTAACATCCTTGTCTTCCTTAGTGCTTGTCTGGGAGTGCAAGTATATTTGTGCTTCCATCACAATGGGAAACTGAGAACAGACATACTTAGACATACTTTTAAAATAAGCACTGCCATAGCTGTCAGTCCATGGAACCAAGAGAAAGTTCCAGAGTAAACAAAAGATGGTAGAGAAAGTCTTCCTATATGAGCTTCTAGGTTTGCCTTCACTGTGTACCTGCATAACTCACAAAGTGTGAGGAGTGAATCAAGAGATCCACTGACCACCAAGCCAAATAAAGAGATCACTGAAACTGTACGTACCCCATGGAAGCACCTATCTGCTCAGAGCCTGTGACCTGAATTCTAATAGACCTGTTATAGGGAAATATGTGTGCTTCTCAGAATTTAAATAAGAGTTAAAGTCTCATAACACCATATTCAAATGTCAAAGTGCAATAAACGTTTGACTAAGAATTTCTCCAATTTGGTAAAACATAAAAACAGTCAAAGACTTGACTAAATCTTCACAGCCGAAACCAGAGAAACCCATACCTATCACACTGTAATTGAACTGCTCAGGGTTCAGATTGAGACAAAGGGAACCAGGAAGAAAATCAGCTGAGAGCTGAAATTAACCTTAAGAGAATCACAGTGATATGACTGATGATTTCAAATCTGAAATCATGCGGTCATCCTTAAACCACTGGGATTAGAAATTGAACTTATGTGTGTGTATTAAAACCTAGAACTATTATAGCAAATGATAATTTCACTGTACATTACTTTCAAAAGAAAATAAATAAATGAAAGAAGACAACGAAATTATCAAGCTTGGGCAGCATGGCTTTGTTTGTTCTTCAAATTTTCCATATTCTAGTTTATTTCTTTTGACTTAAAATCTTCTGGAAGAAGACTCAAGGTCTTAATTCATTCATCTTCTGATGGCACTGTGGTGACACCACATGAGTAATCATGGAAAAGATGCTTTATGTCCAAAACACAAATAAATATACATGGTCCAAATGTCTGAAACGAATTTTAGAGTGATTTAATTTAAGTATGTTTTCATAAGGGCCATATTCTTCATTCCAACATCAAATTGATAGATAGATGATAGATAAATGGGAGGAATAAAATGTTTATTTCCAATGATAGATTTTTTAAAAGTACATTCCATATTATAATTGATTCCTTTGCTATGTTATAATATTATTTTCTTATTAGTCCTTTTAGTTGTCATACCTGTAATGATTCCTGGCACATAGTAGCCACATGGTGAACCCAACATGATGCAGGGTGAAATAAGAATTCCTTGCATGTAGCCTCCACATGGCAAACCCAACATGGTACCAACAGAAAACCACATACACAAGGCATGCCCCTAACATGGCTACTCAAGCACTCATTTCTGGCTTTCACTGCTATTGAAGCTCAGCCTGCATCCTTGATACTGTTCTTGGACACTGCCCTCAAGACTTTGCCCTAGCACTTACAGGCAGGTGCTGACGAGTTCCTATCGGTAGCTTGCTCTAGATGCCCACTCCAGGTGCTGATGAGTGTCTGTGGTGGCTAGTGTCGGGTTTTGTACACCTGCTCCCGAGGACTAAAGAGTTTTTAGGAGTGGCAAGCATAGGTTTGAGCTCTGCCTTATGCCTATTATAGGTGCTGACAAGCATCTAGTGATAGCAACTGTGGTTTGTGTGCCTACCCTCATGGTGGCTGGTGTGGTTTTTGGCTGTATCCTAATATCTGATGCTGAGAGCTGACAAGTTATTTAGCAGTAGCTAGTGTTGTCCCTTCCTGGACCACTTGTTGCCTGGGTGATGGGCCAGGCTTAGTGGTGGAATCCCTGCCCTCTGGGCCTCAATAATAGAGAATAAACCAGTGAAAAAATGGTCTCTCCATCCTCACCTAGGATGTGGTCTTGAGACTTTCAAGCTGCTTAGCCTTTTTTTTTTTTTTTTTTTCTTTTCTGTCTTACCTAGATACCACCACACGTATCTGGTTTTGCACAAAGTACCCCTTAGATTAATAACTCAAAATAGCCACCTAATAGCTCACTGGACCCAATATTTTATGGTAGCTAACTTTTGCAAGCATATGGGAGGATGGAAAGAGTTTTCCCTTATCTCTTTCCATGCCTCAGCTCTAAACTTTCTCTTCTGGCTTCCTGTTCTTCCTCCACCTATTTCTAGCCACACAGCCAGGTCCATAGATAAGATAATTAAAGTTTATATCCTGTTTCCTCTGTCAAAAACTTCTCAGAGCAAGAGTGAGTTTGGAAACAGGCTAGAACTCATGTAGAGAAGGTTCATGAGACAAACTAGCACACCCTGGGATCAGGGGCTGTCCCATGTGTAGACCCCATTAGAATTACAATATACCAAGGTCGGTCTCAGCCAGAGTCAATTTTGTGACCTGCTTACTGGCACTGGCATGTCTGCTCTGAAGCCTCACAGATGCACTCTCACAGTATACTAACTTAGACTCTGAGAGTGGGAAAGGAAAGCAACTTCTCATGACCCATTTTTACCCTACTTCCGACATCAGAGATACATCTCTTGAGAGGACCACCGATCCCACAGGCAGAAGTCTTAGCACTGGCTTCTTAACATGTATCACAAGAGAGATGAGAAAACCTGCCAATTAAGATACCTCCTAGTGGCAAAATCTATCTGACCAGCTCCTTTGTCTCCTCCCATGGCAGAGACTTCAGTGTATGCTTTAAGTGTGGCCAGCACAGCCACTGCTCTGATCTTGCCTTGCCTCACAGTGGCTGTTCAGGCCTTGCCTTGGGTGCCATCAAGGGAAACACTGGTCTAAGTGATCATTTCCAAGCCCCATATGGCAGGAGAAGTTACACACAGACCACTCCCTGGCTCATCTCCTAGGCTTGGCCATGGGCGGTTGGTACCGCCAGGGCTGCTGTAACCCAACAACTGCCATCATGAAAAGAGAGCCTTGGCTAGTCATAACAGTATCGGGGGTCCATCTCCTCGTGGACATGGATGGCACAATACTTAGTCCGGCAGGAATTTTGGGGTTCTACCTCTCTGGCCTCCATTGTCTAGGTGAGAAGCTAACAATTGCATTTTCAGAGATAATCCTGTCACCCACTCACTTTTTATCATGCCAGCCTGCCCTGTACCCCTAATGAGAAGGAATATGTTTTAGCTAAAATAAGAGTTTGCCTTTCTTTTAGTCATCACATTTGCCTGAATCCAGCCTCACCAGCCACACCCTTGCTTTTCTTGCTATCTGCCCAGCCTGTCAACACCAGACCCAGATGCATTTCCCTAAAATTTCCTATCTCTGAGTTTTCCATTCCAGCCTGTTTCTCAGAGCCAGAGTCGAGACAGTTACCAGAAACAAAAAGCTTCATGTATTTGGCCTCACCCCCCCCCCAGACTAACTTTCCAGACACAGCTTCTGGAGAATAGAAAGACCCAGGAGCCATCTTTCCATGGGAAAACAGTTGACCTTCGCCCCCTGAGGATAGAGAAAAGGACAGGGGGTGTTTCCCTCCTACCCCTCAGGACCAAAGGAAAGGAACCAGAAGCCATTTTAACCTCAGCCACAGGTAAATAAGAACAGGAGATACTTTAACTTCTTCCCATCCCCAGACCTAGCAGAGATCCATGAACTTTATTGTGCAGCTGGAGTCCCTAGAAGGAAGAAACACAAAACAGCCACCTTAAAGTTTATTCAAATCATAGATAGATGCCCCAACTTCAAACCTTCTATTTCTTCCCCCTTTTTCCTCTTCTCTTAATCTGATGTCCAGACCCCATAATATCAGAGGCCCTCGCTTCCCAAGGTACTCGGGTTTTTCCAAGGTCCAGAAAATCAGAATTCATCATGCTATGCCTTAAACTCACCCAGACTGCAAGACTGAGCTGCAAAACTCAGCAGACCGACTACCAGAAGATAAAGCTGTTTGCCAATAAGACAGCTTGAAGCAGCCTTAATAGATCTGTCCACCCTGCCCCCCCCCCATACACACACATAAACCCAGCTTTCTTTTTATAATAATCAAAAAGGGTGATAAGTAATGATTCACAGCACACAGCAGTCATGTGGTAAACCCAACATGGTACCAGCAGAACACCTCATATGGAGGGCACGCCCCTAGGCGTGGCTATGTAAATCTGTGCCCACCAGCTCTCTTAAAAGGAGCTGCCACCTGAAAAGTTCTCTCCTTCTCCCCCCTTCTCCTTCTCCCCCTCCTCTCCCTCTCCCCCTCCTCTCTCTCTTCCCCTCCTCCTCCTCTCTCTCTCTCCCTCCTCTCCCTCTCCCCCTCCTCCTCCTCTCTCTCTCTCTCCCTCTCCCCCTCCTCTCCCTCTCCCCTTCCTCTCCCTCTCCCCCTCCTCTCTCTCTTGCCCTCCTCCTCTTCTCTCTCTCTCTCCCTCTCCCTCCCCCCCCTTTCTCTCTCAGCAACTCTGAATAAACTCCTGTGTGGCATCTGGTAGTGTGTGCGTCTACATCTCATATGCAAAACTAACAATATCTTTTGTATTTTTCAGATACAAAATTATTCAGCGTCTTCTTTTTCCATATACACATATGGAACATTTTACAAAGATACCATATTCTCTCAAGATAGATTGAACATTTGAAGATATTCAGTATTTGCTTTATTTTACACTATAAAAAGAAATATCAGAAAAGACACATAAGTATTACTATGGTAATTCTTTCCATTTTTTTAAACATTGCTATACGGAAACTGCCTTGACTATTTTGTCTTTTTCTATGGATCATAAGTTAAATATGAATTTTTCATGGTATACATTGCCTCTCTTAATATTTTCCCCCATTTTTTGTTGATTTTTTAAAAAAATTGACAGTTTCAGTGAACTTTAATTATACTCATCCAATTGCCACCCTCTCTTACCCACCCTGTTGACCCTTTCCTTCTAGCCAAATATCTAGGCCCATTCTATTTTCATGGTGTGTGTGTGTGTGTGTGTGTGTGTGTGTGTGTGTATGTTATGCAGATGCTTTCATCAGAGACCACATTTAGGGACGGGCACTCAAGGTGACGTATTTAGACACTTTGGTCATGTGTGGGTCTTTACTTTAACCATTGTCCTCTACAACAAGAGGCATCTCTGAGCAAAGCTGAGAACAGCACTAGGTTACAGGTGTAAATAGTCATGGGGAACGCAGTCCGAGTATACACTTGCCTCACAAAACAGCAGCAACAGATTGCTTCCTAAGGACTGTTATCACTTTAGCCGTAAGTGCTGTGGGAATATGTTCTGGTATGTTGTTAATATTTGTCCCTCCTACTGGTTAAAGAAAAAGCTATTTGACCAGAAGGCAGACATAAAGTGTGGGCCAGGCTAGCCGACTAAGAAAACTCTGGGAACAGTAGGAACAGAGCAGAGACACCAGAGAGATGTCAGAGAATTTCCAGAGAGACACCAGAGAGCCTCCAGCAGATGCACAGGAAAGACAACCATGATGCTCTAATACAAGGTACCAAGCAGCATGACTAGACAAGAAAAGAATCATGAGTTAGTGCTGTAGTATGTTTCTGGCCCAGACATTCCAGCCTGGCCCCATAGCGCAGACCCGCTGACCTGCATTCCCACAGTCTCACTGAAATACACATACACATATTAATTTTACACTGATCAGCTTAGAGCTCTGGCATATTTTTTTCTAACTCTTTACCCTTAAACTAACCCATGACTCTTATGCTGTTGAGCCATGCAGCTCGGTACTTTTTCTCAGAGCAACATGGTTGTCCTCTCTATCTGTTGCCTTTTCTGGCATCTCTGTGGCATCTCTGTCCTGTTCTTCCTGTTCCCAGAGTTTTCTTAGTATGGTAGCCCTGTCCACACTTCCTGCCTGCTTCAGCCAATCAACATTTCTATTAAATCGGTAGGCTGGACGATTATTTACAATGTAACAATATAATTCCACTACAGGTTAGTTTAAGAACTAAGAGTTAGCAAGATATATGACTGAGCCATAGGACAATCAGCATAAAATTAAGTATCTGTGTGTTTCTGTGGGACTATGGGTCTGGACCACAGGCCGGACAGGCCAGAAACATTTTTATAAAAAACATAATTTTATTTGCTGTTGTTATTTGAGATAGTGTCTCACTAAGTAGCCCTGGATGGCCTGAAACTTACTATATGTACAGCAGGCTGGCCTCAAAAATCACAGAGATCTGTGTCTTTACAGTGCTAAGATTAAGGGTTTATGCTACCACATTCAGGTAGCCTTAGACTTTCAGCCATTTTCTTTTTCTTATGTGATGAAATCACTTCCTGGTTCTTCAGATCTACTCAGTTTTCCCTGGTAGGTCTGTAGGCCTGTGGAGTCTCAGACATTATGAACCTCTTTACACATTCTCATTCTAAAGATCTTTTACCTCTGCCTCTGCTTAAATCTATTAACTAGATCAAGTACTTCTAAGTGTTCCTCTCTCATGTGGCCCTCTGTCTCCCTTTAAATTTTCATGTGATATTATAACACAAAATATATTAATAGGACTATGCATTAATTACATAAGTCCTAACACTCTAGCAGCACAAGAAACTCAGGAGGTGATCAGTGTCACACTGCATGTCTTAGTGACTAAGGTATTCCAGGACGTCTTATAACTTTGTTGTAATTTTCCAGGGAACCTTGCCCACAATTTTAGAAATTATTCCTTTCCTCCTCCTGAACTTCTTTCTTTTTTGGTATAAACGTTCTAGCAGTTTCTGTGACAGAGTATGCTGAGTTTGATTAGTTTCTTGAGACTCTGATCATTTTTAAAGACTTTTGTTTTCCTGAGCTGTATATTTAAGGAAATTTGATATACAGAGTGTACTTCAGAGCTTGTTCTGTATCGTATTCACATGTCTGAGGAACAACAGTGATGGGATAATGACTAAAAGGACTCTGGAAAAACATAAGTTAATCAATGACCAAGATAATGAGGTCTGTCATTCTTTTAAATGACTGAAAAATATGATTGATTTTTCAAAGTATAAAATCCAATTATCTGAGACTATGGTAGAAAAAAAAGATGAAAACGATTATATTTCACCAAGGAAGTAGAAATTTGGAAGAAGTTTTTGTACTTTATTATAATATTGCCATCCATTATTAATACTAATGAAATATTACTTAGGTTTTTAATGATATTGTTGATAATGCCACAGCTTGAGCTCAATGGGTAGAGAAGTTTATCATTGCTTGAGAGTCACCCTTTAATATGTTGTTTTAACCTATAATCCAATAATGCTCAGGCTGGGATAATGTATCAATCAATAATGAAAGTTGCTTTAATTTAGCCATTGGTAAGTAAATGTTAGTTCAATATTCATCTTCTAAGAGAGCTATTTTAATGATGGCACAATTGCCCTACCTCTATAACAAAGTAAACTCCTCAGGCAAGCACACCATGCTTTAATCCAAATCACATAAGTTCCTTTTTCTCAGTATTAATGGAGTTTCAAGGTTTTGAGTCCTTTGTGAAATTCATAGATTCACTCTGCCCTGTTCTAGGATCACTGCAGGGGAAGGAGGCTTACTAATATAATACTTGTCTGTGATCCAGGAGGCTGTGCTGGATCTCCAGCACTACACATGAACAAAGCTAAATCAGCCCAAGAAACTCCATACAGTTGCCAATATGAGAGACATATAAAGATTCTGTGAGTATGAGTATAATTCTTAATAAAGATTCAAGTCAACATCGTCGTCTTGTTAAGCAAAAATGTCATCAACTTGGATTCTATATCTTGAATTTAAATATTCTACACTGGAAATATCTTTAATTTTATTTTTTCCCAGTCCTCCCATTACTTACATAAGAGTTCAGTTATAAAACAACTTTCCTTTTTAATTTAATCTTCAATAGAATAAAATAAAAGAAACTTGTTTTAACTTGCTAGTTATATACAGAGCTGTCACCTCAATACCACATCCAAAAATTTCTAACCCTCCATTCTTCATAATAGTCTGCCGTATAGTGTGTTATATTAAGCTGAATATGCACATATAAAAAAGGTCTGACCACATGAACATGCAGGGACCACTCACGTGCCATTATACCACGAATGCCTGAATTTTGTTATGGACTATCATTTATAATGTGTTTACCATTGACAAAAATCAGTGGAAGTTTCTCTTTGAATGTACTATCCCCAATTTTAGTAACTAACCTATCTTCGCTCTTTCTGTCTATTTCAGACTTGGAAAGTGTCTAACATTGCTGTGGTAAAATATCATGACAGTAACTTGGAGGAAAGGGTTTATTTGACTTACATATCTTGGCAGCACTGGGGGATGTCATTAAGAAGACCCTGGAGAAAGGAATTGAAGCAAAGTACAAGAAGGAATGTTACTCACTGGCTTATTCTACACGACTTGTTCAGTATGCTTTGTTATAAAATCCAGACTACCTGTCCAGAAGTGGTACCACCCACAGTGGACTAACACCTCCCATAATAACTATTAATTAAGAAAACAGCCTTAAAGATTTGCCTATAGACAATATGATAGTGAAAACATTTTTTTTTAAATTGTCATTTCTTTTTCCTAGATAATCCTGGCTTGTATCAAATTAACAAGTGAAGCAAAACAACACACACACACAAAATAAAGAATAAAATTAGAAAATAATTTTATTTTTAAAAAAATTCCAGACTATATAACATTTAAATTTCTTACACACATTTTACTTATATATTATATAACTTTAGAAGTCAGAAAACCTGTGACCAAATGTGTTTCATCAAATGGAAAGTAGGTGCTGACAAACATTTATGAACAACTTATATAGTGGTAAATACAAATTTGTGTTGTTCAGAGAGTACTGACCTTTCTGACTTCAACCCACAAAGACTGCTTACTGTGCATGGTCTGTAGCGTTAAGAAAGGATGTATATAGTCAGCTCTTATGGGCTGGTATTAGCTGCCACCACCCTTACTGATAATTCTTTTCTCTAGGATGTTTAGTCCAGCCCCTCATTCATTGAGCCAACGTCCAGAGATTTTATTTTCTCTTATGAACTTTTTTGGGAACCAACTTGGATATAGAGAACTGCAAAGAACACAGCCCTGTAAAACACATCCTCCTAATATGTTCCTATTGGTGGTTTGGACAAATGTCCGCTATAGGCTCACATATTCGAATATTCGGTTCCAGGAGGTGAACAGTGTTGTAAGGATTAGAATGCATGGTTGTCTTGTTGAAGGAGGTGTGTCACAGAGGTTGAGTATCATGGTTTAAAATCCCAGGGTGCTCCCTCCCTTGCTATTTCGCTCTCTCTCTCTCTCTCTCTCTCTCTCTCTCTCTCTCTCTCTCTCTCTCTCTCTCTCTCTTTTCTCCTTGTGAGCCTTTAGCTACTTCTACTGCTTGTCTGTCTGTCTGTCTGCCACCATGCTTCCCCTTCCTATGATGGCCACGAACAACTCTATGAAACTATAAGCAAGTTCACAGCAAAATGCTCTCTTTTATAAGCACCTTTGTCATGGTCTCTTCCCAGCAAAGGAACAGTTACCAAGACACTTCCTTTCACCCTGTTCCTGCAGGCCTCTGATCTAGTCAGGTAGGTTTATGTTTTATGCAAATTTATATGGATAGAATTACAGTGTACTTATTCTTATGTTCTTCTTTTTCATTTACAGTAAAAATGTTCTCTGTGCTATTAATTGACTCTGCTTGTGATGCTAAATTGTGTTCCACTATAAAGATACACAATTCATTTTTTCATTTACTTCATATACATTTGAGTTTTTCCTAATATTCACTTAAAAAATAAAGATTATTATGAATACTAGGATATAGGATATACCTTTGACATATGCTCTAATTCAGTTTAACCTAGCTATTTTTTCTAAAATGTATTTATTGTGTGCAGGGTATTTGCATGTATGACAATATACATGTAGATGCCAGAGAACTTTACGAAATCAGTTCTTTCTTTCCATCTTCATGTAGACTCTGGAGTCAAATTCAGCTCAGCAGATTTGGGTAGCAGTGCTTTTATCTGAATTAAGTCTACATACTACACCTGGATATTTGGTGTAGTTTTTGTACAGTCAATTGATTAACTATTTCTTTCTAAAACATTTATTCAGTTATTATCTTATTTTAAAATAAGATCATTTTTCGTACTATTATTGAGTTGTAAGAACTTGTTCTATGTTTTGGATACTAGTAAAAATATTTACTTTCATTTATTAAAAATTGAATGAATGAATATTCAAATGAATTATGAGATATTAAAATAAAAATAAAAAGCTTCACATATTAATACTTTTCTGCTTAACCTTATATAATTTTATGTTGATCATCACAGCATTACCACGGAGAAAATAAGATACATATAATTATCTTTGGTTTCAAAATTAAGAAGCAAGGTTCAGGCAGAAAGAGTACTTGTCAATCATGAGGGCTTTGGGATAGAACAACCTGATATTCAAATCATGACTCAACACTTAACTATTTGAAAAACTTTGGTGGAGGTAAGAATTGTGGAAACTGCATCTTTTACATGGGTTTAATATAAAGCAATGGGGACTTAAAGTATCATAATATGAACTAAGTAAGACAGTGTTTCCAAAAGGAAAGTTTACACAGATATAATTAGGGAAAGAAGGTATGTCACTTAACACTACTCAAGTGGACTGGAAAGGGAAGATAAAAGCACACACGAAGATAGAAGATGAGAACCTTCAACCTCCAGTCTTTATGTGTTCTTGTTGGCTTATGTTTTTAGCTTTCCATCCCTTTGCATGACTGAAGTTATGCTGCGAACTGAACTAGTTAGTTCTAACCTACATATTGGCAGCAGAAAATCTGATATGAAGCTTTTTTGTTTGTTTGTTTTTAAGGAAATGGTTTTTAGTAAATATAACAAAAAGTCTCTAGCCTGGACTAGCCCCACAGTCCAGATCCACCCACAGCTGCTTACCTGTCCCCAAATGACTCAGACACCTATATTAAATACATCTTGTTTGATCTATGGCTTAGGCACATTTCATCTAATTCAACCCATAACCATTAGTCTGTCCTTCCACGTGGCCCATGGTTTACCTATTTCCTTACATGTTGCTTCTTCAGCAGCTGGATGACTCTGTGACTCTTCCCTCCCCCTCCTACCTATTCTCTGATTTCCCTACCAACTTTTTCTATGATGCTAGCCATGAGCAAAACAGTCCTTTATCCACAGCATACAAAAAGACATTTCCATATCAAGTAATCATCATTTTTATTGTCATTGCTGAATATTTATTGTACACAATAAAGAGTTTTATGACATTTCCATCTAAGGACTTCATATTCTTTGACCAGAGTCACCCTGATCCTCCCTCCCTTCTCTCATTTGTCCTCTTCCTATCCCCAGTAAGTCAACTTTGGTGGTATATTGTATATTTTTAATAAAAATAGCCTGAAATATCAGAGGACAGAGCCACCAACAGAGACAAGCCCTGAGAGTTAGGAAGTGATTACCCATGTCTTTAATCTCATCAATTAGGTAGCAGAGATCTGTCTGCATCTCTGTGAGTTCATGGCCTAATAGAGCCAGGCAGTGATGACACACACCTTTAATTCTAGCACTAGGAAAGTTGAACTAGGAATTGAGATAGCTGGGCTGCATAAGAAGGATAAGGCTGGAGGAGGCAGGAGTTCTTTATTTTTACTGGCACTTCCCTTTTTGACTAAGAATGGAGAGGTTGGAGTCAGAGGTTTGTTTCTCTATCTCTTTGATATTTCAGCTTTCCTCAATATCTGGTTCTGAGTTTCTATTATAATACCAAATAGAATTCATGCTGCAATCAACCTACCTCTCTCTCTCTCCCTCTCTCTCTCTCTCTCTCTCTCTCTCTCTCTCTCTCTCTCTCTCTCTCTCTCTCTCTCTCTCTCTCTGTCTCATACACACACAAAATTTATGTATCTTTAAGTAAATCTGGAATCAACAAATGAAAGTAATCTGTCTTTTATTATCTGTCTTATTTCATTTAATGTGATCTTTGCTTCTATCTTTTTCTTGCAGATAATATAATTTACTTCTTTATGACTAAATGAAATTTCATTATGTGTATACACCATAATTTTATTATCTTTTCATCTGCTGATGGATACATATTTTCACTGTTGTGAATAGTGTAATAAGCATCTGTGTACAAGAGTCTATGTAATATGTGTAAATATACCCAGAATTGACATGTCTGTATCATATGGTTCTAGTTTCGTATTTTGAGAAACTATAGTAATTTCTCTGATAGGTAGAATGATTTACCTTCCAGCACTCGGTGTGTAAGTTTTCCCTTTTCCTGACATCTTCCACATTTGTTATTATTTGTTTGTTTTCTTAATGAGAACTGTTCTGATTAGGTTAGATGGGGTCTCATTTAACTTTAATTTATGTTTCTCTGATGCTTACAGATACTGCATATGTTGTATGTTTACTGGCAATCACACTCAATCTTTGAGAACTGTGTTGTCACAGGAGCCTACTTATTGATTCAGTTGTTTGGTATTTTGATGTCTAGTTCTTTATATTTTCTAGATATCAATGATCTTTTCTTTAATATCACCACAGAGGTATGGCTATTTAGAAATATCCTAAAAATGGTGTCCAAATCTTCCTACTAGATAGCATCACAGGAGTAGAATGTCAGTAGAGTACTGTGGGTACTTTTTGACGTCTTGGAAATCAGAATTAGAAAAGTTTTAAGTCAGATATCATTTGTCTTTCTCTTGGATCTTTGCAATGTGACACATGTCAACCAACCCTCTTCAGCAAAACATGTATCCTATCAGCATATATGAGCATCTTTTGTGGTAATTTTGTGCTATTAATCAATACAGTTATTGCCTCTGAGAAGAAAATTCTGATGTTGTTATACCTTGTGATAATGGGAAGCTCTTTAGTTGATTGGAAAACAGACAATTAGTTCAGTGTTGACAGAGCTATCACAGGCAGATAGGAGACAGCAGAAATTCATTAAGAAAAAAGGGCAAAGACATAAACTTGAGAAATAGAAAAACTTCCATTCTATATGCTTCTACATGCTCTAGATTAGTGATTTTCTATCTTCCTAATGTTTCAACCTATTAATACACTTCCATATGTTATGGTAATCTAACCATAACTATTTTTATTGTTACTTCCTAACTGTAACGAATCTTATTATAAATATCTGATATACAGGGTATCTGATAAGTGACCCCTGGGAAAAGGTTGTTTGGCCTCCAAGTCATTGCAGTCCATAGGTTGAGAACCTCTGCTCCTGATAAACCAAGAAGGTAAAGTCTGAGATCAATGAAAAAATTTAAATGGCTTCCTCCAGGTTCACATAACAGATGAAAGGTTTTTAAGTGTGTCCCACCCAAAAACAATCCTCTCTTCAGTAGGCATAGAGCTCAAATTGTAGAAGATCAAACCCAACTCAAAGATTGTCTGACCTATACCAAAAAGTCATGTTTAATTCTTGGAGAGTGTTCAAGCTATTGGTCGTGCATTAAAATGAATATAAGCCTCTGGTCAGATATTTGGAACCAGGTGGTCAGGACAGGAAATATCTATTTACACAGATGAGGTAGGAGAAAAGGGAAGGGACAAATAATGAAATTATATTATTATATCAATAAATAAAACAAATGATTTTTTTAAAAGCTTGATCAGGTTAAGTTTATCAATACAGGCCATCTGTATTGAGACTCTAAGTTTAATATGGATGTTCACTTAGGTTTTTAAAAAGATGTAAGTCTCATGGTATGTAATCATTCATAAGTGGGTTTTAGACATAAAGGAAAGAATATCCAGACTGCAAACCCCAACCTCCGAAAAGTTGGTAACAGAAAGAACTTAAGAGGGACATCCAGGGACCACACTGGGGAGGACAGAGAAGATCTGCTGAGTAAATTGGGATTATAACTGGGAGAAGGCAGGAGAGGTGGAACAAAAGAAAGGAGATGGTTGGGTGGGAGGAGCAACAGTGGGGAAGAACAAAGAAATGGCTATCTTTATAGAAGGAGCCAATGTGGGGTTAGAAAGAAACTGGGTGCTAAGAAAACCTCCAAGAACCCACAAAATGTCCCTGGCTAGAACTCTTGAGTGATGGTATATTGGGTGCTAGGCTATGACTTTTCCTATAATCAAATGAATGACCACCCTAATTGTCATTATAGAGCCTTCATCCAGCAATGGATAGAGGCAGAAGTAGAGTTACATAGCTAAGCACTAGGTTGAGCTTTGGGTCCAGCTAAGATAGAGAGAGAAGAGAGTATATGAGCAAAAAGATCAGGATCATTAGAGGGAGACCCACAGAGATAGCTGACCTGAGCTATTAGGAGCTCACTGACTCTAAAATAATCATGGACAGGAACTAAACTCTCCGAAGGTAGATGACTTTCAGATGGAATGGGCAGCTTGTGGTGCCTCTTGCAGTAGAATCAGACTATGTTCCTGTTCATGAACTGGCATCTCAGAGCCCATTACCTGCAGAGGAACACCTAACTCAGCCTTAATACTGGGATAAGGGACTTGGACCTACCTCACCTGAATATGCCAGACTGAACTGGACCCACCTTGGGACTCCTTGCCATTCTTGAGGAATGAATGGGGGGATGGGATGGTGGGAGGCTGAGGAAGGACTGGGAGAGACTAGTAGAAGGGAAAGAAGAGGGAGCAGTGGTATATATGGGAATGTTTTTAATAATAGTGTTTTAAATAAAATGTTTTCGATTGACTAATGATTGACTAATTACTAATACTTGTTAAAAGATGGTCTCTTGAAAAGAAGCTGGTGATGTCTCATAGTCCTGGTTTAGTGCTGATAAAGAGATTTTAAATCTTCAGGAAAATTTAGTGCTGGTGCTGTGTAATTTCAGGCCTCATTTTCATCAATGAGAGGGTCCTGAACACATACCCTCAGTGATGCCATAAGGTAAAGTGGTTAGAGGGATACTAGTAGATCTGAAGGGCTGTGCTTTAGATCTTTCACTTGTATCAGATCTCAGGGTAGAAGATACTGCTGTACAATTGGATTAATTAAATGGGAGGGGTTTAATTTGGCCCCGGAGTAGCAGGGCCCAGGTGGCAGTACTGAATCATCAAAAACAAGGGCAGTATAGTTACCATAATGAACAGCACAGGCAAAGTGATTTCTATAATGGCTTGACTTGTAATAGGAAGCACACGCAAATGACATGATTCATGTGGACCTTTTGTATTAGCTAATCAATCATGACAATTCAAGGAATAAAATAGGTGAGAAGCCTACTATATTTTGATTTAATCTGTACAAACAAAAAAGAATTTAGAATAAATGGAGAAAGTAGTATATTATCTCACAATACTGGGGAATTTTGGTCTCCATACTTGAGGCAGTCTGCAGAGCCAGAATCCTCTGAAAGAAGAGAAGGCCATGTTCCACTGAAAAAGTAACTTGCCAAAATACCTACAAATTTTAATGTTGGCCTTGCTTCTACCCCTCCCCAGAGGGACCTATGTCTTTTTACTAGGGTAAATGAACAAGGGGGAGGGGAAGGAAAGGAAAAAGTAACACTTCCTGGGTCATATTAGTTAATGGCTCTGAATTGAGAGTGATTTCAGTAGACCCATAAAAAAGAATTTTGGCCTTCTAATTGAAATAGGGGCTTATGGAGTTCAGGTAATACTGGCCCACTGGTTCTCAGATCTCATCCTGTGATTATTTTCCTAGTTCCAGAATGTATATAATTGGAATAGATATACTTAGAAGTTGGTAGAATTTTCACACTGGTTGTATGACCTGTGGAGTAAGGGCTATTGTGGTAGTAAAGTCAGTTAGAAGTTATTGGAATTGCCTCTACCAGAGAAATGGAGAACTCCAAACAACAGCCCATCCCTGGAGGAATTACAAAAATTAGAGCCACCGTCAATGATTTGAAATACAAAGAAGTGGTAATTCTCACAACATCTCCATTTAATTTTCTTATTTGGCCTGTGAAGGCACATGCATCATGGAGAATTAAAATAAACTATTATAAAATTAATCAAATAGCAACTCTTATTGAAGCTCCTGTAAAAGAAGAGGTGGTGTCCTTAGCTGAACAAATGACCACATCTTCTCATACAAAGTACATGACTATTGATCTAGAAAATGCTTTATTTCTTGATAACTGTCCATAAGGGCCACCAGAAGCAATTTCCTTTCAGTTGGCAAGGCTAGCAGTATATGGTTTTACCCAAAAGCATATTAACCCTCCAGCCCTTTGTCATAACTTAGATTAAAGTGATCTTTATCATCTGTCTCTTTCACAAAATATCACACTGCTCCACTAGATTAATGCTGTTCTGAACAAGAGGTATAAATTACTTTGGACATATTGGTAACCTGTACCTCCATCTAAGAATGGGAAATAAATCCAATGAAAATTTAAGAGCATTATAATTATTTTTGAAATTGTTTGGAGTCCCATGGTGAGGGGCATACAGAGTTATTCTTTCTAACGGGAAGAATAAATTAGTGCACCTGGATTCTCCCACCAGCAAGACAGAAGCACAGCATTTAGTGGGTCTATTTGGAATTTGAAAAGAAATACAATTCTCACTTTACTACATTTATCAAGTAACCCAGAAAGCTGCAACTTTTAAGTAAGAACTGGAACAGGAGGCTCTTACATTCAGGTTTTTGTACAGGTTGCTCTGCTACTTCTATAATATGACTCACCAGACCTACTTGTACTTCAGGTATAAATAGAAGATAGGGGTGCTATTTAGAGCAGCTTTCTATAGGTGAATCACAGAAAAGACCCTTAGAATTTTGGAGTTTGGCTCTACCATCATCTACATCCATTTCCAGACTACTCTCTCTTTGAACAACAGTTCTTAGACTATTACTGAAGCTTAGTGAAAACTGAACACTTTAAAATGGACCACCAATTTACTGTGACCCAAGCTGTCCATCATAAGCTGGGCATTATATAACACAACAATCCATACATTTAGCAGCAATTCACTGTCAAATTGAAATAGGATATACATGATTAGGAGGCCCATCCAAGAAAATTACACAAAGATTTTCCCCAAAAACTATGGTTTCTCTTTTTGTTACAATGCCTTCTGGTTCCAAGTATGTACTTATGGTCTCATGTAATACATCTTATTATCTTTAGGCTGAAGAAGAGAAGACTGATATCTTATTTGCTGAGAGTTCTACACAGTATGCAGAAATTATCATATAGAAATGGACAACTGTATCATCACAACCTATTTGTGAGACAAGCCAGAAAGATCCAGAGAAGGGAAATCTTCACAGCGGGAAGAACTTTGTGATGCTAACATGGTTGTGTATTTTGCTTATAAGTGGCAAGATGTCTACTGAGTAATGGGTTCTAGACTATGAATTGGCTTAATGGTCAAGGACTTGAAAGCAGAGAGACTGGAAAGTTGGTGAAAAAGATATATGGGGGTAGAGTATGTGAAAATATTTTTCAAAATGGGTAAAAATATCACTATCATCCCTTGCGACCCACTAGTAAAAGCTTTGCTCCCTCTTCCCACAACATTAAGTTCTTCTGGACCAGAGTTTTGGTTCCAGTGTAGGGCACACTTCTACCAGGAGACACAACAAACATTCCATTAAACTAGAAGATTAGAACCCCCTTGGACACTCTGAGATAAAGGTACTCCTAAGCTAAGAAAGAAGTAAAAGTGTTAGGTTGGATGATTAGTGCAAACTACCTGGGGAAATCGAATTGCTTCATCATAAGGAAGTTAAGAACTATTATGTCTGGTATGCATGGGATTTTTTAAAGTGACACTTGATGTTATTATGTCTTATCTTAAAGTTGATGAGAAACTATAACAATCTATGCAGGCAGGGTGGACAAGGGCCTGGGTAATTTGAGCATAAAAGTATGGGTCACCCCTCTAGGAACAAAAAGGCCTGCTGAAGTGCTTGCTGAGGTATGAGGAAAGAGAAATCACTAGTAGAGGGAAATGTAAATACTAGTTGTAAATATCAGCTAAGGTCGTGTGGCCATTTGGAGAAAAAAGGAATATAACTAACATGAATGTTTTTGTGCTATTTTGATAAGTATGAGTTTGTGGGTATAATACACACATGTTAAGCAAACATTTGTGTTTTGCTCATCTGTTTCTTTAACATGTAATATAATGTCAGTTGAAATAACATATGTGATTATACTTAACGTATGAGAAACTAAAAGACTAAGCTTTCCTCAAGATAGATTGTCATATATTGTATTATATTATATTAAATATGATCATTATTTTTATTTGAAAACTAAGCATAAATGTGATTGTCAAGCTGGCAAGTGGTGGACTTGTGATGGCTAACTTGTGATAGTTAACTTGACTACATCTGAAATAAATTAATATCCAAGCCACTGGGTATGCCTGTGAGGGCTTAATTGTGTTATCTGAAGAGGGAAGACCTCAAATCTAGGTTGTACCTTCTAGTGGAGCTTATATATCAAAGTCGTGGGAAGAGGAAGCCTTGCTGTTTTTCCTGTTGGCTCTTACTCTTGCTGGCAAGTTTTCTACCCCATTGCTTTGGCCAGCATCGAATCCAATTTCTGCATTCCAATGTAAACCGAAAACCTTAAAGTTTTCAGAAATACTCCCAGACTCCAGAACCAAAATGGGATTCAAAAGACATCCACTCCTCATTGACTGAACAACTATTGAACTCTTGGCCCTTCTGTCGTAAGACAGCCATTCTTTGTTTACCAAGATTCTAGTGTTTTCGGTCATTTTAATAAATATGTTTGAATATCATATCCATTCTATCTCTTTAGAGAGCCTCAATATATCATGTAAATGAAGTTATTGTGTTTAGCTGGCTGACTGAAATGTCTTTTTTTTTTTTTTTTGGCTGAACATTTTATCCTAAAGATTGTCCGAAGAAAACTTTTAGATGCAAAGAAATATTTCATGATATGTCTGACTATAGCTTACATGCATTTTTATTTATTGAAGAATATCTGAATTGCTGTTGGGTTTGTTGATTTTGAAAAATTCTCATAGAAATATTTTGTATAAGCTTTTAATGTAAATATACTTTTTCAGTTTTCTGAGATAAATGTCCATCCGTACACATGACAATTGAATGAAGCCTGAGTCTTATTCAAGAGATGCCAATGTATGCTGAAAGCAAAGAGAACCATTGTGAAGGTCTTTAATTGGAAAGCACCAGATATGAGGACAATTCCTAATAACATGTTCATAGTAAACTCAATATTGAACAAAAGACTAAATTTGGGGTATGTCAAGGAAATTTTTCTGTATATCTAAAGGCTTAGTAATGTATAAATATGAATTATCTTGTGGATTGAAATTATAAAGGGTGATCTCAAAGTTAGGCTGGAAATCATACTGGAACAGAAGCTGAGATTTTACAAAATATAACACTGACAAACCTACAAAATGACATTCTGTATTACAGTGTCCAATATGCTATCATTAAATTTCTTCTATACTGAATCATCGTTTCCCCCAATGTGGAAGACTGTGTTGTTTCATTGTAAATAATTGTCCCACCCACTGGTTTAATAAAAAGCACTGATTGGCCAAAGGCAGGCAGGAAGTGTGGGTGGGGCTACCAGACTAAGAAAACTCTTGAGAACAGGAAGCATAGGCAGAACGCCAGACAGAAGCCAGAAGATGCAGAGGAGAACTATGCTGCTCTAAAGAAAAGTACCAAGCCACATGGCTGAACAGGAAGAATCATGGGTTAAATGGAGAGTAGAGAGTTAGCAAGTGATATGCCTGGGCCTGAAGCTGATCAGCCTAAAAACTATTGAAAGCATCTGTGTGTCTCTTCGGGTCTGTGGGTCTGAGGGTCTATGGGTCTGAGGGTCTGTGGGTCTGAGGGTCTGTGGGTCTGAGGGTCTGTGGGCCTAAACCTTGAGGCTAGGCCCAAAAGTCCGGAACAGAAACCTCCTACTACACCCCGATATCTTTTTAATACAGATATGATTAGTTTCTACTTTTTAGGTATGTAAATTGCCAAAATTGCTCAAAAGATTTGCCTGAGATCTGTTGAATGTATGACTTGTTTGTAGAGTTTGCTTATATGGTATGTTATATTTAATTTATTAATTTACATGTGGTGAACCATCTATGCATCTCAAAAATTAAGCCAACCCAACAGAAGTGAATGATCATTTCTCTGTGCTTTTGAACAGGATTTGTAAGTATTCTGTTACAAATACATCAAATCTATGTTCATTGTGGGGACTAGTCTTTACTCACAATTTTCTTTGTATTTTATTTTATTTTGTTTTATTATCAGATAATAATTACTTTAATGACAGAGTTTAAGAGATGCCATATTTCTATCTTTCAGAAGTCTTTGAGAATCATTGATGCTTTTTTTTTTTTTTTAATTTTGATAGAGTTCATCTGGGAAATCAGTGCTGGCCTGGAAATGTTTATAGTTGGGAAATCTTGTTTTCTCTATAGTCATTATACTCATTATTTCAATCTATTTGCTTGCTATAAATATGTTTATGTTATTTGTCTCTTATTGGTAGGTCATATGTATATAGAAATAAATTTATTTCTTTAAAAAGTTTAATTTTATAGAATATACATTTTTAAGAGATTCTTAATATTATTCTGAATTTCACTGTTGTCTGTTTTTAATTAATAAGTAAAAATATCCCCATTAATGGGTAACTCTTTCAATGCAATAGGCCACTCAAGCATAATTAGTAAGTCTAGGTTTAATAAAAAGAGCAAAGCAACTCCTGGGTGACTCTCAGGAAGGCAAAAGAGGAATCACATGGCAGGTCTGATGACCAGGTCTTAAATACCCCCTGTAGCCAAGGTGTTGAGCAGCCATGAGGGAGGGCCTAACACTTATCAGACTTTCTGAGGGGCTGAGTCTAGAAAGAACAGTCCCAGGATAGAGGCTGTTACTTGGTACACTGAGGCTAGGATCTGAAGTATAAGAGTGAAGACAGAATGGAGCCAAGAGCTAGAGACCACCAACAGCAATGTTTCAGTTTTTAATCCCTAACTTTATTAACTGGGTCTTGTTTGTTTTTTTTTTTTCTTTCTTTCTTTCTTTCTTTTTTTTTTTTTTTTGGTATTTGACAATGCTTGTTGGTCTTGCTTTTCTTTTCAAAAAACCAAGATTTTGTTTCATTTATTTATTTCTGTAAGGAATTTTATTTATATGTTTTTATTTTATTAATTTATGCCTTGATCTTAACTGATTTAGGCTTTAATTTCTTCAAAACCCCATTGTTATTATTAGCTTACTATTTTATATTTCTCTGAATAGTTTATAAGTTAGTGTTTGTAGTTATAAACCTCATTTTTGGTTCTGTTTACTGTATATCATAGGATTTGTTTTATTTTCATATGCATGCAGTTGTAAGAATATATTTATTTATTGATTTCTTCAATGACTCATTCATCTTCTATAGTATGTTTTTTATTCCCGTGAATTTGTATATGTTTTGTAGTTTCTGAGTTATAAATAATTTGGTTTCTTAGTACTTCAAACATTCTAGGTAAATTGAAATAGCTACTTAAATTTATTAAATAATTGAAATAAATATAGTAATACCTCTATTACCAATTTCAAGAAAAAATTTAGAAAATCATTTTATAGTCATACTATACAAACACTGAGCCTCTTTCTCCATTTTCTAGGCTTTTTAAAATATAGGCACTCAAGTCTAACTAATATCGTCACAAGACTAACCTTTATGTGCCTCATAGAGACTAGAGAGTAAATGCCCAAGATTTTCTTTTTAAAATTTATTTTAAAAGTTTTTACAAACCTATCACTGTTCTCCCCTCCTCTTCCCAGTCAGTCCCCAGTTTCTCAACACCCCATCTCCCAATCAACTCATGGTGAGTCTGGCATATCCACTTGAGGCAGAATCAAGTCCCTTCCCCCAGTATCAAGACTGTGAAAGGTGTTCCTCTGTAGGGAATGGACTCCAAAAATTCAGCTCATGCACCAATAATAAATTCTAGTCCCACTGCCAGAGGCCCCACAAACTGTCCATGTCTTTCAAATGTGATTCACATTCAGAGGGCTTAGTTCATTTCCATGCAGGTTCCCTAGCTGTCAGTTCAGAGTCAGTGAACTCTTAATAGCTCAGATCAGCTGTCTCTATGGATTTCCTCATCATGATCTTGACTCCTTTGCTCATATAATCTCTCCTCCCTCTCTTTGACTGAACTGGGATATCTACCCCATGCTTAGCTGTTTATCTCTGCATCTGCTTCCATCAGTTGCTGGATGAAGGTTCTATAATGATAATTATGGCGGTCATCAATTTTATTATAGGAGAAGGCCAGTTTAGGTACCCTTTCAACAATTCTTGGAATCATAACTGGAGTCATGTTCCTGGGATCTTAGGTATTTCCCTAGCATCAGGTTTGTCTATACCCCTACAATGACTCCTTTCATAAGATATTTATTTCATTGTCCCTCCATCAACTCAATGTTCTCATTACCTCATATTTTCTTCCCACCTATCCTTAACCCCCAACATTATGGTTCAAATTTACTAAGAATATTATCTATTTCTCTTTCCCAGGGGTTCAATGGCTGTCTCTTGTAGGTTCCTCCTTGTTACCTAGCTGCTCAGTGATTGTGAACTGTAGTCTGGATATCCTATCATTACCTCTAAAATCTACTTATGAGTGAGTACATACCATGTTTGTCCTTCTGGGTCAATGTTACCACACTCAGGATTTTCTCTCTCTCTCTCTCTCTCTCTCTCTCTCTCTCTCTCTCTCTGTTTTTTTTGTTTTGTTTTGTTTTGGTTTGATCCATTTGCTGGAAAATTTCAGGATGTCATTTTTTAATCTGCTGAGTAGTACTCTGATGTGGGAATGCGTTTATGTATGCTGTGAATCTCAATCTTTAAATAAAGGAGCTGTTTTGAGCCATGGCAGACACCATAGAGAAAGTGGGAGGAGAAATCAGAGCTTAGGTAGGAGAAGCAGGGCGGAGTTAGGCAGATCGAGCCAGCCGCCCAAGGAGCAACATGTAAGGAGCACGGGTGAGCTACGGGCCACGTGGCCAACAGATTAATAGAAATGGGTTGATTTAAGATATAAGAGCTAGCTGACAATGTGCCTGAGCCATACGCCAAACAGCATAAAGTTAATATAAGCGTCTGAGTCGTTTCTGAGGACCCGGGCGGTGGGTGGCTAAGCGGTCCCGGGCTGCAGGTCTGTGGGTCTCTGGATCTCTGGCTGCCCGGGACCCGAGAACCCACTACAACAGTACTCCACTGTATAAATGTTCCACTTTTTACCCATTCTTCAGTTAAGGGACATCTAGGCTGTTTCCAGGTTCTGACTATTATAAAATATGCTGCTTTGTACATAGTTGAATAAATGTCCTTGCGGTAAGGTAATTATCCTTTTGGTAAATGCCCAAGAATGGTATTGCTGGATCATTAGATAGATGGATTCCCACTTTTCTAAGAAACTGCCATGCTGATTTCCAAAATGGCTGAACAAGTTTATACTTTCATCAATAATGGAGGAATATCTCCCTTACTCCATATTCCCTGCAGCATATGCTGTCCCCAGTGTTTGGATCTTAGCCATTATGACAGGTAAGATGGTATCTCAGATACCATGACTGATTTACATTTCTCTGAAGGCTAAGGATGCTGAGCAATTCATTAAGTGCCTTATGGCCATTTGAGATTCTTCTGCTGAGAATTCTCTAATTAGCTCTGAACCTCATTTTTAATTGGGTTATTTGTTTTTTTTAATTTCTAGTTTCTTGACTTCCTTAAATATTTTAGAGATTAGCCTCAGTCAGATATAGGGTTTGTGAAGATCATTTGCCACTGTGTAGCCTTTTGTTTTGTTCTATTGACCGTGTCCTTTGCCTTACAGAAGCTTCTCAGTTTCAGGAGGTCCCATTAATAAACTGTTTCTCTCAGTGTCTGTGCTATTGCTGTTATATTTAGGACGTTTTCTTCTGTGCCAATGCATTCCAGGCTATTTCCCAATTTCATATCTTTAGTGTAACTGGGTTATTTTGAGGTCTTTGATTAACTTGGTCTTGAGTTTTGTAAAGAGTTATAGATATCAACCTATTTGATTCTTCCACATGCTGCCATCCAGTTATGCCAGAACCATTTGTTGAAGATGCTTTCTATTTTTTTTTCATTGTATATTTTTGGCTTTTTGGTAAAAAATCAGGTGTTCATAGGTGTGTGGATTAAAGTTATAGTCTTTGATTCTATTCCATTGATTCATGTGTCTGTTTTTATGCCAATACCATGCTACTTTTTATTACTGTAGCTCTATAGTAGAGCTTGAAGACAGGAATGGTGATGCTTCCAGAAGTTTTTTGTTTTATTTTGCTTTGGGTTTTATTTTTTACTGAACATGATTGTTTTGATGATCCTGTGTTTTCTTTGGTCTTGTTTTTTGTTTTTGTTTTTCCATGTAAAGTTGAGTATTTTTTTGTTGAGGTCTATGCAGAATTATATTGGGATTTTGATGAGGATTGCATTGAATATGTAGATTACTTTTGGTAAGATTGCCATTTTTCCTATGTTCAACCTTAAGAGCATGGGAGATCTTCCCACTTTCTGGTTCATCTTCAGTTTCTTTCTCTAGTGACTTATAGTTTTCATGCAGGTCTTCCACTCTTTGGTTAGACTTACTCTAAGATATTTGATGTTATTTGCAGCTATCAAAAACAATTATTTTTCCCTAATTTTTTCAGCCCTTTTATCATTTGTATATAGGAGGGCTACAATTTTTTATGTTAATTTTGTATCCTACTGCATGGATGAAGGTATTTCTCAGTTGTAGGAATTTTCTGGTAGAATTTTGGGGTAACATATATACCATCTTATCTTCTGCAAATAGCAAACCTTTGACTTCTCCCTTTCCAATTTGTATCCCCTTCTTCTCCTTTCGTTTTCTTATTTCTCTAGCTAGAACTTGACAACTATATAGAAGAGATATGGGGAGAGCAGACAGCCTTGTTCTTGATTTTAGTGAGATCATTTTGAGTTTCTCTCTATTTAGTTTGATGTTGGCTGTAGCTTGCTGTTTATCACCTTTATTATGCTTATGAAGGCTCCCTGTATCCTTGATCTCTCCAATACCTATATTACGAAGGGGTGTTAGATTTGCCAAAATGTAATGAGATGATCTTTTTTTTTTTCTTTCAGGTTGTTTATTTGGTGAATGACATTGACAGATTTCCATATGTTGAACCATCCCTGCATCTCTGGGATGAAGTCTAATTGACTATGGTGGATGATATTTTGATATGTTCTTGGATTCAGTTTGCCAGTATTTTATTGAGTATTTTTGCATCAATGTTCATGAGGAAGGTTTGCCTGTAATTATCTTTCGTTGTTGCATCTTTGTGTGGTTTGAGTATCAGAGTAACTGTAGCCTCATAAAATGAATTTCACAATGCTCCCTTTGTTTCTTTTGTGTAGCACAATTTGAGTATTGTAATTAGTTCTTTGAAATTCTGGTAGAATTCTGTGCTGAAACCATATGGCCCTGGGAGTTTTGGGGGGGGTGATGGAGACTTTTAATGATTACTTCAATTTCTTTAGGGGTTATAGGTCTTTTTAAGTCATTAATCTTGTCTTGATTTAATATTGGTAAGTGGTACCTTTCCAGAAAGCTGTCCATTTCTTTTAGGTTTTCCAATTTTATAGAGTACATGTTGTTGAAGTATGACTTAATGATTCTTTGTATTTCCTCACAGTCTGATGATATGACCTCTTTTCATTTTTGATTTTGTAAATTTGATTATTCTCTCCATACTTTTTGTTTAGCTTGAATAAGTGTTTGTCTATCTTATTGAATTTCTCAAAGAAACAACTCTTTATTTCATTGATTCTTTGTATTCTTCTCTTTGTCTTAATTTTATTGATTTAGGCCCCAAAACAAGAATAAGTAAATAAACTACTGTAAAAACCCACGTCTTTAATTTTGTGTGGACTTTTTATTTGTGTTAAACAGCTTTTTATTCCAAGAATATTTTCATTCAACAATTCCCCTACAAGTATAGTTATTTAAATCTATCTACATTCCCCAAACATTCAACATGAAACTATCAACAAACATTTGATATTCTCTAGGGGAATACCTTAAATGAAATTTGGAGAATGTTGAGAATTCAGCTTGAGTTAGGCAGAAGTAGACAAAGAAACAAAAGAGGGTTAGGAGGAGGGGCAAAGAGGGAGAGGAGAGGAAGCAGGCTAAGACAAAAAGTAAAGCAAAGCAAAACAAGATGTTGTAAAGGTTTTTCGGGAAGACTATGATACTACTCATGTGGCTGTCACAGCCAGCTTCTTTTCACAGAAGAAACAGCTCACAGTACCATGAACAGTGACACATCACCCATAGGTTCTAACTGCACTTTTCATATTGTAACAGCATACTAGCGACCTCCCCCCAGGATTGCACATTATACTTTAAAATATTAATTTCTGCTCTAAACTACCAAACTTTTAAGTGGTGGTAGGTATAGAGAGTAGTGTCTCTTCTGGTGTGATACAAGATAAGAGACATAAGCCTAGAAATTTCAGCCACATCACTGTGACAATAACTTTGGATATCCAGTAGCAGAATATCACTGTGACAGCCTTGATCCTATATTCATAGAATGTTGAAACTGTTTTTAGAAGTTTATAGTTTATGTGAATTTTGATTACATCACACTTGGAAGAAATTCAACTTGCTTTTAGGCTAGTATACAAGGTATTCATCCTAATGGCAGTTACTTCTTCATGATTCAGTCTCTCCTGAAGACACTTTGAAACCATGTAGCAAAAATATTCAAATACTGACCATTGACTAATTCAAGGGTACAAATCATGTTCACCCAAGGAAGAAAGAGTACTTACTTTAGTAAGGATAGACAAGGAGAAATATGTTTTTAAAACTAGGAATTATAAGTAAGAAGGCTGGCTAGAATTCTTGAATGTGTCTCAAAAGTTAGCCAACAGTTAACTGATATTAACAGGACTGCTTTCAAACTTTTTCATGTGGCTTTGCATGTGACTTCTGAAACTTCATTCTACAGGCACGTTTGAAACAGCCATTTAAATTTTTGTGTTGTTTGTATTTTTGTTAGGTTGAGTAAGTGGGCAAAAGAAGTTGAGACAAGTTATATTCATCACCCTACCACTACAATGTATGACACCCTTTCCTTATAACATCTAGTGTTAAATAAACAATCCATCATTGTGATATGTTACCTGAGGATGCTTATCTCTCTGGACAACATAGTGTTGCATGCTTTCTCATATCATATTATCTGAACAGATAAAACACAAAATTGTCCCCATAGTACATAAATCTGATATGGAAGTATCTGCAGTTCGCTTAGGTATCTTTGACTTGCGGAGTGACAGAGGCATTTCAAAACAAAAGTGGCCAACTAGTTTTGTCTCTGATATATAATTTGGGTACCATTTACCATGGCTAGAGAAGTTTCATCATATGAAAAGCATTAGTCAGCTGTTGTAATAAATCTCAAGATACAATAATAGCCTAGTTTAATAGAATTGTGTCTTTGACCATATCTAACCAACTTTTCAGGGTAAGAGTGAAACCCAAACCCTTCTATGGCATGTTTGACACTCAGCCTCCTACTGTGCCATTACGTGCCTTAGTTTATTATGTTCATATCCCATAGTGGAGGGAGCATTTATCTTATTGTTTTCCAAGTTATTAGAGACCTATTAAACTCTGACCAGGATTTATTAGCATTACCAGTGGACTAATCTTATATTCTACAGAGACTGATATGGCTGATTTGTAAAATATCAACCACAAGCCCTTAATTTTCACAATATTTTAGGCATAAATAGCATCATAAGAGTTCATCTCCATTACTTAAATGGCTGAAGTGGAACAAATTAAGATATTGCAGTATTATGAAGAATTAGTTAAGAGTTCATCAAAATTAGGAAACTATTGCTCAACAAAATCTCCTATTGTTTAATTGGAATACTGGCTTAGGATATCCTGGTATTCTTATTATAAAAAAGAAAGACAAATTAAAATGTTGAGTTTTATAAAAAATATTTTTTTCTTTTTTCTATGCAAAATTTATTCTTATATGTTATAGCAATTGTAGTTCTTGGATCATCAGTTTGCAACCACTGTTAACATATTGCTGGTAATGAAAGTCACTGAGCACCTAAAGGAGGAAAACAAATAAGGAAAATCTAGGTCAGGACTTCTTTCTAGACTTCTGTGTCTTTCAGGATTGCTCCATGAAGTATCTTATGATTTTTTGTGAACAGCCCTCATCCCTAACCTCATCAGCATCATGAATACTTGAAACATGTCTGTCTCTGTGAGGAACTGTTTTATATCTGCTTGGATGACTGAGCACATTTCATTGCTGCCAAGATTCCCCTATGATACTTTAAATATATCATTTACCACCTTCTTGTTGCTTTTACAGGATTTTTATGCTACCATAAACATAAACTTGGGACAAAAGAACTTGCTTAGATAAAGTTCAGCCCTCTGGAGCTAAATCTGGGATGTTATTGCAAAACACAATAAATAATGTCATTTCATCCTTGAGCTGCAGGAAGGAGGTGTGGTGGAAGGTGTGTCTGAGTGGCATCTCAATCTCTTCTCATCAGTGTATCAGTTTCCTGTGGGTTATATCCCAGGGGCAAAGCAGAAACATGGTTTTGGAGAAGAAATATTTTTCAAATCCAAACAGAAATATTGAATTATAAAACTTACTCAGTCACTAATATATTTTTTAACTTTCAATTGTGCAAAGTAGAAAGTGAAACCAAGGTAGAAATATGAATAATAGAACAAAGAATACCAAGCTGTCATAAAGAAAACACTTAGTGGAAAAGTGAGCAAATATGAGGAAAATGGGAATTTAGGGATCATTACTTTGAGGCAGGAGGTGTTATGAATTCAAGGATCATTAACTTAAAGAGAAAAAAAAAGAATGTAGCAAAGATTTGATTGGTTACACTGGGACAATGATAAAATGTCCAATGGAAAATGTGCCCTCCCACCTGCCAGATTTTAAGAACATCCATTGCAGATACATGGGCAGTCTCAGGGTAGGTAAGGGGTTATGGTAAGATTAATTTTCTTCTTTTTCCAGGATTTGAGTGGATTGATCTTAGCCAAGTGAATACATTTCAAGAGAGTATGAATAAACAGCTTTTAAAAAATGAAGTGAAATCAAGATATGAAAATATTTTCATTAATAGGAATAGAAATATTAATGAAAAAACAAAATCTACTAGAAGCAAATGAAAAATTTAATAAGTCAACTAAAATGTTCAGTTTAAAGATACACCAGTAGAACACAGGGAGGTAACAATATCAAGATCTGAAGACAAGATAGAGGATTTGAGTTATTTAATAAAGAAATGACAATTCTTGTTTGGTTTTTCTTTTGTTTTAATGAATGACTATAATTGCGAGGTCTTTAAGATACTGTAAAAATTCCAGATCAAAGCTATTGAATATATCTTTAATAAAATTACAGAATAAACTTACCAGTCTTTGGAAAGAGAAGCTTGTCCATATATGAGGTACACAAGATAACAAAGTAAGTATAATTAGAAGAAATTCTGCATGCCATCTATTAGTCAAAACACTTAACATTCAAAACAACAGCACAAGTGCTTACTAAACTGTGCAAACAGAAAGAGTAAAGTTACATGCAGATGAAGCCTCATCACAATAAGACTTGCTTTTTCTATGTGAAGTTTAAGATTCAGAAGAGCTTAGAAAGATATATTTTTAGTTCTGAAAGACCACCACTGTCAATGCACACTACTATAATACTCAGGTACTATCTGTTGGAATTAAAGGAGAAATAAAAACTTTCTTGGATTAAAACACACACACACACACACACACACAGGCTAAAGAAATTTATGACAGTTAAGCCAGTGGTGCATAAAATATTAGAACAAATACTATAGACTGAAGGCCAATATAAACACATTCAAGAGCCTATAGGAAAAAAAAATCTCTAGAGTATCAGGAAAGCTGCTTAAAACAAGAATAACAAAAGAACACCACTAATTAAAATATCTGGAAGTAATATATATTGTATATTGTTCAATAACAACTCTAAATACCTATAATCTCAACTCCCAAACAAAAGGCGCAAAAGAATAGCAGGTAGGATAATAAAACAGGACCTCTCTTTCCATTGCTTCCAAAACAAACATCTTACAATCAAAGATAAATACTAATAGAGTAATGGGCAAAGGTGCTGTGGGAATATGTTGTGGTACATTGTTAATATTTGTCCCTCCTACTGGTTTAATAAAAAGCTGATTGGCTGGAAGGCCGACAGGAAGTGTGGACAGGCCTACCAGACTAAGAAAACTCTGGTAAACAGAAGAGCAGAGCAGAGATGCCAGAGAGACACCAACAGAGACACCAGCAGATGCAAAGGAAAGAAGACAACCATGCTGCTCTGAGAAAAGATAAAGAGCCACATGGCTAAATAGATTTAAGGAAATAGATTGAGTTAAGATGAAAGAGCTAGCTAGCAATATGTCTGAGCCATAGGTCAATGAGCATGAAATCAATATAAACTTTGTGCTGCATGAACCCTGGGTGTATAAATGAAACTCAGAGCCAGCTATCAGGGAAACGCTATAATATCAGAAAGAGGAAACAGACCACAGTTAAATCTCACCCAGCTAACTTCCAGCTTCCTCAGCCTTGCTCTTCATTGCTTCTACAAATGAATCTGTCTTTGAGCACATGCTTTAAAAAAAGCTAAACTCTATGAAACTAGACTAGGAGCTGCGTGGAGTGGGCCAGTATCTCAGTGATGCTTTTAATTCTTAGCCATAGGATGAAAGATTAAAGGTGTAGTCAAAAACAGAGAGAAATAGAGGGAGCTAGGTGGAACCAGCCTCCCTACCCAGGCAAAGGTGTGGTGAGAAACATAAAAAGATACAAGATATACAATTAAGACAGATTCAAAGAAACCTCTAAATTGTTTAGAGTGTGTTTAAAAATATATGTAGGCTTGAGAGAGAAAGAAAAAAGGGAAAATGATAAAGAAAGTCCTTAAAATAGAAATAGAGTAAAAATAATAGGCCAGATAAAAATAAAAATCACAAAGAGTATCTGGATAGTGTATGTTACTGTCTTGTTTTTAAGTTTTTTGACTGAAAATGTAGTTAAAGCTTCTAAAAGACATTCAATTTTAAATGCTGCTACATTAATCCAACCTATATATTTGGTAAATAAGTGAACATTAAAATTGAAATCAGAAGATATGCTACTTTGAAGAAGAGGTTTTATTTTTATTTTCACAGAAAATGAGAGGTTTCAGATTTATTCCTGGTTAAAGCAAATAAAGTTTGATCAAGGAAGACCCCTAAAAGTTTGCAATAGAAATGGATCCCCAGATCATTCAGCACTTCATAGCATCTCTGTTGCAGTTTCCTCTGCACTCTGCATCCAAAACTACTCCAAGGAGACTGGCTGAGATGACCCAGCCTTAGAGACAACTCCACTAAACATTTGTCCATAATCCTAAATTTTTCTTTGGGTCCCCAGTGGGATTGCCAGCATTCCCATTTAAAAGGAAATAGCCTAGGGAACTATGTCTACATTCCCAAAAAAATTGATTATGGATGTTTGCCTTTTTTTCATGGTGTTGGTTAAAAGTTGTTATAGATAATGGTGAAAAATTAAACAAAGGATATTAGACTTGGGGGGTCTCATTTTTAAAAAAAAAATGGAGGGGGAGGCTAAGAAAACTCTGCTAATAGGAAGAGCAGAGCAGAGATGCCAGAGAGACACAAGCAGATGCAGAGGAAGGAAGACAGCCATGCTGCTCTGAGAAAAGGTACCGAGCCACATGGCTGAACAGACTGATGGAAATAGAAAGAGTTAAGATGAAAGCTAGCTAGCAATAAGTCTGAGCAAGAGGTCTATGAGCATGAATTCAATATAAGCCTTGTGTGATTAATTGGAGCCATGTAGCAGTGGGGCTATGGACAGGTCTGAACCTCAGGGGTAGGCCTGAAAGTAGCGGCCAGAAACTTTATATTACACAAAGGTATTCCAAGAAAATGGAACCAGGAAACAAGCATATGCTACTATCCTAATTCTACCCTTAACAAAAGTGTCTTCAAACTAAAACTTATTGAAAGAGACAAAAAACAACAACAAAAAAAAAACCTTCTCATACTGATTAAGGACACAATCCATCAAGAAGACATTACAACTCTAAACACATATGTACCAAATATGCTCCAGTCGCTCCTAGTTTTTAAAACAAAGAGAACAAGATATAGTAGCAGAATAATGCCAACACAATACTAGTGAGTGACTTCAGTGTCCCATCTCCACCAATAGATAGGTCATCTAGACTAAAAATATAGAATAAACAAGTAAAATAATAACCACCGAACAAATTGACCTAGAAATTTACAGAAGTTTATTTTCAAACATGGCAGAGTACACACGCTTCTTAGAAGCCCAGATGACCTATTCTAAAATAGATGCACAAGACATCAAATACAGAAATATTAAAATAACATCCCGAATTCTATCGGATCAGAGTGAAATGAAGCTAGAAATAACAATAGCACACGAAATTAAAATACATAAACTCCTCGAGATTAAACAACACACTAAGGAATGATGAGTGGGTCCCTGAAGAAATCAAGAAGGAAACAAAAAGTGTCTATAATTGATTGGAAATGAAACAGTGATTATGAATCTTTTTGAATGTTATGAAGGCAGCCCTATGAGAGAAGTTTATAACTGTAAATGTCTGCTTTGCAGAATTGGAACTATCTCACATAAATAAGTTAATGGTGTGCCTCAAACCCCTAGACAAAGAAAAATGACCCTTAGTAGACAAAAATAAATCATAGAAATAAGCCTTCAAATGAAAACAATAAAAGAACCAATAAAATTAAAAGTTGGCATCTTGAAAAGATAAGTAAAATTAATATACACTTATTCAAGTCAGTCAAAAGAAGGAGCATGCAGAATGAAATTAGTAAGATGAAAGACAAAAAGGGAATGTTACAACAGATACAAATGAATCCAGGAAAATTTGAATATACATCTTAAAAATCTATGTCTTGCCATATTGAATAATCTGAAAAAAATGAATGAATTTCTTTATGTATACAAATACCAAAGGCCAATTGAAATGAACTAGAGAATTTACACTGACCTACAACAATAAGGTTGTCACAATAATTTAAAATGTTCTGACTTAAAAAGAAAACCCCAAGGTCTAGACAGATTCTTTGTAGAATTGTATCATCTCCTTAAAGAACAACGAAACACATAATAATTCCCAAATTATTCCAAAGACTAAAGAAATGGGTGGGTGTAGAACAGAGTGGTGGTTCATAAGCTGAGAGTACTTGGTGATCTGTAAGAGAACATAAGATCCATTCACAGCACTCACATTTGGCTGTGCCTCTAGTTCCAGAGATTTCAATGTTTTCTTCTGGCCTCTGCAAGCACTGAGCACACACAGTCAAAGATACACATGTAGGCAGAACATATATACATTTAAAGTACATTTTAGAAAATAGAAAAGCATGGAGAGTTTCAGGTTCTTCCTACAATGTCAACATTACAGGGATACTAGACACAAAGATACAAAAAATAAAAAACAACTATAGACAAAACTTATTGATAAACATGCATGCCAAAATTCAAAGTAAAAAAAAAAAATGAAACAAAGTAAATTCAAGAACACATCATCTACCAAAGTTAGGCTGGCTTCATTCCAGAGATAGAGAGATAGTCTAGTATTAAATGCTTTTGAGTTCTGAAATCACACATCTCAGTAAACTCAGAAACACCTTTGAAAAAAATCAAATTTTGATAAAAACTCAAGAGACAATTATGGATAAAAGGGATGAATATCGAAGAGGGTATATTTGGAAATCCCACAACCAACACTATCTAAATGGAGAAAAATAATATGAAGAACTTCCTTTAAAATCATGAAGATGTGGCATCTATTTCCTCTACTATTATTCAGTTCATATCTTGAGTCTTATATAGTGCAAAAAGAAAAGAGAGGCTAGTTAAGGAATGTTAACAGGAAAGGAAGAAGTCAGAATAGTCTTATTTGCATACAATATGATCATGCACAAGTCACATCCAGTCTCTGCTGTGAAAACAATTATCCATGAGATGTGGCTTGGATGGAATAGAGGATCATGAAAGTGTAGAAGTTGGGGGAGGGTTACCTTAATATCCTAATATATAGGAAAATTCTATGTAAACCTACTATTGTATAAACATACTAAATATTTAGTGAAATCAAAATTTCAGTGTCAGATGTGGGATTCCTCCTTTTGTGTTGTTGGCCAAAGAGACTTCAGAGGATCTCCAATCAATACAAGATACCACTACTGTGTTCACTACCAGAAATAGATGGTAAGTCCTTACTGCTGAAATATCATGCATATTGGATACAGGGCACAGAGGAATCAAGCTAGAACTGAGTTTCAAACTCTCTCCTTACAAGTTATCAGTCATAGTGCTAGAAGTTGCTGTGAAAACTATTAGGAGAGAAAGATCATAAATGAACTCTCCCCAGTCACATCTTGTGTATTGTAAATTCAGGAAAAACAAGTCCATTGGCACAATGGAGAATGATTATTATAGGTGTGACCAGCCACTTTCTGCTTTGTTTGGGGGTCTTTTCCCGGATAAAAATAAACACATAAATTGTCACTGCTTTAAACTTTACCAAAATCCTATGATTGAGAAGGTGACGTGCATTAGGTAAGGAATGATGTGCTACTGTTTTTTTTCTAAATGAATATGTCCAAATTGCATCCTAATAATTGCTCTATACACCCATAGACTGGTGCTGCTCTTAATATGGGTCAGAGAAGCTTCTTTTTATGCAGGGTGATGGTTTAAAGAAGATTCACAGCTGGCCAAAATACTGAAAAGAAACAACATTTTAGTGTTTCTCTTTAAATGAGGCATATATATTATACCCTCCAAGGCCTAAGGCCTAACAGATGTCATAAAAGAATTGATATAAAGACTGAAGAGCTTGGAGTTAATGAGGAGTTTAATAGAACGCTATTTTCTGGATATAGAATAGCAGTAACTAATTCAGAGATATGGCTACATGCATAACAAATACACACACACACACACACACACACACACACACACACACACACACAAAGAACATAAGGATAAGTTGTGGTCTAGGTAAGAAAAGAGATATTAGAAAGAAAGGAAAAAGAATACAGAGGTGATGAGGTAAATATAATCAAAATAGGCTCTATACATGTGTGTAACTGTCAAAAATAAAGTAATATAAAATGAAAAGGGGAAACTAATTTCCTTAAAATAATTTTGAGTCAGGTCTTCATAACAAAGGCAACAAAATTTAAAACAGACAAATGATAATACAACAAACTAAAAAGCCCTTTACAGCAAAGACATTAATCAACAAAGTAAAAAAGAAATCTCCAAAATGAGAAAAAAATTAAATAAATATTATCTAATCATATCTAGTAAAGAGTGCTGTACAGGATATGTAAGGAAAGTAACAGCAAAAATACCCGAACAGCCAATTAAAAAGAGACATAGGACATTAACAAATGCATTGCAAAGGCTATCTATAAACATCCAATATGTACTTGAAAAGATGTTTTATCCTATAATAGCTAGGATAAGTATCACTGGCTTACATAACCTCCAATGGCTGACTTGGTGTTTGACACCTAGTGTCCCAGCACTTAGGAGGCTTTTCTTGTTTGATCTCTACTGCTGTGTCAAATCTCTGAACAAAGCCAGCTTGTGAAAGAAAGGTTTGTTTGTCTCACCATTTATAGTCCCTGATATATAGAAAGCAAGGCAGGAATTCAAGACAGAAGCCTAGAGGCAGAAATGAAGCATGAGCCAAGGAGTAGTCTACCTGATGGCTTGCTTCATTCCGGTGATTTGAGATAATTCTTATCTGCCCAGTGGTCAATGTCAGCAATAAAAATACACCCCATAGACATGCCCAAAGGCTGTTACAATGGACAAAAGTCCTCAGTTGAGCTTCTTTCTTCTGAGTGTGTTTATCTTTGTGTTGACAAAAAATATGACAGACACTGTTTTCACAAATCCAAGATTCTAGGTTTCAAAGTGAGTCTTAGACCAGTTACAAACTAAACATTGTAGGGGTATTATGTTGTTTCATGGTAATTAATTGTCACACCCACTGGTTTAATAAAAAGAGCTGATTGGCCAAAGGCAGGCAGGAAGTGTAGGCGGGGCTACCAGACTGAGAAAATCTCTGAGAGCAGAATGCCGGAAGAGCACCAGAGAGAAGCTGCAGGATGCAGAGGACAACCATGCAGCTTTAAAGAAAGGTACCAAGCTGCATGGCTGAACAAGATACATGGGTTAGATGAAGGGTAGAGAGCTAGCAAGTGATATGCCTGGGCCTGAGGCTGATCAGCCAAAAACTAATGAAAGTGTCTGTGTGTCTCTGTAGGACTGTGGGACTGTGGGCCTAGACCTTGAGCTTAGGCCCGAAAGTCCGGGCCAGAAACCTCATATTACAGAACATACTTAACCTTAGTGTGTGTGTGGAGAGGAAACACTGGGTGAGACAGGAAACCAAGCTCCATTTGACCCAGAGTAGTGTGAAAAAGAAGATAGCAGAGGACCTCCTCTCATAGACATGCACAGGAACCACTCCTAGTGATGTTTACAAGTGCCATCCACTGGTCTGTGTTCTTTCCTTGTTTCTTTTTTTTTTTCTTTTTAGAAAAAAATAGACTTCAAGTTAAAACAAGACAAAAGAGATAAAGGTTATTTCATACTCGTTAAAGGAATAGTCCATTAAGAGGAAATTACAACTCTAAACTAAACACAGGTGTACTTGGTTTCATAAAACAAATATAATTATATGTGAAACTATAGATTAACCCCAACATAATGATAATGGGGGATGGGATTTTCATATCTTGGTATAATCAACATACAAGTCATCTGAACAAAAATAAACAGAAACAGTGGAGTTAAATGAAACTATAGATTAAATGTCCCAGCAGACATCTACAGAAGTGCCACCACCCAAACAGTAAGTAAAATAAGATATATAGAATTAGTTATTGGTCATCAAAATTTTGTTTCTGTGAGGAGCAGGCCTCATACATGTTTAGAGTTGTTCATTGTTCTAGGTTTTTTTAAAGATAGGATCATGGAGGGCGGGACTCAAATGGAAGGAAAGCAAAACAAAAGATGTCCCTTATTCTGAGAAACCTGAACACTTCAGAGTACAAAAGTATTAAATTCCTTTCGTTTATTCATTTATTGCTTTAATTGGCATGTAGCTATACATAGTTATAGTTTTTGTATGGTGGTACAATATATATCTATGTATTCTTCATATATCTAGAATAAACATACATCCATAGTTACATATGTATGAGCATATACATGAGCAAATCAAATGAAGGTCTTCCTTCTCTTTCTACATATCATCTATGTCTGGAGTCTTCGAACTGTTCTCTTTCTCCTAGTTCTTTCAAAATATACAGTAACCTGTTAGAAGCTTTGACCATGTTACTATTCAAAGACTATTAGAAGTTACCTCCCTCATCTAAGGAAGGGGTTTTGGCAATTCTTACTCAACTACTGTGCCCTCCCCTGTTTTTCTTTTATATGCGCTTCCAGGCTCATCCATTTGGCTGCAAATAAAAAAGATCATTTCCTATGTTTCTGGAATTCTTAAGTGTGAAGTTATGCTTATTTTAGTCTAATAGGGGACAAGCACATGTCTACACAGAGGGTTTCTAGGCCTAGAGCAGGATGCAAGGCCCACCTCCTTTGCAGGGGCATGAATGTGGAGAGAGGAGTAGTATTGTAACCTCCTGTTCAAGTTTCTTCTTTATTATACAATAAAAAGATCAATACCATTTGTAGTCTCTCAAAGTAAACCTGGCCTTTATCCCATGTGTTGCCTCCAATTGGCCCCAACACAAGGTCCCCATGACTCAAAGCTATTCCCCAGTTCTTAGCTAGGGAAAAATAACAATATATAACTAGAAATGTTCTGCCAATGAAATTTGAAAATGTGTCTAATATTTTTACTGTTTAAGGATTTAGTAAAAGTGGGTACAGTGTGACTGTAGAATATAATATGGACTTTAGATGATAATTTGCATTTTCATACATTTATATACACCTTTCATTTATATAATATTTAATAGAACTCTAGGAATCCATACCAGTTATTGTAATGTTTTTAATTAAAACTTGTGGGTAATACAGTAAAGAGCAGGTAATACAAATGACATTACTACAGAGTGTGTGTCTGGCTAAAGTGTTTCTCTCTATTTGGTTGTGAAGAGTAATATCTGGATTGGTTTAATTATGACTGGAAATTTATATGCCTGTATAATGTTATCTTAGATAAGTGGATATACAGACTTTGTTGCTGTCAAATCAAACTCTAGAAGTCCTTGTTTGTCCCACAGCGGAGTCACAAAGAGTAAATAAACAGTAAAACACAGTCAGCAAGAAGTAAAGTGTCAAGAAGAAGGCAACTTGCTGAGGTTGGCAGCGGCCACGTGGAAATTCTAATGGCAGGACTAAAAATCATATTTTGTAGGAACAAAAGAAATCAGTGATGAATCCATCTTGAGCTGAAAGAAAATTAAGGTCCAGAAATGATTTTCTAGCAAACAGTTCCAAACCCTAAACTCAATTGACAAAGGCAAACTGTACTTGGACTTGCTTTGCAGAAACAGAAAAGTCAGGGCCCTGGGACCCTTAATCTCACCTAATCCACACTTCTTTGGAGATTTCCTGCATCAGCCTCTGCCATGGCATTGATTCACAACCCTTCCATTCACCAGTATCTTTCCCGGGAGTCTCTTGCACTCAGACATTCAGATTGTTTGTGTGTCTCTAGACTGTAAAATTTGTAGCTCAGCAAACTTCTACTGACAATTCCCTTGAATAGGATTTAAGGTAGTTGGCCTGGTTTGAGACAACCCCAACTCAATCCTCACACCAACCTGCAATGAACCTCTTCATACATCTTTTACAAAGAAGGTTTGGCAAGAATGTCTAGAGACCACACATATTACAAAGAATGTTTTTGTAATTAAGAGGAGAAAATGCCTTCGAATGCTTTAATATGAACATTAAATACACTGCCATCTCTCCACATGACATCTTACCTTGTAGAGAAAATACACAGGGCTCTAGGGAATTAGAGACAGAAGAACTCCCGAATAAGAAACAGGATGTATGTAGACCTGTACGATGTTCTTCTCTTCCATTTTTCTAATTTGTGGTCCACAGTTCTCTTTGATGTCTCTTGGGTAGTGGCCAGCACTGACAGAAAAATGTTATGGCTCAGTTCTCAGTAGGACTCTTAAGTGAATCATTTAAAGTTTTGTTTCACACCATTTATTTCTCAGTGCTGTAGATTAACTCACCCCACGCTTACATTTAATGAGCTCCTACCTAGGACCTGTTACTTCAGGCATATGAAGAGTCTTCAAAGTCCTCATGACAACTGGCACTGCTTGACAACATGGCTCCTCCTTGACCCTCTATAATTCATTTACAATAATAGCTAAACACAAACACACACACATACACACACACACACACACACACACACACACACACACACACACACACACACACACACACACACGGGGGGGGGGGAGAGAGAGAGAGAGAGAGAGAGAGAGAGAGAAAATATTGAACGTAGATAGTAGAACCATGTAGAAGTTCTCTGAATTTGAATCATGGATCCACTGCTTGTTGGGATTTTCTGAGATGCATTTCCTCTTCTGTGTTTCATTTCTTACAGAAAGTAAATCAGTTGACTTTGAACGCTACTGAACACTAATTTGAACATATGTGTGAAGTACTTGTCAAAGGAGAAATTTTAAGTGCCCCTCTTACTGCCAGAAAACTCCTAATTCAGAGACTAATACATGTAATGTTTTAGTTGGCCATGGTGGCATACTACTGACTGTTTTCTGGTAATTTTTAATAGTAATTTTTACATTATCTTTTAAATTTTATATTTGTTCTCTCCCAAGTCCTTCCAGTTCTCCCTTCCCATGCCCACCCAACTTTGAGTTCTTTCTCAACTTAAACCCAATCAACAATACATCCCACACAATCAAGAGAACAAAATAAAACAATATTTAGCACCCCCACTAAATTGTAACAAAATAAAAGCACACACACACACACACACACACACACACACACACACACACACACACACATCAAATCCATT
This sequence comes from Phyllotis vaccarum, assembly GCA_033318265.1. NCBI lineage: Eukaryota > Metazoa > Chordata > Mammalia > Rodentia > Cricetidae > Phyllotis > Phyllotis vaccarum. The sequence goes on along the minus strand of JARWLC010000001.1, from coordinate 151,439,981 downwards.
ATATGTTGTCTACCCCTGAATACAAAGCCTGTCCTGGAGTAGTTGATATATATACCCAAAGTCACTGTATAAAACAAAAACTGTCACTTTATATTTGGATAAGACAAACTAACGGAAGAAAAAGAGCCCAAGAGAAAGTACAAGAATCAGAGACCCGGTCATTCACACAGTCACAAGTCCCATAAAAATATCAAATAGGAAGCCATAACATATACACAAAGGACCTGATGCAGATTTTTGCAGGACCTGTGCTTGCTGCACAGTCTGTGTGAATTCACATTATCTTTGCTCATGGTGATTTTAAAGTCTTGTTTTAAAGACTTTACTAAATTACAGACAATGACAGCCAGGGATATTATCATCCCAGAACAGGTACTCAAAATCCTGAACCTACAATGAAAAGGGTATATCAGCAGGCTTTCTCGGCATCTTAGGACTTTAGTGTGTGGAGCTGTTTGGAAGATACCACCACCCTCCCCAAGACACACTGCCTTTCTCCTTCTTTCCTTCAAGAAAAATTAAATGAAGACAGCTAACAAGAAGTTTTATTTTCTTTCAGCAAAGGTCAGCAATCCCACAGCAGCAAATTAATCCCAATTAGTAATGATATTTTGTCTTGATAAATGATGACACATTTGATTTACTGTGTTTCTGGGATGCAGGCAGCAAATGTTAATGATTTGGTTTGCTGGGAATTTATACTCTTGCTCATTTCCCATTTGCTGATCAGATGTGGCTCCTGAAGACTTGGCTGCCTCAACTAATGAACTGAAAGTCTCTCAGGAATAATGGTATGTTCCGCAGGCTTCAATTTTTTTTCCCTTACCATCTGTAGAAATGCAGGTTGCTCTCAGAGAATAATTCTGGGAGCCAGAGAAGAGTGATTATGATCATATCAATGTCGTTTGTAATTTGTATTTCACTTGTTTGGTGGCATCCCAAATAAATGAAGCTTTCTCTACAGAAGATAATTAATTATAACAAGTTTAGCTTCCCCACCACCACCCCGTGTGTGTGTGTGTGTGTGTGTGTGTGTGTGTTGAGCATGCATGAACATATAGGAAAGATTTCATGAATGGAAACATACCTAGCCTTACCTTATTTCTTTAAAATATTCTGATATGCTTCACAGAATGATTTATCTGACCAGCTGGTGTACTTTAAATTAGAACAATGAGGATGTTTTTATGTTTTCATGAAGTCTTCCTAAGTGGGCATGCCATCTTTTCTTGTGTAATAAATATAGGCATCAGTCAAATAGTCTCTTTATTCTACCCCAAGTTCCCGCTTGCTGATCATATGTCCTTGGAGGATTGCTAAGGGCACATTTGGCTTTTCATAAAGGTTGTCACAGCAGTCCTCTGAGGCTGAGCTGGTTATGGATGATTCTGGGATCAGGACTTGGCTTCTAAGCACTATCAAAGATTCAAGCCAATAGAAAGCCTGAGGGGAATCCACTCTTTCACTTTAGAAAGTCAGGTGTGCCTGTTGTACATTGTAACAATCTTTTCTACAGAAAATAGAGGAGCCTTCTTCAACTCCAGAAGGCCGATATCCTTGCTTACATGACATCGAGAATAAAATGTAGAGATCATTATCCATTCTCATCTAAGAGCCTCAATGTTAGAAGCCTCATTTCAAGTCTCCTTTGGGGAACATGATGTTTTCTTCTAGTTCTAAATCATTGTTCTTACCATTGACTAATATAAAATCAATAAACTTCACTCTTCTTGCCTAAGGGGGCATTTATTCTTACAGCTAATTGCTGGATCCTCAGGATGTAGCCTCCATTCTCTTCTCCATTCCTGGGGCAACAGCTTTGCCTGTCTCTTCTACCAGGGGCTTTTCCACTCTGAGATGAGCTCAAAACCCTCTGCTGTCTGTGAGAAACAAATGTTTCCTCTATCAGAAGCTACTGACTTGTACTAGTACATGGAGAGATATAAGGGGTTTGTTCTTTGACAGACACCTGTCTACTTTGTTTCCAAGAGATGTTATCTGTTCTCTAATATTCTTCACATTGTGTCCAATAGAATTGTGACAATTTATATTGACCAGATATGAAAATAAAAATTATCTAAGCTAACCACTGGAGTCCAGATTTTATAAGTTCTTCAATGCCAATGTTTCATGTATCCCATAAAGGATACGAGATAAAATTGACCATGTCCTCAGGTTGCAAGTCACCTGGATAAGACATTATAGAAATATGATGCTTTGTATATCTGTAATCAACAGAAAAAGTGAATTCTTTCACATTCAGTTCATTTGCCTTTGAAGCCCAGCCAGAATCTCACACATCTCCTCAGACTTCCCTTGGCAAGCCCAGTCCTTACTGAATACCCTGGTGTAGTTCCATCAGTCTCTGTCTCACAAGATCAATGAGATGGTGAGCATTATTTCTTGACTTCAGATTGACCCTTCACCCTCTTATGGACAGCATGGTTAGGGAAAGTGAACTGAGTAGATAATGCTTCTCTTGACTTACTGTGTCATCTTTTCCATGTCCAGATAATACCCTGGACTCCTGTTTCACAGATTACTGATGCTGTAAATATTCTCTGATTGCAACTATTTGTGAAACTTTGGTCTAATCAGTATCATATAGAATGGATTCTGCATTTTACAGTGATTTTTTTCATCAAACGGCTTGATTGACAGAGGGTTTGTTTCCCAGAGGGACATAAAAGTCCCTTAAGCACCTGACATTCTCAGAAGGTGGGAGCTGAAAAGGGAATTTCTGCATTCTGTTGGAAACAAACAATAGATCAAATAAACTCAGCCAAATGACAACCCAATTACAGCTTCCTTTCCTAACTGTGATCTGGAGAGCTCTGAAGACTCGGAATCATTAAGATCTGCATGAAGGGACACTTGACTGCAATCATCATGGCAGTTCTGACCTCACACAGTGGATCTGTGGAGGTCAGGGCTGTATCCAATTTTACCTTCAGTGCTTTGGGCTCTATTTCCCAGAATACGCATTCTTATGTCAGCCGGTTATAAACTGAAGATCTGAGACCACTTATAAAATTTTCAAAAAAAAAAAAAAAGATTTAAATTACAGTGGCACCCTTCTACTTTCAGGAATAGGGTACTTATAAGTTTGTGCCTCATGGCTGATGCCAGGAAGATGGCATCGATCATGTGTTCTCAAAGGTAGCAGAACTATGCTCCTTAGTAAAGACAAAACCAAACGCTGCTTATAAAATGAGAGTGTTTCAAGACAAGACAAAGACATAGAAACCATGCTTCTACACAGTGTGTGGTAACTTAGAAGAAGATACAGATTGAGGTTGGTACTACCTCAAATGTATTTATTGACATATGAATACAGATGTGAAATTCTCAAAAAATTAAAAACATGAATGTATACATATATGTATGTATTTACTTATTATCTTATACCACATGAGTATCTGCTAATATCTTCTAGTGTATAAGGCATACCCTGTTGCTCCCTGCCTCTGCTTTCTCCTACATGCAGCCTCCTACCAGAATGAGAAATATATTCTTTCAAAGAAGCTCGTGCCACACAGTGTGAATATTATATCATGCAGATAATAATACTAATGAATGCTTACTAAGGATCCAAAGTATCTTAAAGAAGCAGATGTGTGTATTTCACTTAATCCTTATAAAATTCAAGAGCTCAGGAGCTCTTTATATCCACCTTTACTGTCGAGTTTAGAGTCCATTGATTTTACAAAGGTAGGTATCAGAGCAAACATGAGAGCATAAAGATGTTACCTCTGTGCTAAGGGTGACCCATACTTCACACCTGCTGCCTGTGATGGTTAATGTCAGTTGTCAACCTGAGAGGATCTGGGAACAGCTGGAATCTGAGAGACTGTATGAATTAGATTGACCCATTGTCATCCCTGAGAGGGACCTTTCTTAGTTACACTGAGGAGGACCCACCGTTTCTCAGCTCAGTGCTGAACCAAGTTAAAGAGAGAGAAATCACACAAGGGAATGTCTCTCTTTGCTTTTTGACTCTGGACGTCATTTGACATGATAACTTGATCTGCTGTGGAGACCTCCCACAATGAAGGTCAGTAACCCAAATCATTGAACAAGAATAAAGCAATTTTTGGCCACAGAAACAGAAAAGGAAACTAAGACAGTGATAAAACAAAATTTTCAAATGCATGTTCAGTCACTTAAACAAGATGTGAGAACAGGCTAGGTGCCAGAGCAGGTTCTAAATGAGAAGAAGAAAACCAAAACAAAACAAAACAAAACAAAAAACAGACTGGACTGTCCTTTGTTATCTGCTGTACTAGTTCTGGATCAATGTCATTATCCCAGAGAGAAAGTTGTGATCTTTCATTGAACATGTGTATCCATAACTGACACTTGAGGAATCTTAACTATACATAAAAGTGCAGGAGACCTTCTTAGACCCTGGAAATAGATAAAGGGTCTCCTATTTTTTTTTAAATATATTTCTGTAAGAATGCCTGTGACATGCTTATATCCCAAATTCATTATCACAGCTTTTAAAACTCATAAAAGAAATTTTTCTTTTTACATTAGTTGAAAAGAGACAAGTAGATTCATAAAAGCTCTTGGAAAATATCCTCAACTATTGGCAATGGGTACATGCGGAATGAAAATGTGAGTTTGGGCAAATTGGGTTTTGTTTGTTAATTTTGATGAAAGAGAAATAATGTTTTTGGAGGTGTATTTTTTCCTTCCTTTCTTTTTCCATCTTCTATACACATTTTAAGAATTACATCTCATCCAACTGTGCATATAATAATATAGAGACATCAGTGTACCTTATCATTAGGTCAGTACAGTAGACATATAGATATCACTTTCATTTTTGTGGGGCTGCACAAACAGAGACTCAGCATGCATGATAGCACCTGTGTCTGGTTCATTATCCGTGGGTTATATGGACTTCAGAGGGAGGCTTGTCTTTACCCTGAGGCTTCTGGATAACAGAAGCTGACCTCTGCTCCAAGCCAGCTATGTAAAATAATAATAATAAAAAGCTTTATTTAAAGAAGATTTGAAGGTTTTGTATTAATTCTAGTTGTGAAGAAGACAAAAATAAATACCAATGAAAACTAAAATACTCCACTAATTTTTAAAACATGAAAGAATTTTTTTCCCTGAATCTTTTTATGCAGATGAGGGAAGAAAACAAGGAGGGCAAACTGCCAAGAAACAGGGGACATCTGTGTGGAAACCGAAGCTCAGAAACATACGCATGAGAAATGTAGCAAGATAAGCAAAGGTAGCTTGACAATTCTGCTTCTAAATATAGCTGTCATCATACTGACAGAGAAACGATACGACAGAGAAAGGGATGGAATCAAAGCAAGGCAATTTATGTCATGAAGAAACCTGAGTTATGATGATGTCTGAAGCAGATGTGATGAAGAAAAAAGTAGATAATGTCTTAAACTACTCTATTATATTTAAGAAAAATGAATACTATGGAATAAGTGTATGGCAGTTTGAAACATACTAAGAGCAAAGAGACTGGCAAAGAAATTCTGTTATAATCTAGTGTTGGACTTTGGGGAAGGAAAGTATGGTAGGTTGAATGATGGTTCAGGGTGCTCAAAGCCAGGAGGACCCATTGGTAGGTTGAATGTTGGCGCAGGGTGCTTAAAGCCATCAGGACATTGGTATAAGATTATTCTTGGATGTGTGAAGCATAACATCCAGAAACCATTGCTACAGGAGGAGCCAGAACATTGATTGAGAAGCTGTTATTCCAAGAAAACATTTATCATGATGATCAACAAGTGGATAATGAAAGAAGATTGGTAACTTTCTATTGCTTTCTGGCAAAAAGAGAGATCCTACCTGTGGAAACAGAGCATATGGGAAGCTGAGGCTGAAGATGGAGCATGAAAATGGGAAAAAAAAACTATACAAATAATTACTTATACTAAAGTGAGAGGAAGTTAAGATGCCACAAATCTACATTGCATTAACTAACACTGTCAACTTGATAGGATCTAAAACTCACCTAAGTGACAAACCTCTGAGCATTCCTCTAAGGACTATATTGATTAGGTTAATGAAAAGTGGGAAGGCCACCTTAACTGTGGTAGCACCATCGCAAGGTCAAGGTGCTGGGCTGTCTAAACAGAAGAAAAGAAGTTCAGTAGTAACATCCCATTCTCTGCTTCCTGACTGTGGGTAGGGTGTGTCCAGCTGATTCGAGCTCTTCCTACCATGACTTTTCAGCCATGAAGTAATGCGGCATTGAACTAGGAACCTGATTTCCCATGTATCCACCCATCCTTCCTTCCTTCCTTCCTTTCCTTCCTTCCTTCTAGAAATTTCTTTTGTTATGTATTTTGACAAGTAATAATAAAACAAATAATTAACAACCTGGCCTAGTTCAAATTCTGTTTTGGCTCAATTTATAATGTAGTTCTATGGGAGAAAGATAAGATATACCTAATTTCAAATGTAAAAAATGAATTACCTCAGTCTCAACCATGAAACGAAACTATGAGAATTGCTAAATAAATGAGAACAAAGAAAAATAATAGCAAGAGAATAAATCCCAAAGACTAACTAGATGCTGAAACTAATTGAAACAGGAAACTTTAAATAATTGTGATATATGTTAAAGACACACACTCTCTCTCAAACACACACACAGAGAAAGAGAGAGAGAGAGAGAGAGAGAGAGAGAGAGAGAGAGAGAGAGAGAGAGAGAGAGAGAGAAATTAGTTGGAGTTACTTCAAATGAAGGGACAATCCTTCCCCCAGTGGCCATAGAAATTTAGCAAAATCCTAGCCTAGTGCCAGAAAGAGTTACTTCTTTTCAAGGTATTAGTCAAGGATTTGCCCACGACATTCTCAAAACAATATGTGCTATTTCTATTTCTTTTCATTACCTAAGAGGAATTGAGGATAAAACCCTAATACTGAAGACACCATACACTTTGGTCACATGATTTGGAGAAACTATACTGGTACTGATCTGGAAACCTCCTTTCTGAGAAATAGCTCTTACAATATCAGAAGGTATTATGAAACATGTCAAAAGGGAAAAATTATCTACAGTTCTACTCAGCTGCAAATCCTGTGAGCTACGATAATTATAGGTCTGACAAAATATGCCCAGTGAGGCAATAGGGGGTCAATAGCATTAACTAACAGCTTCCTGAGCAGATTTATGGTATGCTAAACTGGAGGGAACTCACACTTGGTACTGCGACCCTAGCCTAGGATCCATAGGCAGTAGTCCTAGACCTACTATCATTTTGTTAAATTAATACAGGTTCCCAAAATATTCTAAATACATATTCTAGTACTCAGAGGTAAGTGTACCTCTCACACTTCATCAAAGAAGTTTGATGTTTAATAACATGTTTAATAACAGCGATTATTAAAGGGAATCCACAACTGGCCATAATGTAGAGAATAAATTACTTTGGAGTGCCTACCTATAAATTAGAAATCTATAACATACCACCCATGTCTCAGAGAACATAGTATAAGGCAGGGTGAGAAGATTTTAAGAATAAAAGAATTTGGGAAAATGCTATAATATAGTTCTTCTGGACCTGACAGGGATGTTGTACTCATGAATCTTTAACAATGCAGTTGCCCATGTAAGGCCACACAAGTTGGCATGCCAACGACTGAAGAAAGCTTTATTCACAATTCCCAACCCACATTTGAAGATCTAAGGGTAGTCAATGACTGTTGAAGGTGTGAGAATCAGTTTCCTTTAGAGGTAAACCACTGATAGTCTGCCCAAGACTAAGTGGTCATCTCTAAATCTACACAAAATGGGTAGATACAAACGGACAGAGAATTTTTATGTATATGTATGTATATATAGTGTATTATGTGCACATATGTATATGCATAGATATTCATATACACATATATACATATGTATATTTATAGAGAGATAAAGTAAAAGTGAGTGTATGAGTGTGGAAGGATTTTGAGAAAGGAAGAAAATAGATTAGAAATGATACAGATGCAATGTATTCATTATGAAGTTCTCAAAACTTAAAAAGTCTCAGTTGGAAAGATAATAGGATAGATGAGCAATGAAGAATTTCAATGAAGAAATTATTTTAAAAGCTGAAAGTGTTGAGGTAAATTTTTATAGTGGACTTGAAGTTAATCCTTCAATACTCTAATCAAAACATGCAGAGCCAGGTGTGATGGCACATGTCTATAATCCTGATTGGGAGTTAGGGGCAGGAGAGCTGTGAGTTGAGAAGATGACTTGGTTTGTATGAGTACTGCATAATACTAACCAACAATCATACAAACTATCATCCCAATTCCAAGGGATCTCATGCAGTTTCCTGTATTCCATGCACAAAGAAGCTTGCATACCTAGACATACATGTGTTCTCTCTCTATAGTGCTGTCTGTCTCTCTCTTTCACTCTGTTTCTTTGTAGTACATACAGAGAGAGAGAGAGAGAGAGAGAGAGAGAGAGAGAGAGAGAGAGAGAGAGAGAGAGAGAGCACAAGACAGAGGCAGATATAGAATCAGAAAGACAGAGAGACGGGTTTATGGTCATCCTTGACTACATAGTGAGTTTGAAAAAACCCTGGGTTATATGAGACTGTCTTGGAAAACCAAAAGTAAGTAAACTAGGTGTACACAGCTAAGAAAAGACTAATCAGTGACTCAGTGAGCTTGATTGATATCTTAGTTAAAAAATATTTTTATTTAAGTACTTTAAAAAATAGTGAGAAAGCAAGTCAGCTCCCAACGTTATAGGTTTTTATGCTTACAAATAATACATTATACCAGAACTTGATATTATCCTTTCTGGAGCATCCCATGACAAGACAGCAATAGTTGTTGGTTGGTAAAGTGAGTAAAAATAAAATACTGTGGAGACAGTTTCAGGGAAGAGTGCCTGCTTTATTGCACATGAGTGACCACTTATACATTGGAAACCTATAGAATGTGATTGGCTATCACATTACCTTGGAATGGATAGTGAGCACTCTTACCACTAAGGTCTCTTTACAGAAGAAGCACAATAAAGATGCCCGAGTGCTGACTCGTCTGCAGGCTAGCTACTGGCCACTAATAAATACTGCTTCAGAATTCAGCACTCTGACTTCAGGAGCATGGTGAGCCATGGCTCTTATTTAGAAGTACAGTATGCCAAGTAGGTTGGCCACCTGCTCATACCTGTATTTTTTCTGCAATCAAAATTCTAAAGATAGAGAAGAAGAATTGTGGAGGTGGTTGAATTTGTAAAGTACCTTCTTAACAAACATGAAGACCTGAGTTTGGTCCCCAGAAGCCAAAGAAAATGTTAGGCAATTCTGTAGATGATGGAGAAACAGGAGGATCCTGGAGACGCACTTGTCAACTAGCCTAGTTGCTATATTTCAGGCTAATGAGATCCTATTCATCGATATTAGACAGATTTCTGAAGGTGACTCCCAAGGTTCTTGTTTTTGGCTGTCTCTTTCTCTCTCTCCTTTCCTCCCCCCTTCCCTCCTTCCACCTCACTCTCCACACACACACAGAAAACGACAGAGACAGAGAAACAGAGAGTCACAGAGAGAGACAAAGATCCACAGAAATCAAAATATAAGAGGAAGAAAAACAAGAAATATTTGAAGATACTGTTGCTAGTAATTTTTTCACAATCAGTGGTATCAATGTACAGATGGCAGTAAGAAATAAGTTAGCTAAGCAAATGACACAAATGACTTGCATTAGATTCTAAGTGCTATGGAGAAGGACCACTGGAGGTCTAAGTTGGCAGGAAAAACTCATCTGGTGCAAACAGTTGAAAAGTGGCTCTATCCAGGCACATGACCGTCCTCACTACAAGTCACAGAGCTGATTGGTCATAGCAAATGTTGAAAATGCAAATAGCATTTACCAAAAACACCTAGCAGGAGCAAGCTAGTTATGCTTTAGAAAGGATGAAACAAATATTAACTCAGGAAAAAGAAACCCACGAGGCTAAAACAACTTATTTAAAGTGAGTCTGTACTGTACAGAGCAATGATACAGGTCCGTTGTGTGGAAAGGAATATTATTCTCAGTAACGGGTATATAGGAAACCATGAAGGACAGTAGAAGTGACTAGATAAAGATAAACATCTGTTCAAGTTAACTTCCCAATTAAATATAAGTAGGAGCTAAGTCATATAAGTTTACAGAATTAATAAAGATAAAATTAATAGTTAAATAAGATAAAAAGCAGAAAATAAGACTTGGAAACATTCTTGTAGATAGGCAAATCAGCATAATATTATCAGAATCTAGAGTATAGTTTAAACAAGCAATTATTGTAATTTTTTAATTGACTATTAAAAATTAAAAACATTTAAAAATCATTCATGATAACAAAGGGGCAAAGAAGATATATGTCATAATAAGGATCTTGACTCAGGCATAGACTATAGCATTGCAAACATATCTACAGCCAACATTAGTGCAACTGAAGATAAAAAGCTAATACCAGCAGGTCTGGAAGTAGTGACCAACAGTAACAAAACAATGTTCAAGATTCCAAAAATGAGCAGATTTCATGAAATATAAACAACTATGGTACTGTGAACCAAGCCATCCATCCATGGTTGCAGAGGTCATCAACCCTGAGTTACATTTAATGTATTACATAAGTGGGCTCAAGAGTAGAAATCGTGTGATCATCTCTGTAGATGTAATGAAGGCTTTTGAAAATTTCTACCATCTCTTCATGACAAAAGCTTAGCTGAGACTGAGAATATGAGAGACATATCTCAACATAATAAAAGTTACATATGACAAAGCCATAGCCAGCATCACGATAAACAGTACAAAACTTAAGTCACTTCCACCAAACTCAAGTAAGGCAAAGAATTCCATCAACCACTCTAGTTCAATTCAGTTCTGGAGATATTAGTGGTAATAAGGTAACTAAACAAAATGGAAATAAACAGGAAGGGAAGCTATCAAAGCAGCGTATAAGTGATGAACAATTCAACAAAGTGGTAGGCAGAACATTAACAACACAAGGATCAGGCATCTTCCTTCAAGATAATAAAAATCATGTGAGAAAGAAATCATGGAAAGAAAGCCTCCTCAGATGCTGCAAATACAGAAAGTATTTTTTAGCCCCACTAACCTAGCACATTCCATCACTCTGCAATGAAAACTTAAAAACACTGAGCTGAAGATTTCCTGTGATCACATAGTGGGAGAGCTGACATTTTTAAATATAGGCATCTTAACAAAGCCACTGCAAATTCATCAAAATCCTTATTAGGTCCCTCCCATTATTCACACAGGATTTTTTAAATTATGAGGAGGCACAGAAACATTGAATATCCAAAGTATAAAGAATAATTTTGCAGGCATATCCATATGTGACTTCAACTTACACTACAGACCAAAAATAACAAACACAAATTGATACTAGCACAATAATGGACACATGAGTCAATGGAATAGAATATGAGACCCACAGATCCACAGATCCACAGACCCACAGATCCACAGACCCACAGAAAAATGCATGCATAAATACCTACCTCAATTTTGGCGAAAAAAAATCCCCAAAACTACAGTTAGAAAGATTAGTCTCTTCACTAAATGTTTCAGAAAAATCTGGAAATAATCATATGAAATAATAAAAAAAAATCCTGCATTTAAATCATTTCCAAAGGGGTTAGAGACCTCAATATAAGAGCTTAATCTTTTAAGCAACTAGAGAAAAAGTATAAGATATAGACAAATGCAGAGGTTTCCTTTTAAAATAATATTTTGTTATTTGTGAATTTCATATACTGTATTTTGATTTTATTCATACTCCTCTCCCAACATGTCAAATATCCATCCTCACCACTTCTCCCTCTCTAAACTCCATCCAAGTTAGAGTTTTCTTATTTTGGCAACATTGGGTTTAGCTAATGTTGCTAAACTGATTTTTGGAGTGGGGCCTTCCCTTGTGCATGGCCTACCTACCAGGTATCATGTCATCAAAAAATTTGGTAAGTAAATAAAGCCAATAGTTGAGAAATGGTAAAAGTTTTTACAAAAAGCTTCTGTATAGCAATGACAACATAATTTCATAAGGACATGGCTTATAAAAGAGAACTGACATCCAGTATACATGAAGAACACAAAGAACTAAGCAAGAAATAAAACAACCCAACCAATATATAGGTTATTGGGATGAATAGATAGGTTTCCAAAGATCATTAGACATTAGAGAAAAGCAAATCCAAACTGTATTGAGATTTCATCTTCCACCAGTCCTAATTACAGTCATGAAACAACAACAAATAAGAACTGATACAGGTGTAAACAATGAGCATCCTTACGTTCAACCTGAAAAGTACTGCGGGTCACTTCAGCCACTATACAAATAATCAGAGAGGTTCCTCAGAAAACACTACTGCCCCACTCCTGGCTATTTATCCAAAAGACACTGTGTCAGAACATCACAGAGATAACTGCACTTCAGCGTTTGCTGCAACACTGTTCACAACAGCTAAGTAAAAATACTGACTTTGGTGTTCAATGAAAGTCAATGAAGTGATTCCTATTGATGCTCTGCTCTGCTCATAGATTGATGCCTAGCCCAATGGTATTCAGAGAGGCTTCAACTGTTAGAAACACATGCAGAGGCCCACGGCCAAGCATTAGGAAGTGTTTGGGGAGTCTTGTGAAAAGTGGGGGATTGTATGACCCGAGTGGGGCAAGGACACTACAAAAAAAAAACCCACAGAAATAACTAACCTGGTTTGATAGGAGCTCACAGGGACTGAACCAACAATTAGTGAGCCTTCATGGGATTGACCTAGGCCTTCTGCATGTATATTATTACATTTGCATAGCTTGGTCTTCTTGTGGGATTGCTACCAGGCAAAGCAGGGGCTGTCTTCTGTTGCCTGCTTTTAGGACCCTTTCCTCCTATTGGGTTGCCTCATCCTTTAATGGGAGAGAAGGTGTTTAGTCTCATTGAAATATATATATATATATATATACATATATATATATATATATAGATATATATATATATATATAGATATATATGTAGATAGATAGATGATTTAAAAAGGAAGTAAAAATGGTGTGTATACAGTAGAATTTAAAGCTACAAAGTAGATGGAAGTTTTGTTGTTTGCAGGAAAGCAGACATAACTAAGATGATCGCATTTTAACAAGTCAGTTTCACAAAGTTAGCTCTCAACCATGTATTTCCTTTAATTTACCTAAATTTTTATAGACAGTTAATATCATAAACATAAGAAAAGGAAACTGTCCAGGTCAACAGAGACAGTGCTTAGGAGAGAGAAACAGAGGTAAGAGAACATGAAGATATTGTGTCATATTATACATATTATAAACTATATATATATATTTATGTATATATATAAATATATATAGTTTAAAAAATTAAATGAAAGAGAAAAAAATATGTAGAAAATTTTGGCCAAGAAGTAGTGGAAGGAGGACAACTATGTGTGGTCAAACACTAGAGGCCAACATCCTCCAAGACTGATGCAGCTTCTGTGCAATGGAGAAGCTACAAACTGACAGCAGAAGAGCCAGTCCTGTGTCACCATTACAGAAAATTTCTTTCTGAAATACATCCAAGCCATCTGGTTATAAGCCGACTAGACTAAGTAGCATCTGCTCCATAGGGAACAGGAAATTGAACATACTCAGGGTCATAGACCTATTTTTCTGCTCTCAAAACCCAACCAACACAGCTTCCAAAGGCTTACAGAATATTGTATACATGCATGTCATAGAAGTTATGCCCCAAAGACTTGGATATTATAACATAGGAGGTATTAAGATGATAAAGTGTTCATGAGATATACAATGAAGTTCTTACATATTATAACTGAATACAGCTATCCTCTTAGGAGGTCATATAAAAAGCCTCTTAAAGACACCAATCATGCATCAGCTAAGTTGACATCTTGAAAGTATATGATACTGTCCTCAGAATATAACAATCATCATAAATTAAGTGCTCTGCTCTTGGAAAGCTTTGAGTATCAACATTAGGCTCCTAGAATTGATCCAAGATGACTTTGACTGTTCTTGGTCTTTGGGAGTTAATAAGAATGTGATTGGATCAAGGTGATACACTAGATAACTTCTTGTTTTCATGATTAGATTTAATAGTATATGAATAATCATAGCGACTATAGCCTGAGAAGGGTATGTGAACCTATGACCCATATCCCTAAGTGTAAGAATCTGAGTGGAAACCCACAGCAAGTCATTTGAGCTAAGAGACATGCTGACTCAACGTAAGTCAATCCTGTGTGTGTGTGGGGGGGGGGGGGGGGGGGGGTGATGGCATTTTTCCTAATCCTGAAAACAAGAATAAGTCAGAAGCTAGAAGTACAAGTGGAACACACTAGCTCATAAAGCAAGAAGACACCGTCTCTCTTCCCTCTCTAGAGAAAACCAGCTCTCCTTTCCAGTCCCTGGTGTTTACTCCCAACATTAAGGAGATGTTTTTGATGATGTTGTAACCCACCTGGGAGTGGCTGGAAGCCACTGATTGATATGGTGGGTACAAAGGACCAAACGTCTTTTCCTTCAATTTAAGATGCTCTGAAGGGACAGTACAGATCCAGATTTGTTTCCTCTTCAACTTGGAGCCTACACTGTGGTTTCAGAATAAACCACCATGTAGGTAAATTTTTCAATGTTTTTAATTACAATATATATAATTCCTTACTTCTTTGTTACTTCTCTATTACAAAGAAAATTTCTGAAACGTGTCCTAAAACAACAGGTTTTATTATAATCACATTAATCTTTAACCTCAGTTTAAAAAAAAAAAAAACCTGGTCTGATGTGTCAAGGATGAAGTTCAAAGGGGACTATAAACCTATGAAAGATAACTGAGAGACCGTGACAAACAGACATTAGAAAGTCTTATCAAATGGTCCCACCTGGCATCAACAATCTGAAATATGCTGGTAACCAATGTATCAGAATAAACAGCCTGACAGACTTCATGATGGGTTTATTTATGTGTCATTTTTGTTTATATTTCTAGACACAATTTTGAAAATAAAAAATAAAAAAACATAGTGGAAGCTGTTTTATTTTTAAAATTTAATGTCAAAGCCTGTCTGCCTGCATTTCAAAATCAGACCTAGTAATTGACAGAGTGATTGAGTGGAAGAAAATCAGTCCCCAAGTAGCGTAAGATCCCATCTAGTTAATCTGTATCAGATGGAATACAATTGCAGCAAAATAAAATTTTTAAGCAATTACCTTGGTACTGACCTTCAATATGATATTGAGTATGGACAAAGATCTGGAGAGAAATTAGGAACACACAAAGAGGTAGAACTCTGTCAAAAACAGAATCCATATTTCTATAGCATTTGTTACAGATCTGTGGATCTTAAAAGAAAGTGTTAGGGATAGTTCTTAAAGTGCAGAATGAGTTTTATTTAGCACCAGGTGTAGGAGGTGATTTTTTATAAGTTTAATATAAGAAAATCCTGACAAGAAAATTAAAGGCCACTTGGTGTGTGTCTTGTCAAAGGACATGGTGAATATAATAATATTCCATAAGGGTTCTTTACAGAACTTGCTGGGTTTATGGCTGGTAGGAGTTTTAAGAGTCTTCAGTATTTTAAGTGGAAAGTCATGCAAATGTATGTGCTCACAGGAGAGGGAACCTGAATAGAGGGTTCTTGGGCTTGATATCTATGGGCACAAGGCTTGTTTGCTTCCATGCACAAAGCTAAAATCTAGGACTGCTTTGTTAGTTTTATGACACTGGACAAGACTAGAGATCAGAAAGTTCTCCAAGCCAGCTTTCCAGTGCCTACTGGTCTGAAAGTGACACCTAGGTAGCAAGTCTGAAACAAAGGTTAAGAGTGGAATGGAGTGCCACAGTCATCAAACCAACATAAAACCTGATTTCCCCAAAGAAATCATCTGTTCTCACTTTGACTTTGGATGGCTAGCCTCCACTATGGTTTGGAATTTCCATGGTGTGCATTATTACTCTGTTGCTTTCATATGGCAAGCCAAACAAACTGATAGAGTTAGTGACTGCTTCAAATCCAACTGTTCCTGGGCATGCCTTGACCCCATGGAATCTAAATATGACCAAAACACTCACTACACAACACTGCACAACAGTTAATCTTACTTATTATACTCATTTTTCATATAAGATAGTAAGTAATGTTTTCCAATTAGTCTCTGAGCCAGAACATTCAAAGTGATTTTATTAAAAAAAACATTGTAATGAGTTGTTCTAACTTTAAACAGCTTAAATTCTAACTTGATGATATGCCAGAATTTATTGCTTTCATGCATAGAAGAGCAGAATACAGGATTAGGGCCTCTAAGTGTATCTGTAGAGCATGGAGTAGAAACTTATTATTTCAGGATCTGAGCTGATCTGCCATCACTCAGAACAAGGGGTTTTGATTTTGTTAGGACTTCTAATTTTTATTTTCTTGGACATGTAATCAAAGTGCATCATATACACAGGATTGTGTATGAATTCTAAGTGTGCAAATTTATTTCTCAACTGAACACATCCCAATAGGACTGTTCACACATCCTATGAAGCTCCCAAACAATAGTCCCAACACAAATTCTCCCAAACTCCTTAACCTACATCTCTATCTATAAATATATTTTTTTATAAATTATATGAGTTTGTGTTTGTCTGTGTGGATATATTGCATGTGTATGGATACCCATGGAGATCAAAATTGTGAGATGCTCTTGGAAATGGAGGCATAAGCAATTTACCTAAAACAGCAGTGCATGTTCTTAAACACTGGGCCATCTCTCAGCCCCTTTAACTACTTTGTAATGGTTGTCCTGTAAGATATTTTGGCATGAGGTGTGTGAGAATTCTCCACTGGTTATGTTTTCTTATATTGACTTCTTAATAACCTTCTTTTAGGGGTGTCTTTGAAAAAGAAAAGACTTTTAAATTAAAAGTAACTGCTTTCAATTTATTTCAATATGCTTCAACTCTTTACATTTTCATTAGATATTTTATCTTTACTTACTTATAAAGGTGTTGTACTTTGCGTTCTTGCTTTGTATTTATTGCTGCAATTACATTTTTGTATCTCATAGGTAGATAATATGTTGTTCATACATGGCTACAATAATATCAAAATAATAATTTCCAAGTTTCTGTTCTTAACACCGCTAGTTTTGACAACAGTAATAAGCAAGAACGTGTTCTTTTCCTTGTTCTCTGTGGTGTAGGCATAGCTACTGTAATGTGTACATACCACACACAGCTTCTAATAAGCAATCAATGGACTAACTAGCCAGCCCTGTAACTTTGTCACTTCCCCGTCTGCAAGTGGTCCCAGTTGTATTGGAAGACGTTACTCTTCTTATGGAGTGATATAACCATATTAATTTATATGGAATGTTTTTGTGCATTCTTTTAAATCTTACAGTTGATATTTTATGATGATCACAACTGTAAAGGCTGATAATTTTTTTAACTTTCTTGTCCTACCTTTTATGGTTTCATCTGAAAAATCTCTCCTTCTCACACTGTTATCTTTTAATATGCTAAGTTTTAAAGTTTTCAGTCTATGGACATATTTCCAGACAAATTAGACTATAAATTAAGCTTAGAGGATTGTTTATTTGCACAATTACTCATTTCTAAGTTTCTTTGGTTGTGTAGATGTACTGTTCTGTCAAACGACCTTTGCAATGTGTTGAACTTTGACGGCATTTTCCAAATCTGCTCTTTCACAACTGCATTTTATTTCCTCTTTCATCTCTGAATCATCCTGTTAGCTTTTACCAAGGACAGCTGTGCTGTTCATTGATGATGCTTTGACTCTAGGGATCTCTTCAGGATGGGAAGCTGGCAACTTTAATGTCACTTCTCTTTTGATTCATAAATATGGTTTAAAAAGTCTTCATTTATTTAGGTCATCTTTAAATTTTGAAAGGTAATTTTTCTACAATTTTCAATGTATGCTATTCAGGACTTAGATATGGCTTAAACATATGCTGAAATTCAATTCCTAATATAAGATAATGAGAAGATAGAATATTTTCACTTATTTTATAAGTCAATTATATATAAAGTTGATGTCATCATAATGTTTTCTCATATATATTATGTATGCATTATAAATACACACACATATATGCAATATATATAAAACAATGCACAACACACATACAATGTATTATCATCATCCTCTCTTCCAATTACATATCTTGTTTTCTTGTTGCTCCAAGTGATTCATTTCCCTTTTCTACCTTTTTCCTCTTCTATCTTTATCTTCGTTTATTTTGATGATCTAATGGTTCTATTAAGACTACTTAGAGAGTTTTGAGTAAAAATTATTTGCAATAGTGTAGGCACTACACTAGCAGCTATTGCCATTGATACAAATAGCTCTCCTTCCCTCCATGATTATTAACTGACTGCACATCTTCAGAGAGGGAAAGACTTTCATGAGCCTTTCCTGAGTAGCCATCATTATCTGCCTATAGGTCTTCTGAGAAGTTCATACCTCCTTCTCATGATATGATACTTATAAATCAAATCTTTTACATGCCATGTATCTATAATCTCCAACTTCCATGAAGTCAAGAATGTATGAGTAATACCCTGTTCTATAGACAGTGTTCTACATCTCTCCCCTCCCTCCTCTAGGTCATACAACCTTTAGACATTCTTCTATGATACTTCCTAAGCCTATGAAAGAGATGATCACAGACCAGAAAGTACTTACAGAGACCTAATACTTGTCAGAAGTACTCAGAAGTTGACCAGTTATGAGTCTCTGTAGTTACAACTGAGCACTGCAAAAAAAAAAAAAAAAAAAAAAAAAAAAAAAAAAAAAAGAACTTCACTAATCAAAGCAGATTTTAGAACTGAACTATCAGTATGAACACAATGAATTATAGGGTAAGTGGATGAAACCACCATGCTCATTTAGCAAAGCAAGCAAACAGAAACCAGAAAGGACATAGGAGTAGCTTCTTCATTAGGGACTCTGATCTTCCCAGTCAAGAGATTTTGACCAACTTTACAGTATCAGGTGTATGTTCTTTTTTTGTCGAATAAGTCTCAAATCTAATCCAAGACTAGTTGATTGTTCCCATTACTGATGTGCTAGTAATAAACTGATAGGCATTTCTTGCTTTGCCAACAATTAGTGTATCCTTCAGAATTCATAGTTGAGTAAGCCTTTTATCATTATCACATAGAAACTTCATAACAATCTCTAATATGATGAAAAATAGCCAATAGTGAAGAGGTTCCCATTCCAGTTACAGCTTCATTTCTCTATGTTGGAAATGAAAGTATGTGGTACCCTCAGCCAATAGTGAGGAACCTTTGAGACAACCAGTATACATGGCAAATGCCTGTACTATTTTAGGAGCCATAAAGGCTTCCACAATTGATCATTTTGTAAACAAGTATTCCACACATGATACTGAGATTTTTATTTCACATCTTATGGTTTCAGATAACAGCTTTATCTGTCCATGTAGGGTACCTCTGATTAAACCATTTTATAATTTATCTTGTCTTAGATTAATTAATATGCCCATTATTGGAATGTTCTGGCATTTTTCAGCTGTAGTTTTAGCTATTACTATCCTCACCTCCTTTTTTCCTTCTTCTAACCCATTCCCACTTGGACTATACCACACAAGCCTTTCTCTTTATATATATATATATTTGTTATATATATATATATATATATATTTGTTATTGTTCTCTTAAAGCCTAATTCTCTCCCCTAACATGAGCCATTTTTCAGGGTTCTTCATCTTACACTGACTGCACATACATAAGATTTAGCAGCTAGGGTCTATATGTGAGTGAAGACATGACACTTTTCACTGGAAATGTGGATCATTTCACTAAATTTTCAAGCTCCAGAATTCTCCTGCAGATTTCATAGTTTCAGTGATCTTTTCAACTCTATAAATTATTTGCCAATGATAAATCAGGCAGAGGATAAAGGCTTAGAGCATATGAAGTACTCAAAAAACTAAACAAGAAAACCATCAAGCCATTTTAAAAATGGAACATAGACTTGGAAAAACTTAGACCCTGGGAGAGTGCTAATACTGTTATTTTGCTAAATGAACGTAGTATCAAACTGCCTTATAAATTAGTGTCTTTTTACCCATGTGGCTTAGTCTAAACACTAAGAAGGGGTTTTTTTTGTTTTTTTTTTTTTGTTGTTTTTTTTTTTTTTTTTTTTTTTTAACAATGGATAGAGGTTAAACAGAACTCCAGTTCTGCTCAAAGTGCAGAGAGTGTCTTTGAAGTGATGAGCTACAAGCTGGACATCTGTATCACACATCATCCCCACAAGGCTCAGGAAACATCATGCACAAGATTATAAGAGCGAGATGTCCTGGAAGACTGCTGATAAATAGTGTCTCCTAGGCATGACAGGACAATAGCACTTGGATCACCCCATGGGTATAGATGCTTCCACAAGACCTGCACAAATCACACCAGCCAATATTCTAGTATGAATGAGGGAGAGCCATATAAGATCTAGCCATATCCAAGCTATTCTTTACAGTAGGTTGCTGATAGAAGAGAGATTGTACTTTTTCTTCAGAGATATGTCTTCTGCTAGGTTAGCTATGCTCTAGGACAGCTAATTGTAATGTGTAGGTCACCACCTTTTTAGGGATCAAACAGACCTTTTAGAGGGGTGGTTAAGACCATTAGATATGAGATATTTACATTTCAGCGCATAACAATAGCAAAATTGCAATTATAAAATATAAATAAAAATAATTTTAGGGTTGAGTATTACCTCAACATTAAGTAACTATATAAAGGGGTCACAGCATTAGGAAGGTTAAGAACCACTGCTCTAGGAGAAGTCCCTACACCTATGTGCTCAAAGTCAGTGCTTATTACACTCTGGGTATTTAAATATAAAAGGACAAAGACATGGAGTCATCAGAGGGATGTGGCAGTTGAAGGGAGGAGTGGGGGACAAATATAAAAAATATTTTGAATGTGTGTATGAAATTATCAACAAAATTAAAAACATTTTAAAATTTCTATGTACTTATGGAAAATTATCTCTACTTATATGGGAAAGTGTTTATCTTAATAAGATAACTTAACAAATTTTAGCTCATTCTTACCCTGCATTTGGAAGCTGATGAAATATCAGACAGGGTAATTTTTACTTGTAGGTTTTATTTATCTTGGGGTAATAAGTAGAGGGTAGTTCAGTAGTTATTTGAGAATTAGGGGCTAATCTATGTGCTGACACCCTGTGCTGGGGTGACCTTTGTGTCTCATCCTTTACAGTGGTGACTAAACAGAACCTGTATCCATTAATCACAGATCTGTGTTGTCTGTTCCTTTATTCTCCTAATTCAGTTACTTTCCTTCCCACTCCTGGATTCTCTTGTATTTTTTCACTGAGTCTAAAGCTCCTAGCTTTTTATGTCCAATTTAATCTTCAAGGTTTTTTGTTGTTGTTGTTTCTGTTTCGTTTGTTTTTTTTCTGGTTGGGTTGGAGTATGTTTCTACTGGTTACCGATATTTATTATCACATTTTCATGTAAATTCAAGTTTATAGTATTTGATCCTTCCTTGGAATGCTACAGACATGAGTAATGAGTTTTATTTTCTCTTCTTATTGATTTGTTTGTGTTATCAGAGGATTGTGCAGTGATTAAAGTATATGTGTCTGCTTATTTATATGGATGGTTATTTCATATATTTAAACATAGAGTTACAAATAAGGAATGCTTGGATATAGAAAAATGAATGGAAAACAGAAATCATTATCTCCCAGCAATATTACCCAGGGGATAAAACTAGGATTTCTGGTTGATAGCAATGTTGGCAAGAATATCCACATCCTGTTTAGTCTTTGTATTCAATCAATGTCATAATGTAGTTACAGATGCATGATGTGTTTTCATTGTTGAGCAAGAAACTGTTGGAAATGAGCAGCATAAGACACGAATATTTCTTGAAGAAAATTAGAGATGAAATTGAAACAAGATATTCATACAAATGGAGTACTAATATAAGTCAATTACACAAAATTTAAGAGGTAATATGACTATTAGTCAAATAGAAAACGTATACACCTTCAAAAGCATCTTTGAGCTCACTCAAATGAGGCATAGTGTGAGAAGTGCTTTCTATGATCATGGTTGTAGTCGGTTCTCTGTTATTTCTTAGGTTTTTCAAAACTCTATGCCAAGTCATTTACTAATTGCTTGTTGCTACTTCAGTCCATAGCATTGCATAGATTCCTGTGCGAGTTTATCCCTCTGTGCCCAGTGCCTGTTTCAGCCCCAAGTTTTATCAATGTTTCACAGAATATAGCCATTATATCTCTTCTCCACAGTCGAATTGTCATTTTACTCGAGTATTTATTTCTCAATCTCCAGGTACAGAAAATAACATGTGACTCTTCTTTTAGATAACATTAGTGTGTAAGTGTTAGTTCATAGCCACATGTCATTACTGAATACTCATAATGCTGTCTTTAGAAAGAGTCTGTTGTTCTCCAGATAACTTCCCTGAATCAGTGTTTCCTTCTCTTTACAAGCATGCATTCCATTTTATTTTAGCCAACAACAGATGACAGAGGGAACAGATAAATACTATATGTCACGAACTTATTACAGCTCAAGTTAGCCAATCAAAATGGCATTTGCAAGGAGGGTTTTTGTTACAGTGAGGTTTCTCAGTCCCGGGCAGCCTGAGGTCCAGACCCACAGACCTGCTGCCCCATACTGCTTAGCTGCCACCTCTGCTTAGCCCCTGCCCCCCCCCCCAAATGACTCAGCCGCTTATATTAAGTTCATGCTGTTTGGCCTATGGCTCAGGCACATTGCTAGCTAGCTCTTTCATCTTAACTTAACCCATTCTCATTAATCTGTCTGCCACATGGCCCGTGGCTCACTTGTGTTTCTTACATGCTTGTTCTTTGGCAGCTGGGTCGATCTGTCTGACTCTGCCCTGCTTCTCCTACCTATGTTGTGGTTTGCTCTCCTACTTTTTCTATGGTGCCTGTCATGGGCCAAAACAGCTCCTTTATTTAAAGATTGATATTCACAGCATACAGAAAGCCATTCCCACATCAGGTTTTTGTTGTTTTTTTTTTTTTTTTTTTTGTTTTTTTTGTTTTTGTTTTTTTTTTTTTTTTTTTTTAAGATAATTTGTTTGCTTCTTGTTCTTCTAGCCCTAGACTACCATGAGGTTATTAAATGCTGAGTAGCGATGCCAGTATAGGAAGTGGTGAGAAAGTAGCAGCTGATTTTGAGTTCCCATCCTCTTTGTAGCTCTCTTGAATTCTCCATTGGATTAATAAGTAACTGCTGCTCACTGGGCTTCACATCTGTTCTTCCGAGTAGTTCCCTTTTTGTTTGCTTATTCTCTAGCCTCCTCTTTATTCCCAAATTGAATATCCAGTTTTTCAGATTGCAGAGGTCACCATGCATTTTTAGACCATGATCCGAGTGCCCCACATGACGATTCATACAGTTAACACCTTTATACAGAAGACTAGAAATGATGGGCTCATTCAAACCCATCCTTTGGTCTGGGGTTCTCTCTATTCTTCTTTCAGATAGGTAATCATATTTCTCAAAGATATGTTCAGGATATGAAAGGAAATGTGTTCAAGTAGGTTCAGGCAGGAGCTTCAAGACTTATTGTGGCATGCCCTGCATTTCTGAATTATCTCTGCTTTAACTTTATTTGTTATTAGATGCTTAAAGCCAGTCAGATCAAGGAGAGGTGGTGAGACTCTTGCTTCTTGGTCAGAAGAATAGCAAAGAATTCTCAGCAGTTGTTAGTCAAATGGTTATTTAATTTTAAGAAAGTTTTGAAAGATAAATCTGACCTATGCATGAAAGAAGGGGGGAAAACCTGAACTACAAAAGGCTTCCTGCTAAATCTGAAAGGGGCTCAGTGTGGACAGAGGAAAAAGTAGTGAAGCTGCAGGAATCGCTGTTGCTAAGGAGGAGTAGACTTACAAGGGACACTCTGAGAGTCATGTTTCTGAGAATTTTATTTCTCTTTGTGATATATGTGTGTTTGTTTTACACATGAGTGTGTTTACACGGGTGTACACAGTTTGCCCTCACCTGTGCATGTGGAGATGTCAACTTCCAGCATCTTCCTCTATCACTGTCCACCTTACTTAGGACAGGCCACCTTACCAAACCTGGAGTCTGCTGTTTCAGCTGTCCTTGCTGTCTGTATTCACGATACCTGCCTGTGGCTAATTCCCAGCACTGGGGTTAAGTATACTTCTTTGTCTTTTTTAAGTATACTTCTTTGGCTTTTACATGGATATTGGGTAAGCGAAGTCATGGCTTTCAGGCTTACACAGAAAGGACGCTGCCCACTGAAACATCTCATCAGTCTCTCTTATCTTTTAAGAGTTTCAGAGTTAGCTCTTTTAACTATCACTAAGGAAATCAGTCAGAGATCACACACATGTCTGAACAACTGCACTTGACTAACATTAGGGCCAACAGTGATCAAGAGGCCTCTGTCCACACCAAATAAACTATATGGGCTCTACAAATCTTAACTTTGCTCATGAAATACACAAAGGTAGCCCAACATGGAACTTACTTTTCAAACTTCAATTTTATTTTTAACTCAAGAACTCTATCTGATGAATTGCCCACTCACTCAGGTTGTTTATTCTTTTCTTTATAGAGGGCATTAATAAATTTAAAAGGAAAAAAAAACAGAATAAAAGAGGCTTTACTTGTTGGGTTTCCATTGTCTTTTCTCATTGCTGCTAAATATAAGCTGTCCACGTAAAATGCCTGTCCACCCGAGAAACTGTTTCCAGAGTGCTTGGGACAGTGACTCCTATGCCTTCCCTTAATCTCGTGCAGGAGGTTGCCAAATGCCGAAAAGACTGTTATGGATATAAATGTCTAAGGCCATTGAATTATAACTGAAAAAAAGCATAAAATTCTATTCAGAATTAAAACAATGTCCTAAACTTTACTTATGTTACTGTCTGATCTAATATGTAATAATAATAATAATAATAATAATAATAATAATAATAATAATAATAATTTAATCACGTTGATGAGCGTATTCCAGAGCCCATTCCTTCATTAGATTTTAAAATATTCTCTCTAACAATAGAGTTTACTCTGCCTGAGGAATCAAACATTAATTACTCTTTTCCCAATAGTAAATAAATAAATTTTTTAAATCAATGCTCATAATATTTTAAAAGTAATTATATTGATCTTTTATAATGTTTTCACTACAAATATATTTTTTAATTTTCATTATTCCTTCAAGGCACTGGCTTTAATAGATTTTGCTTTAATGGTTTCCCATGTGTTACATGTCACTGGCTTATATTAACATTCTGTCATCAGCCAAGTAAATAGCTTCTTTTCAGTGTGGTTCGAGGTTTCTATTGCTAAAATCCATTCATTAATGCATTTTTTTTAGAATTTAAAATTAGACACTTTTTAATACCCCCAAACAAAATCAAATAGAAAATTGCAAAGCATCAAAAATCCATAATTTCTCAAAAAAAATGTCATAAAAGCACTCATTGTGCCTAACACAAACACAATGCAGAAACTTTGCTCACCTATGATCTTCATGCCTTCTATTTTCAAGGGATAAATGTTATGGTTTTTCATTGGAAAAGGTCTTGGCTTCCTATTCTCTCTGCCAATTAAGAAGATACTAAAATGGGACAATGAGAAAGTAAGTTTTAAGAAATGATGTTCTGTAGTCAGAACATCACTCAAAATTGCTTTTTAAAATAAGAGTTCCATGGACCTAGAGAGTTAGCTCAGTGATTTACAGCACTGGCTGTTCTTCTAAGGTTCTTAGTTTAGTTCTTAGCACCACATGATGGTTTACAACTGACTGTAACTCCAGTCCCAGAGTATTCTATGTCCTCTTCTGGCCTCTATAAACACTAGGCACAAATGTAGTGTATGGTCATATAAAAGCAGACTTCATCCAAATAAAAGAAAAAGAAATTTTCTAAAAATAAAAAGTATAAAAAGTAAGAACACTAGTATTCCTCCAACATATTCACGCCCATCCTAAGTAGTGGTAGCTTCTCTATCCCTCCACCCTAATGGATCATGCCAACAAACATCTCCACTCCAGTTCTGAAAAGCAGTATTTTCCCTACTGATGGAGCAAGCAATATCCTTATTCAAGTGCACAGGGTAGCATCCAGGAAAATGGTCGCATATTTCAGTTCATATGACTTGAAGAAAGAATTCTTTTCAGTTTCTACTTTATCATTTACACACTATATAAGTGATCCAGTTCTATAGTATCTGAAACAAGGATGTTATTTTAAAAACGTTTCCTACATGACTTATATCATGAAAGTTAATTAGTCAGATTCTAAATCTGATGATGTATGCACAAAACATGA
The DNA here is from genome assembly GCA_033318265.1 of Phyllotis vaccarum. Classification (NCBI taxonomy): domain Eukaryota; kingdom Metazoa; phylum Chordata; class Mammalia; order Rodentia; family Cricetidae; genus Phyllotis; species Phyllotis vaccarum. The sequence continues at coordinate 151,413,603 of JARWLC010000001.1, read as the reverse complement.
CCTTATAGGGAGCAAATATTCCCTAAGAGCCCCTGATGATGCATTTGCCTACAGATCTTCAGATCTCCTGAATCCACTGAGCTCAAATTTATGACACTAGATCTTCTAAATTTTATTTCCAATTCTTTATTTTAACCTTATTTTTTTTTCATTTTCTTTGTGTATGACTAGGCATATGTACAGTTTTCATTATAGAGCCTACTCACATGCCTCACCTTGGTTCACAGATTCTGCTGCCAAGAAATTGGGAAATTGGTTAAGGTCAAACTGTGCATTTTAAGTATAAGCTTAAATGTGTTTTTTCTTCTCACGTTCCTACTCAGGGTAGAGATCCTTCTACACTGTCATATCACTGCCAAGCAGATCACATTGTGACCAGATAAAGCTCTACTGGAAGTCTCTGTGAATGCACAGGGGACACCTTGAGTCTCCACCTCCACTCCTACTTTGTATATATTATAGACTTCATCTCCAAGCAGAACACAGTTATTTTTAAAATCCTATGTACTGAAGTTAAGTTCTCCTGAAAATTACACACATACTTCACTGCTTCTAAATATTTTAATCTATTTGCATAATGGGATCTACAGTGAATGCCATTTGGTGTGGCATTAAAGGCACTTCTAGAGATGATTCACTGAGACAAATATTATCCTGACTGTGGGTAGTAGCATCTATGGGCTGAAAGTCAGAGAGAATAAAAATGGAAGCAAAGCAACAAAACACAAGTACAGCACTCGTTTCCCCTTTCCTTGTCCGCCATAGTGTTACTTGAAGGTGAATCTCCTCACCATGATGGACACTTTCTATGCTGATGTGCTTTTGTAAAGTGTTTCAGTCTCTGCAACAGAAGGCTAGCCACTATGTAGCCTTGTATTTGAGAATACCTGTACCTTTCCTAGTAAAATACCATTTTCGTGTCTGAAAACAAAAATATGATGACAAGGTGCACCTAGATAAAAGGAAATTACCTTTAGTGTCATCCTAAATGAATGAGTCTTGTGACTGGCCAGATAAATAAGTGAAAACAGTAGCAATGGCGAGGTGAACCACTGATATTAAGCTATACCTTGATCCTCATACCCTTGGTCTTCACCATCAGTAAATACAAGTAAAATAATTTCTGATCCTGAGAAACAGTAATTTACAACTTCAAAATGGCAGACCAAAAGAAACATTAAGAAAAGTGTAAAGTCAAAATGAGTTTCAACAGCTCACCTGACTAATTATACTTTATGCCCCTCCTCCTTCCATGCTGTGACTGTCACTGATTAATTAATCCAAATAAAGTATTTCTAGAAGCAAGGTGATTAATTACAGCTCATGATGACAGACTCCATGGTGGCCGTCTTTCTACCAGCATCCCTGATCTGGCTTAGGTCTTGAAGTCTTTCTGACAGCTGTCAGCCACTCAGGAACTTTATGTCATGGAAGATAGTTTCTACATAAAATGAACACTCTTTTAAAGATGCTAAAAATAATAAAACAAAAATTATTTGACCATGGAACAAGCAATGTTTGGTCAAAATTTATGAGTTCATTTCTCTGAATTTATTTGCCATAGAAAAATGTTGGCAGTATCCTATAAAATCAAAAAAAAAAAAAAATCAACTACAAAGATTATAGTAAATGTTGAGTTTATATTACCTAGAAACTGAGGCAAAATCCCCTTGAAAACATTGGATGCATGATAAATTCACATTACCAAAAAATGAACTTTACAGTACAACGATCTGTATGTATATCTATGTACACACAGATACACACACGCATAGACTTTTAAAATTATCAGCAACATTCAGTAATCAGAAATATGGTTTTTTTCAAGGTAAATTATGGGACTCCTGCTTTAACAATCTTCAAAAGTTCCAAGGTAGTGGCAGCTGACCATTAAGCCAAGGCCAGTGAGTGAGTGATTGATTGGTTAGGCTGCACACACTGCTGCAGAGTTCTATGCCACATACAAAGAATAGGCACAGTTACTAACATTTTCATACAAAATTTATGCTCCACAGAAAAGATGGCGCTTCGTTCCGGAGCTTCCCAGGAACCCGTGTGAGTATGCAGGCAATAACAGTTGTCTGGTAACTCCAGTTCAACAGGCTGTTTACTTTATCATATTTCATCTCTGAATTGAACTCCAATTTCAACAAATGGCAAAGACAGTTATGACCAATATATCCCATATTCCCTCAAAACATCACCTCTGGAGTCAATTCCACGAATTTAATTGTATGAGACAAGCAGCAACTGTTGCTTTCGTGAGAGACTTTTTTTTTTCTTTTTTTTTTTTTTCCCTACTCAGAGACCAAAACATCTCAACATTGGCAAAATGAGAAATCTCATAAAGCAGCAGTCTCTTTCCATCACAGTGTGGCTGAGAGATGCAATTAATAAAATGGAGAAGCTCAACACTGGAGCAGCACCCAAAGTAATAACTACCTTTATGAATATGAGACGTGCATCTCAGGGCACCGTGAGGAGGGTTTTCACTCTATTGATCACATTGTCAGACAGAATATTTCATATGAACATATCCTACTCCAGACATGCAGGAAAAGGATACCAGAGAAACATAAAAGTCAGAGGAAATGGGAATATTTGCAAGCACACATTTCATGTAGCAATAAAGGTGATCTAGCTTGGAACACCAGACCAGGAATGAGAGAAAATTAAAAAAGCTTCCATATCTGGAGAAGGGTGTGAACATGTGCTAAGTATGAGCAATATTGATGAAATCGTCAATCATCCGAAGGCCTGAGTTTCCTGAAATCATCAGAAATCTGTCCGTTTCTCATTCTTTATACATGGGCAAACATTTGTGACATTTACTAAAACACATGCTTGCTATAAAAGCATTCATTCCAGAGTTTGCCACACATCCCACCTACTGTGCTGCCTTGAAATAGCCTTTCACTTGACATCTTGACCCCAGATAAGCCATCTAATCTAGCTTGTATTCCACATACTTCTCAGAAGGTGGAAATATTCTGAAAGCCCTGCCTCCAGTGAACATTATCCACTTCCCCTGTGACCTTAGCCTCTTTAACACAAGGACCTTCTGCAAAAAACAGTGAGATTGTCACAGACTTCTGAAGATTGGCAGTGTGACTCTTCTAACTGTACAAAATTGTATACCCGAACTCAAAATTAGTGCCCATCCTAGCTAAACTGGAACTATCTCTGACATCAACACAGTTTCCTCCAAACTAAACCTCAAATACAACTTTGTTGGTTCACAACTTGAAAAGTTGGGGTAACATCAAATAAAAATCCAAATGCCCATACAAAAAAGGTGAAATCTGCTATCCATATGAAAAATGTTACCAAAATCCTAACTCCAGATGCTATGTCCCAACACAAAACCACAAAAAGTATGTATAAACAAGACAGTATGTCTCCTGCCACAATTAATACTACCATCATAATTCTCTCAAGAATTATGATGAGAACTCAAGAATTATGATGAGAACTTAGCTGATGCAAAGATATTGAGTTCAGAGAAAAGAAATCACAAATATATTCAAGGAATTCAAAGAGGATCTGAATAAATGCCAGAATGAAGACCTCAAAAAAACAGTTGATTAAATATTGAAAACAATTTAAGATAAGTATATTTTCACAAGGAGATAGATTCTCAGAAAAATGACAAAAGTAAATAAAAATTAAAATGAAAAATTCAGCAAGTAAAATGCTCAGAGGAAGCCCTCATTAATAGATTGTAAAACGTAGAATAGTATTTAAGATAAGGCATATGATTTAGATTATTCAGTCAAATAAATGTTAAATGTAAAAAAAAAAAACCCAGGAACAGAACATTTAGGAACTCTGAAACACTATGAAAAATCAAACCCACATATAATAAGTGAAGAAGAAAGATAAGAGACCTATGTCAAAAACACAGAATATATTTCAAGAAAATAATAAATTAAATATCCCCAATTATAAGGAGAGTAACACCTATCAGGTTCAAGGGCATAACGTAATACCAAATAGACAATACTGTGAAATAAAATCACCATATCACACAACAGTCAGAACATTAAAAATATATAACAAAAATGGATATTGAAGTTATAAAATATAAGGACAAAGTTCCTTATAAAGACAAACTCATTAGAATAATACTTGACTTTTCAAAGCCCAAAGGGTCTAGAATAATGTTAAACAACTTCTGCAATGCCACATATGCTTACCCTTTCTTTTATGCCCAGAAAATACTATCAGTTGAAATAAAAGAAAATATTTCTGTAATAAAAACAGGCCCACGACTAATTTTTCCTTATGTTCATAGTGTATTATAAGAAATTCTTTGGTATCAAGAGGTTAAACACACCCACAAATACACACAGAATAAATAATTCAAGAATATTGAATCCAAAAGCTCTAATTATACATCACAAAATCAATAAAATGAAAGGAAATAATACACATTGTTCAATGACAACTAAATATTAATTATCTGAGCTGTCCAATAAAAAGACACAGATTGATAGATGGAATCAGAAAACTAATCTATATTTTCTTCTGAGAAAACAAACAGAACTAAACAAAATACCTCACAGCTTACAATAAACACCCTCTACCATATAAGGTCCTTCATCATCTTGACCCAAAGGTATAGACAATATTTTTTATTATAGAAAAATTTTATTTTTACTTAAAATGTATTGTATTTTTAATTTTATGTATTTAAGGTATACAGTGTAAGAAGTCACTGTGATAAAGTGTATAATTATCAAATCAAAATTACTATCATTTATATCTCCTTAAACATTTATGTGGGGATTCAATAAAAGTTTCAGAAGTTTTGGAGACGCTAGAGGAAATAAACACCACAGTCAGATCTTACCCAGCTGTCTTCCAGCTTCCTCAGCCTCCCTTCCCCTGGAATGGCTCTTCTCTCTGTGTTTTTATCCTGCCTTAAGTACCCTTTTGTAAATTAAGGCGTGGCCCCACCACTGCCTGCTTGGGAGCCTAGAATTTCTTCTATAATCTAAAGTGACCAAGACTCAGTTGGGATTAAGGGCGTAGGTCACCACTCCCAGGATACTCCCTGTGCTGGGATTAAAGGTTTGAATCACCACTCTCTGGTTCTCCTAGACTGACTGTGGTTAGAGCTCTGGAACTTCTGGAGCTTCTATTAACTCTCCACATAGACTGTGGGTAGATTCCCTCTGATATCTCCAAAACTTCTGAAACTTTTATTGAATCCCCACACATTTATGTTTTGTGTGTGTGTGTGTGTGTGTGTGTGTGTGTGTGTGTGTGTGTGTGTTGAGAAACCTTAAACTCCTGCCCTCTATTTATTAAAAAATATTTTTAAAAATATAATTACTATAATTACTCTGCTGTGCTATAGAACAGTAGGAACTTTCTCTGTCCCCTAATTCAATCCTATCCTCTACTGGCCAAAATTCTCCTGAATCCTCTCTTTACCGTAGCTCCTGCCTGATATTTACCTTGAAGCACAGACATTTCTAATCAAGAGTTCCCAGGTAGAGACATTTTGACTATGCTAATTAAAGATGCTTTTGAATTTATATTCAGTCAAACACAGTGTATTGAATTCTGGCTAGGAGATGGACCTGCATTATTTCCAGGTACTTATAAGTAGAATTCATTGAGATGTCATTTATATTTCAAAAGCCAATTGAGGACAGACAGAGAAAGTCTTGGAACATAAAGATATAAATCAGGAAATATTAGGACTAGGATGGGCAAGGTCCATTTTCCCTAGATGGAAGAAACTGAAGGTGAGATTTTATTGATGGAGATGTGAGATTCTGCTTCTTCCTCAGGACAACTGTTGAACTGGTCCAGGAGGGTTGAGGGAGCAAAAGCAAGGAACAGAGATTCAGACAGTTATGGGTATGATGGAGAAAGCCCCCTGGGAGATGGCTTCAGTGAATCAGTTCAGCTTTATTCTAGAGTATAGGAAATATGTAGGATTGAAGAGACTGAATACAAGCCCTAATTTGTATTAAATGTCATGTTCCTATCATAAGGCTTCCTATGTGGCAATAGAGTTCTATAGCGAAGCTCCTAGTATAGGACTTAGTTACCATATATGCAGCAGAGGCAAGGTTTTTAGCAGGAAACCATGCCAAGGGTCACCCTAGAGATAAATCAGGCATCCAGTCTTAGAGAGAGATTTCAAATAAGGTCAGAACTCTGGATCTAGAGACATTCTCCAGGTAATGGCAAGTAGAGAGCAGAAGTCTCTCTTGGAGGGTGACAGAAGTGGGGAGAAGTTCACATGACTCCAAGCTTTGTGAAAAAACTTCCAGGCCATGATAAACTGCAATCTCTGACTAGCAAGACATTTCCAGTAAGAAACTAAAATGGAGTTTCAAATGTTTTCTTCCTAATTTTCTGTTTAAATTGGAGAAATTTACAGTCTTTTCTACAAGACTTCTTGACAAACAGCATACATTGCAAAGATGGCTGCCTCTTTAATTTAGAGTAAATATTGCCCCATTGTTCTGTTTACAACCCTGCAGAAGTAGAGCAAAGAGGACATTGTGAGGAGCTATTAGGCAGCTGAGGTTTAAGATCCTTAAGTCAACCTATGAACCACATCTCCCTTAAGTCTGACGAGACTTCTACTTCCCATTATCCTTGAGGCAGAATGACTAAGTCCTGTGGTGCAATGTGTTCCTGTCTTGAGCTTGTTCTATACTGAAGCAATCCTGTTATGTCCATGTCACTATCTCCCATCTGCTGGTAGTGAGCTGTGCTGGTATTGGCTGCTACCTAAGTACCTGAAATCATAAAAGAAAATATCTTGTGGAGGCAATGCTTCTGTGTCAGAGACAAACTTAGTGCTTTAAACTCTATGCTGAAGGAAACAAAATGTCGACACACTGAAGTGGTGGCACCTCCCTCTCCCTGGTACATCCTTTGAAACTATGGCTAAAGGGGAAGAGGCATTTCAGCATCCTGGCCTTCTTTCTCTGCTTTTTCTCTCTGTAAAATGCTATCTTGGTTTTGAAGCCACCTTTGGCACTGGAGCAATTTGAAGGCTGGTGTCTCCTTTGCTTCCAAGAGTAGAGGTCTGTGTAGTTTGCTTTGCAGATATTATTATGAGCAGATGGCCATTCCCCTTCATTCCTGCCACTTGAAAACCTGGGATGTTCATATTCCATTTTAGTCTCTGTGTTTTTAATCTTTGTCAAAAGCAAATAAAAACTTTTGGATATTTATGAGTTCACCTTTGAAAATACAAATACAGAGTGATGGATGGTGCCTGACTCTCATCCATTAATAATATATAATATCAACATGTACTTGCTTTCCTAGGGCTTGCCTTTGCCTGTCTCTCCGTAGTGAATACATGTGTTTTCATTAAAGGTCATAGCAAACATCGCCCCCAAAAGAACCTTCAAAGAAGAAAAAAATTACTATGTATGTTTTTACACACTATGAAAAATAAGGGGAAAGGAATTCGCAAGTTGAAATTTTGAATGGTATAGACTCTAGTTCAAACAGAACATACTGTCCACAGGTATGTCAAGGCCCCTTTCCACAGCTCAGTTTCTCCTGTATGATAGAGAGTGATAGTAGCCATCTATGCAAGTTAAATGAGATAACAGGGATAATGTATGCTTTGAGAGTGAATAGTACCTCCCAACACCTGCTAGCCACTCTGTTCTGGAAAATGCCTTTCCTTGCACCTAATGTGTCAATACCTTTTAACATTTGTCTTTAGAAGTAATTGATAGTCAGTGCATTTGGAAGCAGTTTCCGAAGCCAAAAAAGTTTGCCTGATTCAGGGAAAGTGACTGTTTTGTTGAGCCATTGGAGCCTACTCCGAATTCATAAAAACAACACAAAATGCTCACTGAACTGTACAGCATTAATTATACAGCCTATTTATAACAATCTCCCAGAGTCTCGTTACCTACAGCAGTTGCAATGCAGCCGTGTTATTTTGGTTTAGGCTGAGAGAATCATAGGAAGAGCTTGTCATTCCTTCTGGAGTTTTCTGTATTGGGTGACATTTCCTCAGCTGTAAAACAGTAGCTGCAATTAATTCCGTTTTGAATCAGCCAGAGGACAGCTTGTGAGCTTTCTGCTGCCCTCTGTCAATTTTGGCACAATAAATTATCTTTTAAAGTGTCCATACAACCTGCATTTTAAGCATTACATAGATGACTAAGCACAGTTATATAGTTGGAAATTGAGAATCTCTTTGTATTTGATATTTTCTCTCCAATACAACAGTATAATCATAACCAACTCAGAATTCTAAAGCTTGCAATTATTTTCTTTAATATTTTTTTATGATCTTGAAATGTTTATTCTATTACTGCCTGGATAATTTAGACTTAGTATCAGAAACAGGCAGAAAGGTCAAAAACATTCTGGTAAGAATTTATTGCCAATTTCTGCTTTTGGGTGGTTTTTAAATTTTTTTTCCTAGTAAATAAAATAATCTTTTGCATGGTAAAACTTGAATATCAATCAATTAGTGTATTTTTTTCCTGTGAGTATACCACATCCATTACTTTAGATATACCTACACTGAAAGTATTTTTTATGTATTTTTTTTTATTTAAAACTATTTCCATACCTACCACTGCTCCCTCTCCCTCCCTTCCTCCCACTTCTCCCTCAGCCTCCCAGGGAGGGCAAGGATTCCCAAGGTGAATCAATTCTGTCTGGTCTGGCATATCCATTTGAAGAATGTTTGAGTCCCTCCTCCCAGTGTCAAGGTGAGTTAGGTGTTCCTCTGTAGGGAATGGGATCCCAGGAACCAGTTCATGCACCAGGAACAAACTCTGGTCCTACTGCAAGAGGACCACTGCCCACGCTGTTCAACTGTCAGCTGTATTTGGAGGGTTTAATTACATTCCATGAAGGTTCCTCAGCTGTTATTTCAGAGTCAGTGAGCTTTCAATAGCCAGGGTCAGCGTCTCTGTGGGTCTCTTCCTCATGATACTGATTCTTTTGCTCATATAATCTCTCCTCCCCCTCTTCAGATTGTCTGGTGCTCAACCTGGTGCTTAGATATGGATCATTATCTAAGTTCCTGGATGAAGGTTCTATAATGGCAGTTGGTTGATCATTCATTTGATTATAGGGGAATGCCAGTCTAAGCACTCTCTCCAATATTTTGTCAAGTCCTAGCTGGGGTCATCTTGCGGATTCTGCGGTATTTCCCTAGCACCAGGTTTCTCTCTAACTCCACAATAGCTCCCTCTACCGAGACATTCACTTCTTTGTTCTCCGTCTTCGTTGCTCGCCCACTCATCCATCTCTTTCCTTCTTGTTTTCTTCCCAACTTCCCTTGCTCTCCCCTCCCTTGTTAATTTCAAAAGAGCATTTCCACAAAAAGATAAGAGGTGAATAAGAAAATGTATTCCATTCATCTTTCTGTTTCTCCTTTAGCACAGCCTCTGCACAGAGTAGGTCTGTTTATAAGCACTGATTAAGCAAACTTAATAACTTCCACCATGGGTTTTCCTAGTTCAGTACATTTTAATACTTTAATGCTTTGGAAATGATGAGGTCGGAATAGTCATGTCCAAGGAGGGTGAGATTCCAGGATCTTCTTTATGTCGGAAATACACTTCCATAATCAATAATAAGCTGGTTGAATAGGAGACTTCACTGAAATCTACATAGGTCCAGTCAGGCAATGTTTCCTACTTGATTAATCATAAAACTTTTCAGAAATTATTTTTCAATATTTGTTTTATTTAAAGAGTCTGGTGTTCTGAAAATACACCATAAGCAAAACTACCATGTTATTATACGTTATAATAAAGCTACCATTATATTATATATAAGAAAATGATCTACGGAATTTGGCCAGTTTTTTAAATCTTTATCATTGGCTGCCCTGTAATTTGTACCTACTCCACATTAGCATCAAACCATTCTCAGCATCCAGGCCAATCTATATGACCTCTTTCAAAAGTTACTAGGTGTAACTATTGTGAAAACACAAACTTCATAGAATGTTGCTGCTGCCTGCCCATTGCAAGCAGAGAGCAAGAAATAATCAGAAAACACCTTAAATGTGAAAATGTAATTTCCTACAAAAAAAGTCAACGATTAAAGATGACAATTTCGGCTTTGTTCCCTCTGTCAAGGTGTTACTTTATTTCCATACCAGTAAAAGAGGATGCAGGAGGGTAACTTATTTGTCTCTGATTGGCTGAGGTGTCAATGCAGTAGTTTATCAGGAAGTCAACCCTGAGTGAAAGGTGAGTTATGCATCTTCTGAGAAGCTAAAGAAATTGCCCAAAATCCACTCCAGAAATTTTTGTCCTTTCCCCTCTTACTGAATACAATTGGTGGACAGAGTCAGAGGACTGGATAGAGAAGCATAACTCCACTTTCTAATTTCAATCCTAAGAAGGGAGTGTTAAGGCCTTGGACTAACATGTTCTAAACAATATGTCTTCTAAAAATAGGGCATGAGTTTATTAATGACCTCGTAGACTCATTAATGAGTACAGTAGTCTAATAACAAAGTAGAGAAATAGGTTCAGGATGTTCTCTATTCCAACCTCGTCTCTATCTCTCTTTCACACACACACACACACACACACACACACACACACACACACACACACACACACACACGAGGTAGAGGTAGTGACAAATTCCAGAATAAGACTTCAAAGTTTAGAAAAAAAATTAGGATGCATTCTTCATTATTGCCTGAACATTAATTACTAATAAAGAGTTAATTGTGAATTCTTCCTACCTCTAGAGTGACAGATGACCTTTGTGTACACTTGCCAGTTAATACTCTGATATGAATCTGAAATGGAAAACAATGAAACAGTGGGATTCCTTCCAGAGGAAATTTTGGATAGCATCTCATAGGAAGGTGTATCAATGTGTGTTGTGCTGTAGTCACTACAGGCACAAGGCACTTTACTCAGAGCCTGATGCTTACTTGACAAAGTTCAAGTAAAGTGGGGCTTGGATTTGATCCTAAATCTAGAGTCTAGAAGGAAAAATTCCTGCAGACTGCTAGCAGGGTAGGAGAATTTGTACTCAGCTCATCATGAACACCTCAGCATTGCAACAAAGTCCAGAAACCAGGTTTAGGTCTTCTGCTGAGAGAGAAAGCAGCATCCTTTTGGCTGCAGTAAATATGGGGAGCTTGAGAACAAGAACTTTTTCCTGACTGCCAGGGACTAAGTGAGCGGTTATAAGAGAAAACATGACAGAGATACATCCTGTTTCTCACTACAACTTCAGGAATGATGGACATAAATGCCCACAAAATAAACATCTATCTACTCAATAGGCTATATAGGTCCATATCTTATGTAGCACTGATGACTAAGACTGGCTTCTTAACTTACATCTCTAACCGAAAAAATAGAGAACATGAAAATGAAGATTGTAAAGAAATGAAATACCCCACACTCCTGAAATCAACCGCCTAACATGACATCCTTTATAATGCAGTGCTCTTGAGGGCCACAGACAGTTCTTTAGCTTATGAGTTATGATATTTTATGGCTTAATGCAATAAATCTTTAGTTTATTCATTCGTTTATTTAGTTTACATAGTAACAAAAACATCACAGTCTTAAGTCTTCATCTAGAAGAAAAGAGAGATTATATCCCTCAAAATAAAACTTTAAAGGTATAATAGAGAGTAAGAAGTAAAGTCTACAGGTCTATCTGAGAGCAGTGTTATATATACTGTAGAGCCTGGTCTCCCCACCACGCCACACTCTATTCTGACTGTTTTGGAGTTCACAAAATAGAAAGTAACCATGAAGCTGATATCTAAGAATCACATCTATAGATGCACACCATGTACTAAGTGAAACTTTGTTCTAATTTCTACTTTAGATGTGTCTGTGTAAATAGCTTTTTATTTTGTGATATAAAGGGAATCATGAAGAGCATACAGTCTATGCATATATGAAACTACCACAACAAAACCATGACTTTGTGTGCAAAAAATTGAGGAAGAGGGAGCAAATTGAAATGCTGGTGTGATACAAAAATAAACTGTTCTTGTACTTTATCTAAGGAGCTAACTTCCCACTCACTCAGAGGGCCGCTTTAGTGACATTACATACTAGGGTTTTCCAACATATGTACAAATGCCTTGGTTGCTGTGAAGTTGGTTGCCTTCATCCCATAACTTATAAAAGCAATGTTAAACACAACACTCTGTATATCAGATTCATCATTTCAACATTGTTGGCCTAAGAACTGATCAAAACAATTATAAAAAAACAAAAACAAAAAAACCTGCATCCCCACTGCAAGATCATTGGCCCCAGGAATATGAATCTCTGTACTCCAAGTTGCAAATGTCTAATTGACAGTTGGTTCCTACAAAAAAGTGCAGTATAGGAGATCCATTAAAAAAAAATTAAGCAAGATGCTCCCTGTAGTGAGTGGCAGAACTCAACAAAGACACCATAGTGTAAAAGGATATCACACCTAACACCTAACCCAGTCTTGACTTTGGGATCAGGAAATCAGACTTGCCTAGAGTGGATATGCTCCGCTGAGCTGACCCACCTTGGGAATTCTTGCCCTTTTGGGGGGAGACTGAAGGCTGATTGAGAGGGATTGGGAGGAGGAAGAAAGGGGGAACAGAGGGACAGATGGATAAAAGGACATTTTTTAATAAAAAATAATAAAATTAAAATAAAGCCATCAATTCTACGAAAAGTTAGTGAGGAATATGGACAAGTTCTTTGGAAAAGAAACTAAGAGAAAGTGAGACCCATAGTTGATAGGTGTCAGAAAAGGCCTTTCTGAGAAACTACCGTATACTGTGAGAACAAATAGTCCTGACAGAAAGCAAATAAAGACTCTTCTATTCTAAATCCCATTTATATAACAAGGAAGAGAAAGGCAAAAGTCTGGTCCCAGGTAAGGAAGGTGAACTTGAGAGGCCAGGAAAGCATATTCAGGAGGACTGGATGAAGACCTTGACTCAGGGTGGCCTCTTCTGTTCCAAGTACAATATCTGAAATCTCATTATTCCATTCACTTAATTCTACATGACCCTACAAAAACTTATTTCAAAAGGCCAGTTGTACCACAGTTAATTAATATAACCCAATTTGTAGAGCCTTGGCTTCCTGTACTTCTTTTCCTATTCCTGAGATAAGAAAGATATTAACAGATTATCCTGGTTCATAACAAAAGACAATTCAATAGCTCCTCAAAGCCCTCAGATACCTTCCAATTCTTTCCCAAAAATGCAGAAAAATAACACTTGCAATCAGTATTTTCAATAACTTCAATACATTTTAAAATGATTTTCCTTTAGAAAATATTCAACATATACGTTTTCCAAAGAAATTTGTTCTATTGTCTGAAATGTGTTTTTACATGGTAAAAACAGTTCAAAATATTTCTTATTAAAAGCTAGTTGATATCCAAGTCAAATTCCAAAGACTGTTCTGTCTATTTAAAACTGGTTTCAAGAGGAAGCTGCATACTCCATGGATGAAAGGAGCATGATCCTGAAGAGTTTGAGTTTGGCCCTTTGGCTCTGCGGGACTTGAAATTCAGGGAGTTTATGAGAGGGGCACCAGGTGTCCTTGATTAGTGTCTGGTTTGTGGCTGTAGAGACTAGTAGGATTTCTTAAATGCCAGACAAGTAGAAAGATCTCTAACCAACAAGACCCCTGATTCAAGGAAAGCTAACAGCTTGATTTAGATGCACATGTTGGAGACTAAATACTCTAAAATTTTAGTTCTGTGTGTGGGGGCGAGGAACAAATAGGTGGAAGACTTTTGTTTGGGCCAACTGGCTTGTTTCTAAAGCCCTTGAGGAGGAGCAATTGGGAAGTTCTCAATGGCTAAGGAGAAAATAGACCTTGGAATATATGCCTTAGTCATATCTCTCATTGTTTTATCCACTCGTCAGTGCAGACTGATGTAACACCTATAATGAAGTACTATGCTCCCAAAGGCGGCTTCTTGAAAGGCAAGCTTGGCAGCTGTTCATCTCTGCTGGAATTTTAATCCAACAGTTAAACAATGGAATCTGGTATGGAGCTAGGGGACCTCCTTGATTTATTAACAATGAGATGCAAGTTTTAAAGGGGTAGTGTTGTGGGAATGTATTTCTGTATGCAGTGAATATGAATCTTTACATAAAGGAGCTGTTATGGCCCATGACAAGCACCAAAAAAAAGTAGGAGGAGAAATCACAGCATAGGTAGGAGAAGCTGGGCGGAGTCAGAGACAGACCAAGCCAGAAGCCCAAGAAGAAGCATGTAAGGAACACAGGTGAGCCACGGGCCACGTGGCAGACAGCTTAATGAGAATGGGTTGAGTTAAGATGTAAGAGCAAGCTAGCAATGTGCCTGAGCCATAGGCCAAACAGCATGAACTTAATATAAGTGCCTGAATCATTCCTGGGGGACTGAGAAGTGGAGGGCGGTTAAGGGGTCTGGGGCTGCAGGTCTGTGAGTCTGGACCTCTGGCGCCGGGGACCAAGAAACCTCATTGCAACAGGACAGATCCATTGTCCTTTCAACTCATACTATTTCATTAAAGGACAAATCATTGATAGTCCCTTCCCAAAGTTCAAAAAAAAAAAAAAATGACTTTGATTACACATCAAACTGAGTGCCTGATGTGGCTATAAAGAATCAAAGGGACTCCTCAGAACAAGACAATCACAAAATTGTAAAGCAATTTTTTGCTTTCATGGCTATTCTGCCTGAGATCCCACTCAGGTTCCCATCATCAGAGATGGGCCTCCAATACTAAGAACATGTGTATTTTGAGGTTGTATTGTCAGAGCTATTTCTTACTATCAGTTGTTCAGTACTTAAGCTACTTCACCATTAATACCGACAATAAACTATTAAAAGGTTCATTTATTTATTCTTTGAGAATTTTAATGTGTATACAATGTATTTCGATCCTAACCATTCCTCATTCCCTGCTTTCTACTTCCCCTAGGGCCTTCTGTCACACATGTTCCAGAAAACTTCATGCCTTCTTAGTGTTTCAAATTTACCAATGTGTCCGATTAGTGTTGTCTCCATGAGTGTGCAAGTAGGGCCACCCACTGGAGCATGAGAACACAACCACAGACCATACTCCTGAATAAAATGGACTCTCCCCTATAAACCATCAGCTTCCAATAGTTTCTGAACTGGGGGTGGCACCATGAGATGTCCCATATCCATACTGAAATGCTGTCTTGATATTGTGCAGATCTTGTGCAGGTAGTCACCGCTGTTTATACTTTATTACTTTAATGCCCTGATGAGTCCAAAAGACACTTCCACAACAGTCCACTCCGTGTTCTGGCTCTTATAAATTCTCTACCCTGTCTTCCATGGTATTCAATGGGTCCTGGGTAGAGAGAATGTGGTTTAGGCGTCCCACTTAGCCTCTTAATAATTGACAGTCATTTATTCTGTGTTTTGGCCAGCATTATTAATTACAAAAGAAGCCTTTTTGATTAGCGGCGAAAGCTGCACTCATCTATAGGATAGGAGTAACTATTTAGAAGACAGTTTGATAGTATATCCCTTTAGCGATGTGATAGTAGAAGATTCCACAGAAGGATCTAAAGCCTCATGAATCACCATTTCTTGGCCAGGTTTATAAGAACAGACATATGTATTCCCTTTTTGCTACTGCAACATTGGGTATATCTTGCTGGCTGCATCATTAGTGTAGTTAACAGGGCTCGTAGCTGACTAAAATGGTTGGTGGCTTTTCTTTTTTAATATTCTGCACAGTGCCTTCCGGCGCTATTTAAGCTAGCAAGCATGAAAAATTTCGAGGTCAGTACCAGGTTGATAGTCTCATGTTGTGTTAGCAAACAATGTTTGACAAGTTCTGTTGAGAATCCAAGAGAAATAGAGATAGCCTAGATTAAGGGGGAGAAGAAAAGTGCCTGGGATAGCCCAAGTAAAAACTTGAAAAGAGAACTCTTATGCCTGGCACTAGGCTTCTTGTTTGATATCTAATACTTCTAGAAGGACCATTATCCTTTCATATAGAGTAGCTCCAATTAAACTCTTTAGAAAAATACATACATACACACACATACACACATTTAGAAAGTACATCAGATAATACATTTTCATATGGCTTTATAAACATTAATAGGTCTGTTCTCTGATATTCTAGGCTGATTTTATTAAATATAAAATATATCACCACAGCCTTCCCACAACCTATCCACTTCCTTAGCCTCCCATCCTTGTCCCTACACTATTTTGCTGCCCCTTTTATTATTTTATTATTTCTTTTCCTCCATTTCTTTTTTTCTCCTCACCCACAGTGGACACTTTCTACCTTCCTGACTTCTATGGGTACTCTAACTTAAACATAAAGTCTTGAGGATTATATACATAATCTTCATATATATATATATACATATACATACATATATATATATATATATATATATATATATAATCTTTCATATATACAAGAGGCCATGTAATGTTTTGGTTTAGACTTCATGTTTAAATTTTATTTGCAGCATGTGAAAACAGATAAAAGAAAGGCAACTATATACATAAGTCTTGCTTTTGGATAGAATTATTAGTTTTGAATGTAATGGGATTTGAGAGCACAGAACTCTGGAAATGGCATGCATTGACATTACTCCTGTCACCTCCAGACATACTGCTGAGTCAGGATGCAGTGAATGGGAACAAGCACAGTGCTCGACATCAGCAGCATTTGGGGGAGGATTAAACCGATGCAGTTCATCACACAAAGGGATATTACTTTTCAAGGATGCCATGGGCTGCAGGTGGGTAAAATGCAACCACTGACTTCTGACTTCTCTGCTAACTCCCACCACTCAGGTCTATCATGTTTTCCATTGTCTTACTTTACACTACCTCAATGATATCCTTAGTTACATTATAAAGTCTTTTCTTCTTCCAGCTTTTCTCCACATCATATTTTACAAATCCAAATTTCATCCTTTGTGCAGCATAAACTCTGCCTTGTCTGTGTCTATTCAAGAGATCAAGTACCCTACAGAATTGCCTGTTGGAATTATTATAAATGTAAGTTCATCATCCTTAAAAAAGCCTTAAAACTTTTCAGCAATCCTATTCAATTTTCTTCCCTTAGTTCTTTTCTAAATTGCCCCAGACTGCCATGGGTAGCACAATCCTAATTAGTCTTAATAAAAACCTGGATCTATGTTAAGGCCACATGCATCAAACACACACACACACACACACACACACACACACACACACACACACACACGCACGCACACACACACAGTGGGCGGGGAGACAGATGTAGGGGACTTGTTATCATGAGTGATAATACATACT
Organism: Phyllotis vaccarum; assembly: GCA_033318265.1. NCBI lineage: Eukaryota > Metazoa > Chordata > Mammalia > Rodentia > Cricetidae > Phyllotis > Phyllotis vaccarum. Next base: position 151,396,321 of record JARWLC010000001.1, on the reverse strand, counting down.
ATTACAATTCAGTATAGTTGTTTACCCTATAATTCCACTTAATAACAAATTAAACTCAACATAACAGACTAATAATACACCCCAATAAGTATTCCAAATAAGTTAGATCGATCAATTATGAAACATAACTTGCATTATTTTGCAGGCCAAAGTAAAATAATTCTTGACTCTTCTTTCTCAACTGTTTTTAGCCCAATATCCAATCCATTATACAGCCAAAAAGATGACAGGTGAAGTGTGGAATGGTCAGTATTAGAAGATGTCCCTAAGCCTTCTTCTCTTACCTATAATTCAGCCACATTTCCACTTCAGTTCCTTGTACAAGAAAAACATTCAACTGACTCTTCTTCGTGAGATTCTTAGTCCTCTTAGAACAGTGGTTCTCAACCTTTGGTAAATCTCTATCTCCCAAATAGATTTGCATTAAACTCATAACTGTAGGAAAAGTACAGTATGAAGTAGCAACAAAAATAATTTTTAGATTGGGGGGTCATCATAATATGAGTAATATGTATTTCTGTTAGTAACTGTGAACTTCCAGCATTTGGAAGATTAAGAATCACCAAACACAGGCACCTGCTCTTGACTGATTTCTATCTCTTTATTTCCACACCATAAATTCTTTACTCACACTATGTTAAGAAATACTTGTTTCTACATTCTTTTAGAAATAGAGTCCTTAAAATGTACCAAATTTTAAATAAATGTGTCTCAGTCTGATAATGTAATTGTTTTCCATTCAAATAACCGTCTGAGCCTCATGTCTGGTTGTGCTCACCATGATATACCACAGAGGCTAATGCAGTCCTTAGCCCCAGTTGAACACTAAAATACATGAAGACTGTTTGGAAGAAGAAAATGGAAAACCTTGTCAGAAAGCCAGAAAAATGTGAAATACAGAATAAAAAATAATAAAGTCAATGAAGCCAAAAGTTGGTTCTTTGAAATGAGCAGCAAAATTGAAGACTCTTTAGCTAGACTGAGAAAATAATGAAATACCAAAAATAAGAAATGAAATCGAGGGTAATGCTGCCAAGTTTGCAGAAGTAAAAAGGATTATAAGAATTACTTACATTGAATGCCAGCAAATTAGGTTATATAAATGAAACTCAAAATTCCTAGAGAGACAAAGACTATTGAATGTGACTCAAGTAAAACAGAAATTGGAATACAAATAACAAGTAAAAAAATGATTGAATTAGCAATTTAGAATACTTCTCATCAGAACAGCTTAGGCCCAGGTGGGCTTCACTGATGAATTTCAGCTAACAGTAAAAGAAGAATTAATATAAATCTTTCCAAAGTCCTTGAATATATATAAGAGAGGGGAACACTTCCACGTTCATCATGTTGGGTTATTATTTTTATAATAGCAAGCAGTTAGATACATTACAAGAAGAAAATAAAACTATAGGATGTTATATCTCCTATGATTGCAGTTGTAACAGTCTCCAACAAGCAGCAGCAAACCGATTCCAAAATCATTTTCAACGAATGGCCAGTAGTGGAAGAATGAACTCAGATGTTTCCCATCCCACACTATATGAAAATGGAACCTGGTGAAGCAGACTTAAATAAAAGATGTGGAATCATGAATTTATTAAAATAAAGCACAAGCTTGAATCTTCAGGATCTTGAGAGTAAGCAATCATCTCTTAGTTGTAATACCCACCTTCATCCATTTGCACTGCTTTACCAGAAGAGTGAACTCAGGGAAACTTTATAACAACCATAAACTTACTAACAGTTCCAGAGACCTAGAAGTCCAAGATCAATATGCCACTATCAAGAGAGAGCCTTCTCATAATTTATTATCATAGAATGGCAGAGGCGTAGTTAGGACAAGAAAATAGAAGCCACAGAGAGAAGATTTAACTCCAGCTGTTATGAAAGTATTATTCCTGCTTGTGACAGCAGATTCTTCTTGGCCTTAGAATCTCTTAACGAGCAAAACATCAACTCAGATTAAATACTTGAACATAGGACGTAAATTTCATGTTTTAGTTTTGGTCATTTTAGGATTTTTTTTTTATCACACCAAAGGCTGAAGACAACAAAAAATGAGAGTGAAGAGAGAAAAACAGAATTTCAAACAAAAAAGCTTCACAGAAACAAATGCACAAATGACAGGATGTTTATTAATTGGTGAAAATATTTAGAAATCACACATTCTTGAATGGGGCTAATATCCAAAATACATTAGCAACTCATACAACCCAATAGGAAAGCATGGAGATGGGATTTGTGGATGGGTGCAGGACCTTACTTTTAAGGTATACAGATGGTAAGCAGAATATAAAAACATGTTTGATATCACTAATTCAGAAATCAAATCAAAATCGTAAAGAGACATATGTGGCCTTGCATCTGTCAGAATGACGATTTTCAAGCAGATAAAAGATGGTAAGTATGGAGTGAAAAGTACATTTGTGGGCCGTTGGTAGAACTGGTGGCAACTATCAGAACAGGAGAAAAAATTTCTTTGCAAGCTAAAGGAGGAACAACTCCATGTCCTGCTTCTGGATATGCATCCGAAAGAAATGAAACGGATACCTCAAATAATTATAAGTAACTACAGAGTCATTGCAGAATGTTTATATTAACCAACACATGGAAAGCACTTACATGTCTGTTATATGATGATTGGATGACGAAATTCATTCACTCAGACATCAAAGGATGTTTTTCAGTCTTTAAAAAAGTCCCATTGTTTGTGTCAAATTAGATGAACTTGGAAAACACGTTTTGAAAAGACACTGTATAAACTCGCTTAAATGTAAAATACTGAACATATAAGTAGAACATTTAATAACATGGTTACCAAAGGTGAGGGAGGTGAAGAAAGCAGATGATAATGTTCAAAGGCTGTGCAAAGATCACAATTACAAAGCATGAATAAGACTGTCGTGGAGGTAATAATGTACAGCATGGTGGCTATAATTTATAGTATTGTGTTCTGCAATGGAAATGAGTTTGAAAAGAAAATTCCAATGGATTCATCATATACATAAAAGGCAAAGGTGAATATTTTAATTAGTTTTTGATGGTGATCAATTCCCTTTGTATATCTGTATTGAGATATCATATGGTACTTGTACACAGTTTTATTAATATATGAACTTGAATTGTGCTAAGAGAGTAGGACATTTTCTGCATAAAAAGGAGACAAAGTATCTGAACTAAATAACCTTAAATTTTTACCTCATAGGACTCTAAATTCTAAGATAATAATGCTGTAATTTCCATGTTTGTTTTTGCTATTTTCGTAAGAGCAATGAAGTGAACTTGGCCTATATGACAATCAATAGATTGATGTATAATGAAAATATGTATATATACACACTGAAATTTTATTTATACATAAATAAAAATAAATTCATGAAATTTTCAGGAAATGAATGGTGCTGGAAATTACTATATTGTAACTGTCAAGATTAAGAAAGACAAATACCACATGTACCATCTTGTAAGTAAGACCAAGATTTTACTTATTATATATGTAAGAATATGCAGTTATGAGTGCAGACGTAAGTCACAGAAGTGTGAAGAGAAGAAAAATGAGTAAGAGTTGGAGGGAGCAGGGAGGGTGTGAGTGGCTGCAGATTGAAAGGTACTCCTGGAGTGAAAAGGTGCAAGTCGGCTATGGGCGGGGGACCGGCATCAGAGAGAGTGATCAAGATAAACTAGATCTGCATGAGAATGCCATAAGGAAGCAAATTACCTTATATCTAATCATATTTTATATGAATTAACTAATTCTTGGAGGGCATCATAAAAGTCATTTTGATTATGTTCCCCCCATACTCCCCAACTGTTTTCAGATTGGCCCCTTGGCTGTTTGCCCAACTTTGAGTGCTCAGTTTTTAAAGCCCAATTATGTTAAATTTGTCCTACAATATTCTGCTACCTGAGGGTTCATGTATTCGTGCATCTGACTTACCAGGGGCCACATCCCTGAAGAAAACTGACTCTTCTCTTAGTAGTATCACTTGTTAATCACACTGTAGGAGGGAGGGGCCCCACGCCTGCTTTCCCCTCCATGCTCAGGTTTTGTCTGACTTGAACTTGAACTGGTCTTCTGGATGCTGTCATGACTGCCGTGAGGTAATCTGTGCAACAACCCTGTTGTGTCTGGAATACATTGCCTTCCTGTAGTCATCCACCTCTGACAATTTTTTTAATTTAAAATTTTTCATACAGTTTTCATATTTCTCCCCCCAAACTTCTCCAAGAACCTCCCCACCCAATTTAAGGTTCTAAATTTCTATCTGTCTTCTATCTGTCTATCTATCTGTCTGTCTGTCTGTCTGTCTATTTGTCTGTCTGATTATCTCTCTCCATATCTAAAACAAAACAAAACAATGAGAAAACAACAAAAACAATTGCACATTTCAAAATGTAACATCTAAAATAAATAACATCAAAAAATCAGACCTAAACAAAACTCTGCCTCTCTTTTTTTCATGCTTTTGTTCATCAAAGTCTCTTATCCATGGAAAGAAAGGTGTGGTATAAATGTCCCATTTAAGGCTGAGAACTCTACAACCTTTTATTCTCTATATGTTGACCAGTTGTGGGTCTATGTGTTAATTTCTATATACATATTCATTTTGAAATACGTTTTTCAAAACTAGTGTCAAATGTAAAACTGGATAGTAGAGCGGTAACAAAGAATTTCATTCCACAATTATTGAAACTGAGGAAATAAAACCTTGGTGTAAAATAGAGCTCAACAAGTGGAACAGACACATCCAGGCACATGAAATAACATGAAATACTTAGACCCAGAATAGTTTATAAAAATATGAAACATTAAGATGATATGATAAATGGTATTGTAGACAGTGTGGCAGCTCCTTAAAAAGCTACACAAGTCTTTGTGTGACATCATCTCTTCAACTTCTAGCATTTATCTTAGACAAATGAAATCACAAATGGCTGCTGCTCAGACTCTCATGGGAGCTTTAATTATATTAACTCAAAACTTGAAAGAATCCAAATGCCTACTGTGTAAATAGATGAGCAAATTGTAGCATTTTCATAACATGATGTATTGTTCTACAATGAAAATGAGTGTTGCATTGCGCACACACACACACACACACACACACACACACACACACAAAGAGAGCAAAAATATAACAGATTTTCTGAGTATTATAAAATAACTCTTCTGAGTAAAGGAAGCTGTGTGGCTCCAAAACTCAAGCAGACAGACTACACATTAGGAGTGGAGAAAACACACACCATGGTGAGCCGTGGGGCTTTACTTCAATGTCTATTTTGCAATGATAGATTTACAGGGACTCATATATATCTAAACTTTTGAGAAGATGCACTTTAAATACGATCACATTGTTGTGTATCAATGACTCATTAATGAAATGGCTTACAGATGGTTCTAGAGCTCACTGGAGGATTACACTAAGTATAATTGTGTCAAAGTTGTCATACCTGATAAGCTATAGATTTAGATATTCCCCCCAAAACATACACCTTGATGTAGAGAAGTCATTTCTAATGTGCAGAGATAAAATCATTCCTAAATTGTGGCTCATTTGTCTTGATGGTTGCTATTTTTACTAATCTGTAATTCTCATTTCCTTAATCCTACAACTTCCAAAATCTAAAGCTTTTGAACATCAATATGATGTCACAGGTAGAAAATTCTATACCTAAACCCCTTGATGAGCTGTAGTCAAAGCCAGGTGTGCAAATCACAGTAGAGTTAGCATCGTTAAGGAAAGAAATGCCTTGCAAGGCCTGTTCTGCTTCAATATGTATTTCCTTTTCATGCCCAGATTGCCTTATGCAACACTGACAAGAAGGATAATAAAACTGGCATATGATGATACTAAACACCAGTACAGGCTCTCTGCAATGCCCTGTGAGGGGCTAAAGCTTGCATCCATTACTCACGCTGGTGTATTTATTTTATCTGCTCTGAGATGCAACAATGTTATGGAAAATGTTATACACCCTGCAGCTATATATAGAGATAACAGTGCTAAGAAAGGAATTAAGGAATTTTTGGCCAATAGCACCAGACAATGGCACACAAGTATAAAGAGCTTCCAGAAGATTACAGTGTAATAATGGTAATGGCCTATGACTTGAGGAAGAAAAAAAAAAAAAATAAGCCACCTACCCTCTGTTCTTCACCAAAAGCAATGAAGAGAAGTTAATAAAAACAGGGAAGTCTATATGAAACTAACAGTGGAAATCTAGGCGATGTGTTAGAAAAGTGGCTCCACTGTGTGTGTGTGGGGGGGGGAGCTCCAACTGCTACTATCTATCACAATGAACTGAAAAGTGAAGACAGCTATGAATATACAATAGATTTGTCACAAACATTTAATAAAATGTAAGGCATTAAAATGTTAGAGGTTGGTGTTGGTAAAAAACCTGGTGATTATAAAGTAACAGAGGAGCCCACAGACAAGCTATTTAAGGTCCTTGCTGTTGGAACTCAGATGACAGATGTCTACAAGGAAACATCACTATTTCTGCCCCCCCAGAAAGGTTCTGAGCAAGCTGAGAAGGCCTCTTTGGGGCAACACAACCATGCTGTGATGTGCTAATATCACAGGCAAATAAGAGTTTGAGCAGGCTGTGATATGCAAAAGCTTCTGTCCTTACTCTCCTAAGGACCTAAATTCCTGGTAATCATTTATTATGGTAGCACAAAGGACTGGTAAACAGGCATGGAGAGCCAGTAGCCTCTTTTATTATTGGTTTCATAGGCCAACAATGTGGGATCACTGTGGAGACTCTACTCTGGATGACAACTGTGAAACTTTGTTATTCTTTGGCAACTGTTCTGATCTTCCTTCAGAAATCCTCTTCAAAAGTAACATTTGTGGAATGAGCTGTCCCTCATGTGTGACTTTAGTAATTTATCCTTGTGATCAACTTACCTATATATAGTGACAAGTAAATATAAAAGGCTTTCATCAGCAGCAAGTCAGGAAAAACACCGTGGAGGCTTCTTTTGCATGCCTAAGAATTAATGTCCTTAATCAGTAATTGTAACAAGACATGTAGTTCAGGACAATACAAAAATCTCTTAACTTCAATTTTAGATTTCTTAAGCTATTTTTTAAAAGTTCTCTTCTGTAATCAATGCAAATGAACCACACACACCACACACTCACGCACACACACAGAAAGAGAGAGAGAGAGTGTGCTAGTTATCCTCATGTGTGTAAACAAAATCTCAATATTCAAAGTTTTTTGTAATCAGTCAGTGGAAGACACACACAGAGGAAAGAAACAACCTGGCATTCACATTCCCAATTGTTATTAAAAACAGAAGTGTTGTGCTGTATATTTTAGCTTTCATATTATAGACAAGTGCCCTTCCCTGCCCTTCAAACCTGTGAATGTTTGTACTGTTCGCAGGTTTCTTCTGACTCTCATAGAGCTGAGATGCTGTTTAGTGGTCATAAGCACAGGAAGATGGCAATGAGTCATGAAGAAAGAACGATAAGTCTACCTCTGTCTAAGCCCAAGTGACTTTGCTGGTGACCGTAAGCTCAGAATCAATGAATCTGAAATATATATATATATATGTATTCTTAAACAGAAACACATATGAAAACAAGGCTATGCATTCATCAGTTGGCAAGTGGGTTGTGATGAAGGGTCATTAACTTCTCACCATGTAGTTTCCCTAGGAGCAGGAGTTCTGTATGAATTTTTTCATAGAAAAACGAACATGAAAAGTAGGAACCAACCTAATGCATTTACATATATGTCTATGTGTTCACAGTTGATTTAACATACATATACAAAATTTGTATATGTTTATGTGAACACCATACATGAATAACATGCATGACATGATATACAAATACATATACATGAGTGACCTTGTTTTTCTAGTACCTGAAAAAGATGTATGCTATAAAATGCTTTAATTTCAGGAGATATGGGAGAATCTTTCTGACACTGGAAAAGTTTCAGGAAATCTAGACTTCATGCCAAATGATCTTATTTAAAGGAACAGTGATTAGTAGAAAGTTACTGGGGTTTGAAAAATCTGCTTGTTTCATTTAATTCAGGCATTCTGTACAGAGAATGTCAGTAAATGCCCCTGGATGGTCTAAGAAACAGAAAAAAAGAAAGCAAGAAAGAAAGAAGGAAGGAAGGAAGGAAGGAAGGAAGGAAGGAAGGAAGGAAGGAAGGAAGGAAGAAAGAGAAAGAAAGAAAGAAAGAAAGAAAGAAAGAAAGAAGGAAGGAAGGAAGGAAGGAAGGAAGGAAGGAAGAAAGAGAAAGAAAGAAAGAAAGAAAGAAAGAAAGAAAGAAAGAAGGAAGGAAGGAAGGAAGGAAGGAAGGAAGGAAGGAAGGAAGGAAAGAAAGAAAGAAAGAAAGAAAGAAAGAAAGAAAGAAAGAAAGAAAGAAAGAAAGAAAGAAAGAAAGAAAGAAAGAAAGAAAGAAAGAAAGATGACTATTAGAAATGAGCAAATATTAGGGGCTGAAAAATAGCTCAGTGGTTAAAAGCACTTGCTATTCTTACAGAGGTTCTATATTCAGTCCCCAGCATCAATAACCTTCTATAACTCCAATTCTAGGAGATCCAAAACTCTCTCTGGCCTCCGTGGTCACCAGGCATACGAAATGCTTGTAGGTAGAATTTCCATACACAAAAAAATAAACACAAAATTTTAATTTATCAATTAAAAGTTCCCGAGTACAATTCAACCTCCTAATCCTACCGGGATGTTTTCAGTGTTCGGTTTAATTTGCCCTCAGAGGTGTCAGCTCTTCTCACCTCAGATGGATTTAATCAAATTCCCTTGACTGAGAGTACAAAACTTAGGAAGAATTTTGTATAGGGAGATATTTTTGAATCCAAGAGAAAGGAATTGTGGGAAGAAATGATCGTAAAATAGAGTAAAGAAATACACGTCTCAGAGATCTAATAAATAAACCTGAAAGTGAAGGATAATTTTAAAAGCTGGAGTAGTTCAGATTATCTCATATTCAAGAGATCTTATCAAAACTAGCCTTTAGCATTTTGATAACATATTCCACCAACAGCCATATCACTGTGTATCAGTGTGCTAGTGAGTGTACTAAATCTTCATCATTTCCTAGAGTATGCAGTGAGGTATGGAAGGCACATGCATACATTTTTAGACTGGAATCTTTATTCAATTCCCAGATGAAAATTCTAGCATGTACCATCACTTTGTTATGGCTCTTATGTGAGATTTTACATGCAAACCTTGTCTACCAAAAGTGCACTGTAAACTTGTCCCCTACTACTTGGGAGCTTGGGAACAGCCATATACCTTTATAGACATCTGTAGTCTGGTATTTGATTTTAATTTCATCTGTCAAGAGCACAAGCAAAAATTGGAATCCTCCAATATAACTGTTCTTGGCTACATTAACTGTCAAGAACAAAGTGCACTGAGTGTGCACAGAGACCACTGGTCCCATAACAAGCTCTGCATACTAACAGAGGTGCGCCTGTCTGTGAAGATGTAAAAGGACTCCTGACAAATGATGTGCACCAGGAGACTGACAGCTCATCATCCTCTATGCTTGCCTATTGCATTATGGGAGAGATAGGTCTCCAGCTGGTAACACACATCCTACTTCCTCTTTCCATTATGTGTTCTCTATCAAACCTTTTATTCTGTCTTGTGCAGTAATTGACCTTGTCTGATATTTGAAACTCTTTTAAAGTTAATGATCTTAGACTCTGGAAATAGTTTTCAAATCTATGAAAGATTATATTACAGAAAATCGTAGCCAGATGTTCACATTTCTCCTGAGGACAGTATTTGATCTGCTGTCATTCACATCAGAAAGACACAGTGAATGCTTCCTGGTCATGAAGGGAGATGACAGTGATGAAGAAATCATAGATGATCCACAGAAGAGGACTGCAATCTGAGGAAACCTCCTTTCAGGAAAGAAGTGCCCCTACATGGAAATGTGAATTTAGAAGCAGATCTAAATGTGTTCTGCATCTAAACAAGAATTCGCTAAGCATTAGTTGTGAAAATGAATGAGCACCATGATAAAAACAGAATCACGTAACAAAATGTGATACTGAAAGCTGTTTTTATAACTCATTTTAAGACAAGGTTCCCTGATGTGACATTGGTGAGTGGTATTTAAAGACAAGGTACAGATATGAATAGATCATAGATACCCCATAAAAGAGGGAAGCTTCCACAGTACAGTATGATCTCACTCACATGCATATCATAAGAAATAAGCTGTTCCCATTGAGACTAGAAAAAAAGATGAGGAATATCTTAAAGTTCCTGTATTTACTTTACAAATGTTTATGATGTGCTTATGAAGCACAGCGCTACACTTGCAGAATCAGAGAGAAAGTGCACCTGAGACAGAAGTGACTCTCATTATGCAAATGAGAGCATCTTTCCTGACCCTTCTACTCTATGGGTGGCCACTTGTAGTAAATTAGTGCTGAACACCAGCAACAGAATCAGTTTCTGCCATGGGTTCAATGTTTTTTGTCTAAAAAACATAAAGTATCCCCCGCCTTCACTGCTCAATTAGGAAATATAAACCCACAGCGGAAATGACCTGAGAACAATAACAAAATATCAAATGAACATCAGTACAATAAACAAAAAGGGAAAAGAAAGCCCCTTTGTATGAAGAAATCCATTATAAATTTACAATTTAAAAAGAAATATTTACATTGTTAAGAAATTAAACCTAGGTCTTTCAAGAAATGGTTCTGAGAGGTCCACGTACAGGATAAGGCTACTAGATAGATCCCCTTATTCTCACCAGTTATAAAAAGTAAACAGGACATAAATTAAAATCTGAAGTAAGGCTATGGGATATTATAAGAAATCATAGTGGTGATATGTCAATACAGTGGAATATGTAAGGATTTGTTTTTGTACAAGACTTAAATTATAAGGAAAAAAATAAAAATACACAAATGGCATTACATCAGACTCTTATGTTATTGCTTAGTTTTGTTTGTTCTCATGCCATGAAAAGTTTTCCCTCCCCTCTTTCCAGCCTGTCTTCCCAACCCTTCCCACTCCTCTTCCACTGTTTCTCATTAGATACAGATGGACCTTCCATTGATATCAGCCAGCCAGGGCATTATCAAGTTGCAGTGAATCTAGGCCCCTCCTCTTCTATTAAGGCCAGATGAAGAAATATGCTGGATGAATAGGTCCCCAAAGTAGGCAACACAGAGATGGTCCCTGTTCTCACTGTTAGAAGCTTCACACAAAGACCAAGTTACACAACTATGACATAGATGCAGAAGAGGTGATCAGTCTCATGCTGGCTCCCTAGTTACAGCTTTCATCTCTATGAGCCCAATGAGCTCAGGTTAGTTTGTTCTCTGGGTTTTCTCGTGCTGCCCTTGAAATTCCTGGTTTTTACAATCCTTTCTCCCACTCTTGCACAGAATCCCCCAGCTCCACCTAATGTTTGGCTGTGGGTCTTTGCATCTGTTTGGATCAGTTACTGGGTGAAGCCTCTCTGATGACCTTTTAGGCTACGCACCAATTTGTGAGCATAGTAGAATATTATCAGGCTCTTATGTTTATCAAAGGGAACAAACACCCCAGACATCAGAATGTAAGAAAAGTTTGCAAAATATGCATCTAACAAGGGAACCCCAATAACATATATTGAAAAAACTCAACAGCAAAACCATAAATAAAATAACTTACATATAGTAATTTCTCAAAATAAAATCAAATAAAACACAAACACCAGAATTTGCTATACTGAACAAAAAATTGCCAAATACAGAAAGAAAAGTATCACTTGATCTCGCTCATGTAGACTGGAAGGGAACCCATTACAGGTATTGAGAATCGACAAGCAAGGGAATCTTTTAGTTCAATCTCTATTTACTTCTAGCCAGAATTCATTCACATGCCACAGGCATCATAAGGTATCTTTGTGTTCCACACGCCAGGGTTAACAAAACTGCTGTGGCAACTTTCAGCCCTTGTCAACCTTGTGGGAAGAACCATAGCTGTATTAAGAAGCCACTTAAGTGCCTTCCGGGAAGTTACCATCCCTGGAGATTTTCAGTTTTCATCCTCCCCCCTCAGATCCCTCCTGTTTCCTTTTTCCTTCTGAAGATGTTATACTGGATGAAATTGAACGAGTCCTCTTCACCAGCTATTCAGCCCTACCATGATTCCTCATGCACATATACAAATGCACATATTATTAAAATAAAATGCTCTTATTGATCCTTTGATACAGGAGTTATTCTTAATTTAAGAAACTATTTTTCCTTTTCTACAACAGCTGTAATATGTCAGAACTAGAAGAGAGAAACTGATTTGGTAATGATTATCTTTCTCAACCATTGCTTATAAATGTCTCCAATTTCCAGGGTGTCCACCTTCCTCACTCCTCACTGCTAAGATCTCTTCAAGTAAGAGGTGGGAACAGCTCCATCCATCCTGTGGCAATTTTAACAGTTCCTCGGTGTTTCACCCAGACTTATTGTTTCTTATAACTCCTCTTTCCCACTCTTTAAAAAAAACTCTACACATTTTGTCATCGAATAGATTATCTGTATCCTGTCATAATATAGAATAATACATTGCTGCAATGGAGTTTAAATATAGATAGCTAGTGAACAGACCATAATGTTCTCCACCACTGATCAAAGTTTCTTGTGCATCAAAACCACAGTCTTTTGCTGCCTCCCACGATTCGCCACTCCAAAGGCTCCCATGCTGTTCAGAGTGGGCAGCACCAGCCTTCCAAACAATAACCTCAGGATTTTTGTTGTTGTTTTTGATTTTGTTTTTGTTTATTTGTTTGTTTTTTGTTTCATTGATTTATCTATATTTTTAATTTTTCTTACAAGAAATAAGAGTTGGCTCTTGATTTTTTTCTTTTAACTATTTAAACTTCAAACTTTTGCCCACCATCTTCTATTCCAGTATTTCTACAATATCATGTGGTCATGTGTGTATAGTAAATTATTAAAGTCTTTAAGACATTGCTATGTTTTAAAGCTTTATAGAATTTCCAAGAAAGCAAAAAATCTGGCAGAATATAATTTATTGTCCGTCAAATGCTAGCAGTGTCGTATTTATTATGCCTAAAAATTTAAGGTAATTAATTCAGTCCATTAACAAGAAAAAAAGCTGTCTAGACAGTAGATCTATTTCATATCAATGTTTTAAGTGTCTTCAATACTCCACATTTCACACCCACTAAGTCTCCCACAGCCTTGCTTCCACAGAATCAATCAATTTCAGATCAAAGAGAACATCTAACAAGACCTGCAAAATGCAATCCATATTGGCAGGCAGCAGTCAAAAGCTTACCCAAGACTTCAATGGGCAAAATCTCTCCTAATCTCTACAAATAAATAAATTATGTCACATCTTGAAAATCTATACTTATTATTTCCCCAAGGAGAGACAATAAGTATCTAATTTTACCATCTGGTCTGTACAGAAAAGTACTCCTAATAAGAAAAAGATAAATACATCAATTAACACGAATGGAAAGCCCACACTAAAATACTAAAATTTAAAATTATGTATGTGTATACACCTACATACACATGAACTTTATTAATGAAATTATGTGAGGTGAAATAGTGCATATATATCTTTAAAATATTTTCATGAGCACTATCAGTTTTCAAGTAGAACGTCATAACATATTACATTTGCAGTCTTTGATATTATATTGTATTGGGGTCAAGATATAACTTCACTTCTGACACAGAATGTTGGATACTTAGGGTAGCTGAGCCAGCTTTTACATGTGTAAAGTAGAACCTGCTCATTGCTGTGGTCTACAGTGAGCATAACCCCCCTCCCAGTGTGTGTGTGTGTGTGTGTGTGTGTGTGTGTGTGTGTGTGTGTGTGTGTGTGTGTGTGTGTGTGTGTGTGTTACATATACCCATGACAAGACACTCAAACAACCACACAGCAGGCCTTAATGGAGAAGCCAATGTTAATTGATGCTGCTTGTGAAATGAATCAATAAGGGCATTTTCTAAGGGTTGACATATTTAGTGCTTCATATACACATAAAACACACATGATTGGAGACTTAGCCAGGGACATCCTGTGAGTTCTTGGAGGTTTCCCTAGCACCCAGTCTCTTTCCAACCCACACTGGCTTCCTCCATCATGATATCCATCTCTTGTTTTTTCTCCCTCTTTGTTGCTCCTCTCACTCAGCCATCTCCTCTCATTTGTTTCCATATCTTCTTGGTTGTAACCCATTATGATTCCAACTTGCAAAGAAGATCTTCTCTATTTTTTCTTCCTGGGGAATCCCTGGATGTCTCTCTTAGGTTTCTTCTGATCTCAAGCTGTTCAGGGGTTGTGGTTTGCAGCTTGGGTAGAGGAAGTCCCTAAACAGGACTTCCCCTATATTCAACTGAATAACCACCCTAAGGTGACGTAACAGAACCTACATCCAACAATGAATAGAGGTGGAGGCAGAGATCCATGGCTGAGCACTGGGCTGACCTCCTGGTCCAGCTTAGAGCTTGGGAAGAAAGTCTTTATGAGCAAGAGGATAGGGGTTATGAGGAAAATTCCCACAGTGATGACCAGCTGGAGCTCTGGGGACATCTCTGAATCATAAACAGCCACTGGGGAACCATCCAGAAAAGGAGCTAGGCTTTCCAAGGATAGGCAACTGTCAATTGGCATGGGCAGTATGTGGACCTCTATGGGTAGGATCACACTGTATTCTTGTGTGTGGGCTGGCACCTTGGAGTCCATTCCCTGCAGAGGAGCACCTAACCCAGTCTTGATATTGAGATGAGGAAATTGGACTTGGCTGGAGTAGATGTGCCACACTGAGCCAACCCACCTTGTGACTTCTTGCTCTTTTGAGGGAGGGATCAGGGGATGGAAAGAGGAGGCTTAAGGCTGACTAGGAGGTATTGGGAGGAGGGAATGAGATGGGAGGGGGATACATAGAAAAATGGATGCTGTGTTCAACCAGTTCTCCCCTCTTCCCACTCCTTGTCAGGCCACTATCAGGCTATTCCTCCAGCAGCTGCTTTGCAGCCCTCTGTGCATTTCTGCTGGGTTTGGACACAGGGAGAGGAAGTAGGTTTTCAAAAAGAAGAATGATATTGGTATTCCCTGTCTCCTCCCAGAGAGGTCACTTAAACTATCTGGATCTTTCCTCTAAAGGTCAGAAGTCCTTGTTCTGTCCCTCTGTGAATAGCTGCTATGTCTTCAAAGTCTCCTAGTAGCTCCTTTCTCTGGATTCTTCAAGCTAATGGATAGTAAGAAATCTACACAATTAACTCTACTAACCTTTGCTGTCTCTAGTCAACATGTCTTAACCTTTGACCACCATACTGTTTTTGAGTGAGTTGTTTTATCCTTTCTGGACCTAGCTGACACTTAAATATGTGTGAGAAAGACATAGTCGATGGTTCATGTAGAAAACAACAGGGTATTTAATGGGCACAGAGACATAGCAGAGAAGTTTCTTATAGACTCCCTGGTCCTCGGTCTATGCTTTCAGTCATCTAAATCCAACCTATTCTAGGGAACGAGCTCACAAATTCTTGGCAAGAATGAACTCTTAGGAGGAGTCATAAAGCCCTGACTTATAGAAGAGCCCCCAATCTGTGGTATAAATAATTATACAGTAATGTGTTGGAATGGTGGTTTCTTAGTCCTGGGTGGCCAGAGGCCCAGACCCAAAGACCTGCCATGCCAGATCCCTTAGCCGCCCACCGCTGCTGCTCAGGCCCCCAGAAATGACTCAGATGCTTATATTAACTTTATGCTGCTTGACCTATGGTTCAGGCACATTGCTAGCTAGCTCTTACATCTTAAATCAACCCATTTCTATTAATCTGTCTGTCACGTGGCCCATGGCTCACCTATATTTCTTACATTTTGCTCCTTGCTCCTTGCTTGCTCAATCTGTCTGACTCCACCCTGCTTCTCCTACCTATGCTCTGATTTCTCTTCTTACTTCTTCTTTGGTGCCTGTCATGGCCCAAAACAGCTCTTTTATTTAAAGATTGATATTTACAGCATACAGAAAGGCATTCCCACATCATTTCCCCCTTTCTGTCTAATAAAAAAGGAAGGTTTCAATTTTAACATAGCAAAATTACATATAACAAAATAGCCATCACGCAAGAATTACAGTTGCAATACCTAGACTATTTGTATTTAGAAAAATTAAAAATACCCTTATCATCTACGTTATCTTTATGAATCTAAAGTTTCATATCCAATATACTTTTCAAATGACTAAGAAAAACTGTACCTATAACTATCTAATCTTCAACTACATCAAAGACCACAGAAGGATATATTTACCCAAGTAAACCAGAAGTGCAAGCGACTTCTAAATCTAGAAAGGACAGAGATGACACCTATCTGCCTGGACAATCATCCAAAGTTCCTTTATAAAGTTGAGGCATCCATCTTCAGCCTACAGGCCCAGAATCTCTTTTCATTTCAGTGAAGCAGGAAATCTGCTCTGCCCATTCTGGCACAATTCATCAGCTGCTTCTCCTCAAGTCCTGAAGAATGTCTGACAGTTTTCTCTGTAAAGCAGGAAACTGAATGACCATCTCGGCTTGTTCTGCCAAAGTTCAGAGGTCATCTTCCTATGGAAACTGCATGTCCAGTTTAAACAGCATACTGTCAAGCAGTTAATATAAGAATAGGTTCTTATCCAGTAGCTAACCATTGCCACAAATAGAGTAGTAGACTCTGTATGGAGTTTCTTCAATGCTCATTTTTCTCTTGAAGAAAATTGGTGCTGCCAGGAGCAGACCTGTCTCACTGTCCAGAAAAGTCTAAGTTCTTAAAATATTTTAAATGCCATATTTTGTAGGTCTTAGAAATGTTTGAATATTACCTATATAATTGAATTATATCTTTGTATACCTAAAAATCTAACTAATATGCATTCTTAATTATATATTACAATTTTAAATGAGTTACATAAGCATCCTATCTTAAACAAGAGTAGAAAAATACATATAGCATAAGAGAATTGACCTTAAGTTTGTATCAATAAACTAAAATCCATACCAATGTAAAACATTTTGAGATTAACAGCTGATTTCTTTATATAAGTAAATTCAATAATCTAATTTTAAAAAAATAATTCATATACCATATCCCCTTTTTTCTTAAAAAGAGATTAACTATGGCCATTAACCACTTATAGTGAAAACAAACATTTAGAATCAACATTTGGGGAATTTGGGTGTAGTTATCCATTACCATTTCCTGCTGATTGAGGGGCATTGAAAATCTCACGGTTGTTGAGACTAGATCAGTCTGCAGCCCTGAAGCTGATACGGTCATCTCTTTCCATCAGAGGTTTTTTTCAGGGGGTCTTGGTTGATGAAACCATATTTGCCTGGAAGCAATCCACAGGTTCTCATCTTCTGTGGAAACAAAAGCAGAACTCTTCCAAAGCAATAAATCCTTAGACACAAATTTCAAAATCAAAATACCTTTAAAATATATATTCTTGTTTAACTTAGTAGCCTTTGCATTTGCAATCCATTGTCTTTCTGCAGTTAGCTCATTAACAGTTAAAAATTAAAACAAAACACAATAACAACCAAAATCCAGATTTTGTGTCTATTTTTCATCTTTACATGGCTTATTATATCTTTATTACTCTATTTCTCTTTTTAAAGACGTTTTTTATCCTCTTTTCTCTCTGAAGTCTATGTACCTTTTACACACATTGTAACCCATTTACAGGTTTTTCTTTTCATCTGAATCTGTTTTATTGTGAATCCTTAATCTATGTACCTTTTACACACATTGTAACCCATTTACAGGTTTTTCTTTTCATCTGAATCTGTTTTATTGTGAATCCTTAATCATCTTCCAACCATAAGAGCTTTTAAAATACACTCTCTTAAAGAGCTGCATAGTTTTTGTAGAGGAAGCTGAATCAGTAAGTTCTCTTAAACAAATTATCCATCTTTGTTTCCTTTTTGTTCAAAATAAACAGAAATCTAAAATCAACCACATGCTACTGAGTCTTTTGTGAGATTTCAGGAACCGGCCTGATTGTAGCTTACATTGCCTGCTGCCAGTCCACTGGCACTATTTTGAATGTGACCCAGATGCCACATATTTTTTTGTACAATGACCGCTTCGTATACACAATTTTGAAGCTGGTTTGGCTCAGTTTCTGTGATCTAGAACCCTTTCCAATCTTTTTCAGGCTTCAAGTGGATAATCGCCCCACATTGGGCACCATCTGTTGCAATGGTGGTTTCTTGGTCCTGGGTGGCCAGATGCCCGAACCCTGCCACACCGGACCCCTTAGCTGCCAGCCGCTGCTCAGGCCCCCAGAAATGACTCAGATACTTATATTAACTTTATACTGTTTGACCTATGGTTCAGGCACATTGCTAGCTAGCTCTTACATCTTAAATCAACTCATTTCTATTAATCTGTCTGTCACGTGGCCTGTGGCTCACCTGTGTTCCTTACATGTTGCTCCTTGGGTGGCTTGCTGGATCTGTCTGACTCCACCCTGCTTCTCCTACTTATGCTCTGATTTCTCTTCTTACTTCTTCTATGGTGACTGTCATGGCCCAAAACAGCTCCTTTATTTAAAGATTGATATTTACAGCATACAGAAAAGCACTCCCACATCAGTAATGACTTTCAGTCCTTGAAAATGTCATTTATAGGGGTTTGGGGAGAATACTTCCTCAGTAAAGTTCTTGCTTCACCAACATGAGGATCATGTTTATAATCCCAGCACTGGGGATATGGAAACATGGAAATTCATGAGGCTCACTGACAAAAATAGCAAGTTTCAAAATTAGTGAGAGACTCTAAATGAATCAAAGATGTGAAGAACAATAAAGAGAGATACCTCACATTGATTAGCCTTCATATGCACAGATATGTGTGCACACATGTACACTCAAAAACACACACATGCGCACACACACACACACACACACACACACACACACACACACACACACACCTCATTCTTCAATGTTATTTGAGATTCTGTATTCAATAGTGTTTCTTACAGTCTGATAAGTCAGTCAGTTCTAAGTTCCAAGAGCCTGGGTCTTATTCCAATCTCAGGTTATATAATCTGGACTGTAATAAATTAGTCCTGTCCTATCTTCCATGTTTTATCTCCCTCCTGTTCTTTACTCATCTAAACCTAGTAAACTGAGTGCAGTACATCTGCCATAGCTGTAAATCTGTTAAGACCTTCTATAGCCTCTACTCCTGTCCTTACCCCCATGTTGCCATCTATGATCTTCTCTCCTTTGCTATATCTTATATAATATGTCCCCTTGAAATATGTGAAGTCACACTATAACAATCAAAAATGGTGAAAGTATCACAACTATTCAAATTATTTAGCATTGATTTATCACTTGAGGAGATTATGAGGCATATGTAATTGGAGAATCATAGCCACAACTCAGTAATAGTTCCCTGAGAAGCAAACAGCAGAAGAAGAAAAGCAAAGTCAAAAGCAACGGTACAGCAAAATGACCAAGGAAACCTTTCCTTTAAGTGTTTAACTTGGGGCTCACAGATTTAGAAACATAGAATACAGGACAACAGAGGCGGAGAGGAAGGAACAGCTGGGACCTTGTATCTTGAACCACAAGTAGGAGGTAGAAAGAATAAACAATGGGTATAGCATGTTCTTTTTCCATCTCAAAGTGGATCTGTAGTGACACACCTCCTCCAATCAGACCACACCTCCTAACCTTCTCAAACACTTACACTCACTTGGTGATGAAGCACTCAAACATATGAGACTGTGGGGGCCATTTTCATTCTAATCACCAAAAGAACTGATTCCAGAAGGATGGAAATATTTTTACTTATATTTGGCAGTGAATCTACTTCTTTATTTTAATTTTGTTTCGTTTGATACATATACACACATGTTGTATATATTAATGAATACCGTATGATTTATTTTTATATGTGAAATATATTATGGCTTCAGACATTTGCTATTTACTTTTTACACACACACACACACACACACACACACACACACACACACACACACATATAATTTTAAAAGGTTTTTTTCTATGTATGTCTCTGCTTGCTCTCCCTTTCCTCCTCCCAATCCCTCCCAGTCCGCCCTCAGCATCCACTGGCCCCATCCCTCCCTCCATTCCCAAAAGGAGGGCAAGGAGTTCTAAGGTGGGTCACTTCAGTGTGTGTGTCCATTTGATGTAGGTCGGATGATTCCCTCATCCTAATATTAGGGCTCAGTTAGATGTTCTCTGTATGGAATGGGCTCCAAGAATCCAGTCATGCACACGAACATAGTCTGATCCTACTCCATGAGGTTCCACACACTGCCCAGGCCATTCGACAGTCAGCTACCCTTGGAGGTTGTGTTTCTTTTCTTGAAGATTCCCCCATGGCTGTTTTTGATTCATTCAGATCCCACAAGCTCCAGCCAGCCATTTCTATGAGATTCTTTTGCTCATATACTCTCTCCTCTTTCTCTCTTTAGCTGGACCAGAAGCTCAACTGGATGCTTAGCTATAGATCTCTGCTTCTGCCTCGATTCATTGCTGGATGAAGATTCTATAATGACACTTAGGGTGGTCATTCATTTGAATATAGAGTAAGTAAGTCCTGATTAGGCATCCCTTTCATTATTGGTTAGAGTCCTAGACAGGGATATCCTGTGGGTTCTTGGAGATTTCCTTAGCACCCAGCTTTTC
Organism: Phyllotis vaccarum; assembly: GCA_033318265.1. NCBI lineage: Eukaryota > Metazoa > Chordata > Mammalia > Rodentia > Cricetidae > Phyllotis > Phyllotis vaccarum. Next base: position 151,375,614 of record JARWLC010000001.1, on the reverse strand, counting down.
TCCAACCCCACTGTGGCTTCCTCTAGCAAAATATCCATCTCTTTTTTAACTCTCTTTGTTGCTCCTCTCACTCAACCATCTCCTTCTCTCATAATTTGTTCCTGTCACTCCTTGGTGACTACCCATAATGACCCCAATTTTGTCAGGAGATCTTCTCTATTTTCTCTTCCCCGAGGGATCCCTGGATGTCTCTCCTAAGTTCCTTCTGATTGCAAACTGTTCAAAGATTATGGTTTTTAAAGTCCACTTATGAGTGAGTACATCCCATGTCTATCTTTCTGAGCTTCTGTTACCTCACCCAGGAGGATATTCCCCAAATCTATCCATTTGCCTGCCTTTTTCTTTGATGTACTCCATTGTATAAATGTACCACAGTTTGTTAATCCATTCTTCAGTTGAGGGGCATCTAGGTTGTTTCCAGGTTCTTGTTATTATGAATAATGCTGCTATGAACATAGTTGAGCTAATGGCCTTGGGATAAGAATGTAAAACCTTCGGGTATATGCCCAATAGAGGTATTGCTGGATTGTTGGGGAGATTAAATCCCAGTTTTCTGAGGAACCACCATACTGCTTTCTAAAGTGGCTGTACAAAATTACACTCCTACCAACAATGGAGGAGTGCTCCCTTTGCTCTGCATTCTCTCCAGCATAGGTTGTCATCTGTGTTTTTGACTTTAGCGATTTCGAAGTTGTTTTGATTTGCATTTCTCTGATGGCTAAAGATGTTGAACAGCTATAGGAGTTTCCTGGTAGAATTTTGGGGGTCACTTATATATACGATCATATCATATGTAAACAGAAATAGTTTGAGTTTTTGCTTTCCAATTTGTATCCCCTTAACCTCCTTTTGTTCTCTTATTGCTTTAGATAAAACATTGAGAACTATATTGAATAGATGTGGAGAGAGAGGACAGCCTTGTCTTGTTCCTGATGGTAGTGGGATTGCTCTGAGTTTCTCTCTATTTATTTTGACATTGGCTGTCGGCTTGTTGTATGTCACCTTTATCATATTTAGGTATTTTTCTTGGATTCCTGATTTCTCCAGGGCTTTTAACATGAAGAAGTGTTGGATTTTGTTAAAAAGCTTTTTAAGCATCTAATGAGATGAAAATGTGAATGAGATTCACAGATTTTTTATATGTTGAAACACCCTTTCATCTCTAGGATGGAACCTATTTGATCATGGTGGATGATTTTTTAAATATGTTTTTGAATTCCAATTGCCAATATTTTATTGAGTATTTTTGAATCAATGTTCATGAGGGAGATTGGCCTGTAATTCTCTTTCTTTGTTGCATCTTTGAGTGGCTTGAGTATCAGGGTGACTGTGGCCTCATAAAAAGATCTTGGTGATGTTCCTTCAGTTTATATTGTATGGACCAGTTTGAGGAGTATTGGTTATAGTTCCTCTTTGAATGTTGGTAGAACTCTGCCCTGAAACCATCTAGCCCTGGACTTTTTTCCTAGGGAGACTTTCAATAACAGCTTCAATTTCCTTGTGTGTTATAGGTCTATTTGAGTCATTTATCTAATCTTGATTTAATTTTGGTAAGTGGTACCTGTCCAGAAAGCTGACCATTTCTTTTAGGTTTTCCATTTTAGCGGAATATGGATTTTCAAAGTATGACCTAATGATTATCTGGATTTCCTGTGTATATTTTATTATGTCCCCCTTTTCATTTCTGATTCTGTTCATTTGAATTTTCTCTCTCTCTCTCTCTCTCTCTCTCTCTCTCTCTCTCTCTCTCTCTCTGCTTTTTGGTTTGGATATGGTGTTGAATTTCTCAAAGAACTCTTGGATTCATTGATTCTTCATATTGTTCTCTTTGTTTCTATAGTATTGATTTCAGCCCTGATTTTGATTATTTCCTGCTATCTACTTCCTCTAGGTGAATTTGCTTCTAATTGTTCTAAAGCCTTGAGCTGTGCTGTTAGTTCTCTTATGTGAAGTTTCTCTAGATTATTCCTATAGGCATCTAGTGATATGCATTTTCCCCTTAGCACTGCTTTCATTGTGTCCCATAAGTTTGTGTACGTTGTGAATTCATTTTCATTGACTTCTACAAAGACTTTGATTTTTTTCTTATCTTCTTCCTTGAGCCAGAGGTACTTCAGTTGAGAGATATTCAGTTTCCATGAATTTGTAGGCTTTTGGTGATCTTTTGTTGTTGAACTCTAGCTTTAGACCATGGTGGTCTGACATGATACATGAAGTTATTCCATTATTTTGCATTTATATTTATTGATGTTTGCTTTATGATCAAGTATGGTAAATTTTAGAGAAAGTTTCATGGGGTGCTGAGAAATAAGTATATACCTTTGTTTAGGTGGAAAGTTCTATGTACATATAAAGTCCATTTGGTGATGACATCTGTTAGTTCCTTATTTCTCTGTTGAATTTCTGTCTTGTAGACCTATCCTTTGATGATAGTAGAGTATTAAAGTCTCCCACTATTAATGTGTCCAGTTTGAGGTAATTCTTAAGCTTTAGTAGAAATTATTTTACATTTGTAGGTGTACTTGAGTTAGGGGCATAGATGTTTAGGATTGAGACTTTATCTTGGTAGATATTTCCTTAGATGGATAAGTAATGTCCATCCTTTTCTCCAAGCCTGTGTGTATCTTTGAAGTTGAGGTGTGTCTCTTGTATGCAATAGAAGGATGAATTCTGGTTTTGTAGCTATTGTGTTAGGGTGTGTCTTTTTATAGGTAAATTGGTTCCATTGATATTAAGGGATGTTAATGACCAGTTATTGTTATTTTTGGTGGTAATGCATGTGTTTTCCTTCTTTGGGTTTTTCTTCTGTGATATTATCAATTGCTTGTGGTTTCATGGGTGTATCTGATTTTTTTTAGGTTGGAATTTTCCCGTTAGTGCTTGCTTTAGGGCAAAATTTGTGGATAGATATTGTTTAACTGGTTTTGTGAAATATCTTGTTTGCCCTGTCTATGGTGATTGATAGTTTAGCTGTGTTTAGTAGTCTGAGCTGGTAGCCATATACGGCCATCTTTTAGTGGCTGTATAACATCTGTCCAGTACCTTATTACTTTCATTGAATAGTCTGGTGTTGTTCTGATGGGTCTGCCTTTATGGGTAACTTGGCTCTTTTCCTTTGCAGCTCTTAGTATTTTTTCTTTATTCAGTGGCTTGATTATTATGTGGTGAGCAGACTTTTTCTGGGGGATAAGTCTATTTGGTGTTTTGTAAGTTTCTTGTATCTTTATAGGCATTTCCTTCTTTAGGTTGTGAAAGTTTTCTTCAATGATTTTGTTGAATATAGTTTTGTGCCTTTGAGCTGGTGGTATTCTCCTTTATTTCTGATTATTCTCAGGTTTGGTCTTTACATGGTGCCCCAAATTTCCTAGATGTCTTGTGTTATGACTCTTTTGATTTTAGTATTTTCTTTGACTAATATAACTATTTACACTCTCAAATCTTTCACTCCAGGGATTCTCTCTTCCTTCTCTTGCATTCTGTTGGCAATCTTGCATCTGTATTTCCAGTTCATTTCTTCAGATTTTCTATATCCAACATTGTCTTGGTTTGTGTCTTCTTTATTGCTTCCATTTCAATTTTTAATTCCTGGGATTTTTCCTTCATCTGTTTCTTTTAATTTTCTTGGTTTTCTTTCAGGTATTTGTTCATCTCTTTCAATTTTTGTTTGTGTTTTCTTCTATTTGTTTAATAGAATTTTTTATATCCTCTTTTAAATCTTCCATTATCTTTATAAAGTTGTTTTTTTAGGTCATTTCCTTCTTCTTCATTGTCATGCTCACGTCTTGATGTTGTAGAGCCACTAGATTCTTTTGGTAATGCCATGTTGTCCTTTATGTTGTTATATGTGTTCTTGCACTGGCATCTGCCAATTGCTTCCTCAGTTCACTGCAAGATTTGTCTGAATCTCAGATTGCTTATTTTAGTGCATCTGTTCTGGGTGTGTTTGTGTCTCAAAAAGTCTCTCTTGGTTCACTCTTGGGTTCTTGGTTCACTCTTAGTCTCTTAGTCAGCTGTGGGCCAGGAGTCTGTGTCTTTCCAGTTGTAGAGGAAGTCACTAGGATTTTGGTGTGATGACATTGGTTGGGGTTGCATGGGGTTTTGGTCATGGGATGGCCTGCTGGCTGGGTTTTGGTGGGAATTTGGGCTTGCCGGATATCTCCTTGCTGGTTTGGGTTTTGGATAGAGCTGGATGAGGGTGGGGTTCCAGGGACTGTGTCACCAGGCTGGGCTTCAAAGACTCTGCTTGCCCTGGGGTGGAGAGGGTACCACTCATCTCTTAATCAGCTGTGGGCCAGGAGTCTGTGGAAATATGTTTATAATAGAAGGAGCTATGTAGCATCATAACTTTAAGATGATGTCATGAGCCAGCAGTCATCTCCAATAGCAGGCTACATAGGAAGTAGCAGAATATACCATTTTACTTAGTAGAATTCATAACTACCAATAAGGAAGTGATATAGGCCATTCAACTCATGCTTGTAAAAACATGTATTTATAACTATTATCATATTAAGGATGGAGGTTACCTTGAACTAAGAATCCTAACCATAAATAAAAATGAAAAAAATGGATTTAAACATTTTTTTTATCTAGGGAAAATTTACGTGGGCTACATGTGCCTAACTTGGTAGACTTAATACACGGATAACTAGTTGAATTAGCCATTCAATGAATAACTGACTAAGAAGATGATTGATACAGACAAGCAATATTAAAGATAACACCAATGATATATGTACTTGTATAAAACAACAAAAGAAGGAAACCAACATGTTTTCTAAAACGTCTTACATATGTCACAAAAATGTAAGGTTGTTTAATGAGACAGTATTGTAGCCTAAAGTTTCTGACCTGTCGGGGCTGATGGTCTGGAGAAATCTTTTTACACCTGGTTCTACAGCTGCTCTGTACATAATAATTAATCAGACATATTAATTACAAACTGTTTGGCCTATGGATCTGGCTCATTACCAAATAATTCTTACAACTTAACTCAATCTATTTTTACTAATCTATGTTTTGCTATGTGACTCGTGGTTTATCTGTACTTTTGCATCTAACCATCTTCTGGCAGCAGCTTGTATCTCTGCCTGACTCTGCCCTCCTTTACTTTATCTATGCTTGGATTTCCTGCCTACATCTAAGCTGACTTGCCATAGGCCAAAACAACTTCTTTATTAAAAAATGGCAACAAAGCACATTCACAATGTACAGAAAAACATCTGATAATATGGTATAGAATAATCATCTCATTATTTAAGCATGAAGTACAGCAGCAAACCCAGTCAGATGGAAAGAGTGATTATTGGGTCCATACTGAGCTACATAGCACAGACCCCATCAAAACTAAAGATAGAAACCTGGGAGAGATTAAATCATCTAAAAATTGCTCAAAGGTTATATGATGTAGGTCATTGTTATAAATAATTTTGTGCTACATGTTCATTCTTGATATCCATGTGTTTATGTAATTATGTATATAATTGTCAACAAAGATATTTATATAAACTTGTCCCTAAAAGAAAGTAGGGGGGGGGAATCCCATTTAAAAATCATTACGAATTAAGCTAATTGTGGAAAGACCTTTACAATAAAAACTTTAAGACACTGATGATGCTAGAAGATAAAAAGCCTATGCATGTTCCTGCGAAACTGACTATATCACCAAGGGGACATACAGAGGTAATGTAATGACAGCATTATAGAGCTAGGAAAACATCTTAAGATTTATGTGCGAACATGAGAGACCCTGAGTACCAAAGCCAACCTAAGCAGGAAAAAAAATTGCTACATCACAGTACCTGACCAATGGAAATATAGCAACAGAAGCAGCGAGTTTCTATGACAGAAGAAAACACACCGGCCAGTGGGGTGGAACAGAAGACTCAGAAATGAATCCACACAGCAATAACCACATAATCCTTGATAAAAATATCAAAAACTCTCAATGCTAGGACTGGAAGGTCTGAATTCTGAATTTCACCTCAGCCTATACTAACAAATTAAGATATTGGCTCAAAAACAAACAAACAAAACAACAAAACAATAATCTTTCTCTGTCAGCATTCAGAAAAAAAAAAAAGCAACAAGATTAAGGAATTGCAGTGGTTTGCAATGAGAATCAGCCACCCAAACAGCTTGTGCTTTGAGTGTAATCATTTTAATTTTTAGAGTTTGTTTTCAAACTCAAAATAATAAACAAAAGACATTGATACCATAATGTTAACATCTGAGTGTTTTACAGATGTTTACAAGCACATGGAAGATGTTCAGGTAATTCTAAATGAACAAAAATTTGATAAAAATTCACAGGAAATGCAAGAGTCAGGCACAGCTGTAAAGTTATGGGGAGTAGTAGAGTCTGAAAAGATACACGCGGCATCTTACAACAACTTGTATTTGCAGTTGTAAAAGAGTGGCACATATTCCTATGGCTCCTGAGAGTATTAATGGATTTTCTTACTTCACCACACATGACTTAACTGTCCTTGGTATAACTTAAAAAGAGAAGCAAGAACTAAGAAGGAGTAGATGGACGGAAAGGAAACAAGAGCTTCTCATGGTCTCACTGGAGAGCAATGTGGATAATGGAACTCATTAGCCTTGGCCTGCAAGAGTCTTTACCAAGAGTTTCCCTGTATTCAAAAGTTTGAATTTATAAATGACCCACTGGGAGCAGAAAAAGTAATGGGTACCATGTTGGTCACTGGGGGAACAGCAATCATGAAAGGAAATACATAATATAGTTCAATGTGGATCAGAACCCCAGATGATTTCCATGTGGCAGCCCATGGTGTATGGTGCCATCCAGAGATGAGAGATCAGAAAGCAGATCCCCTTACCAAGGCATGGGTCATCCGCTCTTAAGAGAGAGGCTGCTCATTGTTGGTTCATACAAAATCTTGTCCTAAAGGAGCAATTCTGGATGAAAATAGCTAAAACCACTAACTTTCTTTTAAAACATTCCAGTGCCCTACGTGTTCTCCAGTCATGGTAAGCCTGATTCTGATTCTGGCCTCAGTGGATGGATGTTGTGATGGGAAAAGTACATAAATTACCATGGTTCATAAGAGACTGGTAAGTAGACTACAAAGGGCCTCTGCCTGTCAGTGAGGTATGAAAATATGCTCTCACCTGCGTGGACACTGCCACAGGCTCTTACAATAGAAGTTAGTGCTAGTAAATGATATTTGAGTCTCACCAAGCTCAGTGTATATGGCACACAGAGATAACTGTCAGCCACAGGGGCAGCCATTTTGTGGCACTGCTCTGAAGACCTGGGCTAAGAACAAGCATGTGCAATACATTTTTTGCTATAACTGAACTGGGGCGGAGTTAACTGAAGGAAAGGATGGGTTAATTACATAGTAGCTAAAAAAATGTAAATATGGAAGGTCTAGGTAGAAAAGGGGAACACCTATAAGCCATAAGATAGTTGAATAAAAATCCTGACACCAAGGGTGATATTCTGCCCTAAGTTGTCAACTAGAGTCCCCTAAGCCTCCTAAGAAGACAGAAAGACTACTGCCACTGCTGTTGGCTCTATATTATAAAAATAAAACCCTATGGCTGCAAAAGCTATGCTCTGGTTGAAGGACATAGAGAAATAAACTCTGACTAAGCTTGAAAGCACCTTCGTTTCTGACTGGCTTTCATAGAGCCAGAATGTGCTATTCAGGGCCTAGCTGTATATATTGCATTATATAATATGAACACGCCTCTAAGATATATGTGCTGGAACAATAATGGCATGGCTACTGTACATAGAACATGGCTACTGTGCATACAACCAACAACTTTTCAATTTGAGTAAAGGTCTGATCCACAGGAAAGAATTTACATCTGATACTATCTACAAGCCAGGAAAAAAAAAAAAAAAAAAAAAAAAAAAACATGCCTGGAGAAGTCATAGACCCTAGTGGGTAAGCAACTGCTATTGTTTTGTTCAACAGATATGCAGATCAATGTGCCTTCTAAACATCTGTGCTTGTATTCATTGATCACTGTAGCTGTCAGCTGCAACCAGTCAGGGAAAGAAACTTGCTTTTTCAATAAATGATATGCCACAGAGACTCATGAACACTGATGAAACTTCTGATTGCACGTGACTGTTGCTGTGGCTGCGGTTTCAATGCTGGAATCAGAGTTGGAAATATATAGTATTGCACATACACACACACACACACACACACACACACACACACACACACACACACACCCCACAGGACTCAGAAAATATTGCAGAAAAGGATGGAAACAGAGTGTATGAGCCAGAGAAAGAGGTGGAGTGAGTACTGAATTTAAATAGCTCTTCCTGGAGAAAGAAGGGCATCTTATGATACTGAGGCAGTAAACATAACTCAAAGCTTTGACAAACTGGCAAAGTATTCTCCCTGTGGTTATTCAAGCCCAAAGGACTTTGTGGAGACTCTCAGACCTGTTGAGCTGCTTGCAAGGTATGCAAAGAGCACTAGGGTTGCCAAGTTCCTTAGTCATCTTCCATCTGTGCTTTGTAGGGTTTATAATGGTATGATGCAGCTACCACTGAGTCATCTGCTCCTGCACGCAACAACAATAAACACACCAGCTTGCCAAGTTGAACTTAGGCAGAATCATTACTTTAGTTTATTGCTGAATCCTTATTTAGAGTGAGCAGATATTTGTTCATGTCTTTCCAGGAAAATTTAATACAACATATGTCAATTTCTGTTGACTATAATCCTGTAGAATAGTTAAAAATAGGTAGGATCTATATTCATAAATACTAAATGACATTAACATACAAATCGTTTCAGATAATATGTAAGATCTATAAGTTGTTGATTTTTTAAATCATCTTGGGGTGAGGTCTGGTACTCAAATGTCTAAGTTGTAGAAAACCAGTAGGCTCTAATATGTTCTCATAAAAATTCCCAGTCACTGTCACAATCACTGAGAAGCTTTTCTAGTCATAAGAAAGCAGTCCAAAATAGTCAGGTTCTTGACAATTTTTATCAATTCAGAAAATTTATGATGGGCTTTTCACACATCTACCACGCATATGCCAGTCCTTGTAGGGCACATAGGCACCCACGGAAGTGGGTAAGGATGCCATTTAGAAAAGAGCTGCACTGTGCACTGAAATGGTGAAAACATTCAGAACATAATCAGGAAGATACTGCCAAAATACCATGTATGTATACCAATTTTACAAATTAGAGAAAACTCTCTTACCTCTCAGATACTCTCTGCCTCTTTCTTTTGGATATCACATAAAAAGAACTTCTTTGAAATTAGATAAAGCTTGCTGCTACATCTTTATGTATATAAATAAAAATGCATTAGAGACACAGTAATAAGATTTGTGTACTCTTCTGGACTGAGAGTGGAATCAGAGAGGAAGAATTTTCTGTTATAAGATTATAATTTGATTCTCTCTGTAGTTTATCCTATACAATAGTCTCTATTCTTACTTAGACACTGATTAGTTATAGCAACACAACTCTTTGGAATTTGGTATTATTAGTGGGGGCAGCCTTGATCTCAGGAGCATCCATCTCACTTAACTGACAATGAAAGTACCTTCTGTCTTTATTAGGAAAGCTTAATATAGACCATGGAGGATTTACCAGGGAAGGCAGCCTTGTGTTTGATTTGCACCTGAACACATGACAGATGACCTGACATGTCTGTCTTTGGGTATCTGAAACCCTGAAAATCAGAAAAGTTTTCATCTTCAGCACTGGAATAGACAAATTTGTACAATTAATTAAGCTGCTTCTTCTTTTGATGGGGGATCCCAGTTTCCTCTTGCCACTTCTTTAACTGTCTATTCCACTTCACCTGATATTTTATGTGCTAGGTTATCCCAACAAAACTGTGACTGTGGCTTGGGAGATTTTATAGGATATGAATATCACTTCAATACATCTGTGTTATCCAACAGAGAGGTTGAGGTTGTACCTTGTAGCTACAAACATGTTGTCTTCCTAGATCTGCCTCTGCCCAGACCATGTCTTCCTAAGTAAAAATCTTTCAGCTTGTTTTGTTGTGTTTCTTAAAAATTATGACCAAACAATGAGCTTCAGGCTCCATGAAACCTGTATCTGCTTCTCATATAACAAATTATAAACATTAATTATTCAGAGACGTTCTCCTACACTTAAAAATACAAGGACTAAAGAGTTTATTCCAGAACAGGAAAACATGTCTTCCTTAGCCAATGCTTATGGTAACTTAATTAAAAAGTTGAGAAAGTCTGCAAAAATGAGAAAGCAAGCACTCCTTGCTTACATTCCAACTGAGGGAAATATAAACTTTTAGTAAATCCCTCTTGGTTGTTGGTTATGTGTAACATTTAGGAAGAAAATAATAAAAATGAGTTTAATATGAGTGAGGCTGATTTGAAAGTTAGGAAAAAAGAATATGAAATTGAAGTCTTGCTTTGGAGCAGTGACTGCAAAAAAAAGAAAGAAAACAAACATACAAAAAAGAAACAGCATGAACATACCATGAAATTTTATGCAGTTTTATTTAAGCAGAATTACAAAGTTTTAAAGTAAATAAATGAAACTATCCATACATACGGAAACTTGCATAGTCCTAAATAACACACACACATCATCATCATCATCATCATCATCATCATCATCATCCCATCAAATTTTCAGATAACGTTGAAGAAGAAGTAATATTTCAAAAGTCAAGCTGGAAGATAGGGAGAAAGGCTGCAAAATGTCATCCCCTGGGCAAGACACAGCCACTGTGATCATTGCTTGAAACAGCTGGAGAAACCTACCAAAGAATGGGGCAGTCAACAGTTAGATGTTTACAGAGGAGGGTCCCATAAAAACTATTTGCTACTGATGTATTCAGGAAGAAGTGGAATCATTGCTTTCCTTGAGCTGTATATCCACTGGTGACACTGATCAAACTCCAATGGATAGTTCTTATCTAATTATACAGATAGCCCTTGGTTAAACAAAAAGATTCATAAAACAAGCTCAAAACTTAAGAATCTAGGACAGGAATGATTACAAGCACGGGATGTTGGTGGGGTTGGGTGGGAGCTAAGGAAAGGTGAGGAGTGAGTAATCAGCATATATATTGATTAAATATATATATATATAATCAATGAATTTTTCTAATAAAAACTAATATGCAAAAAGAGTATAACATCCACTAAAATTAAAATTCCAGAATTGGTACTACATTTTCTCTAATAAGAAGGACTCTGATTTTATAGCTTAGATACAAAATTCCCTAAAAAGTGACATTACTTAAAATGTTTTTTGTTCCCAGCTGGTGGATACAGTTATTGATAGATTGGTTAATGGCAACTCTTAATAAGTGAATCCATCTACTAATGAATTTGCAATCTGCTAGCCCTAAGTTATTAGGGATGCTTTGTTACCACCTCCTCCTTACGAACTGGCTTTATAATGTTTTTCTTTACCATAATCATACAGTAATGAAGCAAGCTCAGCATGGAATGAAACCTATGAATCTCAGAAATAAAACAAGCCTATTAGCCTTTCCTATGCTTGTCACAGTGATTAAAAAGTCCGTTTAGCACACATGTGCCTTAGGCAGGCTCTCTCACCTCTCTAGAAGGATGTGTGTCATGTGTTATGATGGTTCACTATCTGGCAATCAGAATAGGTTGACTATTAAGTGAATTTAAACCTTTATCAATTTATAAGCTCAGTAAGAAAGGACAGCTTCATTTCTGAAAGCTTTGATTTCTTTATCTGTTAAAGCTGTAATATATACCCCACAGAATATGGTCAGATGTAGTACATTTTGGCCAAGGCTTTATATCTAATATGGAAGATATTACTGTCTGGTCTCTTCTAGTTTCTCAGTATATTTATGGCTAAGTTGATTGTCTGTAAATCATCTTGTAGATGTTATACAACAAACAACAAATTTCTGTTCACATTTTTTAATATTTTGTAAAAGCATAAGATAAAAACACCCCACTAAAGTATTAATAATAGAAGAAAATAAAAGAGTGTAGAGCAAACAGTTTTAATGGCTCTGATTCATGACTGAGCTCAGCATGAAGTAAGATTCTAGCTCAGATGCTGGGATAGTCATTGGTTGACTATGATGATAATAATGTTCACTCATGCAAATAATTTAAAGAGACCTAGACATCTAATAATTCCAGAAGTGCTGTCAGATCTGAAATGCTCATCCAATTAGATTACTGACATGCCAAAATACCATAAAGCTGTAAATGAAATTTTTGAAACATAGGCTTATATCCATTATTACCAAAGGAAATTCTTGTTCCTACATATTCCTTCAGTTGATGAGCTAAGGAATATGATGAAGACACTAAGTTACACATCAACGTATTGAAAATCTAACCACCAAAATGAAACACACAGCTCATTATATTTCCAACGGTACTGAGAGAATTTTTCCTTAAATCAAGGCTACTTTTACAAAGTTTTACTAAGATAGTACAATGAAAACGGAGAAAATTCAATACAAAAAAACACAGGAAGATAGGGATAAGAACCACCAAGGTCATTTGACAAAGCCTCACAGAATCATATTATTTTATATTTACCTAAAATTATGCACAATACATGTAAGTGTATATGTATTTAAATATCTTAAAGGAAATTAGTCCCCTTGGGCTGACAGTGTTCCCCACAAAAACCATAAATTAACAAAAACACCAGGACAAAGCACAATAAATCTCCTTTGGAACATTTGATCAGGGTAGTCTAACTGACTTCCAAAACAATATATACTATCTATATAGCTTATGGTTACCTCTCCGTGGTTGAGAATAGTACCCCATTGCTCAAAACACCACAAACTTTGGACATAGAAATCAGATGACTTGAATTGGATTTGACCTAACAGCCTTATTCCTGTCTTCCATGGTTCCAACAAATACTATGTAAACTATTAAGGGAGGAAGCAATAAAATACTCCTACCCAGCTACAGCACCTATGAATATGATGATAACCAGCATGACAAGTTATATTATAAAAAGTGCAACAAGTCACAATCACAGCTTGGTAGCAACGCATGAGCTGTCTAATTGCATTTAATGCTGAATAATGCCTGGTATTTAAAGATTAGCCAGCTGCCCGACCTAGTGAGATCCTTAGAAATAAATCTACGCCATGAAGTGGTGGCATTTGCCTTTAATCCCAGCAATGAGGATGCAGAAGATTTTGGATATTTATGAGTTCAAGGCAAACCTAATCAACAGGTTGTTACTGAGTGGCTGGTTGACTACATCTAAACTAGGCTGAGCTGTTCAAACCAAGGTCCTCAGTGACACATAAACTGATAAATATGTTTATTTTCAGGTACTATACTTTAGGACAATATTGTTGCTTACTAGGTCAAGGTTTAAACTTTTCTTGTGTCTTTGACACTAACACTAAACATCTGAAATTTCTCCAAGGGGGTACCATTGGCCTCAGGCAGAAAAGTGAGCTATACAAAAATGTTCCTTGTAGCTGCTTTCTTCTGTGTTCCTGTGCCTTTTCCACTGCAACAAGGAAACTAGACAGATATTTGGCCAGACATGTAATTAATGGCAAAGCCTCGGACATCAGTGGCTGGGTCACTGTTGCATGATATTTTCTATAAAGACATGAAAAACATCTATCTACTCTATATGGAGGAACCAATTAAATCCAAAGAATAATTCTCCCAAGTCTAAGTGAACCAATGAGGTTATTGGGATTCCTTACAGGACCATTATGACTCAAAGGCAACTTCATAATCAAAAAACATTTGGACAAGAATTCATTGAAGTTGCACCCCTGAATCTCCCTTGGCTGTTGTGAGAGTCTTTTAAGTCCCCTGGCGATTGTTTATCATTTTTATATACTTGGATAAGGGGCCTAGGTATCATTTAAGTTTTGTTTACCTCATGAATCTTATAAGTTCACTTCTCCTCGTGCCTAGGAGGAGGTGTTTCAGTTTGGAGAAAACAGCTGCACAACAATGTCAGAAACTTGCCGCAATGATATAAATTCAGCACATGGCAGCAAACAGCAGCTCTTGAATCTCCTGTCAGTGATGTTGCTTTCATAGCCGCCATGTTCAAAGTGCAAGGGTGGGCATGAATTCCAGTGACTATCGTGTTTTTGACAATCACTACAAATCAAGACGCTGTAACCTGACAGCAAGAATTAACCCACAGGATGTCAGTTCTGCACTGTGCTTTCTGCTCTGTGTTTCCTTAAGAAGCTCACACAGCATTTTCCACATGACATCCTTCTGTGAAGCTCCTTTTCCTTCTGTATCTATGGCTGGGTGATACAGCTCATGCCTTTCAATTTGTGAATGCTCTATGCTTTATAATAAAGACTGTTACTTTCTGCTTGGTTAGGCTCCTGATCTTCTGCTATTCCCACAGGCTTTTAGCCTCCCTTGGCTAAAGCCTATGTTCATGAATTCTTCCTAGTTGTTTCTACTAAAAATTCAAAGCTTTGTATGTGCTGAAGTCAATCCTGCAGAGATAGGCTGTTCCTTTATTAGCAGGGGAAAACACAAAGGAAGGACATGGTCATTTTTCCTGGGATTCAGTAAATATTATTTTTTGAACTGCAGCCTTACATCTCAGAAATTGCTTCCTTACAATATATTGCTTGTTAGGGTTTAGAACTGTATCTCTACAGACACATTCTCAGCTCAATGTTTTCCAAATAGACTTTTCCTAACATTCCAATATCTACAAGGGACACCAATACCTATAAGGATTCTGCTGGATGATTACAAATAAACATAGTGTCAGTAAGTTTTAGGTACTTCCTGTAATACCCACTTTGTTGTACTATTTCTCTTTTGAGTTCATTTTCGTATACTAGCTGAGGATGGTACAATAGGTTCTTTTGGTGCATAAGATATTTTCTATAATCTCCCCCCGATAGAATGATTTGCTACACATTAGTGCACAAGTCTGTTGGTTTGTGAATAGAAGACTCACTCCTGGGGGAAAAAGACATAGCCACAGACTTCTGTTCCATCAATCTCATGTGTGAAACCTGCATGACTGGAAGCTAAAGAGGGTAAAGAGGTACACAAAAGAATTTGCCATACAGAGAGACAACCTAAGAGTTCAACTCTTCACAGTAAAATACTTTAATGGAAAGGAGATGGAACACAAATCTGAATTTTTGCAATGCATTTCACCATAGTACTTTCTAACCTCAGAGTTCTTGCTAGGGTTACCAAGCAGCAGTAGCACCATACATACAACAAATTTTGTGCACATGGAAATCTAGCCCCTGCCATATCAGAGCTGAAATCTGGTTTGTTATTTGCCAATGCCCTTTATACATTTAAAATGAGCACTCTTCCTTAAAAAAATGGTAAACTTATTACATTTAAAGGAATGACTCTATTATGAAATTTCTATAGTTTTTAGATAAATGTAAAGGTGACTAACAAGAGCACATCTACAGCAGAGGACAGTGTAATGTAAATTCAATGTGCATGTCTTTCTGAATACACCAGTACAACCAATTTTCTAGCATTCTAGAAAATATAATTCCTCAAAGAAAGAAAAATGTTCTTATATGTGCATACTGAACATGGGGTTCTGCTGTAATATGATTATATATACCATGTTCTCTGGTAATTATGTATTTACACTTTATCTTTACAAACCAAAAGTGTTAGACTAAGGAATTCTAACAACATAAAATATATAAAACCCTTAAGGTAGAACTGGTGAATGATACATTCTACAGTGAACGATAAATATAAACTTTAGGACAACCAGGAAAAATTCCTGTTCCAATATTTTGACCATTTATCTTATTCTTATGTCTCATTCCTGCTCCCAACATGATGAAGACCATTTGACCAATGTTGTTGGATATCTTTACACTGTGTGAAAATATATTGCTGTGATTGGTGTAGTAAAAAGCTCAACAACCAATAGCTAGGCAGGAGGTATAGGCAAAATTTCTGCATAGATAGACCTCTGGAAAGAAGAAAGGTGGATTTGCCTGCCAGACATGTAGGAAACAGAATGAACAGCACATAGATGAGATAATGAGCCATGTGACAGAATGTAGATCAATATGAACGGATTAATTTAAGTTATAAGACCTAAGAGAGACAAGCCTAAGCTAAAGGCTAAACTTTCATAATGCATAAGAAGTTTCTGTGTTGTTATTTGTAAGCTGGCAACCGAAAGGAAACTCCAACTACATACAGCATTCAACATGGGGCTCAAATACCCACATAGGGCCTGAGAAAATAGTCTCTCAGGTAGGCTTAGTATATAGAGGCATTGCTCTTTAAAGAGACCCTGCTGTGCACCTGAGCACAGTTCTGGGAATTTGCTGAGGCAAACACAGCAAATTCCCAGAACTGGGGCAGGTAAATGCAGCTTCAGGGGTGGCGGCACATCTGTATGAGACCAGGTTCTCACAGAACCAAGGGGGTAGAGCTAGCCACCAGTATCACTCCAAGGCAGTTGCTTAACCATTTATTACATACCATATAGCTTACAAGTTTTCTTATTTTTACTCACATTTTCTCTTGTCCATATCGAATAAAATGATATCATTGGTGGAAACCATGCAGATTAATCTGCAAAAATCTATATAATTACACAAACCCATAAATCATTGCACTTACATTGTATTTTGGTATTCAAATAATTCTTGTCTTCAAGTTCCTGGTGCTTTCAGAAATGTCCGAGAGAGAGAGAGAGAGAGAGAGAGAGAGAGAGAGAGAGAGAGAGAGAGAGAGAGAGAGACTAGTACACTTCATATTTAACTACAATTTATCAAATATTCCTAGTGAGATTGAAGATGTGGATGACTGTTTTAATTATTCCAGACACAACTTACTCATTCTATTGACAATAAAATTATTAGACCTGCAAAGAAATACAAGATGACAGTGCTTTCAAGAGATTCTAATACTGACAAAGCTACTAATAATTGTTACTCTGAAATTGACACACTGCCTTGCTTACAGATATTTGAAAATTATGCTGGAGTCACTACATGTCCATCTCAGTGTAACTCTGTACCTTCTGTGACTAATCTCTGTTTTGGTGATGACTTGTTTGAAATAATGTGCAACGGGCTGTTCAACTATCACAATCAAATTACAATGAAATGCAGAACAAAATCTAGAATACTAAAGTGATCTCTGTTTACACAGGACATCAAGAAATTCCTTAATCTAATTATTCTGATAAGTGAAACAAGAAAAGAAAGCTTGAAAGTTTTGGTTCACAGATCCTTTGATATGTACCCCTTTATTTCCACAGATAATGAGTCACCATACATGTGAGCAAATATAAACATTCTGGCATTTCAATGGTAGTGCTAAAATTGACAATTGTTCTGGAAGATTTTTCAAGATCCAGCCTGTACTAAATTATTTCTTGCATAAATTTCAAATAATATGCAAACCAAAACAGCAGTTGTCTATGGGCAAGTGAATGATTCCATGGGGAGGACATTTAGAATTTTGCATATACCATCCAGCAAAAATAACAAAATATGGTTTACTTATTTGAATAGTGTGTGAGAGTGATGCTAGCTGTATCTGCAATATGAAGATATACACTACTGAAGAAAAGAAATTTCAGGAAACTGTTCTTGTACCCTACCTTGTCATATAGTAGCATATTCACCAGGATAAATATTACAGTGGTACATCTACTGTTGAATTGCTGATACAGAACAAAACTAGAGTGTGTGGGGACTGTTAGTGAGAGAAGAGGAGATTCACCAAATTTAAAAATAAAAACATTAAGAATGAAGAAAAGTAATATAATATTTTCCAGAAAAGGTGATATTTGTCTCCTAACATGGTAAAACAAGCAGGTTGTACAATGATATCAACATTCCATGACACTTCTGCCTCAAAAACAGAAAAAAAAAAGTAAAACAGGATAGAATATCGTAAAACTTACCTGCATCAAGGAATACAAGGCCCACATGAAAGGCATTGACCATGTGGATCAATTTCTTTCATGTTCCATTCAGAAGAAAACCATAAAATGTTCAACAAAAGTAGTGTTGTGCCTAATAATCTTCTTCTCAATTCATTTAGAATGCACAATGTCTTTAATACATAAGCAAAAATGAAGTATACACAGTTTCTGTGATTATTGGCAAGAGCCTGGATAACAGATGGCAATAACTAAGGCTCTCTGGTATCAAGACAAATTAGTCCAGCCCTTGCCCTGAGGTTACAAGGAGAATACTTCATATAAATCCAAAAATTATGAAGCGGCATGCAACAATGTGTATTATAGAAAGTTGAAATTTAAAAAAAAAAAAAAACATATGAGAGCTTGAAGAATTTGTGTTGCCTATGGAAAAAAGAGTGAATCAAGATACTTATGTAAATCTTTTGGACCTTAATAGAAGAAAATGTTTTATACAATATAGTAAATTTAAAAGTACTCGAAACTTTGTTTAATTGGTTGTTTAATTAATTGTTTAATTTTTAAATTGTTTTTGTAAATAAAAATGTTAAAATTACTGAAAAACAACACCTAAAGTGTGTTAGTGTTTGTAATTATGATGATTTAAATACCACACAGATTGCCCAAGAATGTGTGGCTCCTGACATGACTTAGAGATTTCTATGTAATACAAAACGTGTTAAGATTTGTCTTCAACTCCTGAACAGCTTGGGATCAGAAGTAACTTAAGAGAGACATCCAGAGGTTTCTCATAGGAAGAGAAAATAGAGAGGATCGCATTAGCAAATTGGGGGTATAACGGGTTGCAACCAAGAAAAGGTGGGAACAAATCATGAGAGAAGGAGATGGTTGAGTGAGAGGAGCAACAAAGAGGGAGAAAAAAAAAACCCAGATAGATATCACGACAGAGGAAGCCAATGTGAGGTTGGAGAGAGAACAGGTGATGTGGGAATGCCTTTCTGTATGCTGTGAATAGCAATCTTTAAATAAAGGAGCTGTTTTGGCCCATGACAGGCACCATAGAAAAAGTAGGAGGAGGAATCAGAATAGGTAGGAGGAGCAGGGCAGAGTTAGACAGACCAGGCCTAAAGCCCAAAGTAGCATCATGTAAGGAACACAGGTGAGCCACGGGCCACGTGGCAGGAAAGATTAATAGAAATGGGTTGATTTAAGATGTAAGAGCAAGCTAGCAATGTGCCTGAGCCATAGGCCAAACAACATAAACTTAATATAAGCGTCTGAGTCATTTTAGGGGCCTGAGCAGCAGCGGGCAGCTAAGGGGTCTGGGGCTGCAGGTCTGTGGGTCTGAGCCTCTGGCTGCCCAGGACCAAGAAACTACATTGTAACAAATGGGTGCTAAGGAAACCTCCAGGAACTCTCAGGATGTCCCTGGCAAAGTCTCCATACAATGGTGGAGTGGGTCCCTAGAATCAAATGGATAACCACCCTAAGTGTCATCACAGAACCTACATCCAACAATAAACAGAGGTGGAGGCAGAGATCCATGGCTAAGCACTGGTCTGAGCTCCTGGTCCAGTTGAGAGGTAGGGAGGAAAGTCTGTATGAGCAAGAGGATAGGGAGTATGGGGAAAATTCCCACAGTGATGGCTGGCTGGAGCTCTGGGAGCTCACTGAATCAAGAACAACCACTAGGGAACCACTGGGAAAAGGAGCTAGGCCCTCTAAGGGTATGCAACTGTCAATCAGCATTGGCAGTATGTGGAGCCTGGAGGGGTGGGATCAGACTGTGTTCCTGTTCATGGGATGGCACCTTTGAGCCTATTTTCTGCAGAGGAACGCCTAACCCAGTCTTGACTTTGGAATGAGGAAACTGGACTTGCCTGGAATGGATGTGCCACACTGGGACTTTTAGCCCTTTTTGGGGAAGTGACTGGGGAGGAGGAGAAGGAGGCTGAAGGCTGACTAGGAAGGATTAAGAGAGGGGAAGGGAGGGGGAGCAGAAGGATACATGAATAAAAAGCCTCTTCTATAAATAAAAATAATAAATTTTAAAAAAGGCCTGAAAGGGAAGTAAATACAGGGCAATAAAAGAAAAATAATTATAAGAAAAAAAAAGTTATCTGTACCAAAAAAAAGGAAGATTTGTCTTCCATGGTAAGTGAATAATGCAAGTGTATGTCCACTGATACATAATAAGCCACATGCAGAAAAGTATACATGAAAAACTCTAAAAAGGTACAATATAGTTAAAAGGGTGCTTAGATGTTGATGAAAAAAGAAAAAATTGGTATAGACAATCATACAAAATATAAATATCTTTAAAAAATAGGTAAAACTTTAAAGAAAGTATAAACTGATATAAAAATTAAGCCACAAAATGTATGAAAAATATTATAACAGGGAGTTTAGACCTCATACATTGCTTTGTTAATTTTGAATTTTTAAATACTAATAAACAGAAAATGACAACCGCTGAGACATTGGACTATGAAAGCAACTGATAAATTAAATAGCCTGTATACTTTAGGAATGTCTTGACTTCAGAATAGAAGTTGAGAAATAGGTTGTATTCAGGTTTTTCATTTATTTCCACAGAAATCAAAAAGCTATGAATTCTTTCAAAATTAATAAAGACAAGATTTAACTGTGGGAAACCTCCTGAGAATCTTGACTATAGACATGCAGAAAAGAAACCAAGAAAGCCTGCAGGTCAGGTGACATACATGCTGATCCCTCAACATGGGAACAGCTCTGAGACTGGGTGAGACATTATACGTTTTGTCTACAGAGTCCTTATGACATCATCACATGCCATCTTCTTATATAACATAGAGTTTTTGGTAGTTTGTTTATACAGTCCAAATGTACTTAGAAAGTACAGATTGTGCAGTGTATACAAGTCAGCTAAAGATGAGTTTTCATTTCATATTTGTGTTAATGCATGTGTGTGTGTGTCTGTATGTATATGTATATGTGTGTGTGTGGTTCATTTAAGTTTGTGTTTTCAGGGAGAGAAAAGAAACACACACACACAAGCAAACAAGACAAAACACAACAGAACAAAAGACAAGTAGCACAGGTAATTTAGTCTCTCAGAATTCCTCTACATCCAGAATAACTTCAAAGCTACTAGATGAAATGTCTAAGCCCACAGACCACTCCAGCCAGGACTTCAGTAAGCTCTACACTGTCACACAGAAACTAAACAACAGCAAAGAGAGTGCAACTCGCTCTCCCAGAGCTTGAACATTATCTTGTCTCGAGATTTCTGAAGATGCCATTGTCCCCAGACAACAGGAAACAGTCTAGAAAACACAGTGCTTACAATCTCAAGTGCTGGGATTGGTGGTCTTTGGTCACTTCGGTGGGTTATAGATGTCTGCCATCATTTAAGTGAGTAGGTTGCAAATTGTTACTGATTATAGTTAAGAAAAAAACTAAACAAAATGTTAGATTAAGAGATCTCTGAAAAGGTGGGGAGACAAAAAAACCGACAAGATTGAGGAGTCAATTATTGAATATACTTTTAAATAAAAAAACCCCAAATACTAGTCTTAAATATTTAAATTGATATAGATTTTTGTATATTAATACAAACTTAAGGACTTTTATGATACACACACACAGACTCTTGTTTCAGGTACTGTATCTATGCAGCTCATTTAACAATGCAACATGAATTTCTAGTTCTTGAAAGTTATTATTACAACCTGTTTAGGACAATTAATAAATGTAGGCTCATAGTTAGTCATCATGATAATCAAACTTGTAGTTATGTAGGTATGTTTCCAAGGTAAAACAGAAATATTTTAGATATTTAGAGGGTCTTTAAACGCTTCACTGATCTACAGATAATGGCATTTAAGATATTTTAATAACAAACTGCTTTTCATAATGGGGAGACATATCTGTTCCTGGCAGCACCAATCTACTTCAAAATGAGTGACGAGAGCCAAAGAACCTCCATATGGAGTTTGCATTCAATGTGGCAAAGATAGCCATCTGGACAAGAAAGTGTTCTTGTCTCAACTGCTGACCATAAGCTGTTCAAATTGGACAAGCAGGACACACAAAATGGGACTGCTGAGATTTTCTAACACAAGGTAGGACAGTCCTTCAAAATTCCTGCTTTACAGAAGTGTCTGTCAGATATTCGAGGCCTATAGACCAAAGATGGATGCCCCACTATTACAGAATAACCTTGGGAGACTATTCAAGTTACTAAGTATTTTTATCATTTATATGGTTTGGGAATTTTTGTTCTGTTTACTCAGATTAATTTTACATCCTTCTTGGTTCTTTGTTGAGGATAAAGACTAGATACTTATAGTTACATTTTTTTTTCTTGTTACCAAAGTCAGAAAAGAAACTCACAAAAGAAGTATAAAGTTAAGAAACATAAAAGCTTACATTGTCTATCTAAGAAAAAGTTTTAAGATCTAAAAAGTAATATTAGGATGGTAATTCACATTATGATAAAAAAAAAGTTTAGTTATAAAATTTTAGAGTCATCAAGATAGGAGTATAATAAAGTAATTTCTCCAAATTTTCCAAATACAAATGAACTGGACATTGTAAATGTATCTTTTCCTTGATAATTTTTTAATGTATATAGTTTTGCTCTATTAGAATTAAAACCTTTCATTTTTACTTAGACAAAAATGAGTAAATGATATGTGATATTTAGACACTCTGTGAAGATGTATTTCTGTGATTGGTGTCATAAAAAGATGAATCGCCAATGGCTAGGCAGGAGGCATAGGTGGAAATTGCAGACAGAAAGAGAACCCTAGGAAGAAGAAAGGCTGAGTCATCAGCCAGACATGGAGGAAACAGGATGGACAGTAGGTAGCTGAGGTAATCAGCCTCATGACAAAACATAGATTACTATAAATCGGTTAACAAGTTGTAACAGCTAGTTGAGACAAACTTAAGCTAAAGGCTGAGCTTTTATAATTAGTAAGAAGTCTTCATGTTGCGAGCTGGCAGTCCAAAGGAAACTGCAACTACAGATCAACATTTTCTAGGAAGCCTTTATAAATACAGAATAGTCCTTCTCGATTACTGAAGACTTTCCTGGAGACTAAAGTGAAAAGCTGCGTGTTGGCTCAGAACTATTGCCTGCTATCTTTGACAGAAGCCAGTCCCTTTAAACCTGAGTCTTTATAGAGTACGGCAGGGTCTCATGAATCATACCTCTTTTCATTTTCTACTTCTCATTACTAGCAGCTATAAGATTCGTTCCTATGCAACAACCTAGATTCTGGGGCAGCATGAGTGCTGGTAAGGCAATGTTGTTCAAGGTAGTTTTTGATAGTGTCCATGTCCCTACCCCCACGTACAGAAAAAGAACACAGTTTGTATCATCACATTTTATCCTTTCCATTCTTTTTGCCTGAATTTGGAATTAAAGCTCAGGCTACAGCAGCCATCTTGTGGTCATGATGTGAAAACATTAAGCAACAAACAGATTAATTACGGACATGCAAGAACAGTACAATCATCTCAACCCTTGAGATATTTTGTCCATAATAGCAAACTTTAGTATGTATATTAGTAGCTTCTTGGTTCCCAAACAATACAGCCTGCAATCTTTCAAAAAGTTACATTTTTGAGAGATTAATACCCATGCTTCAGTACATAATCCTACTTGCAGACACTGAGGTGAGATAGTGACAAAGTTGGTCAGAAATCAAAAAGAAAAAAAAATCAACTTAAGACTCTCTCAAGAAAGATTGGGTTGCCTCTGAAATTTTCTACTTCATAAATAATTCATCTTAGCATTGATCTTTAGGGCAATTGTTGCTCAAAAGAGACAAAGAAATATTTTATTATCTTAAAATTATTAAAGAATTCACACAAATAGTGCTTACAGCTCTCTTGTAACAATGGGAAAGTACTCATCTTGTCATTCCAAGGACCCGTGATCACCTGAATCTTGATGAACTCATACAGAAGAGAATGGATTGTCATTTTAAAAAAATTATCCCTTGGTTTCCTCTGTATCTCACCTGCACACATAAAGATATATTTTTGTTCCTCACCATGATTGCAGTAACTTTTTGTCTCTACTCTTTTGTAACTATTCGCAAAGCATCATCATCTAAGGAAGATGGTGGCAGACAGGGAGGCAGTCACTGTCTCTTCACTGCTCTTTACCCTTTTCTACAGAACTTTTTGGTGGTAGAGGATGGAAGTCAGGAAAAGCCTTGAAATAGAAGATAAGATGTACTTCCCAGGAAGGTTAGAAGGATAATAAGAATCTCTTAAAAATGTAAAGTAGATAAAATTAAAGATCAGCAGGAATGGACTAGAAGTAGTAGTAGTAGAGATATACAGGCTAGAAGTCTTCTGCACTGGGGGAGAGCACATTTCAAGAGTTTATTGATAGAAATGAAGAGAATGGAGGCATTAGGATACATTGGTATTGCAGCCTTAGAGTGAATATTATAGCTATTTCTATATTATATTTTTCTTAATGTGATAGGGTCCCAATTTAGATTGCCTGAACTCACAACTATGCATACATGTATAAATTCCATGTACATACATAAACAAAGTAATAATTAGCAGAACAAACCAGCATAAGTATATGTATAAGGAAAAGCTCTAATTCACAAGTAAAGTATTTGACTATTAATGGAAACATCAATAAGTACAAGAATCCTAGAATGTCACAGGAAAAGTATGATATAGGTTAACATGTGCATTGTAGTGATAAAGAAGCTGAGGTCAAAATAGGTTAATAGACTTGTCCATGGTTATTCTCAAGGTTTAGCCTGAGTTCCATGGTGGCATGGTTGTACAAATCTGCTGCCTGTAGTTGAAGACTCAGGCTTATATTTTATGCACCTCTAGCCTATGGGAGCTACACTAAACTATGAATAATATTTACTTCAAGAAGAGTTGAAAGTAAATCACAAGGAAACACAGTTAATCTTGGGTACTGACACCTGTCAGCAACAGAGGCAACATGCAGTCATCTGTCCTGGCACTAAGAAATGAAACTATAATGAAAAAAATAAAAAGGTATTCTACAGTCTCTGTCATCCAGTTTGGTTCTTTTTGGCCTGTAAATACAGACTACATGTTTCTATGAGTAATGAAGCAGGTAGAGTAAGTCAACCATTTTAGATTTCATTCTTCTAATGTGTACCCTTCATATGTCTCTTAATACTTAAGGTATTGAAATAAGTGAGTTAAAATTTGACATATTTTTCCTAGCAAATGATACTGGCAGATATGAGAATGTATCCTAGGCAATTGCAGCCAGAGGGCACAGAACACCAAGCTTCATGTGCTATGACCTTCAAGTAAAGGGCAAAATGAGATTGAAAACTGAAGACTCACAAACACTAACCCCACATGAAACCATGGGGTAGAAGCAAAACTAATAATATAAAGCCTTCTTGTTCAACATAATGATGTCATAGGACCTTAAATTATAGTGGACAGCAATTCCCTGTATCACCAAGGACCTCATTTTCATACAATGATGAATGTATCCATCTTCTGTGCAAAGAAATCTAGTCACCTACAGGGGTACTCTCTCATCAGACTTTGCATCCTAATAGCTATGAGAACTTTCAGGGAGTTCAGGAAGAGCTCTAGTGCTCATTATTTCTCAATTTAACCAATATTTACTAATGATTTTCTATGTATAGAGTTCTCTACAACACTCTTAAAAATGTCTCTTAAATTGCCCAGAGGATACTCTTTGTATACAGCAGCATGTAGGTTAGCAAATTTGAACTTCCATTCTACATGATATGGTAAATCAGGTAACCTAAAAAAGCCCTTCAAAAATTCAGTACCTATAATTAAAGTGAATAACCATGGGAATGAGTAATAAAGCTCATAAAGACAAAAAAGAAACTAGAAAATACAATGTTCATTATTTGGATAAAAACGCTAGGATTGTCCTGGAGTGACATTATTTCTAGCTATGACAGAGGCTGTTGATTCAGAGCCATATTCATACTATCTAGAGTTCCCAGGCTTCCTTGCGGTTCTATAAGACATGAGACTAAAGGCAGGGGTGACAGCTCCCAAATAGACATTACTTCTTTTCACTGTTCTCCCTCCTTCCTACCCACACACCTGGAAGCAAAGGAAAATGGTTAAACATAGGTTTTCAATAATTTTTCTGATTGTATATGAGCAATAAAGTAACATTTTGTTATAAACTTGAGGATGCATTAGTTATTAAGGTTAAAAGTAATCTACAATCTTTTTGCCTAAAATAAGTAGGAAATGATCCCATGAACTTTAGTGAGAAACTATTGTAGTGCAATGATTCATATATAATGCTCACATACTCCAAAAGAACTATAAACTAGAATGTTTAGGACACAGAGAAAATGAAGATGTATGATTTTCTCAACTTTGGCTCTAACTGCAAAAATAATAAAACAAAAATCTTTCTCAATAAATTGATATCCTGGGCCTGAAACTCAATGTAGATGTATTCTAATCATGAGCTAGAAAATTACCTAAGTTAACAAAAGTGAAAATCTGGAGCAATGACCCTAAGCACATCTCTTTGAAAGTTGCCTCACTTGGAGACAACTGCTCCATGGTAGTTTATATCTCTTTTCATAGGCATTATACTGACTAGGAAGACAATTGAGGCCTGGTCTCCTGACCCAGTGCAGAACTGATATGAAATGCCACTGCAACTTCCTGTGCCTGTGGAATTGACTGAAGCCTCACTTGAATTCTCTGTGCAGTTCACTTGTCTGGACATTATTTTGACATTTGCCTTTTACGGATAGTGATGAGAAACATTAATGAATCAATATCTTGTGTGTTAAGAACATCTTTGAGTCAGCTTCTTTAGAAATAAATCCCATAAAAATCGGATAAAATGTGTCTAAGAACCTAAATATCCAACACTTGTCTCCAGACATCGAACAAGAGGCAACATTAACAGGATCCTCATTAATGAGGAAGCAAATAATAGAGGCTCAACTCCCCAGCTTCCACCTAGAACAGTTTTGGGAGTACAGTGCAAGACAGGACATGAAACAGAGTTCTGTAATATCTTCCACTCATGAATACAACACTGGAGGTGTGGAGACCAGGGAGGCCTCATGTATGATGGTAAAGAAAATGGCTCCGTGGAAGGTAGGCAGAAGCTGAAGAAATGGCCCTGTGTTCATTCTTTGCATGCATATGTACCTGTATACTGTAGGGTAAAACTACCTGAGTTCTTAGTGGAACCATGGAAACTCTTCTAACTGAACAGTTTCAGAGTTCTCATGCATGTGGGAGCGTGTCACATTCAGACAACCCAGCAGGAAAGGATTCCTAGTATAAGAGGCACATAGCTTTTCAGCAGTGTGGCTAATTAAGCTGTGAGAAGGCCTGCTCTGCAGCTTCCCTCACAGTGCTTCAAGCAAGGTTGGAAGAGCTCTCGGAAGAGCCCAAGTTAGAGTGATTGAGAACACATGAGAACTACCTGAAAGAACACAACAACATCTACTACCCCACAGCGGATAACTCGAACTGTGAACTAATCCGTAAAATGCTACAAGGCAAGCACAAAAGCATAATCCGTGCACCAAAAGCAAGAAAATTAATTAATCACTAGAGCTAGGTCCCAACTGGCAGGGGCAATGAAATTAAAGCAGGATTCTGAACCAGTGGTGCTGAACATGGTCTACACACTCAACAAGGTGGATGATGCCTCAGAATTAATGTAGGAAAAAAAAAAGTAGAATAAGATATTCACTTCTAGAGGCAAAATTAAATACTACTGGCATAATGAAAAAACAAAACAAAACAGATTTTCAAAAATAAATAAATAAACGTGCTACTTTAGTATATCCAAAAGTGCACACATTAGGCAAAGAAGGAATGATACCTAGACAAGTTATCCAATGCATCCAAAGACTTAGAGGAACCATTAGTTCACTTGGCATATTCCATGTCTCTTTTTCTGTGACAATACAAACCCCACTCATCAGGTTTAAAATTGTATCGCTGTGGTTAGAAAGGAAAAAGAGAACGACTTTCTCAGGGGTTGGACAGTTATTAATAGCTGTCATTGTTGAATGCCTAACAGTATGTCATCAGGAGCCTAATGTGGACACTCACATTTAAGACTCACACATATCTTGTGGGATAGGCAAACAGTGTCATCCTCACCTAGGAAATAGAAGTCTAAGATGCCAAAGAATTTACTCAATATCTCCTATACTCAGTAACATTGGTTCTGATTCAAGGAAGTGGTTCTGCAGCCACTGCTCTGGGCCTAGCCCCAGTTCAGAGGAGAGCTGTCCAAAGTCATTGACTGCGTATCCTCCTCCCCTGGACCCCAGATTGTTATAATTAGGTTTCTTGGTCTTGGGCAGTTAGACGTTTAAACTTATAGATTTTTAGCCTTAGATATTTTAGTTGTTTGCTGTAGATTAGGTTTTAAAAATGATTTAGATGTTTATATTAAGTTCAGCTGTTTGGTCTGTGGCTTAGGCGTATTGTTAGTTAGTTTTTATATTTTAATTTAATTTATTTTTATTAATTTGTTTGTTATGTGGCTTATGGCTTATTTGTGTTTTTTATTTTTTTTGGGGTGGCTGGTTTGTTTTGTTTTTGACTTTGTTGTTTTTTATTTATTTTGATATTTTATTTATTTTTTATGGTGTTTGTAATGGGCTAAAATAGTTTTTTTTTTATTTAAAGATTGATATTTATAGAGTATAGAAAGACATTTTTATATTTTTTGTTTAATTAAAAGGTTTTAATTTTAACATAGTAAAATTATATATAACAAAATAACCATTAAGCAAGAATTATAGTTATAATATTTAATTTATTTGTATTTAGCAAAATTAAAAAAAATAATTTATTGTTTATTTAATTTTTATGAATTTAAAGTTTTATATTTAATATATTTTTTAAATAAAACCTTACTAAAATCCCAGACGATGACATCTGGACACTCTGAGCTGAGAAAATAAGGAAGCTGACAAGTAGTTGAGAAACCATTGTCCTCACAGAATAAGAACGAAAACAGAAAGTAAAGTATAAATGGAAAGAAAAATTTTAACTTTTCCTGATTTCTCCCTTAAAAAGCCAGGACCTATTAGAAACTGAAATGTATAACATTAATACAGCTCAATTTTTTTTCTCTAGTTACTTAGTGGAGATGATGACCGCATATTAAAATTATGGAACTTACTTATTGTTGTTTAAAATTTATTTTTCTAAAACAAAATTTAATTATGTATTCTGTACTCTGAAACTATTTAATTTGTCCATTCCTTATAATATAGAACTAAAAATACACTACAGAAAAAAATAAGTTAAAAAACCTTAAGTTGGAAATGTTTTTTGTGATCTGTTCAGAGTATTATTGGGAAAACAAAAATACTTTTCCAGCCCATGCTTTAAAAAAAATTACAGACAAGTGGAGTAGCATATAATTGTGATTATAATGTAAAGTATATTTAGTATCTCTATTTTTTAAGTTAGAAAACGAAAATACAAAAGGAGCAATGTCACAAACCAATGGAGTGCTTTGTGGCTGGGAACTAAATCTGTGTTTTCATATCTGTATCTGAGTGTCACTCTCAATGATATACTATTTCCTCCATGGTTAAGGAAAAGTCATTCAGGCTTTGGTTTTTATTTTTTGTTTTTTGGGTATTTCCTGTGGGGGAGGTGTGTTTATTACATCCCCACTGGAGAGATATCCTTCCACTTCCAACTCTCTTAAATGACTTTCCCATTGCTATCAATATTTTCATGTTTTTAAGCTTTTTCAAGATCCTAAAAGTATTTTGAATAGTTTTCTTCATGCAAAATCTTAGTCAAATTCTCTCTAGAAATAGTAAATTAAAATAAGTAAAAATTAATATGTCTCGGTGTTAAGAAGTGAGGTGTCTTGAATAAGAACCCCACAGTTGTTTTCAACTGGAGGCACTATTTGGAGAAATGATAGTCTTGTTGGACGAAATAAGTAACTTGGGGCAGAGTTTGAAGGTTCATAGTCTGGTCTGACACCTAATTTGCTCTCTCTGTTTCATGTTCGTGATAGAAGATGTGATCTCTCAGGTTCCTGTTCTCCACTGAACCCTAAAATAAAATGAATGTTTTCTAACACATTGCATTGAAATAAATATCAGATTATGACACTAAATCATTGTATCAGCCTACCTTACCTACAAGGTAGGTGCTTCTATCCCATCCCACAGAAGAGGGCTTGATGTTCCAAGAGCCTTTCTGTAACCTCCTAGAAAAAATAAAATTCTTTATGTCAATAATACAGGTGTTTACAAAGAGAAGGTTAAGACCAAATTCCCAGTTAGTGGATATGATATTCATAGCTATGATGTTTATTTTTATAAATATACATACACTTTGTTTCTTCGACTATTTGGAGGACTTGGTGTTAGCTTCTATATCAATAAAATACTATCCATGATTAAATAATGTATATATTTGTGTGTAAATATGTATTAAAAATTAGGTTGTCTTATATATTAGAATATCACAATATTTTGATATAGCAGAATATTTATTTAATTTTTTATAAACTATTTTAGATAAGATAAATTTGCAAAAGAAATAGTGCCAAATGTTTGATGCAAAATCTGACTACTTACAATATGGTCAATTTGTGGTACAGAATTCATCAATACTTTATCAATACTTTTAGCTAGCATGGTGACTTTGAGGTTCCAGCTCATAGGAAGATCAAGACCCCAAGTTGGAAAAAGAAAGAAAAACAACAGTAAATAAACATGACAAACCCACACAAAGATGTATTGACTGCTAAATGACAGCACCAAATAATTACCAAGATAAAAGAAAATATGTTAAAAAGGATGTAGTATCAGTTTCATATTATAAAAAGCATATGTTAATTTCTTCTACCAAGATGTTTTAGACTATATGTTAAATGAATGGTCTTAATAATAGATATTAACAACAGCTATGAGCAACTTCTATAAATAATTAAGATAAAATCACAGCATAACAGGGATTTATGAGATCTTAGAAATACATCAAGTCAAATATCTTATTTTTTTAAGATGAAGCAACAGAGAAGTGAGTTAAGTTCATCAACCTTTCACAGCTTTTTCATGGAAAATGTGGCAGAGCTAAGTTGATAACCAAGAGTTCAGAGATTTCCCCACACTACCTCTCCCTTCTACTGTTGTATATACATCATGGTTCATATATGAAAAGTATATCTCTGATTGAGCTATCGTTACAAGACTCCTATCATTAAAAAAAAAAATACTATGCCACTTAACTATTGAAGCCAGAGAAACAGCAACTCCCTGTTATCTTATTTAAAATTCCTTGTTATAGAATACCTTATTCTTAAGAAAAAAATGTCAATATTGTCTTACTGTATGAAAATTTTATCTACCATAGACCAACAAGTTATCTATGTCTTCATCTTTTGAGCAATTTCTATTGGTCCATGTTATGGAAAAGAAACTGAATCTGTCACTGGACAGTATCCATGCTGGTCCCCTTAGATGCATGGACATGACTTAGTTTTCTTATAGTCTGGGAATGTCAATTAGAGATGACAAAGGTTAAGATGGGAAAGCAAAAATGGTTAGAACTAAGGGAAAATAACCTGTGTGTTACAGACTTGTCACAGAAGCTGAGAAGAGAGTAGGTAGTGAAGGAGAAACAGGATAGAAATCATATGCAGGACAGAGGGCAAATTGCAAGGAGGAAATTAACCCTGAGGCATGCACAGTAAATTGAGAATACTTACAGCACTTTTTAACGATGTGCAACTGTTACAAAAATTTCAGGAAATTGGAAAATTAGAGCAAGCAAGAGAAATGGGGAGGAAATAAAAAGGAGGAGGAAGGAAGGGGGAAGGGACAAGAGGGAAGTAGCTACTGATTTCCCTTTGGATAAAACATTGTCTTTGTGCATCAGTTCCAGAGAAACTCCGTCTCCGGACCCAACTCGTCCATCCTGCTGTACTGTGGAGATTTCAAGCAATAGCAAAATAGTGACTCCCAGCTGGAATGTCACCAGAAATAAATGCACCCATTGTCAGAGCACTGGTTCTCCCAGGCCCTGCTGCTTTCTTCCCTGGGACTTAATTTATTAGAGTCTCCTACCAGAAGCTTAGGCAACAGGCAGACCCATAGGCACAGGGAGCCCAAGCATTTAAATCATGAATGAGAGGGAGAGGCAGAGAGAGCAGGTATTAAGAATTTGTATTTTATATCACTTTAGGTCATGGATATGAGATAAACATTCCTAATACAAAAGTCCCAAATGAGGCATGGGACTACAAGTGTTAAGTTCCACGTGTGATCTTACGTTATGGGGTCTCTAAAACCATTATATAACCATAACATCTTAGTAAGGGTTTCTATTACTATGAAGAGACATCATGACCATGGCAACTTTTATAAAGGAAAACATTTAATTGGGACTGGCATTCATATGTGTTGTTCATTATCATCATGGTGCAACATGGTGGTGTGCAGGCAGACATGGTGCTGGAGAAGGAGCTGAGAGTTCTGTATTTTGATCTAATCCACAAGCAGCAGGAACGTGTGTGACATCCTAAGCATAGCTTCAGCATATGAGACCTCAAAGCCTGCCTCCAGACTGACATAATTCTTCCATTAAGACCACAACTAATAGTGCCACTCTATGGCTCAAGTATTCAAACACATGAGTCTATGGGGGTCATTCCTATTCAAACCCTCACACACACTTACAAGCTATAAACATAAGATTCACGTAAAATATGAGGAAAGATTCTGTTTAGACTTAGATGTAGGCAGGGTCTTTCTGTCCCAACAGCTATTTCCCAAATAACCATGTAGAGTCTTAATATTAATTGTGAATGCTCAGCCAACAGCTCAGACTTGTTACTATTTCTTACATTTATATTAACCCATTTTTATTACCTAGACTTTTGACAAATGCTTGGTACTTTTTCTCAGCATAGAATGTACATCTTGCTCTCTCTGCATCTGCTGGCAACTCCAGACTCTGCCCTTCTTCCTTCCAGCATTTTCCTAGTCTGGCTCTACTTCCCAATCTCTTTATGTCCAGCTATTGGACAATCAGCTTCTTTATTAAACCAATCACAGCAACATATGTTTGTACAGTGTAAGGGAATATTCCATAGCACTTAGGTTCTACCTTTGACTTGTCATTGAAAATCTAAAACATTCTTAATTTTCATCATTATGCTCCTGAGCACTTCATTTAGAAAATGACCTCTTTGATACTCAAATGTGTGAGGATGACATGACTAAAATTAATAAACTCATAAAATGCCCCGTGTGTTTTAATGGTGAAGGCCCTACAGTGATTATTCTTTTCCTGCTCAGTTTAAAGACTTTACATTAAACTACAGATTTATCTCTCCCTGAATGATCATATATGTATATATATGATCACATATATTCATTCATACACTGAATTTTTCCTCGTGAAAAATTCCAGTAGAAATTCTGTACTCAATCCCATTACAGTTAATATGCTCTGTGAACTCCATTTCTCCTCTGGTATCCATTTAACAGGCTTCACCACCCTTTTCCCACCACAGTATCTGTGCTTCAGTCTCCAATTAGCCCCAACTGAGACCCCTCACAGTTAAATCTGCCCATGACTTTCATATTGGCATTGCTCATTCTTCAGATCAATTTACCACCATTATAACTGATATTTCTCATAGAATCTTCTAGGATGTGTCAAAATTCTCTACTTTGAACCTTGGCTTCTCAGGAAGTATTTCATCCATATGTGGATATGAAAATGATTTAGAAATACTAGGTTCAGAGTTTAAGGAAGATTTGCTACTTAAGTATGGGAAATACACAGAAAAAAAAATCTGGTGATTTATTTCTCCAGAGCTAGTTACAAGGTGTCCACGAAGTGGGAATCAAAACTCACCATCTTCCAATGCTCACTTAGCTATTTATTTGTCACTGTGATTAACCCTCACATGAAATTTTAAGGAAGAATTTATTTCGCTCTTGATTTCAGTATTTTTATGGGGAGAAAGTGTGAGATTGATATTAAACTTGTAGACGAGAAGTCAGGAAAGCAAAGCAAATACAGAAAGGGGCAAAGGTATGATGTGATCGTCAGAAACAACCTGGTGAGCTACTTTTTCCTGGCAGACCTGCTTCCAGTTTTTACATCTCAACAGTCCACTAAAATTTTGAGCCCATTAACACATTAAGCAATTGATTATTAGTGTGAGAGTCACAACAGTCATAATCTAATCATCTCTGGAAACAACCCTCAGACATACATAGAGATGAGGTTGCCATTCTCCAAGGATCTCCAGTGTATTCAATCTAGTCAAGCTGAAGTAACAAATGTGATACCATCTTGTCCTATCTCCATTTTGTGTCCACTTAACACTTCTCAAACCCTGCACTCCAATAACAGCCACATTTGCCTTGGAAACACATTTGACACTGTCTATGGCACACTCATGGTCCACATGTATTCATCAAAATAATCAATGTTTTCCCAAACTAAACAAAAAGTACAATAACTGGTAAATGAATAAATCAAAATGAATTGTCATGTTTCTGACATAACTATTATGCCAAAGCTGACATCACTCATCTAAGGTAGATGTAATTGTGGTCTGTGTGGTCTTTTGCTTTTAAAAATGTTGTGCCCTCAAGCTTTGGTATCAAGAGTCTTTCTGAGGCATTAGCCCATCTTTGTTAATGGCCAAAAACAAAAAAACTCTAACTTGGTTTTACATGCATGGTGGTCTGTAACTTTCTCTCTTATACTAACACAAAGCTGATAGTTAATCGTGTATAGTCAGAAAAGGGAGAGGGTGTTGCGTGAGGAGATTCTCTGAGTGCAAATATAACCTTTGGCACACCTATTAGACAGGATTTTTCCATCTTTTGTATGTTGATTTTTAAGGTAGTATTTCACTGGACATGTTGGTAAATTGTATTTTTAGTTTTACTTGTTTGTGGATTTCCATGTGTGCTTATGTATATGCACATTCATGAATCTCCTTATGACATAGCGCTAGTCATAAACATAGTCACATCCCTTCTAATCTCTACACATCCTATTGTTTTTCTATTACTAAATTAGCCAGCACTTTGGGCTATGCTAAAAAAGCTGCAGTGACAGCAGATATGCATGGCATATTTCAACATTAGACAGTATGCATCTACATTTTTTTTCATTATGTTTGCTGTTATAAGGGCTTTTATTAGCCAACCTCATCATCACCTTTTATTCCCAATGATTCTCCTCATTTTAATCCTTCATTATCACTCCGGAGAAATATTACAACAACTTCCTAACTAATTTATCTACCTTCTGCCTCACACGCTGAATTCATCTTGTGCAATGTGATCAAGGCAATTCTTATGAAATGAAATCTTTATCATGCTTTAAAGTACTCATTAATTTAGCAAAACATAGACAATACACAAATGTAAGTTATTCACATAAAAAGTCATCAGGCCTAGCAATTCAATATGATTCTCGTGTTATAGTTGAAGACCCTAGGGCTAAATGAAATCAACCCATTCAATGAAGGTTATAGTTGTAGTAATGTTCTAGGCAAAAAATTTCCTCATGTAACTTTCTACTATACAAAGAAGTATATGGTCCTTGCAAAATGAAATTGCCTTAAAGTTATCAGATACATTCCATGGACCTTTCTAGATTTAATGTATTCACAAATATATTTCTGTGGAATGTGTGTGTATGGATATAAATATGACTTTGTCCCCCTATTTTACTCCAAACCCTGTTCCTCTCCATCCCTCTCCATGTTAGAAAAATTACACCATCATCACTAGTATATCACAAAATCTTTACTATGCTCCGGACAAAATCTCATTCCCAAATGGGTTCTAAGTTATGCTCTTTCACAGAAGTCCATCATTTTGTATGTAAATGAATTCAGATGTGTTAACCTAGATATTAGAGACAAGAATCCTTGCTCATATAGTCAATAAATAGAGAAAATTCTAAGAATTTGTTCCTACTTCTCACATCACACTTCCTAATAAGCTATTTTAACAATGTCCTTTTTATGTTAACCTTCTGAAATAGCTACCTATGAACATTTTCATAAATTATGTGATCTCAGGCTTGAGCATTTTTACTTCCATGGTCATCACATCTGAATTCTTTTTCATCTAATGAGCGTATCGTTGAGTGTGTGACTATTTCTTTTTTCTTATAATTTGGTATGGTGTTTCATGTAGCCCAGGCTGGTCTCAAACTTACTATGCAGCAGAGGATGATCCTGAACTCCTGATCCTCCTGCCAGATTGCACTAGGTCGGCACTCTGCCAACTGAGCTTCAGTAATGGTCAACCAAATAGGTGTTTAAATGAGTTGTTTGGGAGTTTAGGAGTTCTGCTGTTGTTGTTTGCCCAATCCCAGGAAATATCTTAGTATCTTGGGCTTTTCTTCTCTAAGGGTTGTTTGGCCAACAATGGCAGCTCTATCTCATATAAAACCTACCATTACCTTTAGAAACAAAGCATCCTTACTTACTGAGCCTTGGAAGTATTCAGCTCCTCTGCAGCACCTTTTTTGTTCTGAGGAACAAGGATAAAACAACTCAGTTCTTAGCTGAAGGTATCAACATCCCTGAAAAGCTCTAGTTTACCCTTACTGATGACTCATCAGGAGGAAAATACTAATGTCCACATGTGGGATTCCAGAGTATCCCGAGCAATGACACTGTGGGAGAGTGCGGGAGGCAGACTATATCATCCAGAGCTCAAAGAATGCTCTTACTGCTCAAAAGTAGAAGAAGCAATAGCCAGAAATTATTCTATTTGAAGGCAGATGAAGTGATTCATTGTGTTAGCTCCACAAGCCTGAAAACTCAGAACTCTTCCTGTTGTAGACAAAGGCCTTAGAGCTGAATGAAGCCAAATCAGCTAATTATGCTTATATTAATAGTAACTTTCTAGGCTGAGCTATAAAACTACACCTGTTACTGTTGCACATATTCATTATTTTGTGGTTGTTATTTTCTTAAACCTGTACTAAAGGATGTTTTTGTCTCAAGTCAAAGGAAAAAGGGAGGGGAGGAAGGGAATAAAGGAAGAATGAAGGAAGAGGAGGGAGGAAGGGATGGAAGGAAGGAAGGAGGGAAGGGAGGGCAGGAGGGAGGGAGGAACGGTAAGTTTTGCACAAATTCTTCTTGGTATTATTAATAAAAACTCAGAGCCAGATAATGAGGAAAAGCCAAAAGATAAGAGAGACAGAAAAACAAGCCACAGACACTTCTCACAAAGCCAGTCCTCACAGGAGTCCTCAGACTGAATGCCTCTCAGCCCTCAGCCAAAAGGGAATATGATCCCAGACTAAAGGCTGGACTCCTGCCTCTTTCTCTGCCCTCCCCCCCCCATATCTCACTTCCTTTTTCAACTTTCCTAGTGCTAGAATTAAAGGTGTGTGCCACCCCTGCCTGGCACCTGGTTCTCTTTGGCCTTGAATTCACAGAGATCCAGAGGTTCTCTGCCTCTAGAGTGCTGAGATTAAAGGTGTGGATCACCATTTCCTGACCTTCAGTGCTAAATGTGAGTGACTTTGTCCTCTGATTTTTCAGGAAAATTTTATTAGAAATAAAGTTTATCGCCACAAGCAAGTTCCTGAATGAAGAGCACTGATTTCTGGAGGTAGGAAGTGTGTGAAGGAAGGTAGAAAGTCTAGTTTGTTGTGGTCAGTGCATGTGGTATGAGTACTGAACATACAAAGTCAACAGAAGTGGCTTCAAGTCCCACTGTCCTTACAGCTGCTCCCTTTCTCCAGCACTGGCCTGAACTGGCAGTCTATCGCAGTGTAATCTATCACTATGTCTTTGAAAGGAAACATGCAGCAAGCATTGAATATCAGATATTGTAAAAGTGACCACCCACTTATCATATTCTAAGATGCAAGAACAAAAGCAGACAGATTGTAATGACTGGTGTCAGACTCAAGAGGCAAGAAATGATTTGGTACGTTTAAAAGGGGGTAACTCTAGTTTGAAAACAACATATGTCTGAGTAACCTAAATTGTAATTTTCTGTAATTTTGTGGGTAAAAAGAAATTAAATTTCTATTCACATCTAGTTCAAAAGGTTTTGATTGTCATCTTATATTTTTCTGTTTCATAGAAATACACATAGGAAATTTAGTCTCGATTAGCACTAGTAACTCAAAGCTGTCAAGGGAGAAGTGTTTATGCTTTTTTGCTTGATCAGAGTGGCAATCTTAAATCTAACCCATGGGTACTTCGGAAGTCATAATAACAGAAGACATTTTCTTATTCTGAATGACATTGTGCAATTGGGAACAGGTTGTTTCCAGTGAGGCTGTGTCCTCTGAGTAGTCACAAGTAAGAGAAACACTTCACTATACTTTTTCAAGAAATGGAAGTCTCCAGCAAGGTTGAATCAGATGAACTCTGACATTCTTTCCCAATTTATAGTTCTATAGCCCTTAGGAGGGGGAAGGAATTCCTCCTTCTCTATTGGTTACCCAGCATCTATTTAGAAAGGGCTTTCTATGGTAGCTGTAACTTGTCTTTTTATGTACACTAGTACTCGATATGTGTAAAGAACCCACATGGGTCCCCTCATTGCTTGTCTTTACCTACACATGTCTGCTGCATTTCATTTACTCTGAACTGTGGTGGGTTTTAAACATCTTGAAGAATAATATCTTTCTAGTCTCATTTGTTTTACAGGCTCAAAATTGAATAATTCATGTGTAAAACTCTTCTGATCCACAACAAAGCTGGGTGTGATAGTGCAGGCCTATCATCCCAGTTCATCTTTAGCTACCCACTGAGTTGCAGGTTAACTTAGGCTGCGTAAGACGCTATCTAAAAAAACAATTACTGGCAGGCACATGGACTCTATTTGTTCTCATAAGTTATTAATCATTAACCTAACTCTTACTTTGATTTAAAAGTGTTCTGTTTTAATTTGGCAGCTGGTAAAACTGAAATCCCTTTTGGATGTCTATTTTTCTAGCTTCACATAATATTAAATCTGAAGGGGCAAAAATCTTCCATTGTGTCTCTTCTTCATCCAGGTGGTATATGAATGAATCTAGGGAGGGAGAGAGGTATGTAGTTTCCTTGAGACATTGTGGGAAAAGCAGAAAGTCCTCAAAAAAGAAATGGGAAAAAAATTGAAAGAATAAGGCTAGAGAAAGTTATTTTTAAAATAGAGTAAATGAATGAATGAATGAATGAATGAATGAATGAATGAAAGGTCTGGCTGTCATCTGCTTTTCCTCTTTCTAATATTCTGCTAGCCTGATAGCCCCACATAAACTTCTTTCCTGCCTACTGGCCAATCAGGATTTTGTTAAACCAATGTGAGTTACAAATCTTTATGGTGTTCAAGAGCATTATCCCACAAGACAGGGCCTCTCTATGTATCCATGGAACTTGCTTTGTGGGTCAGATTGTCCTGAAACTCAGAAATCCACCTATCTCTGAATCTAAGCACTGGAACTAAAGCCATCTGGCACCACACCCCAGCTAATTCCAGAGTGTTTAAATGGTATATACAAGTTGTTTTTCTTTCCAGAAACAAAATTTCATTTCTATCTCCATTTTAGCTCTTAGGGATTCTTAGAGTTCTCTTCTCCTATGTATGTGTATATGCTTTTCTGTGTTTCTGTGGACTTTGCTCATCTATATCCCTAGATGGAACTAATACACTTAGCTATCCATATTTATATTCTTCCTCACATTAAACAGTTACATATATTGTTCTACATGAACATTTCTATACATGAAGATATGCATAGCAATATAAAGTACTAAAATTGGAGGTGTCTTTGCATGATTAGTTTTGTTTTAAGTTTAATGGAAAAAATTTTAAACTATTCAATCCTATTATATATTTAATTTTTATTGCAGTATTTGGGCTTTATTCTTAATGAAAATAAACAAGTAGTGTCAATACCATGATATAGAGGTAGGAGGCATCAGAGAATTACAAGCCTTAGTCCTTGAGAGTGGAAGCAGAGATGGCTTGGACTAAGTGCAGATTGCAGAGGGAAATGGGCAAATGGCAACCTGGTGGGCAAAGGCAGTGAGCCAAGCAAGGGGGCCCAGAGAGTAGAGAATGGAGGAAGGAGGGATTGTATGTGGAATCACTTAGGCCAGATAGAGGAATGACAGTCAGAGGACAGAATGAAGGTAGGCATAAATAAGGTCATTAGCTGAGGAAGTGAAGAAAGTAGGTGAGTATCAGAAGTTAAAATGTAGCCATAGAGATAATAAAATGCAATCAACAATAACACAAAATTCTCAGAATACTTTTTTAAGCCTCCTATTGAAGTTGCAGGTGTGTAATGCAAGCCTGTACTTCTTTAGCTGCCCCCAATTCAGCCAAACACTTTCTCTGATTTTTTTTTTAATGGCACCATTAATGCACCATTAATGGAATTGCCTTCCAGCCAATTGCTAACTGGTTTAATTTCCACACCATGTAAAGCTCTGAGACCTTTAAATGTTGACTTCTAAATTTCCTTTGAATTTTGAAGCTCCTCATAATAATTGATTTATTCTCATTCATTGCCATAGGCAGTAAGTAAGCATTTTTGTCTTTGGTGTGTCCTTCCACTTAGAGATTCATAGAAACCATTCTCACTAGATGCAGAATGATGGGATTCTACAGGATGATAGAATTCTCTCTTAAGTTCTGATGTGTTGTTGCTAAGACTCAGATTTCAAAAACATGGTTGATGAACCTGGCCAAGTACCGTCAGCGATATGTGAAGACAGTGCCTCATTAGTGTCATGTCACTTTAATTCCCTTCAACAATCCCCAGCCCCAAATAGGCACATCTGTATACCTGACAAATTCTATAGATATCTGATGACAGGACATAGCCCTGAGCAAAAGCCAAGGACAGTGACCTTTGGTATTGAGCTTAGTAGAGGTTTACCCTAGACCAGTGGTTCTTGACCTGTGGGACAAAATCCCTTGGGAGGTCTAACAGCCCTTTCACATGGGTCATCTAAAACTGTTGGAAAATACAGGTATTTACATTACAATTTATAACAGTAGCAGAATTACAGTTATAATGTAAAAAAAGGAAGTAGTTTTATTGTTAGGGTCACCACCACCTCAGAAACTGTATTAAAGGTTTGCAGCATTAGGGAGGTTGAGAACCACAACCCTAGACACTGTGTCAGCTTGATCTGAGCTGTGCTGGCCAAGAGATCCTTCTTGAATCTAGAGCTAGAGGCTGCTAGGCAACTATTAGCATTCTGGAAATTGAAAGCCTCTCTGCAAACAAGGCTGGTCTAAAAGCCAATGAATGCCTACTATTTTATTTGCTCCTAAGGCTTGTATTAAAATAAACAAAGGCTTAAAGAAGAGAGATTTGAGGAGAGGAAGCCAAATTCTGTTTTGACAGGAGGAACAAGTGTGATCTTATAGACTTGAATATACTGAGGGTAAACCTTACCCAAAACAAATGACAAGAGAGTGAGGTAGTACGAGTTAATTTGCTTCACTTTGGTTTAAACTGAATACATACATCAGAACATCTTGCTGTGTGATATAAACACATACAATCTGTCCATCAAATAAACTTAAAAAGAGAATGAAGAATAAGGATGTAGAATAAGAAAGACTATCATTAAAGAATAAGGAAGATTAATCACATCTTATATTTCTAGGGATGCTACTAAGATATATTTTCGGTTTTTTTCATCTTTGAAAATAATTGAAAACCAGTTCATGAAATGAAAGCTTTGAGAAGAGGTCAATTACACCTCTAGACAAACGAGTCACATTCTAGTTTTACTTGTCCCTCACCATAGTCAAAGGATTTCTGTGCTTGGTTAGTCCCACTTCACATACTGGGATCTGCCTCAGAACCACAGAAGGAAATGTTTTTCGTGGAGGAAAAACTGTGTTCTTAAGGCAGAGTCCACAGGAAGAGTGTGGTATAAGAAGCTGCGTAGATTGAAGCCTCTGACAATTGCAGCCAAATGTTAAGAGCTTCAAATGATGACTGAATCGCAGGCCAGAGTCAAAGCACATCATGGCATTTGCCTGTTCAAAGTGCATACCTGGCTCCATGCTGCACCTTTGTGTTAGATGCTTGTGAGCCAATTCATTTTTTATGGAGACGCCTTCCCTCTTATCAGAAACAGTCCCAAAAATAAAATTATATTTCCCAGGCCAGACAGGCTCTGAATATGTGAAAGCACACACCCAAATCCTTTTTAAATCACATTTGTCAACTGTCTTTTAAATATGTAGGATTTCAAATGAACAAAGATTTTTGATATGTATAAAGCTGTCACCTCTACCTCAATCATAAGTCAAATTTTGTGTCATCCCAACAAATTCTCATATGCCCTTTGATATCAGCTGTCCCTTTGATTCAGTAAAGCCTCACAGCCACTAATCTGTTTCCCAGTCCTGTGTTTCCCTTACATTTCACAAGGAATGATGAAGTTGTGTATTTTTTCTGGATTTTACTTAAAACAATGACTTTGAAGTTTATCTATGAAGTATCAGTTGTCTGATTATTTTTATTGCTAAGCTATATTGCACTGTGTGCATATTCTCAGATTTGGAGAGAATTTTCCATGCTCTATTATTATAAACAAAATAGTTGTAAATTTTTCTTAATATGTTTTTGTATGCACATTTGGCTTTATTTTCTTTTTGCAAATATCTAGCAGTAGATTTCTGGGTACTTTTGAGTGTATGTTTAATGCTTTCTTCCCAACCACTTGGTCCAATTTTTAAGCAGATGCAATCGTAACTATTTAGTATTACTATTAAAATGTAAATGCCTTTTTCTGTACTTTAATTTACATATCTGTAATAATAAATAGCAATAAATACCTTTTGATATGCTTTATTTCTCATCTGTATATTTGGTTACATTTCCAACTTTTTAAAAGGATCCATTGGATTGTTTTTCTTGTTGAAGTATTCCAATTGAACAATTGATTTTTTTTATGCACTTGATCAGTTATATTTGTTTTAGATGAAATCTGATATGGATTCAAGTCGTCAATGTTTACTGCACAACTCTATATTTCAATAGTCATCACAATACTGTCAGTAACACACATTGAATTAATTTTAACATCTTACAATAGACAATTTACTTATGAAAGATTAGAAAAAATGGTACACTAAGACATAGAACTGTCATATATCTGTATGAAATCCAGAATCTACCAAATCAGCATGCTACCAGTTTTGCATTCTTTCTACTCAGCCCTTCAGTACCTACCACCTGAGCGTCAGCGTTAAAGTTGGTGATAATATTTTACTTTACTTTTTGTTGATGCAGAAATATGCTAAAATATGTCTAGAGCTAGGGAGTCTGCAAACAGTACTCCTTCATGATACAGAAAATTCCTGTCTCTCATGGAAATCTTATTGCATCCATTTCTCACCTTACCTCCATCCCAAACAATGAAACTAGTGTCCTGACTTAATGTCTTAGACTACTTACTCCTTAGACAAAAGCCAAGAGGAAAGAACAATCTTATGGATAAACAGAACTGGCACATCACAAATAGAACTCTTCAGAATGAAATCCACAAATGGAGCATTACTGGCATTTTCTGGGTCCAGCTTCCTTTTGTCTGCACACTCTTGTAAGACATGTCAGTGTTTCTGATGGAATCACCAGGTCATCCCTTATTAATGCTGAGTAGCAATCCACTTTGTCTACATGGTCACAAGCTCATCTATTTTCCTGCAAGTGAACATTCACATTATTTTCATTTGAAGTCAATTTTGATTTGAGATGCTAAGTATATTTGAACCCAAGTCTTGTGAACATATACTTTATTTTTCTTTGACCTATTACTAAGAGTCTTAAACTATGTAAAAGATTTGAGATGTTTCTACCATTTCATCAGATCTTGCACAATTTTGTATTCTTCCCTGGGATGTATGAGATTCCAGACACTGTTTTTTCCATTTTCAGTGGCCTTAGTCATTTATATTCTAACTGTTTAGCTGAAATAAATCACCTCAACTTGTATTTCCCTAATAATTAACCATGATGAATAATTTTATGAATAATGTTCATGCCTTCTACCTGCCTATATTTATGAAGATTCTGACTACACTCTGATGTAAGTCTCTTATCTAATGTGATTTATGACTACATGTGGGTATATAATTTTAAATGGTGAATAAATTTAACCATGCAGTATTTCAAAACATGTATACAGTGAGTAATGTTCAGATTGGGCTAATGGAATCCATGTTCTTTTAAATATTTTTCTTTAACACTTTGACCTGTCTTTATTGTCTTAACTTTCCACATGAATAATAATATTCTTGTATCTTTCTTCTAAAGATTTTTAGTTTTTTTTTTTTTGTTTAAGTATGTGATCTGTTACAAATTAATTTTCTGTGTGGTGTGAGCTCAGAGTTCTTGCTTACATTTTCAGAGGTTGTATCACCATCACTAAGAAAACTATTGTTTCCTTCTTTATATGCTCATTTAAAATTAACTTGCAGGTTAATGTTCCCCCTTCACTGGGTTGTGCGTCTACTTGCATGAGGACAGAGTGCTATTGTGATGCACTCGACAACAGTGGTAGGAAAGTAACTGTAACTAAGAACAAGCTGAGAGCTAGACAATCATAGATTGTACCATATTTGTAAACTTTTAGATATAACTATTACACATGATAAAGTTTTATTGTAACCTTATAATTTCTATAATAATACACCTTCTAGCCTTGAGTGGGGGAGGTCATACTTATTATCCCAGCACTTAAGAGCAGTCAGGCAAGAGAATTGTGAATCCAAGTTTAACCTACACTACAAAGGGCAACCCTCCCTCAAAAACTAAAACAGAAAAAAAGAAGGAAAAAGAAATCAAAGAGAGCTCTTTTTATTCATTAATAGGGTATCTTATAACTTAACATTAAGATATTCCATCCATTTACCTGCAAATTTCAAGATGTCATTTTATCTTACTGCTGCATAATTGTCCACTG
The DNA here is from genome assembly GCA_033318265.1 of Phyllotis vaccarum. Classification (NCBI taxonomy): domain Eukaryota; kingdom Metazoa; phylum Chordata; class Mammalia; order Rodentia; family Cricetidae; genus Phyllotis; species Phyllotis vaccarum. Next base: position 151,330,764 of record JARWLC010000001.1, on the reverse strand, counting down.
TATAAATGTACCACATTTTAAAAAATCCATTCTTCAGTTGAGTGGCATCTAAATTGGTTCAAGGTTCTGGCTATTACAAATAATGCTGCTATGGACATAGTGGAACAAATTCTTTTGTGATGTAAATGTGCATCCTTTGGGTATATACTCAAAAGTGGTATTTCTGGAATATGAGGTAGGTTGATCCCCAGTTTCTAAGAAACCACCATACTGATTTCCAAAGTCAATTGTATACTTGCACCAGCAATGGAGGAGTGTTTCCCGTATTCCACATCCTGTCCAGCGTAGGCTTTCATAAATGTTTTTGATCATCATCATTCTGACAAGTGTAAGATGGTATCTCAAAGTTGTTTTGATTTGCATTTCTCTAAAATGTGCAGGCAAATATATAGAACTAGAAAAAAACAGCCTGAGTGAGGTAACCCAGACCCAGAAAGACTAACACGGTATGTACTAACTCATAAGTGGATATTAGACATAAAGCAAAGGATAACCCGACTATACACCACAATCACAGAGAAGCTATGTAACAAGGAGGACCCTAGCAGAGACATCCATGGATTCCCTGAAGAGGGGGAAATAGATAAGATCTCCTGAGTAAATTGGTAGCTTGGGGATATAGAGGCTTAGGGATGGTAGGAAGAAAACACTAGAGAACCAAATGGTAGAAATGGAGAAGGGAAGGAGAGGAACCACGAAATAGATATCTTGACAAAGGGAACCATTTGGGGATTGGGAAGAAACCTGGTGCTAGGAAAACTCCCAGGAATCCACAAGGATGGCACCAGCTAGAACAATGAGCAATGGTGGAGAGAATGCCTGAACTGGCTTTCCCCTGTAATCAAATTGATGATTATCCTAGTTGTCATCATAGAACTATCACCAAGCAACTAATGGAAGCAGATGAAGAGATTCATAGCTAAGCAACGGACCAAGCTCCCAATCCAGCTGAAGAGAGAGAGGAGAGATTATATGATCAAAAGTGTTGAGATCATGATGAGGAAACAGAGAGACAGCTAATTTGAACTACAGGTAGCTCATTGACTCTGGGCTGAGGGCTAGGGAATCTTCATGAGACAAACCAGGCCCTCTGGTCTCTGTCATCTGTGGATGACAGTTACGTGAACTGAGCAGTTGATGGGATCTCTGGCAATGGGATCAGGAATTACACCTGGTGCATGAGCTGGCATTTCAGAACCCATTTCCTTCAGAAGAATGCCTTGCTCAGCCTAAATGCAAGGGGTAGGGGTGTGGTCCTAGCTCACCTAGATGTCCCAGAGATGTTGGCTCACCATGAAAGGCATTATCCTCCTTGAGAAGCGGATGAGTGAGTGGAGTAGAGGGAAGCTGAGGAATGACTGGGAGGAGGGGAGAAAAGGGCAACTATGGTTGGAATGTTAAAAAATTATTACAGAATAGTTTAAAAAGTTGGAATTTTCCAAAGTTTAAAAATATAAAACAAAAAAACCTATTCGTTAATTTTAGAATATTTTCAAAGTTTACAAATGGAAGTTTTACAGTGGCATTCTGAAACATTCCTAAATATTTTAAACAATGTAAGACTTCCTTTGTAACCACTTGTTTGGTTTTACAGGAACCAGGAGTTCCCTGCATGCTGGAGCCTGCTAGGAGCTTGGAACCTTGCAGCAGCTTGAGGAGAACGTCTGTTGTCCTTAGTTCTTTGTGGCCTTCCTTCCTGCACTGATGCTTCTGTCTCCCATCACAATCTGTATTCCTTATATTTCTCTCCCCTCAGGTACTGCAATTATTAAGTCTTCCAGTAAAATATTGAATAGAAGTGGAAAAACAGCTATCTATGTTTGAATATCAAACTTAGAAGGAATATTTAGGGGACAGTAAGTAGTTTGTTTTATAAAATCTGTTTCTCTCTGTCTCTCTTTGCCTCTCTCTTCCCCCTCTCTCCCTCTCCCCCTCCTTTTCCCTCCCTCCTTCCCTCCCTCCCCTCCCCACACACACTGGATCTTACAACTCTCTGGCTCCATTTATCTCTCTACTTCAAGATTTTGTGTTACTTTACTTAGTAGGTAAACTTATATATGCCTAAAATGTTATGCAGTAAAATTTATTTTGCTCTAATTTTTTAAGAAACATACAGATGTAGCAATGCAGGTCCCTTCATATGAAGCTATATACAGTGTTTTCACACTTATCTTCAGCTGCGCTTCAGATTCATAGCTGTTCTCTGTGTGGATACCACTTCTTCTTCTAGTGCTGTTTTCTTCTTCAATATCTTCATTTGAGCCACACACCCACTTTTATTGAAATAAGGCCTCACCACGTAGCACACAATAGATTTAAAACACTCAATGACCCTCCTGAGTGCTGCAATGAGATTTCAGGCATGTGCCACCCCCCAACCTTCCTGTTTCTCTGAGCACTTTAAAAATACATTCAATTTTCTCTGGTTCTCAGTTTTGACTAATGAGGCATTGTCTTCATTTTGTAGTGTCTTCTAATTTGAGAGAAAGGCACTTGCTTGTCTTTGGATTTTACAATTTGGCTAAGATGCACAAGACCACATGTGATTTGCATTGTATTTATATTTCCAGCCATTCATAATCATCTCTGATCCTAAATTGGTTTCCTGAGAAATATTGAGGAGTTTTCAGATACTATCTGCTCCATTCACTTTGTTCTTGCTCTCCCCACGTACCTCTCCCATGTCTGTGGAACTGGACTTGTTGTCACAGTCTAAACTGCTACTCAATTTTTTATCTTTAAAATCTTTGTTTTTTTTTTTTTAAAAAAAGAAGATTTTGAAAGATTTTACTTATTTTTAAATGATATTATTTGTGTTTGTTTGCATGTGGCTAAGTGTGTATACGAGTGCAGTGCCCTGGAACTGTAGTTACTTGTAGTTGTGAATGGGTGTTTGGAAGTGAACTTGGGTCCTCTACACCTTCAGTACGGTTTCTTCCATCTCTGCAGATCCCCTCTTGCTTTGTTTGTTACATAATTTCCATTTATCTGCTTTCAGTCACATATGCTTCTTCTAATATCCAAAGAATGTATTTCTAAGAATCTATAGTGATTTTTAAAAAATGGTTGATAGTATTGGGATTTTGATCTTTTTTATTATGAAAATCTCAGCACTGTGACACTCCACCTGTTTATCCACTACCCATGTACTTCCTTTCAAACTGTAAACAGTTTTAAAAACTAATTTAAAATATCTGTCCACTCACTGTAGCATTTAATAGAAACCTTGAGGTTATTTTCCAGTGATTAAGAATTTCTACAATATGAGTCACATTTTCTCTCATTTGTATACATAATAGCTATGATGTGAACACAGTCATTATTAATGTAAAGATTCTGGGTTCTGTAATTTTTTTTTTGAGTAAAAGGTTACAATTCTATTAGGTAGTTAACTTGCTGACATGACAGGCTCTCCATGTTCTGCACTGGCTACTGGATAACCCACCCAGGAACTATAACATCTTTCTGTTGCCATTCTTTAGACTTATAAAGACTCCACTGGAAAAAAAATGTTAGTGATCATCCAAGAGTTTGAGTAAATCTTGTACACTTAATTGAGGGGGTTGCTGTCCTTGTCTTTTTTTCTAAGATTCCCCATTCCAAGCATTCTGGATGCTCTTTTATTGATGTACTGAATGTGTTCTAGATAGAGTGTGTACCTCTGCTGAAGTATATTTGTGTACATGGAGGCAGGAGCAAGTGGGTTTGGAGGGGTCAGAAAAGTTGGGAAAGAGGCAGAACTTAGTCTCCCATGGTGTTCCTTGGGGTTTTTCAGACAGATTCTCTCAATGCTCTGGAGTCACCGGGTAGACTAGGCTAAACTGGATAACAAACCAAAGGGATCTGCCTTTCTCTGCCTCTATAGTGCTGGTATTACAGGCATACACCTACTATCATGTCTAGCTTTGTATGTGGGTTCTGGGCATCAAAATTATGGTCATATGTTTGCATGGCAAATATTTTACCCATTGAGCTATCATCATACTAGCTCTTTTAGTGTTCTTATAAACCTACACTATTACTCAAGTATATGCAAACCCACCTTTCTTCTATATTTCACTATATTTGAATTTTTAAAAAGCAATGGACACAGAATATGAAATTTTACCCATAAATGTTCATCTGGAAAGTGCAGCCTTCTCTCTATATTCTATTTGTTTCAAGTTACTGTGTAAGGTTTTCAAATAAAGTTCTTGGGTTACATTTTATTTAAGTATAGTAATTATTGCCTGTGGAACGTAATCATGTCAATCCACTAAAAACACAGTGTTTATTGTTTTATCCAAAGGCTAGCAAGTCTAAGATTCATGGTAACAATTATTTAACAAAATACGTTTAGCATTTAACACACTATACGCCATGTGGGAAAGTGAGGAGGGCTTGGTTTTCTCTTTGTTGCTAGCTTTCCTCAACTATAAATAAAAATTGCATTAGTTATTCTCTATATTTTTATCTAAAAAATTTGGGGAAAATTACGGTAAAGCAAAAAAGAACAACTTTTGTTAGAAAAAAAAGCGAGGTTCTCTTGGTGTGTAAAACCTTGCCAAATGCTATCTTCCCTTCGGTACGAGAGAGAAGATTCAAGGTTCCATGGATTACAGTCTGCTATTTTAATTGACAGCCATGACCTATCTCCCATTTCAGTCCTCTATTATGTGGAGGACTGGCATAGAATGTATCGGAGCCAGCTGTTCTCTCTCCTTGCGGAGAATGTGAAGAAAAGAAGAAATAAGTGAACAGTTATATTGCACACTAAGATTGATCAGCCATGTAAAAATATTTCTCAACATTTAAAGTGATTAAAGGCCTCAAAGTTTAGCCACAGGCTATGTTCTTAGGCAATGCTTACATGAACATGTATGTGTGCCTGAACATGTGATTGACCATATCTCTCCTGAAAGAGACATCTTTGTTTACAATAATTACATATGCTTTTATATCGCTGGAGTTTTTAATCAAAGCTCTGTCATAAAAGCTTACTTTACTACAAATTTTTTTTAAGATAACATTTGCAAATTGTCTTTCCCTCAGTAAGCATAAGGAACACCTACCACAATAATATAGCCAGACATGTGTCAGCTGTTCAGTGCTTTGGACTCTCGAAAGAAAGTGTTGAGCCTTCCAGGGTCTTTTCCCTAGTACTCAAGCCCAGCATATATGTGTAATGTATAGTTGCTATTTAATAGATGCTATTGATGTTTGGTACCAGGATACTCTTAAATTATTGAAGTTTGTATACTGAAAAGTTAAAAACAGGTAACAGGGTTTCTCTTCCAGTGAAGGACAGTATTAAAAATGCTGTACACTGTGACTGTACCACATAGTCTCCCTGGCCAGGGGATGCTACAAGGCATAAGACAGTTCTGGATTAAGGAATATGACCATACTGCTCATGGGCTCTCCATCCCTTTTGAGAACACCCCTTAATATTCTATTCCCATTTCAAATAATGAGGGTTAAATTACTTGCATAAGTAAAGTCTGAGTCTGTGTTTGACAATGTGTTTTTATGACTTCTCAAAACCTGTCAAAGGACCAGCAAGATACCTGAGGCGCTAAAGGTGCTTGTTGCCAAATGTGAGGACATAATCTCATGTTTCACTTGAAGGAAGGAGAAAGCTAAGCTATCCTCTGATGTCTGCCCCCTGCCCCCCCACACACACACAGAGATAAAGAGAGAGAGAGAGATGATAGATAAATAGATATATACATAGATACACAGATAGTTCCAGAGATGCTGAATCTAAAATCAAGAAGATGACAGATTGGCTGCTCTGTGACCCATGTCCTCTCCCTTACCTCCCATCCCAAGGCCATCCTTTTGTGGGGTGTATAGTCTAGGTGTCTCTCTTTGTCCCAGATTTCTTTTTCAGAAAACACCAATCAGCGTTGGTTAAGGCACCTTTTATGGCTTCATTTAAACTTAATCCACTTCCCTTTAGGTTTTACCTCCAAATTCAGTCACAGGGTAAAGCCCACCACTGGGACCTTACTTAACCTGAATTACCTCTTCACAGGCCCTGTCTCTAAATATTTTGAGATGAGTAGGACAGGCTATTATTAGTTCATTTAGTTTAATTACCTCTTCAAAGGCCTCATCTCTTAGTTGCAATCACATTTGTTTATGGGAGTTAGAATTGGAACAATTGAATTCCAGTGGAGAAGAGTCCAATTCTGCCCCCAATTGAATTCCAGTGGAGAAGAGTCCAATTCTGCCCACAGTAGGCACAAAATTCTGAAACAAAAAAAGTCATAGTGGAAAAATGGCAGGCACAACTGACCTCACTGGGAATCTCTGTGATAAAATGATGCTCATTCACCTGCCCTTGAGGAAACCTTTCAAATCTTTTTCATTTCCTGAGGAAAAAAAAGGCAATATGAAGCCAGATTTTCAGTACTGGAAATATTGGACAGATTAGTCAAAAGATGGAATGTCAACAGCAACTAAAGTCATTTGTTCTAAATGAAGTTGGAAATTAAAAAACAAGAAGTAAAATAAAGATAACTATACACATTTTAGCTTTCTGAACTATCTTACCAAAATAAATAAAGGCTAAGTTAGTTAATACATGAGGAACCTGACAAAAGATAGGTGTTTTGCTTATGACGGCTTTCTTTGTTGCTGGTGATGAAGGTAGGAGATGGAAATTGGCCATTTAGGACAGAGAACTGAAAGTGAGTAACCCCAGTGTTGTCCCAGACCAGAAGCCAGGAGGAAAGGGAAGGAGCTGGTCCATCTCATACCCAAGAGTGTAACTGGAACCCCCAGTCCAAACATTAATCCCTTTTGGTTACAGCTTTGAAATCGGATCTCTGAATTCTTATGGTGGAAATACGTTATACATATCACCAGCTTCAGCCCATCTTCTAAATAATTTCCGAGTCTCTTCAGTGGGAGCTGTTATGCTTACTTACCTAAGATCATGCTAAGAAGAAGAGAGAAATAATTATTCTCTAAATAAGACGATGTGTTTGTCCTCGGAACTCCTGCTCTTGGTGTGGAAGTTTAAAGACCTCCCATCTCATAGCACTGTGGAGCCTGCCTACTTTGCTCAGTCACTCAGAAAATCATAACTTTTCCCATTTGTCTCCCTTCTATCTTTTTCTTTCAGATATTGGTCAGAGCCTAGGTGTACATTGTGGTGATATATTGTGTATTTAATAAAGGTTTCGTAAAGATCAGAGGACAGAGCCAAGCAAGAATGGTGAACGGAGCCTTTAATCCAGTACTTAGAGGCAGAGATCCATCTGGATCTCTGTGAGTTCAAGGCCAAACAAAGTCAGTTTGTGGTGGTATAAACCTTTAAACCTAGCACTAGGAAAGTTGAAACAGGAAGTGAGATAAAGAAAGGCAGAGAAAGAAAGAGGAAGAGGCAGGAGTCCAACCCTTTGTCTAGATTACCTTTCCTGAAGATTCAGAGGCATCAGTCTAAGGGTTAATGAGGAGTGGCTGTGGCTTGGTCATCTGTCTCTCTCTGATCCTTTGGCTTTCCACAGTACCAGGCTCTGGGTTTTTTATTATAAGACCAAGTAGAATTCATTCATTATTACTTTCTCCCATCCTCAGAGAAGCTTCACTCTTTCTCTGAAAACCTCTTTCCCACCTCCCATGTGGTTGCTTGCTGCTCTCCATTGCTGAGAATGCCAGCCTAGCTCAGTTAGAGAGTATGGCTCTCTCCCTCCATGATACACTGCTTATTTCCCCTGTTTGTCAATCAAACTTTAATAAAATTGTCTTCAGCTTTGATTATGAGTCTTTTTATAAATTGTTTTAATAATGATACTTATAACCCTGAGAGAGAAACCTTGTTTCCCAGGCAACACTTATACTATCTAGGATGTTTGTTGTTTACCTGTGGTATCTCACTGCACGCTAGTGCATGACCCTTCCCCATAATTCAGACTCCAGATACCCAAGAAAAGGCTCCACTTGGAATTCAACCTCTTTTGAAGCAGAAGAGCCACTGGTGAATGTGCTGTTTTGAGTCTAGCCTACTTACCAGCTTTGACAATTCCCTTAGAGGTTGCTTTGTGATTGAAGTAGAGAGGAATCCCTTTTTTTCAGAAGAAACTATTGACCAGTCTGTCAGACACATATGGGATACAAAGAGCTTAAATTACACAACTGTTCAGTGAAGTCTCTTGCAGCCTGTCCGATCATTAACCAGGGGGGGGAAAACAGTCTTTATATTAATCAGGTCCCTTAAGGATGTTGACAAGGATAATAATTCCTTCCCAATGTGCTAATAGAACTCTCAATTGTTTCACTTCAAAACAAGACAGGAAAAAGGCTTTGGGAAAGAATACACATTTTTAATAGAAGCTGTAATTTGGTTTCAAGGGTTATCTGAATAGCTTGCAAAAGAAATTACAACACTTATCCCCCTGATATGGCCATGGGTGGAGGGAGGCCAAAGTCTTACTACCCTTTGCAATGGAGGTTTATAAGGACTTGCTTAGGCTATGTGATATCTACCCTTGGATTTTTGCTTTGCTTTAAAAACAGAACACTGGTGCTGTTAACTTTGTTTCATCTGATAGCACAGAATTATTGTGAAAAATAAATGGTGTTATAGCACTGAATTCACCCAGGGTTAATATTTTTTAAAATAAATAGCAAGCCCAGAACATCAGAGAATCTAGTGGGTAATTGCAGCTGTGTGAGTTACTGATAGGCACAGGCAGTGCAATTTACCAGATATCATCCTACTGAGTGAGATGTATAAGCCCACCTTGGCTTAGTTTAATGGGTCAGAAATGTCTACGTTGCCTGGGTATATTTTTACCGTCCCCAGTAGATTCCCAGAGACCTAAGCAGATCTGAGATCTTTTTATTCAGAGTCTTCCATAGAGCATGTTGTGCTTCACAGCTAAGCAAGACCTTCTTTTGTGTTCCTAGTCCATAATCTGTCTCCTAAGAACAGTATAAAACCCCCAATCAATTTGGAAACAGTTTTGACACAGAAGAAGGGCAATTAATGCACCTCAACTTTCCAGAGAGTTGAGTTCAAGCAAGAATCCCCTAAGGCCCTGGACAATGATTGCTATTTTCATCTTCACTGGGGGGAGAAAAGAGTCCCAGACATCCCTTAAATCAACCCTGTTTTTGAGCACTGATTTTCTTATCCAGGTACAAATCAGTGTACAGAACTCCAGCCACTTATGAAAATATGAATTCACAAAGAAAGTCTGATCTTATTCTCCCGTTTTACAGATGGGCAAGTGGAGGCCTATAGAAGATTGGCCACTTCTCCAAGTCCACATCTCACCTAACAGTTCAGTCAGGATACCCCTTAAAAACAGCTGACTCTCCCAGCACTACAATTATTTCTCCTACGATGTTTAGAAGTGCATGATATTATATTTCAGCCTAGTTCTAATTTTAAGTAAATTAAAGCTTATAATTTAAACCTAATGATTTTAGTTAACAGTTAACAATTATTTGTCAGAATAGTCTAAACATGTCATGGCATAGGATAAGGAGAGGGAAAAGTATGGAGAAAAATGTTTGCCAAGTTCATGAGGAACACAGACTATGGATCCTCTCGAATGTTGAGAATTCACCTTACATTTAGGATGTGTTTCTTGGCTCCATAGACCCGGGGTACACTATCTCTAATTTTTCTTACTATTACTAGACAGTGAGAGTGTGGATGTAACCAGCCTTTGGTCTCTTCCTGTTGGTGCCTAGTTTAGACTGAAGAACACGAGGGGAAAATGTTGGTATGGTTCTTAGAATTTAATAAATAACTATGGCAATTGGTAAAAGTATTTACACAAAATTAAACGTGTGTATACAGAACTTGTGATTATGGCATCTCTGCTACAGAGCAGGGTTAGAAACTCATGAAGCACACAAGACATTTGGAGAACTAAGGCTGGCAGCATCGACCCAAACTCAGGAATGATCATTGATGTGAGAAGCTGGTGGGAGAGCAACGAGCAGAGCGTGCTGAAGTAACTGCAGTCTCGTTTCTGTTCAGGAGTACTGCCTACTCTGGAACAGGATGTGAAGGTAGCAGCAGCCACAGACTCTCATACGCATCAGCCTGATTTCAGTCTGACTTGATTCGAAAGCAACGCGAACTAATTGCATTGTCTGAAGGGTTTTAGGTCAGGCTAGCATACCACACCTGTGCCACAAGCCACAAATAGGTCACTGAGTATCTGTAGAAAAGTCTATTGTGGTTGGCATTGCCCACTCTCCCCTGTGCACAGGTTTCTATGGCCCAGAGGAAAGGCAGTTGTCAGCACTTGGGGTCTTTGTCTAGGAAGCAGGATGTTATTGTCACTGCAGTGTTGTATTGCCTTTATGACTGTAAGTGATATTTCTTATCAATGAACCACACACACTGATACCCAGGCTCTCTGCACAACTTGTTATTAACAGGGCCATCATACATTTTAGGGGAAAGCTCTGAGAGCCTATTGGTCTGGTTTTAGTATGATCTTATTCGTAAAGTAGTGCAGACTAATTGCTCTATCCACAATATTTTCGGGAAGGCTAGCATGCTACCCATGCACTACAAGTCACAAATAAGTCACTGAGTATCTGTAAAAATGTCTAAGGATCTCTTCATTAGACAAGAGATATCAACAAGTAAGACAGCCTGACATCCTCTGCTTCTCAGGCATGGCATCCACAACATGTGTTTGAGCCAGCCTTTGGCTGTACTGTGTATACTAAGGCTTAATGCAGTGTGTACAATTCTGCAGCCAGATGTTTTCTGACCTGTCTGGGCCAAAGGTCTGGACAAATCTGTCCCACCCATGGTCCCACAGCTGCTTATAAAATAATTAATCAGAGGCTTATATTAACTACAATCTGTTTGGCCTATGGTTCAAGCTCATTTACCAACTAGCTCTTATAACTTAACTGAACTCATTTCTATTAATCTATTGTATTACTACATGCTCCCTGGCTTTACATGTGTTCCATTACATCTACTTCTTGGGCAGCAGCTTGCATCTTCTGTCTGACTCTGTCCTTCTTCTTTATCCCTGCTTGGATTTCCTGCCTGTCTCTAAGCTGCCTTGCAATAGGCCCAAACATTTTCCTTATTAACCAATTGTAATAAAGGATGTTTATGGTATACAAAAAGACACCCTATATATCCACACTAGAGTTTGGGGAAGTTGTCAGACAGGTGCAAGGGAAGAGAAGTGAGAAGAAAGTGACACCCTCATGGCATGCTCTGATGAGAGAAAAGTGGGCAAAGGTTTACATAGCCATGCCTAAAGTTTTAATAATGGATGAAAGGGGGTGCCAAAAGTACTCAGGTAGTGTGTATGCTGTGGGTTTATATGACTCTACCTAGATCATGAATATGAATGAGAAGGGTTCATGTTCAACTAGCACCATGTCAGGTTATTCTGACTAGATGTTTATCAGGTAGCTGCTACATGCCAGGAACCCTTATATCATTTCCTCTTTATATCTAATCAAAAAATGATTTCAATTTCAACATAGTCAAATTACATTAAAAACTTATCAAGAAAGAATTACAGATACAATATCTAGTTTATTCTATTTATCAAAATTAAAGAAAATATCCTATCATCTTTCTTATTTTTATGAGACTAAAATTTTATATCTAATTTACCATTTATTATAACTAAGGAAAACTATACTTATAACTATCTAGTCTTCAATTCCATCAAAGACTACAAAAATATATAATATTATCTGAGGAAACAGAAGTGTATTGTAAATTCTAGAAATGATAGTTACATCTGACTATCTGGACAGTTACTCAAAGTTCCTTTGTGACATTAGGGCATCCATCTTCAGCTTATAGGCTTATAGTCTCTGGTAAGCTTTTAGTGAAGCAGAAAATTTAAAGAACTGTTCTGACTCTTTTGGTAAGGTTTGTCTGTTACTTTTCACTGTCTTGCAGAATGTCTGGCAGTTTTCGCTGCAAAGCATGAACTTGAAGGACCATGTTGGCTTGTTTTGTCAAAGTTTAGAGGTCATTTTCCTATCAGTCTTACATGTTTGGGTTATACAGCATACTGTCAAGCAGTCAAGGCAAGAGCAATTTCTTACCCAGTGGCTAACTTTTGCTACAAAGAAAATAAACTCCATATTGAGTGTCTTCAGTGCCCATCATCTTCTTGAAGTAGACTGGTGCTATCAGGAGTAGACATGTCTCACTGTCCAGAAAAGTCTAAAACATTTTAAATGTCATATTCTGTAGGTCTTTCAAGTTTTTGAAGATTCCCTATCTAATTAAAATATATATTTGTATATCTATAATGCCTAACTGACATTACTATAAGTTTGATTATCATAGATGGCTAATTATTAATCTGTATTTTTAATTATATATTACAACTTTAAATAAATTGCATAAACAATAGTAGAAATATACATATATTAGTATAACAAAATTAATCTATATTTTTATCAATAAACCAAAATCCATACCAATATAAAATATTTGAAATAAATAATTGCTTTAAAAATGTAGATTCAATAATCTACCCTAGCATATCTATATCTTTTATTCTTTTGAAAGAGATTGAATATAACCAATAACATTTTATAATCAACTGCCTTTAAATAAACAAAAACTTATAAAACAACATTTTGGGAATTTGGGCATAGTTTTCCATGATTTTTTTTTTTGCTGGATAGTAGTGCTGGCAATCTTATGAAGATCCTGAGATAACTTTGGAATTATGGTTAAACCTTGGTTGCAGTAGTTTGAGGCTGTATTATTTTTATTCAGTTGCAATGAGCTATTCTGAACATTGAATCATCTGGGCCATTATTCTTATTGATCACCCTTCAGTGGATTTAACTGATCAAATTATATTAACCAGAAAGTTATCTATTGATTCTCATTTTCTGTGGAACCTCTTTTCCAAAGCAACATATCCTTAGACCCAAATTTCAAAGTCATGATACCTTTAAAATACATATGTTGGTTTAACTTAGCAGCCCCTTCAATCAAATGTCTTTTTGTACTTAGCTCATTAATAGTCCAAAAATTCAAATAAAACATAATAATATACATAATCCACATATATTTTCCACCTTTACTTGGCTTTTTTGTATTATTGTTACTGTCTTTTCAAAGACTTTATTTTTAAACTATTTATTCTTTATCTAGCTGCCCATACTCCTTTTCCTTTTTCTTCCAAGCCCACATACATTTTTACAATCATTGTAACACGTCTAGAGAGGTTTTTTTTTAATATGAATCTCTCTTATTGTGTATTATTAATCATTTTTAATCAGGAGAGTTTTTAAATTGCTAAAATGTGTGGCTAGAACTCTTGGATGCTGGTCCCAATTGTTGGAGTGGAGGTACCAATAAATCACACCAAACTCTCCAATCTTGGTAAGCAGTATCAAATGCTTTAATGCCCAGGGCTGTGCTCCAAAATCTGTAAATGGTTGCTTGGAGAGGCCACCTGAGAGAGATGTGGAAAAAGGTTATGCAATTTAGTTCATGGTGACTGGTGTCCAGCTATATTTCTTAGGCAGTAGCTTGGTAAGGAGTCTCTGGACTGCTGCTGGCATACAACAACTGTGAGACTAGGAGCCCAGTGTGGCTGTGTTTCTGTGCATTCAGAATCCCTTTTAAGCTTTTTTTACTGCCAAACTGTGAGTCATTTGCAGCAAGAAATTTTCTGATAGGTCTAGCCTGATGACCAGACAAATCTTTTCCATCCAAGGTCCCACAGCCACTTACAAAATTGTTGTTCAAAGGCTTATATTAACTAAAAACTGCTTGGCCTATGGTTCAGGCTTATTACCTACTAACTCTTATAACTTAACTAAGACCATTTATATTAATCTATGTATTGTCCTATGTTACCTGGTTTTACCTGTGTTCATTACATCTTGCTTTCTGAGTAGCAGCTTGCATCTTCTGCCTGACTCTGCTCTTCTTCTCTAACCCTGTTTGGATTTCCCACCTGTCTCTAAGCTGTCTTGACATGGGCCAAAAAAGCATCTTTAATAACTAATGGTAATACAACATATTCGCATCATACAGAAAACATCCCATACCACAGTATTTACATTCTTTTGATGTAGTTCTGCGTGAACTTGGTAAATTAGCCCTAAGAATGTTTTGCTCAATACATTTTATTTAAAAATGTGCCTTCTTATGATCACATAATGTTATTTAGACAAAGCAGAGGGGATGCAAAATTTTAATCTGAGCTTTTTGGAATATTCTTCTTAAGAGAAATTGAAATGTAGCATTTCTTTCTACCCAAAAGAAAGAGTTTTTAATAATTGATTTTGTGATATATTTTGGCATAAGAATCATTATTAATACAGTTAATATATTCATACCATTTCAGAGAAGAGGCTGTACAGGTGAGGCCCACTTCTTAGAAAAAAATAAACTCATTTTATACCAGAGAATGAACAAAAAGATGTCATGACTCCACTGAAGTGGATGTACCTGAACCAAGGCAATCTACCTACAACTCCTACTTATTCCTTCAGTTGGATACCCATGTGCAGTGCAGACCTTTTATAGATATGTAATAGTCATGGAATTTTTCTAGTAGATGTTAACACTTTCCAAAACCAACAATTAACCTGTGGGAGGGACCTGGAATCAACAAGCTGAACTGTAGGCAGAGTTTACTTAGAAGGTACCAGTACCAGATAGATATTTATTAAAATATAAATCAAAACTCACGGTACAGGTAACAGATTACAGTAGTACCTGAACAGGGACTGGAGTCTGGAATGGTGGACAAGTGATGGACAGATGATGGAATCTGATCCTCTCCCCAACATCCAGGAACCAGGAAGAGAGCGTCTCATGTTCCAGAAGCCCCTTTTCAATGGGCTTTTTCCCGCCCCCTTCAGGGGCTGGTGCCCTGTATAAGTGTCTTTTGACCTTATCAGCTGACACCTGAATCCCACAACATCTCCCCCTTTTGTCTAACTAAGAAGGTTCTAAACTAAGACTATGTACAGTAGGAATTACTATGAGGTAGTATCTAGGAGAGGACAAAGTACAATTTCTAATCAAAGCCTAACCTATATAAGGTACATCTAATAGTTCTAGAATATTGGTAGATAGTAGGGTGTATAGATTATTTTAAAGGGTTAATCTAGGAAAGTGAAAATTTAACACCTGAGTGTTCTTATCTAAGGGATAATAGGGTGATAACCTTAAATATCTATTCTTCAACCTCTTCAAGACCTGAGAAGGAAGGTGAATCGCCTGAAAGTCAGAAGTACATGGAGGTAGTGACTTCCAAAATTTGGGAGAGGACAGCAACACAGCTACCTGGACAATCAACTCTGGATTTGTGCACCATTAGAGCATCTATCATATTGGCTATAGGCCTATGGTATCTGACAGATCTTTTCACAAGCAGAGAAATTTTGGAGGGACTGTCATTACTGAATAGCTAGATAAGTCCAGCAACACTTCCAGTAGACAGCAGCACTCACTCACATTTCATCCTGCCAACCTCACTGCTGCATGCATACAAATCCATACATTTCTTAGTTGCATGGTACATCATTTAGTCTGATAGTCTGCTACTAGATGACACATCTGTCTTTATCCTAACTGTGTCCCTCCCACATTCATACCACTCATTATTCATCTGTGTGTTTTTAACTTGGCAAAAGTAATAATGATGGTTTTCTAATCTAGCCTTCCAAAGATATAAGATTGTGGTAATTTAAATAAGAATAGATATAGCTTGCATTCTCTTCTTCTATTCCTTCTTTTCTTGGGTTTGGTCTTTTCATGGTGCTCCAGATTTCCTAGACATTTTGTGTTATGACTCTTTTGGATTTAGTGTTTTACTTAGCTGATGAGTCTATTTTCTCTATTGTATCTTCCATGACAGAAACCCTCTTTTCCATCTCTTGCATTCTGTTGGGTATGCTTGCATCTGTAATTCTTGTTCCTTTACTCCATTATTCCATTTCCAGCATTACTTCAGTTTGTATCTTTGTTATGCCTTTTATTTCAATTCTCATGTCTCGAATTGTTTTCTTCACCTATGTGATTGCTTTTTCTTGGTTTCCTTTGAGGGACTTACTGGTTTCTTCCAAATCTTTGTTTGCCTTTTCCTCTATTTCTTAAAGGAAGTTTTTTTATTCACTCTTTAAAAGCTCCTATTATTTTTACAAAGTCATTTTTAAGGTTGTTTTCTTCTGTTTCTTCTACATTGAAATGTTTCGGTCTTTCTGTTGTAGAACTGCTAAGTTCTGGTGGTGCCAAATAGTTCTTTATGTTGTTGAATATATTCTTCCATTGGTATCTAGTCATATCTTTCTTCTATTGGTGCAAGCATTGTTTGTGTTTCAAGGAGATGTTCTTGGTGCAATAGGTGCTCTTGGTGCAATATGAGCTATTTGTAAAACCAGAGTCAGTTGAGTCCGTGTCTCAGGGAGCAGTTGAGGTCTCCAGGGTCTAGGTGGATTTGGGGGATGGAATAGGGCTTGTAGGATACAGAGGCTGATAAGGGGAGTTGGTGAACAGGCCTGGCCATAGGCATCCTGCCTGTTGGCCTGTTGGTGGTCTTGTGATAGAGCTGGCTGACTCTGTGTCTCAGAGAGAAGATGAGGTTGGAGGTATGGGTGAGTTTTAAGTTGGGCTTATAGGATACAGGGTCTGTTGAGTGGTGATGGAAGGCAGGTCTACCTGCAGGGGTCCTGCCTTCAGGCCTGCTACTGGAGCTACAATGAGGATGGGTTGGTGGCATGTGTTGTGCCCCAGGGCTCAGGCCTAAGATATGGACTAACTGAACACCAAATAGACTAGACCTGCCCCCCCCCCAAAAGTCAGATTGCCACATAATAGTCAAACCATAAAACACATATAATAAAGAAAAAATATTAAGAAATGAAAAGCAAAAAAGTCCAAGTAACTTATAAGGGCAGACCCATAAGAATAATATCCAACTTCTCAGTGCAGTTGAGACTATAAATGCCTAAAGGTCCTAGACAGACATTATGCAGACTATAAGAGACCAAATATGTAAGCCCAGACTACTATACCCAGCAAAACTCTCAATAACCATATACAGAGTAAAAAAAGATATCCATGGAAAAACCAAATTTAAACGAAACATATATATATAAATCTAGCTTTGAGGAAAGCACAAGAAGATATCATAAAACTGAAAGATCTCTCATGCTCTTGAATAGGTAGGATCAAAATGATAAAGATGGCAATACTGCCAAAATCAATCTACAGATTCAATGTAATCCCCATCAATATTCCAAAACAATTCTTTACAAATTTCAAAAGAGCAATACTCACCTTCATATAGAAAATAATGCTATTCAATAATAGAACTTCTAAAGTATCACCATCCCTTATTTCAAGCTCTACTATAGAGATATAGTAATAAAACAATATGGTATTGACATTAAAACAGACATATGGATCAATATAATCAAACTGAAGATTCTGAATTAATCAATACAACTATAAACACCTGAGTTTTGAGAAAGCAAAAAAATATACAATGGAAAAAGAGAGCATCTTGAATAAATGGCACAGTCATAACTCAGTGTTGGCACCTAGAAGAAGGCTTATAGATCCATAACTTTTACCCTGCACAAAACTCAAGTCAAAATGGATCAAAGACCTTAACATAAATCCAATTATACTGAACCTGACAGAAGAGAAAATGGGAAATAGCCTTGAATGCATTGGAATAAGACACCACTTTCTAAATGTAACACCAGTAGCACAGACACTGAGAACAACACTTAACAAATGGGGCCTCCTGGAAATGAGAAGCTTCTGTAAGTCAAAGGACAGGGTCAACAAGACAAAACAAAAGCTAACAAACTGGAAAAAACATCTTCACCAACCCTACATCAGACAAAGGGCTAATCTCTGTATAAGGATCTCAAGAAAGTAGAGATCAAAATACCAAATAATCCACTTTTAAAATGAAGTACAGATTTAAACAGAGAATTCTCAACAGAAGAATCTCAAATGGGTAAAAGACACTTAAAGAATTGCTCAACATCCTTATCCATCAGGGAAATGCACATGAAAACAACTCTGGGATACCATCTTATATCTATCAGAATGGCTAAAATTAAAAACATTAATGACAGCCTATGCTGAAGGGAATGTAGAGTAAAGGGAACACCCCTCCATTGCTGGTGGACATGTAAACTTGTACAGCCAATTTCTTTGAAAAGTTGGAATCAGTTTGTCTCATGATTCAGCAATACCATTCTTGAACATATACTCAAAAGATGCACATACATACCACGAAGACATATGCTCAAATATGTTCATAGCAATATTATTCCTAATAACCAGAGACTGGAAGAAACGTAGATTCCCCACAACTTAAGAATAAATTGTTTTAAATGTTGTATATTTACACACTGGAGTACTACTCAGCAGAAATAAAAAAATGACATCCTGAAAATTTCAGGCAAATAGAAGAAACTTAGAAAAAATTCTGAGTGGGATAACACAGACACAGAAAGACATACATGGTGTGCACTCATTCATAAGTATATATTTGGACAGTTCACATCTTTGGTGATCTCTTTGGGGGTCTTGTGACCAGGGTGCATCTTTTGTTGGCTTGCCCGGAACCCCCAGAGACCCTCCCTGAGACCCCAAACTCTGAAGGTTTACACAGGCCAACCAGGTAAGTTTGCCTGGGCTGTTTGTTGTCTCTATCCCTCTTTGGCTTTCTGTTCTGTTTCCTGTTTGTTGCCCGCAACATCTATATCCAAAAGGTGTCTGAAAGGTTTTTGTGTTGGGGGATGTTCCTGTAAAGCGAACCTGGAGGAACTGGGAGTTACTCCTTCTCCAAGTCTCGGTGGGGGTCTTGAGTTTGAAACCCATCCCATTGTTGGGGATCTGAGAGGATCCCCCTCACAACTCTGGGGACAAGGAGACCCTACTGGGCCAACACAGTTCCATCTGTACAATTTTTGGCTGTATCAGGGTTCCTTGCCCAGACCTCCAATCACAAAGACCTCTGAACCCTGGTATTGTCTTGTTAATAAGTGTGATTTGTTACATTTCTGTTCATCTCTTGTTTGTCTACTTACCAGGTCAGACCATGAGGAATATGCCCTTCTCCCTTCTATACCTATCCTTAGCTCATTGGAAGGACATAAAGGAAATTGCTCATAACAACAGCTAAATGTTAAGAAAAATAAGTAGATAACTTTTTGTTCCTCAGAATACCCTGCTTTTGGCATTGGTTGGCCACAGGAAGGGACCTTCGACTCCAGAATTATCCACAGAATTGAGTAAGTCATGTTTAGACCATGAACAGGCCATCCAGATAAAATCTCCTACATAGTTACTTGGAGGGGGCTCATGGACAGGATAGAGAGACTCCACTGGGTCAAACCAGTCCTGACTCAGCTGCACATAGGTCCTGAACCCAAGCCTATTGCTCCCACATTAACGTTCTCCTTCTCACAGGTACTCTCCATGAGGCTCAAGTGAGACTCAAAGTTCCAAGTCATCCAAGGTGGAACAGAGGAGTCTGAACTTTTTCCTCTGCCCTATACTCACACTCAGCCAGTGAATCCTCCACCCAACCCACAACCCCAATTAAAACCATCATTACAGGGGCCAGCCCAGGCAACCTGCAGCTACAAGGGAGTCATTTCTCAGCCAGATACCACTGTGACCTTACTCCATGACTTACCAGACCAGTGGACAAGGATGAGAATCAACTCTTTCATTACTGGTCATTTGCAATCAGTGATCACTACAATTGGTGCAAGCAGAATGCCCCATTTTCTAAGAACCCTTAAGATTTAATTAATCTATTAGAAACCATTCTCTTTACCCATCATCCCACCTGGGACAATTGTGACTAGCTCTTAGGAATTTTGTTTACCACAGAGGAGAGAAATAAGATCCTGGATGCCAACCAGAAGTTGTTTCTGGGCCCTATAGGAGCTCTCATCACTGATTCTGTGACCATCAATGCCTACTTCCCTACTACCCATCCTGATTGGTACAAAGTAAGAAAAGGCTCTAGGTCTAGCAGCAGGCTGTTGGAGGGTCTCAAAGAGGCTGCCTGAAAGTTGACTAATATGGCCAAGGTTTATAATGTCAGGAAGGAAATGAATGAAAGTCCAGATGTCTATTTGGAGTGTCTGCTAGAGGTCTTGCAGCAGCATAAGCCATATGATCTTGAGACCAAGGAGTTGGCACAGATGGTGATATTTGCCTATATTAGTCAGATGGCTCCAAATATTAAGAGGAAGTTACAATCATTGGAAAGATTAGGTGAGAAAACTCTTAGTGGCTATGGTAAAAAAAGGTTTATCTTAATAAAGAGAGATGAATAGATAAAAGAGGCAAGAGAAAGAGAGGATGCAGCAAGAAGGAAAAAAAAAGGAGAAAGACAAGAGAAAACTTTATCCAGGATATTAGAACAACAGCAGGTTCGACATAGATAGGCATTAAAACATCCTGCTGATGGCGGGAGTCTGACCAATTGGACCACACCAACTTGGTAACCAGGGCCTTGACCCAAGCATTAGGTAGGGAAGAACCAATATGCATACTGCAAGGAAGAAAGGCATTGGGCAAGAGACTGTCCCAATAAAAAGTAAAAGACACCCTCAGCTGCTCAGGTACTCTCTGCTACCCTGGAGGAAGATAGTTGTAGGCGGAGTTTACCCACAAGGATACCAATACCAGATAGATATTTATTAGAATATAAACCAACTCTCACGGTACAGGCAACTGATTACAATAGCAAGCACCTGAACAGGGACCGGAGTCTGCAGACGGACGGACGATGGGAACCTCCTTCCAGCAGCCAGGAACCAGCAAGAGAGAGTGTCGTCTTCCGCAGACCCTTTTTAATGGGGCTTTTCCCCCGCCCCCTTCAGGTCGGGGGGCCCGGTGCTCTGTATAAATGTCCCTTGACCTTGTCAGCTGACACCTGAATCCCACAACATCTCCCCCCTTTGTCTAACTAAGAAGGTTCTAAACTAAGATTATGTACAGTAGGAATTATTATGAGGTAGTATCTAGGAGAGGTCAAAGTATAATTGCTAATCAAAGCCTAACTTATATAAGGTATATCTAATAGTTCTAGAATATTGGTAGATAGTAGGGTGTATAGATTATTTTAAAGGGTTAATCTGGGAAAGTGAGAATCTAACACCTGAGTGTTCTTATCTAAGGGATACTAGGGTGAAAACCTTAAACATCTATTCTTCAACCTCTTCAAGACCTGAGAAGGAAGGTGAATTTGTCTGAAAGACAGAAGTACATGGAAGCAGCTACTTCCAAAATTTGGGAGAGGACAGCAACACAGCTACCTGGACAATCACCTCTGGATTTGTGCACCGTTAGAGCATCTATCGGATTGGCTATAGGCCTATGGCATCTGACAGATCTTTTCACAAGCAGAACAATTTTGAAGGGACTGTCTTATCCTGTCTAGGCAGGTTTCGTCAGTCTCCATCTATCAACTTGTTCATCTAGCTTGACATCATGTGTGTACTGTCAGCAATCAAGGTAAGGACAGTTCCTTACTCAACCGGCCATTTTTTGCCAAAAGGACCAACTCCAATGGAGTATCCTTGATGCTCAGCACCATCTCGTGAAGGGAGTAGTGACACCAGGAGTCGTCGTGTCTCTCGTGGCCAAATTTTAAATGTTAAATGCCATATTCTCTGGGTCTATGAAACGGTTGAAGATTCTTGTCCATCTATGATATTCTAACCTGTATCTGAAATGACTGGGATATGATACCTTAAATAGTGTTGACTGCAGATCTTATCGTCTTAAGGAATAAACCCTGTACTAAAAATTAGAATACCTATATAAGGGATGTACAATCTCTGAACAATGACCCTTAGTAGAACTATCGAACATTAGCCAGGGGTATTTTACCAGGTAAAGTGTCCACAGCATTTTAGACATGTAAATACATATATATCATCTAAACAGAGGTATATAAAACATCTTGTGCATATATCATAACTAGTGCAATCATACATTATATCTAGTATAGTTAAATGAAGGTAGTAATTGCATAGCATACATGACAATGATATGCAAATATTTTAAACAAAGGTAGAAGCATACATAAAATATAGCAATTTCAAATTCAGCTTTACATAATAGTTACAGATTCAGATTTATATCGAAGTACAAGTTGCTTTGGTTACATAAAACAATCTCAGATTAAACTTTGTACCAATGTACAAATTATCACAATTAAACATATAAAATGATTTTGCATTAGTATCAATATACAGATATCTACGACAGTGCAAATTGTCTTTAGCTTAGCCCATACATTCAGCTAAAATGAAGTATAGGTAGGTAGAACAGTCTACCTTTATCTATCCTATCTATTCCCCTTCTCTTCTACAAAAAAAAAAAAAAAAGATCTCTGATGCTATATTATAGTTTTGTCTTTTACCCAGTTTTACCCACAACCTTTGGAGCATAAGACTTATTGGGAAAGGGGGCGTAGTCGTTTATAAGGTTGCTTCCTGCTGACTTAAGGGCGATGGCATCTCTTTGGGATCCTGTAAAAGCTAAAACAATGGTTAGTTCTTAATGGACTGACCACATACATCTATAACAAATTTTAGGATAGTGGTTAACTCCATCTGGAAACTTAATTAGCAGTGTGATCTGAAGGATAATCATAAGGAACTATCTTGCAGCTGTTTTTGAATAATCTATTTCTTGAAAGCAATTATTGATTGGTGCGCACCAGGTTCTTGATTTTTCTATTTTTGTCTCTGCTGTCTGTCTATCTGTCTCTTATTCTCTCTCTCTCATACTCTTTCTTTTATTTTTGTTTTTCTAGCAGGAGTTGTTCCAGTGGAGGCCCCATCTTGGTTCCAGATTCTTTGTAGATAGCTGATAGGAGGAAATGTCATTTACAGTGGAAAACTTAAGCATTGTCGATATTCAAAAGATATTTATATCTTTCATGACTTTAGGAGACTGGAAGCAGACAGAATGAGATATTTGAGAGGTACAGAAACAGGGAGGAACAAGGTTTAAGATGAAGTCACAGTAATATTGGTCCCTAAATATTATGCCTTCTGTCTCACACCAGGTGGCTTTTATGATGTGAGACAGAATTTTTCATATTCCTTTACCAATATGCTTGGGTTTAGAGAGGGAGAAAGCCACAAGTTCCCAATCCAAATCCAGCCTTATTAATAGTCAAATCAGGACCATTTTTTTTTTGAGATGTAGATGCAAGATGTAAAGCAGTAAAAATTGAGAAATTACCCAGTAGTGCACGTGTGTATCAGTTGGTCTCGTAGTCCGTCTTGTACATTCTTTAATCATCAGTCTGTCTTCTATTGCAGGTGAGTAATTATTCAATGTTTAGACAATGCCGTAAAAATAGTTGTATCCATTTTCCTGTAAAGACAAAACTGAGAGACCCTGCCCCAGGTTTGTTAAGTGTGTTATCCTTACCACGCATCCGTTTGTCATGTCAGGGATGAGCAGTTACTTTTCTTGTTCAGGAAGAGCCTCCTTTTCGAAGCGGGCTTTTATTAGTTTTGTAGGTACCCATATCTTTTCTGTTCCTGTTGAAACAAGAGCAAAACCCCTACCCCATCGAAGCACATACCCTGGCTTCCATTCGGAAGTCAACACATCTTTGAAGTAAATGGGTTGATTTAACTCAGAAGATTTTTCTACTACCCAATGTCTCTCAGCAGCTGAAGTTCCCTTTTCATCAGCATTAAGAAAATTTAAAGTCAATAAGGCACTATGCAACCTCTCTCTGGGTTTTTTCATTTCTTTCTTTTGTTTATAAAGCATCTCTTTTAATGTGCGGTGAGATCTCTCCACGACTGCCTGTCCTGTAGGATTGTGTGGTATCCCTGTAATATGCTTTATATCATAGTATGCAAAAATTATCTTCATTTTTCGGGAGACGTAAGCTGGGGCATTGTCAGTCTTAATCTGAGTGGGAATTCCCAATATGGCCATGGCTTCCAAAAGGTGAGTAAGTACAGCATCAGCATTTTCAGAACTCAGGGCAGTCGCCCATTGCATTCCAGAATAGGTGTCAATAGTATGATGTACATATTTCATCTTTCCGAATTCTGGAAAGTGAAACACATCCATTTGCCATATCTCATTTCCGTGTGTACCCTTAGGATTAGTTCCTGCAGGTAAAGATGGTTGGTTATAGAAAGAGCAAGTGTCACATTTTTTTACTATTTCCTTTGCTTCAATCCAAGTGATTGGAAAACTCTTCTTCAGCCCTTTGCTGTTAACATGATGCTTTTCATGAAATTCTGTAGCCTTTAGCACGCTCCCTATTAGCAACCGATCTATTTCCTCATTACCCTGCGCCAGAGGGCCTGGGAGGCCCGTGTGTGCCCTGATATGTGTTATGTACATAGGATGTATCCTACCTCTGATGATATCTTGTAGTTGTATGAATAGTAAGGTCAAGTCTGTATCATCGTGAATGAAGTCAGCAGTTTCAATATGTGAAACAACTCTTTCTGCGTATTGAGAGTCAGTAATTAAGTTAAGAGGTTCTGTGAAATCCAACAACACCATAATAATCGCATATAGTTCTGACTTTTGAACAGAGTTATAAGGGCTCTGAGCCACTTTAGTTAGGTTTTCAGACTTGTAGCCAGCCTTCCCTAAATTGTTTGCATCTGTATAAAATATAGGGGCTCCAGAAATTGGTTCATCTTGTACTACATGAGGAAAGATCCAATTAGTTTCCTTTATAAATTGAATTCTCTTGTTTTGGGGATATTTATTATTAATTTCTCCTAAAAAGTCACTGCAAGCCTTTTGCCAAGGTTCACTGTCTGCCCATAATCGTTCAATTTCTTCATTAGTCAGAGGCACAACAATTTCTGCAGGGTCCTTTCCAGTCAATTGGCGGAGTCTCAATTTACCTTTAAAAATCAGATCAGCAATTTTTTCGATATATGTCTTCATCTTTTTGCTTGGCCTATGTGGCAGAAATATCCATTCTAATATGATGCTTTCTCTTTGCATTAAGATTCCTGTTGGAGATTGTCTTGAGGGTAAAATAACAAGTATGCATTCCAAGTCTGGATCCACACGATTCACATGTGTTTCCTGAAGTTTTCTTTCTACCAACTCTAATTCTTTCTCAGCCTCATCAGATAGTTTTCTTGGACTATTTAAACCCTTGTCACCTTCTAAAGTCTTGAATAAATTAACTAGTTCATAGTTCTTTATACCAATCATGGGCCGTATATGAGCAATATCTCCTAGTAGCTTTTGAAAATCGTTAAGAGTCTTCAATTTATCTCTATTTAATTTTACTTTTTGTGGTCTAATTTTTTGTAAACCTATCTTATATCCTAAATAATTGATAGAATCTCCCCTCTGTACTTTTTCTGGAGCAATTTGCAGTCCCCAATTAGGCAATACTTTCTGTAGTTCTTCAAACAATGTTTCTAATGTCTGTGGGTTTGGGTCTGCCAACAAAATATCATCCATATAATGGTAAATGATAGATTGTGGGAAGCGCTTGCGCAGTATTTCTAGTGGTTGTTGTACAAAATATTGGCATAAGGTGGGACTATTTAACATTCCTTGGGGCAGGACTCTCCATTGGTACCTCTTAGCTGGCCCTGAATTATTAAGAGTAGGCACTGTAAAAGCAAATTTCTCTTTGTCTTGTTCCTGTAAAGGTATGGTAAAAAAACAATCTTTCAAGTCAATAACTGTAATAGGCCATCCTTTAGGTAGCAGAGAAGGCAGGGGAATACCAGATTGTAAGGAGCCCATAGGTTGAATCACCTTATTAATTGCTCTTAAATCTGTCACCATCCTCCATTTTCCAGATTTCTTCTTGACAACAAAAACAGGAGAATTCCACGGACTGGTTGATTCTTCAATATGCTGAGCCTGTAACTGCTCCTGTACCAACTGTTCCAAAGCCTGAAGTTTTTCTTTTGTCAAAGGCCATTGTTGAACCCAAATAGGCTTTTCCGTTAACCATTTCAAAGGCAGTGCTGTGAGTGTCTTATTAAGAGGGCGATTCTTTTGTACAACTTGAATGGCTGGTGAATTATTGTCATTTTTGGAAACATAGTTGAGCCTCCGGCTGACATCATAACCAGGAGGGATTTTAATCTGGGTATTCCATTGCATTAGGAGGTCGCGACCCCACAGATTCACTGCTATATCAGCCATATATGGCTTCAACCGTCCTTTCTGACCTTCTGGTCCTATGCATTCAAGCCACCTCACACTCTGTTTCACCTGAGATATTGTTCCAATACCCAGAAATTGGATATCTACTGTCTGTAAAGGCCATCTCGGATGCCAGGACCGTGGGGTTATGATCGAAACATCAGCCCCCGTGTCGACTAAACCCTGGATATAAATATTGTCTATCAGTACACCCAATTTTGGTCTTTGTTCATTTATCGAAGTCTGCCAAAATATTCGTTTCGTAATTTTCTTTGGAGTTTCTGAATCTTCTTTTGAATTTATGTTATCATCTGATATTGTATGTTTTTCAAGATCAGGTATTGGGTGTTCTATTCGTCTTGAGAATGCTGGTCTTCTACTACGACCGGATATGATCTCACCATCCTCGAATTTGGAGTCTGATTTTGGGGGGCTTCCCAGGGGAAGCCCCGAAATGCGTTTCCCGATGGCAGAGGGTTGCCTTCTTTATCTCTGGTAGATCTACATTCATTGGTCCAATGCCGTCCCTTGCCACATCTTCTGCATAATCCAGAAGGCAATGGCCTTCTGTTCGAATTAAACCCAGATCGGGCATCGTTTCTAAAAGTACTTTGTGTACAGTTTCGTCTTACATGGCCTTGTCTACCACAGTTGAAACAAGTGATTCCTTGGTTCCTCTTCCTTACCTTATCAATGGCTTGGTCTACCCAATTGTCTTCATTACTATGGAGAGGTTCAGCATTGATTGTATATTGAATCCATTCTTCTAGAGGTGTGGCTCTGATTTTTAAAGGCAGAAGCATTCTTCTACATTCCGGATTAGCATGATCAAAGGCCAGAGAAAGTATTATTTGCTTTCTAGCTTCTGGATCTGATATTGCTCTATTTACAGCCGTGGTAAGCCTATGTAGAAAGTCAGTATAAGGCTCTTTCAAACCTTGTTTGACCTTAGCATAATGCTCAACTTTTTGACCTGGGTCTAAAATCTTTTCCCATGCATTAAGTGCGGCCGTACGGCATAGCAATAAAGTATGTTCGTCATAAGTAGTTTGAGTCTTCACGTCAGCAAACATTCCTTCACCAAGGATTTGGTCCTGAGAAGCAAAGAAACCCCTAATTCTTCCTTGGTGTTCTAAGGTCCTGGCTTCCTCTCTAAACCAGCTTCTCCACTGCAAATTTTGGCTTTGGTCCAAGACGGCAGCCGTTAGCTGCATCCAATCGAAGGGGAGGATTCGGTTTTTTGCAGACCATGAATTCAGGAGCTGCTTTACATAAGTAGAGTGAATACCATACATGGATATTGCCTCTTTAAAATCTTTGATTTCATTCATATGTAGTGGCTCATAACTATACTCTACATATTCTGAGGAACCCCCTGGTGCCATCTTGGTCTGAATAGTAGCTGGGAACAATAGTGGTGGTGAAGGAGGTATCCCCGTGATGTTTACAACTTTATGTAAAGTATTTCCAGTACCATAACACCCCATTGGGGGTTGACCTGAACTGTTCTGAGCATAAGATGTATCATTGCCCTTTTGTAGTGTTGCAATATGGTCCTCACATTCTTTCATTTTGGATATAATGGGTTCCCATTCTTGGATTTTGGACATTACGGATTCCCATTCGTGGAATTTGGACATTGCAGGTACAAATTCTTGTATTTCGGATACCATCTGTCTCAAAGTTTGACTTTCTTGATGAAGTGATTCTTCTAAAGACCTCGCCGAGTTAGCAATTTTGAGATCTACATCATTAACATAATTAATGATTTTCTCGTCCACTTTATTAATGTGGTCAACAAGTTTCTTGTTCTCATCAGTTACGTAGAGTTTATATTGTTCTAGTTCCAAAGACCTCGCCGAGTTAGCAATTTTCAGATCTACATCATTAACATAATTAATGATTTTCTCGTCCAGTTTATTAATGTGGTTAATAAGTTTCTTGTTTTCATCAGTTACGTAGAGTTTATATTGTTCTAGTACAGTGTTATCATTATGTGAAAGCTTGTTGTAACCAATTTGTAGCATATCCATCGTTTTAGACATAGCAGAGTTTGAAAGCTGTAATTCACATATCTTGGACAACAGCTGCTGATTTAAGGTCTGCATCTGCTTAACGTCATCTGACAGTGTAGCGTTTGATAATTCTATAATACCAAGTTTGGATGGTAATTGAAAGTTCAGATTCGTGACCTCAGTCATCACCCTTCTATTGTGGAACACAACATACAGAAACAGACCAAGAAATAGTAAAACTGGGGTACTGAATACCTCAAGATACTCATTTAAAAACTTGTCAACCATCGTGGAAAAATATATACCGAATTCCTCAAAAGAATAGTTGTCAGCCATTACCTCAATCCAGGTGCAATGACGCTGTGTGGTCAGAAGGTGTCACAATAACGTTTAGTGCCCTGCTGTATGGCCGATGTAGAAACACTCAGCACGCTATTCACAGATCCTAGGTGTTAAAGGGTCTCAGCAGACAGAATAGAATCTTTGGAAAAAACAAATTCTCACAAGTCAAGACAGGATGTTAATTACAAGATAGAATGGTTTTAGTTATCTTTGTTCACCTACAGGAGTAATTCACAATTGTCCCAGGTTACAGGGGTTAGGGGCGGAGCTGCTGCTTGAATCTGCAGTTTTTGGGTCAAACCCAGCCAGCCAGGTTGGGGGAAGGGCGCGCGTGCAGCGGCAGTTCAAACTCAGTTAAAATGAACTGAGCAGCGGTACAGCTAGGGGCGGAGTTACCGACTGCGAGGGGTGAAGTTACCGATCGCGTGCGCAGCAGAGGCAGACAGACCGGGTCAGCCGTTTAGCTAGGCAGCAAGCCGCGCGCTGGGGGAGGGGTGAAGTTACCGATCGCCTGCGCAGCAGATGCAGACAGACCGGGTCCGCTGGATGAGAGGCCTCTGAAGCAGCCCCGACCCGACCGCCCGCCCGCGGGTCCGCCGGGAGCGTTGGGCGCCAGATGTAGGCGGAGTTTACCCACAAGGATACCAATACCAGATAGAAATTTATTAGAATATAAACCAACACTCACGGTACAGGCAACTGATTACAATAGCAAGCACCTGAACAGGGACCGGAGTCTGCAGACGGACGGACGATGGGAACCTCCTTCCAGCAGCCAGGAACCAGCAAGAGAGAGTGTCGTCTTCCGCAGACCCTTTTTAATGGGGCTTTTCCCCCGCCCCCTTCAGGTCGGGGGGCCCGGTGCTCTGTATAAATGTCCCTTGACCTTGTCAGCTGACACCTGAATCCCACAACAGATAGTGACTAGGAAGGACAGGGCTCAGACCCCCTCCCTGCACCTAGGGTAACATTGAGAGTGGAGGAGAACCAGTAAGTTGGTAGACACAGGCACAGAGAATTCCATCTTACTGACACCAAATGGACCCATGTCTACCAGGAAATCCTGGGTACAATCTTATTTATGGACTACCCAAAGAATGGTGGACTTAGAAATGGGATGGGTAATCCATTCATTCCTAGTTATTCCAGAGTGCCCCTACCCACTATTAGGCCAAAACCTTTTGTCAAAAAAATGGAAGCCCAGGTCAATTTCTCAGGTGACAGTGCACAGCTGTTATATCAAAATGGGAAAACAGTACAGGTGTTGATGACTGCTAGCCTAACTAGGGAATACAGACTCCATCAGAAGCCAGCAGCCCCTGAGCCAGAAATTGAGAAATGGTTGCAGAGGTTTCCCCCAGCAAGAGTTGAGACTAAGGGCATGGAACTAGCAAAGCACACCTCCAATATATGTGTAAGTCTGAGTACATGTGGACCCAGTAAAAGTCCAACAGTATCCCCATGTCTCAAGAAGCAAAGAAGGGAATAACCCCTACATACAGAGGTTATTAACCCTAGGAGTACTAAAGCTGGTTCAGTTCACGTGGAACACAACACTGTTACAGGTCAAAAAGCCCCACACTAATGACTACTGACTAGTGTAAGACCTGGGAGAGGTAAATAAAAGGTGATAGACATACACCCTTGTTTCTTGGAATGCCTTGTTTACAGTCTTTTTTATGTGACCTTGCCTTCTACAGTTGTAACACTTAACATTTTGACTCTTTAATATACCTCTAGAAATAACCTCTCCTACCCAGTTATCATCACAATGAAATGGCTCTAGATTAATTGTCTCTTGAACCCAATCCTCCAAGAGTGTTGACCTTGCTATAATGGTCTAATTATTCTTTTATATTGTGAATTAGCATTCTCAATTATTATTCTCCTAGCTTCAGAATCCAGTACCATTCTGTTTACCTCTGCAGTTAATCTTTGCAAAAAGTATGTAAAAGTTTATTTTGGCCTTTGAATTACTTATGTGAAGGATTCAGTTTTCTTTCCTATCTCTTCAATGCAATCCCATGCATTTAATGCTGCCATGTTGCATAAATCCAGGTATCATTGTATGTTTGTGTTTCTATATCAGCATAATCAATCCCCTTCCCCAAGAAGTTGGTCTTGGGAGACTTCTAAACCTCTGGTTCTGCTTCTTTGTTCTATTGTTTTAGCCTCCTCCATCCACCATGTTTTCCACTGTAAAAGTGGTTCAGCCTCCAAAACCGCAGTAACTATATCTAACCAGTTCTTAGGGGTAATTAGGTTACATGATGACCAGCTGTTTAGCATTTGGTTTACAAATGGTGAGTGCATGCATATGTCACAATTGCTTCCTTAACTATTCTTAATTCTAACATTTGTTCCAGAGTCCAACTAACTTCTGTACTATTTTTATCACTTAGTGATTTCATTAATGTTACTGGATATATTAATGTTGGCTGTTTGATAGCCTTAGGCTATTTTTGTGTAATCTTAGATGACATTTCTGAGGTTGGTTCTTTATATTCTACTGTTTGGGTTTGAATATCTTTAGTATCTTTAGTTCTTTCTTAATATGCTTTTTAAGATTTTCTCCTTGGCATTTACATTAATTTACTTTTAAATAATAAAACAGGAGTTATCAAACAAATTATATTCATAATAAACAATATCATAAACATTATGAGGGTAATCTCATCTACTTTAGTTATTTTTTCCTTTACTGGTTCCAATATCAAATTGTCTAGAGTAAGATCACAGAAAGACCAGACACCCTCCATTGCCTTAAACAAATTCCCCCTTTAAAAAAAAAATCAGATTTATTCACCAATCTACTTGTCAGTGATGATTCAAATGACTGTGAAATGGGCAGCTACCTAGTGTGATAGCAACCCAAGGAGGGGTCCAAAAAGAGAGAAAAAGACCAGCAACCCACCAGGAGAAAGGGGCCACTGTGAAAAACTTACCCAGGTGAAAGGGAAAAGTTAACATATATGGTTATTCTGCCTAAGACTGGAGGCTAATCCAGAACAGAAAGCCTAGCCAACCAGTAATTACTCCGGCTCTATCTTCTTCTAGCTGGAAAGCAGTTTTCTTTTTCAGAAATCCATGGCCCAACATTGGACACCAAGTGTTTCATGAATTCTGGTTTTAATAAATGAAGCTCAGAGCCAGATATTGGGGGAAAGCTGGAATACCAGAGAGAGGAACCAGGCCACAGTCAAATCTTACCCAGATATCTTCCAACTTCCTCAGCCTTGCTCCTTTCTGAATCTGTCTTTCTGTGCCTGCCTTAAACACTTTCTTTGCCCAGTTGTTTCACATCCAGGTTAAGGTTAAAGGTATGGGCTACAACTATTTGGTAGTTAGCCTTGAACTCATAGAAACACAGAAAGATCTCTGTCTCTGGAGTTATTGGATTAAAGGTTTAGTTCACCACTCCTGGTTTTTCCCCATGCTAGGGAAAGTTACCACTCTCTGACCCTCCTAGATTAACTGATTATTACAACCAGAATTCATTCAACACATTCTTCTGTGCCAAACCATTATATCCTACTGAGTACATTGCCTCTGGACTGCAATGGTATTGAGTTCTGAGCCTAAAAGACATCTTCTTCAGCCTGCACTTGGCCCCGAAGAACCAACAATATTTTGCCTTCGAGTGGCACGATCCAGAAATAGGAATCAGCAGACAATTGATTTCGAGTAGACTGCCCAAAGGGTTCAAGAACTCCCTGACCATCTTTGATAAGGCCCTCTACAAGTATCTGAGTAAGTTCAAAATCCAAAACCCTAATATAAGCTTGTTGCAATATGTGGATGACTTGTTGGTTGCAGCTGTCGATAGGGAGACCTCCAGGAAAGGAACTGAAAACTTGCTATAGGCCAAGGGAGACTTGGGTTATCGAGCCTCTGCCAAGAAAGCCCAGATCTGCATATCACTGGTAATGTACCTGAGATATGTTCTTGAAGAGGCCAGAGATGGCTCTCAGATGCCCACAAGTAAATGGTATTTAAAACACCCACTCCTAGGACTGTCAAACAGGTGAGAGAATTTCTGGGCACAGCAGGGTTCTGCCACCTATGGATCCTGAGTTTACTGAGCTGGCTAAGCTTTTATATGAGGCCACCAAAAACACATCTGACTTCACATGGATGGAAGAAAGACAGAGCATGTTCGACACCCTGAAGCAGAAACTCTGAGAGGCCCTGGCCCTTGAACTGCATGGAAAAAAAAAAAAAGAAAAAAAAAAACTTTACCTGTTATAGATAAGAATAAAGAGATAGCAAAAAAGAGTACTCACTCAGACCATAGTGCTCTGGAAGAGACCTGTGTCATATCTATCCAAGAAATTGGATCCCGTGACTACAGATTACCCCCCTGCCTGCACATCAGCACTGCAGTGGTAATGCTGGCCAAGGATGTTGATAAACTAACTTTGGGAAAAAACTTAACCATTGCCACCTCACATGCCCTGGAGGCAGTCCTTAAACAGTCACCTGACCACTGGCTAAGCAATGCCAGAATGTCTCATTATCAAGCCCTACTTCTCAACCCCCACCAGAATAACATTCCAGGTGCCTGTGGCCCTTAACCCAGCCCACACAACTGCCAGACCCTGACCTCGAGGCACCACTTCAGGACTGTGTGGAGGTACTGGCTCAGGCCACTGCACCCACCCAGACCTGCTAGAATCACTATTGTCAGATTCGGAGAAAACCTGGTTTGCAGTTAGGAGCAGTTACATGTGTGACAGACGGAAGTATGCAGGGGCAGCAGTAACTACCAATTGAGGCATCATTTGGGAAGAACCCTCCACCCAAAAGAGCAGAATTGATAATCCTAACCAAGGCTTTGAGACTGGGGAAGGGGAAAAAACTGAATATTTATACAGATGGCACATATGCCTTTGCCACTGCACATATCTATGGGGCCATCATCTACAAGGAAAGAGGCTTGCTGATAGCCGAAGGGAAAATGATTGAAAATAGACAGGAGATTCTGATGCTTCTGCAGGCTACATGGGAACCCACAAAAGTGGCTATTATCCATTACCTGGGGCACCAAAAAGTGACAGGGCTGATTCAGACAGACAATAACCTGATAGACCAAACAACTAGAGGGGTGGCGTCCACTCTGAAGATATCCCTAGTCTTGGTGAATCCTGGAACTAGAAGTTGGCCACATACCCCTAATACACTCCAGCTAACCTATTCTGAATCCGTAACCTGCCGTGGCTCAAATAATAGAAAACTAGTGGAGAACAGCAGATCATCCTGCCAAAAGAGACAGGACTCAGAAAGATTCACCAATCATCCCATCTGGGCATCCAAAGGATGCAAAGTCTACTAATACAAGTCAGTGTAAAAATACAAAATGGTGAGCAAGCTATTGAAGACATGGTATCCAAATGCCATGCCTGCCAGATGACTAAGGCTTTGCCTACCCGTTCTAATCCCGGTGGGTGCCAGACAAAGAGGGACTCAACCAGGTACATATTGGGATGTAGATTTTTACTGAAATCAAGTTAGGAAGATTTAGATATAAATACCTGTCAGTGTTTATAGACACCTCCTCTGGGTGGATTGAGGCATGCATACCCCACCAAGCGTGGGACCACAAATGTGATGGCAAAGAAACTGATGGAGGAGATCATTCTCCCTCTGGTCTTCCCAAGTATGTTGCCCTGCCTTCATCTCTCAGGTAAGCCAAGGAGTAGTCACTGCACTGGGGACCGACTGGAAACTTCATTGTGCTTACAGACCCCAGAGCTCAGGACAGGTAGAAAGGATGGATAGAACTTTAGAAGAGACCATAGTAAAACTAGCCTTGGAGTCTGGCGCAGACTGGGTGTGTCTTCTTTGCCCTATCAGATGGAACTTACCCCCTTTGAGATCATGAATGGGAACCCCCTCTACCTATGATACCAAGCTTTCAGATCAAGCTGGTTGCCAAGCTGGACAATGCTATTCGGAGTCCAGCTCATCCATCAGGACAAATGGCCAAAACTTCATGCCATTTATGAGGCTGCCTCCATCCAAACCCCCTATAGGTTCAAACCAAGAGACTATGGCCTGATCCATGGCCCAATATGGATCCATCCAACCAATATGGAAAGGACCCTATGTCATCATCCTGACCACACCCACTGCTCTCAAGCCCCTGGTAGCATAAGCCACCTTGGGACCAGACCTGGCCTATCTTCAGGAGGAGGCCAAGAATGAGACAAAAGAACTCGGGGAATTTACCCTAACAAACTCAGAAGCCACCCAAGGAGGGTGCTGTAACTTTATGATCATATCATTACTTACCAAGGAAAGAAAGCAGACTGGTCCAACAGTAAGACCTGGGGTTTGTGGCTGTATTGCTCTGAATATGACCCTGGCCTGACTTACACCATTCAGCATACACTGTCCTACTACTGTTGAAAAACTCTTACTTTATAGGCCTGGCAGCCAAAGATTGATTATGTTTGGATACTTCTGCCCCCACCTATGTGGAGACCTGGGTATGGCTAACTGGGTATGGCCTGGTTTCCATTGTTTTTATTGGAAAGCTGCTCAGTCTGCACTCAGGTATAATCCTTCTCAGATCTCTGCAAGTATTGACAGCTAGGCTAGATATAACTTGTCAGCTTGGCAGCATCAGACAACCATATCCTTCTGTAAGGCAATAGTCAGCTTGTAAGCTCATTTTATAAAATAAAACCTTGATTTTACTTGGTAATACTAACATATCTAAAACTTTGTCTTTTTGTAATTTGTATGAGCTTCAGAAAAAAATTGTAAAATTTGAATCCACTTCACAGAGATCAAAAGGATTTCAGTTAAGTACAGTCTAAGTCTGTTCCCAAATATGATATTTTTCTCTCTTGGGCTCAAAATTTACAAATATGTACATAAATTCTAAATTTTGTTCTTAGTTCTAATGTGTCTCGACAGATTCCTACTTGTTTGGCGTACACAACTTGCTCCAAAGGAATACAAGCTCTGGACTCACTGAAAGCTCACGTGGGCCAGTCCAACCAACATAGGTTGTTTCCTGTCTCCACAGCTGGGTCAGATAACTACAAACCTCTGACAGATGCCTCATTGCCCAGCCTTTTACTAGCCTTTCAGCTTTTGGGGGCCTTGACAGTAATGGTACAGTATCAGCCTGAAGCAGTCATGGAAGAGAACATACCACCCTCTACTTCCTGGCCATAACAGGTTGAAATGCTGAGTTAAAAGGACACTTTCTAACATAGGAAACAAAGGGTATGCACTGAACTAGGTGAGGGGTGTTGTTTTTATGTAGACTACTTAGGAGTTTTAAAGTATTAGTGGCCAAAGCACGATAAGGGTTAGGTAAAAGACAGAGAAAGCATGATGCCAGCCAGAGCTGGTTTGAAAATTGGTTCCCTGGTTCACTAGCTTGATCTTGCCTTCATGGGGCCCTTGATACTCTTTTTCCTGGCCATCATCACCTTTGGATCTGGTGTCATAAACAAATGACTCCAGTATATGAGGGAGTGATTCGGTACAACCTAACTTATGGTATAGAAAACTCAAGGCCATATGGCTATAACCAAAAGAGACATAGAGAAGGACTCTTATGAGCTAGAGCTAACTCTCTAAAACCCATGATTGGGTTCCATTTGGCACATGAGAAAGGGGAAATGAAGAACCAGGGAAGTGCCTCCATTTTAAGCAAGTCCCTAACCCCAACTTTAAACAGGCCTAAGTTTCAAATTCTCAGAACTACTGAGTACAATGTCAGAATGTAACAACACAGGAGATAGCCTAGGTCCATCTGATAGCAACTGATTAACCACAGAATGTCCCAGCACAGAAGATAGTCTATCTAAAATATAAATACATGCATACATACATACATACATACATACATACATGCATGCATGCATGCATGCATACATACATACATACATACATATGTACATGCATGCATACATACATACATGCATGCATACATACATACATACATACATACATACATACATACATACATAAGGGTTTGACAAACAGCTGGCTAAGATAACAGAAGAATTCTGGAAATTCCCTAAAAGGAGCTAATCAGAATTGTAACCTTACTGAGACCCCCTCACCCTAATTGATGTGCAGCTTTGTGGTTTTTTACTTTGAAAACTCAGCTTTTCAAAGGGCAGGTACTTCCTCTGGCCTCTGCTATGACTATGAGGTGCACTAGATGGAGTCCCTGCTGTGGCTTGTATTTCTTTTCAGTAAACCTTGCTTTTGTATTTCAGAAAGTTCACATTGCTGGTGGTTTTTTCGGGGGTCTCATGACCAGAGCACAACAGTGTGTGCCTGAGGGAGAGAAAGAGATGGCAAAGACACACACACACGCAGAGAGAGAGAGAGAGAGAGAGAGAGAGAGAGAGAGAGAGAGAGAGAGAGAGAGAGCATATAGAAAATATTAAATGATAAAATACTATAAAAGACAGTGCAGAGACAATTGTTTCTATGTCAATGGATTAAAATCCAGGCTAAAAATAATTCAAAAATTAAATGATAAAAGAACAAACAGTTCAGTCAATAAATGGACACATGGATAGAACTGATGGTTTTAAAAGAAGTACAAATGTCCAGTAAACAAACACACATAGAACTGTTTAACATCCTTAGTCATGAAGGAAAGTTCAATCAAACTTCATGGAGGACTGGGAGGATGATACAGCAGATTCAGGCACTTGCTGTTACAGCCAATGATCTGAATTCAAACCACTGGGCCCATATACCAAAATGAGAGCACCAACTATTATAGGGGGATTGTGTTGTTATGTTGTTAATAATTGTCCCACCCACTGGTTTAATAAAAACACTGATTGGCCAAAGTCAGACAGGAAGTATAGGTGGGGCTACTGAGCTAAGAAAACTCTGAGAACAGGAAAAACAGAGCAGAAATGCCACAGAGAATCCAGGAAATGCAGAGAACAGCTATGATGCTCTGAGAAAAGGTACCAATCCTGCATGGCAGAACAGGATAAGAATCATGGGTTAGATTAAGAGCAATAGCTAGCAGGTTATGTGCCTGGGCCTTAGGCCGATCAGCATAAAGTTAATGTACATATCTGTGTCTCTGTGGGACTGTTGGTCTGTAGATCCAAACCACGAGGCTAGGCCTGAAAGTCCTGGCCAGAAACTTTTACTGCAAACTATTGTTAGCTGTGCTATGATTGATTCATAAAAGCCTCAGTATACATGGATACATACACATGCACAAGCCATGTGCCACAAAGAATAAATAAATAAAAAGTTTGAAATCTAGCAGAATGGCTGTCAGTAAAATGAATAATAACCAATGCTAGTGAATGAATGGTAGCTATCTGAACAAATGCTGGTTTAGTAAGCAAGGAGAATGGAAGAAAATAGAAATTTCTAGACTATTGGTGGAAAGATAAATTAATGGTGACGCTCTAAAAATCAGTATAGAAGGCCCCAGAAAGCTTCAAATAGAGCTTTCATATAATCCATATATAACAATCCTGGGCAAAAACCAAGATGCATTGAATTCAGAATATGCACACAGTTGTAAAACAATGAGGCATGCCATATTTTTTTCAGACTTACTCATATAAGCCAAATTATGGAATTGACCTGGGTGAATAAAGAAACCCTAATCTCTTCAAACAGCACAGCACTGTTCAACCATAAGGAAAAAACAAAATTATGTTCTTTGTGGGGACATGGGTGAAATT
Organism: Phyllotis vaccarum; assembly: GCA_033318265.1. NCBI lineage: Eukaryota > Metazoa > Chordata > Mammalia > Rodentia > Cricetidae > Phyllotis > Phyllotis vaccarum. The sequence continues at coordinate 151,292,569 of JARWLC010000001.1, read as the reverse complement.
CATAATATTATGAAAAATTAGATTCAGAAAGACAAGTTTCACATTTTTTAATGTGTGAAATTTATATTTAAAGATGAAGAGATGATAGGACAACAAGGGGAACTGACAGAGAATAGGAAACAGGAAGAGAAACCACAGAACTGAGGAGATGGAGAGACATCGATGGAGACACAGCTGGTTAGTTATCTGACTCCTATGACAAAATACCCAAGGGAAGCAACTCAAGGGATGAAAGGTATGTGTTAGCTCACAGTTTTGGAAAGACTTCAGTCTGACATGACAGAAAGCCATAGGGCCAAGAGTGGCTGAGGTCTTAGCATCAGGATCTGGAAGCTGCTAATCCTCGTATGTTGGCTGATCAGGAAGCGGGGATTGCAGGCAGAAACTAGAAGTGGGTGTAACTTTTATTCCTTCTGTTCAATACCCACCTCCAGCCTTGCTCTATCTTCTAGAACCCATGTCTCAGTGATTCCAGTTCCTCCAACTTGGTTGTTCCAAGTAGACAAACACATAAGCCTCACTTTCAAAGCCTAACAAGGGGTATGATTAAAGTGCATTATATTCAAGTATGAAAGTAGCAAAATGAAAACCATTGCTCTGTATAATTAATATATATTAATAAAAAGAGAAAGGGCATAGTGTGTGTCAGAAAGACAAATGATCAACAAATGGTAGCAAATAAAACAGCAGCTCATTACTTTCTTGAAATGATTATATGAGAAAATATTTCATATGCACTAGGCATAGCAAACATTTCTACTCATAAAAAGTTCAGCCTTTACTCCATGCAACTTTAGGAAATATTGTAACTTCAAATTACTAAGTGGATTTGCATATGGCGGGCTTGAATAGGACATGCACTCAAGAAATATTTAGTGAGTATATGCTCTGTGCACAGCTTGAATCAGAAGATATCTAATAAGATTCCCTAGCAACTGGGTGTGCCTGATATGGGTTTTGAACAAACAAGCAAGAAATAAAAGATATTTTAGTGTGGAGAGTGCTATTATAGGGCTTTATGGTAGCATACATGGCTATCAGTAGTCTTAAAAATATTAGCAGTTCAAAAGTCTAGTCTCATTTCCAAGAGACCTATGAGAAGAAACTATAATACCCGGAAATACCGCACCACCTACTGCAACTGTGAAGTGGGTGAGAAAAACCTACTGCTTCTGTGGGTACTGTGAGGAGAGAGGGAAGAGAGAGAACCGTGATGGCTAACAAAAGTCAAAGCCTATGTGGAGACAGGTCAGCATGTAAAGGCATCTGTTGCTCAAGCTTGGTAATTTTCTATCTGTAGAGCCCACATGGAAGGAAGGAAGAAGGCTGACTCTACACATCTTCCTCTGAGCACACATATACTGTAGTATGCACATAAAAGCATATGTGTATTCATGTGCGTACACACACACAAACACACACACACACACACACACACACACACACACACACACACACACACACACACACACACACACACACACACTTCGCTCTCATCAAGAAAACCATAGCTCCCTCTGGCACCATCTGCTGTAAGGAGGGTCTGAGTTACCAGCATCATGTACATTTTAGTTGTCATTCTGTTGCTCTCCTTCTAGCTGAGACAGAAATGAGAATATTAGCTGCATCCATCCACCCATTCGCCAAATGCTCACGCTATCAAGTATGCTGCAGGAGAAAAAAAGCTTTATAATGTATAGTACTCTATTTCCATCCACTGCCATAAATAATTTCTGAAAACTGGTTCCAGTCATCAAATAATACTACAGAGCATCTGTTAAAGGCATTGAAATGTCTAAAGGGCTAAGATGATTTGCCTGGGAAAGGTGAATATCAGAAATAATATTAGTGACAGCAGAGAAGTGTGCTTGCAAGAAATGGCAAGAAAAAACAGGCTTAGAGAGGTGAAGTTTTCTGTCATAAAAACATCCAAGAGAAAATAAAATAGCCATTTGAACAATGGATCTCATGCTGGAAGGGAAATATAGACAACCATGCGTCAGCTGTTGAGAAGGTGACAGGTTTAGATTACCTTAAGAAACCTTAGATTAATATGCATGCAGAGAAAAAATTGAATTGATTCTTGAGTATTCGATTATATTGGAAGAATGCAAAAAAATAAATAAATAAAACTGGGGGAAAGGAGGTATAGTTGAAGTAGTATTTAGGATGCTTTTATCCTCTTCATGTGGGTGACAGTTGTATAGCTTGTACTGTTTGTGGGTCCCCTGGTCGTGGAACCAGGATCGTTCCAGGTGCATGAGCTGATTTTTTTTTTTGGGGGAACCTATTTCCTATGGTGGATTACCTCACTTAGCCTTGATGCCAGGAGTAGAGGGGAGGTGAGGGGAAGGGAGGGATGGCGGGTGCTTGTTTCTGCCTCAACTTTGATATGCTATGCTTGTTGACTCTTATAAGCGGCTTCATTCTTTCTGAGGAGTAGATGGGGGAGGGTGAGCTGAGGGGAGGGAACAGTTGAGGGGAGGGAGGGGAAATTGTGATTAATATATAAAGTAAATTTTAAAAATGAAGAAAACAAAAAGGAAGATGTTTATAGAGTGCAATAAAAAGATAGACAAGATCACAGAAGAAGGGAGTCCCTGGAGGAGAACAGAGTATGTTCCAGGAGGGAGAGAGGGAATGTTCTAAACTATCTCCATTTATTGCCAGGACAATGCATACATGCCTTCTAGTCTCTGTAAATAATACACTGAACAGTCTTCCCCAGACAACCTAACTCTTTACCTTCATTCTCTAGAAGAGTAGACATTCAACCAAATGGTCCATACGGAAGGAGACTAGAATCAAAATTGGTGCAACTTTTTGGTAAGACAATAAATAATAATAAAAAAGAAGGGTATCCGCTTGAAGGGTGATGCATAGGAGGGGTCTGAGTAAGGGTAGCTTGAAGGGGGTAAAGGAAGAAAGAAAATAATGTACTTATATTTTGTTTTATGATATCAAGATAAAAATATCAGAGGTTCTAAAATTTATGCTTTATATCCTTATGTTCTTTAAGTGCACCTCATCTCACCTCTTCTTCCTCTGTGTCCACTCACCATTGTTTGGTTATAAATCTCCATTGACTGAGGATCTACTCTGCCCCAGGTCCGGGGTAGACTCTAGAATACAGAGACAATCTTCACCATTAAGAAGCTTTTACTATAGCAACAGGCACAGAACACACCAATAAGCAACTTCAACATGACTGGCACATGGTATGAGTTCTAGCTTGTCATCTGACTTCTAAGGGAGGGTATCTAAGTGGAACACTAAAAGGAACAAGTTGGCAAACAGTGAATAGCAAACATGTTCTGCTTGGACAGAACTGTGTGAGAAGACATGGCTCACATAAAACCCCGGGGGAAGTGCAGCAGGCTTGACTGGGATACAGGACAGGTATCACTGAGAAGCACTCTGAGCTTTGTCATCATGACTCTTCATAATTTCATTCAGACACTGGCTCACTGACACACACAGATTGAACACTGACCTGTGCCAGGAATTGTGGCATATGAGATACAGCTCTACACAGGGACAGAGCCACATCCAGTACTCATTCTTGATATGTCAGAACCATGAGAGGACTGTTTGAAGGAACTGGAGGAGCACTCAACCCAAATATATTCTTCAGTGTCTTCATCCAACCCTATAGTTGCTTCTAGACTTATTCTTGCTTTTCAGAATATGCTAGAAATCTGTTAGGTTAACTGCTCTATTTCATCATTGTGGTGCTTAAAAACCAAGATGGGCATCTTTCCATTAATATTTAAAACACATCTTCTAAATAACTCAGATGCCTGTATTGATGTTTATTTTATTTTTAAATTTGTTGAGAAACATATGAAGGTTTTAAAAAATCCAAATAATTTTTAAATTTTCAAATAAAATAGAAAACAAGGCATTGAAAATAAACATGGAAAAGATATTATTCTGCTTCCTTCTGTGTTCCTTAAAGAACCAAATTAAAATGCAGAAACAAAAATAAATGGAATTAAACTATAACCTTAATATTAAAACTTACAGGAACACAGAGGGTTTATCTACAATTTAATTCAGCATGTCTTCAAGGAAGAAGGTTTTTCTCGATAAGCTAGTCTTTGCTAACAGTTTCTGCAGATGAACGAAAGCTGGCTGAAACAAATAAACAGTAATAACATGACTGGGGTGAGCAAGAAGCAGGGGAAGTGGTGGTAAAAATGAGGGAGATAGTGGAGAATAAATAATGGAAACGCTGAGGAAGCAATGTTTGCGGATTCAGCGTAGCAGCAAGAAAATTAAACTCTGAGATAGAAAAGAAATGAGCAAGACCAGGGTTCTCTCTTCAGCTTCTCTATTCTAGAGGGGTAATTATCTGCTATAGGTCATAAAACTTTATAGACCAATAACCTCTGACCTCTGACCTTGTGATTAATTTTCTCTGAGCAGTGTCACAGGCCTTCTCCTTTCGAGGAAAAAAATTAGAGGCAGCTTGGCTGGGTGGCTTCTCTGATTCATCAGGCAATGATGTATCTCTGGGTCTCAATTTTCCTGCAGCCGTGTTGCTCTCATCCAAGTCAGAAGTTACAGACCAAGATAATTTTTCTCTCAGATAAACCATGTGTGTGTGTGTGTTGAGTGTGTATTGTGTATTTGTGTTATATGTGTTGTGAATATGTGTTTTAATTTATGAATTTTTTTCTTCTGAACAACATGTAAAGTGGCACTTTAGAACTTAATTAACAGACTTTGTTGGTTATGAGTCAGCAGAACCAGTTTATGACTGGGCAGAGCTAATGTTCATTATCTCCTGCACCACTAAAACAAAAATTACTAAAGGGGAGGAGAAAGAGAGTTCTTTCATTTACATTGAGCTTTTCTTTTTATCAAAAGACACCCATTGGTAAGTGGGCACTCTTCCACACACGGGCCATCAAAAAGAGACTTGCTGAAGAGCAGTGAGCAGTGAAACATAGTATACACACCCTCTTTGATGCTGCTTGAAGCATCAGCGAGACTGACTGGGGTCTGGGAGGGAGCCTGAGGTAAATAGCTGCTTTTATGGCACTAGGATGGGTGCCTAGCCAGGGCTGGCACAGAGTTTAGAGGGCAAAGGAGACTGAGTCATTGCCCTTCATCCTGCTGATCTGTTGAAAGGGTGAAAGAAGTTCCCAGGGGTTTCATGCTGTTTGGAGTCAAGTTTCATTCTGAAAGGATGGGAAAAAAGATGGGGAAGAGAATTTTGTTGCTAGGCCTCCTGGTGACTTGCCAAAATTTTGCCTGTTTCTTTGTGAATCCAGTAACCACCCAAGCCGGGCTGCCCGTTACTCTAAACAGGAAAGGAATGAATATTTTTTTTCAGCTTTCAAATGTGTCCTGGTAAGGGTAAACATGACTGTGTTTGTTCTCCCTGGGGAATAAGTCAGGCATGAAGTTCCTTTTGTTCAGACCAAGAGCAACCCCTATCATTCTGAAGATTCAGAGTGGCTGGCAGCTTAATTTGGAAATGTGAATATGAACCCTACCTGGAAAGGGCAGAACTTTCCAAAGCTGCCCAGTGGTTGCCTGAAACCCTTGGGAAACAAAGACACAACTGATAGCTGGAAGCTGCCTTTTCAATGGGTGTGATGGGAGAGAGCCTCACACAGTAAGGACAGTAAGCTACTAAAGCTGCAGTGCCTCTGGTTTTAGTCAGATCAGGGCTATGAATGTGAAGTGGAATAAATATATATTGGAAACGCTATGGGAATATGAAAGAGAAACCATGATTGATGTGTAAGTGTCTGTTTCCTGAGCAAGCATATGCAAAGATAGCAGGAAAGCAGAGCCAAGTCCCTCTGTGTGTTTTCAGGGAGAAACAGTGTCTGAGTTGGCACACACTGTGAGGTGTGTGTGTGTGTGTGTGTGTGTGTGTGTGTGTGTGTGTGTGTGTGTGTGTGTGTTGTGTAAGAGAGACAGGAGAGAGAGAAAGAGAGAGAGAGAGCACACTCTTAGCATCTTAGCTCTATTACCTGTCACTCAGCTGCATACTGGATGTTTTTGAGTCTAGCTAGGTAAACCTTGTTCCCTGTTTCCATCTCTTGACACATGAGCAGATTTCTGTTAATCTTAAGACAAGTTGATGATTAGTGCCAAGATGGATTGTTAAGAGAGAAGTGAGTAAGCCATCTGTCATGTGTCACATCAATAAATGTATCAAAAAGAAAGGTCACATGTTCACAACAAAGAACAAAATCTGACCAATGACACGATAGTGTTTAGAACTCTGTGAGAGAAACTAAGTAGGAGAGACCTTTCTTCCTTTGGCAAAGTCAGGAAAGCTTGATGGTCTGTGACAATCTAGACTCCTGAGAAAGATTTCCACATAAAAAGGAAGGAGGCAGTGGGCCAGCCCATTATTCGACCAACACTGTGAACATACTTAGTGCTTGAATATAGTGCTGTTGAACTGAAGCATCACATTCTCAAAAACATAGTAAGAGTTAACCACTAACAGCTGATTAGGACAATATATAAATGAAGTCCTTAACTGTTAGATTATATGATGTTTTTTAACTAAATAGAGAATAGAGAATCTTTGAAGGTTCTTAAGAGGCAAATGATATAATTTAAACTGTATATTTCAGAGATTAATAATGGAGATGACATGGCAACCAATTTGTGAGAGTTGGTATTTTCATCATCTAGTTAAAATATAACAAATCTTATACTTTAGGTTATGGTAGAAGGAGAAATAAAAGGGGAGAGATGATTCTGCTTGTGAAAGCAGAATCCCCAGATCTGACAGTTAATTGCATATGCCTGGCAGAGGAGGGAGAAGAGTCAGAGAGGATGCCAGGGTTTGGAGCCCCAGGGACTGGAACAATAGTGTTGCCATGGAGAGACAAGAAAGTCTGGAGACTTGGAGGAAGTTGAGCTTAGTTTGCAGTGTATTGAAATGAAGGTACTATCTAGAAACCATTAGGAAAGCTCAGCATGCAGCTGAGTTGTAACAGGAAGTAGGACAGGGCTGACTGAGGCTTGGGAGTCATTTATTCAGCAAGTTGTTATTAGAAAATTTATTCTATGCCCAACACTGAACTGGGTACTAGGGTAACAAACAAAAGACAAGGCAGATGGCTTCTGCTTTAGAGGCTGACAGCATTATGAGAATTAGGCAGGTAAGAGCTTTAAAAAGGAAGGCAGACGGACTATGATTTCGGAAAGATATAAACTCTTTGATCACTGTGTGGGCAGGAAAAGGTCCTAGCACAAAAAGAGCTGTAAGTGTTGGGAGATGCAATGGCAAATGGAGCTAGTTTCCATGCAGTGTGGAAGCAGGAAGACACACGTGGAGGAGGAAACAAAACTGGGACATTCTGAGAAAGGGGGGTAGATGAAAAGGCCAAGTATGCTGAGCCTTGGGGACTTTGTGAGTTTGAGCTGCAGTTAGCAGTCATAGAAGCATCTGATTGGTTTTAAGCTGAGAGCACATCGATGTAAATTGTATAGAAAATTTTCTAGCAGCAATGTGGGAAAAGAGAAGAAATAACATAGGCAGTGAGATTTGCAGAACAGGTGTTGAGTGGCATCAATGTGGACTGAGAAATGGGAAGGGACCTAGAAAGTAGAGCTGGGACATTTGTGACTACAAATGTGACAGGAAGTGGGGTAGAAGACTCAAGAAAGTCCCCTAGAATAACGTTAGTCATCAGATTGTTGCCAGTCCCAAGGGACAAACACAAAACTCCATGCATGTGTGTGCATGCGTACGTATGTGTGTGTGTGTGTGTGTGTGTGTGTGTGTGTGTGTGTGTGTGTGTGTGTGTATGTATGTGTGTGTGTGTGTATGTGTGTGGTATGGCCTATACACACATGTATCTTAACCATATTTGATGAATTTGATTGAAATAAGGCAGTTTTGTGATGCTGAATTTGGGATTATGCTGAGGATGGTATCCAGTCAGTGGTTATGCATGCAAGAATTCAAATCTGGAAATATAAATCTTGGAGGGATCCATATAAATGATAAATGAACCTTCAGAAAAGAGTGCTATTATAAAGAGCCAGGATACATCCTGAAGAATATCAGTACTTTAATGATAGGAAAAAGAGACAGCCATGAACGATGGGAAACTTACCTCAGAAGGAGAAAGAAAACTGAGAGGTCTGCAATCCAGAATACAAGGTAGAATGTCAGCTATTCTGGGATTGGTTACAGTGGGCATTGCTAGGGGTCAACAGGGAGTGTCTGCTGACCATAACACAAAAACTCATTGGTGTCTTAGGTGAGAGCAGCTTTTGCAGAAAGTGTGAACATAATCAAAATGAAGTGGGCTGTGGATTTAGATTCTAAAATATTAAATGTGGGGAAATGAGATAATAGGACTGGCCTGTTGGTCCTGTAGGGAAACAGAAGTAGAAATATGACAGGTAGAACAGGATGAAGAATGAGCGGGTAGAGGGTAAAGAGTGATATGCAGGAGAGATGTGGAGATGCTCATTCTACACAATTTTTGAACTAACCTGTATTATGAAAAGTATAGATGGATCTGTTGGACATGCTCAGGCAAAGTTGTCGAAAGGTAGAAGAAATGAAAACAAAGAAGAGAAATGGAACAGGCACTAGATGGTTGTTGAGTAGAGTTGGTGGGCGCTCAGGTTCTGAAGAGAATAATGTTCCTGTCTACTGGTCCACGGCCTCACAAAGGAAAATAACACAAAGCACAAGTGAGGGTCAAGGCCAGGGTGTTTCCCCAGCACTATGTCATGGAACAGGAGGGATATATTAAAGTCAGGACTAGAAAACTCACGTATTTTGTTCCAACCGAAAAGACATCAGCAGGCACTGTTCTGAGAAGGCCTAAGATTCAGAACTCTGAATCTTACTCTTTGCGTGAGCACCATCAGCTTATGTAAAATAAAAGGTTTTGTCACAGTTATGGCAATGGAAATGGGAGACACGGAAATATGACAGAGGACTTGAGAGAAGATCAGATTGTGTAATAGAAGGAAAGAGATCCCTCCAGCTCAGATTGCTTCCCAACCAGCAACAGATTGGCCCCTCAACCTGCTCCCTCCAGCTTCTGCCTGCTCCATCTCCCTGCTCTCACTGATTTTTATTGTAAAGTACCTGATTAGTTAGCAAATCACATTTGTAACATGTGTTTAACAGTGACATAGCAGAAGTAACTTGCTAACAGGCCCATAAACTAGATCTAGACTGTGATGTTGTGTTGAGAACCTAGAAGTGCAGAGGGAAGTAGACATATTGCTTGAACATCATGGAGAAGTCTGGAAGTTGCTAAGCCTCTGCCCGGACTCGCCTTGGAGTCACTGGAGAACTTCAATATGTAACATGGAAGGATCATTTGAGTTATTTTCCTGAAGTGAGAGAGGTGAGAAACATAAGTAATTAATTTCAATGGTTTCTTTGCCTTTCGTGATTACTCCGGGAGCAGAATGCAGAGTGCAGAACCTTTCAGTCTTGGAATGCTAAGCTTAGAGACACTAGGAAAGCAATTCAGTAAGTGAAAATGGAAAGCCAGACTGAGTCTACAGCCTTTCTTCTATGTGGAAACTTTAAGCACTCAACAGGGAAGAAGGATTTCTTCTATTACAGAAATTGGGAGCTGTGAAAAAAGGAGAAAGTTAACAAAAAAAAAAAAAACAATTAAAAAGTAGGATTCGTAAAGCCCTGTGTTGTTGTCAATGACATCAATACATCAGCTCCAATGCCAAAGGCTTAGACAGTGTACGCGGAAGGTTTAAGCTAGTTTCCAGTCTACTGGTTTTTGCCCATCAAAGAAGGTCATTTAATGTTCTGAATTCAGTAATAAATAAGTCTCAAGAATTATCTTCTTTTGCTTTAAATGATCATATAAAACACACCAGAGTAATCAAGTGGCAATAACACTTGTCACACTGGTTTTTCTGTGACAAATGAAACTGATCATTGAGCCGATGAATAGTAATGCAATTATATGAATAATACCAATAATTAGAACCTGATAACTGGGTTTCGGAAGATCACTTCCTGTTATATTCGTGTTTACTGCTTGGGGGGGGGGGGTGGAAGTCATGTAGTGGCACACCCCTTCCATCTCCTTTTGTTATTTTATTAAAACCCAGCCACAGAGTATGTATTCTCCCAACAGCCAGCGCCTACATCCCCATTTCATTATTACCCTGATTCCGCTGTACCTTGCTCTACTTAAAGGAGCTGAGAGCCAAAGCCTCCCTAATTATGTCTAATGTCCACTACATTAAACTCTATACTGAGTACTCCAGTGCACTAAATTCTCATAACAGCTCTCCATAGTGCGAATGCAGAAAGTATTGATTTGGTGATTTTTTCTTGCATGAAGATGTACTAATATCACTTCACACCTGCATGCTAACCTGTTTGCAAAATTGTTTGGAAAGTCTCTCCGAAAGCAGCACTGAGACCCTAAATTTTCAGTATGAGACTGTGGAAATAAATGTGGGTGCATGCCTGGAGCAGACATTTATGCACCTAGACAAAAGGCTGAGGTAGCTCTACATGGGCATTAGTGGGGATAGTTTCTAAGACACTGGTGAAATCAATGTGCAGACTATTCTTTCATGTGTATAAGTATGAAATGACCGTTTCCTTCATGAGAATATGAAGCTGGAAGAGGTCAGTGAGAAAATATTTCTCTGGAAAGAGGTCCTGAGGCCAGGAGGAAAATATTTTTATTTTATAGTCTTATTTTTGTTTTTGTTACTTAATGAAAGAAAAAATAGAGTTTGAGAGAGAGAGAGATCCTTATTAGCTCTCTCAAAGTGTTCTCAGATGGTGGTATTGAAAGGGTCAAAGAGATAGCTCAATGGATAACAACATTTGCCTCAAAGTCGGATGACCTGAGTTGAATGCCTGGGATCCACATGGTGGAAAGCAGAGAATCAAGTTCCACACAATACCCAGTGACCTACACATCTGCCATCTATGCTTTTGAGGTTATTTGTGTGTAACCAGTTTTTGTGAAATGTTGAATAACGTCATACAGTCATGAATCTGCTGCACTAACTCACTGGAAGCTGAGAATTGGACAGAGCTAGCACTCACCACACAGAACTAGCAAAACCTAAAATTTAGGTCTTTGTTCCATCAAAGACCAAATTATAAATACCATCAGACTTAACTATTAACCATCATTAATAACATATATATTTAAAGGGTTGTAGCTTGTGTGTGTGTGTGTGTGTGTGTGTGTGTGTGTGTGTGTGTGTGTGTGTGTGTGTGTATCAGCTTACCCCTTCCACCATGTGGGTTTGGGGAACTAAACACTGGTAGAACATTACTTACTGAGCCATCCTGACAGCTCCTATTTCTTTTTCTAATATCTACACAAATAGTGGAGAAAGCTTGTGAATTTACAATAGAATGTGACTATCAGAATATCTAATATGGAGCACTGGATAGTAGTTTGTCTGATTGTAAAAAATATATTTGAGGCTATCCTTTATCAAATATATCCAAGTATTTTTTAATAGAAAGAAAAATGGGAAAAATAAGGGGCAAGGCATTTCTACCTTTTGTAGTATTGGGATAGATTCACAATCTCTTCTTAAAACCTGTGTACATGGTCCATGAACAGAATATTTTAGGTGGGTCTATTTCCTGTGTTACATGTTTGTAATTACAAAACTGAAGAAATGGCTTCTTGCTCATCCTAGAAGCAAACATCTTTCTTGTTTTCTAGAACAAAATGATAGACATAATTTCAAAGATTAAGATGATTTAAAATTCACAAAGTGGCAAAGCATATAATGAATGAGTCTAGAGGACAACCCCCCAGAGACGCAGTAAGATGTGACAGTCACACCTGCAAAGGATGTGCAGAGGATTCACAGTGATATTCTGGGTGAAGGCTTTGAATGCTAAAATATTTTTCAAAGACCAAAAAATTAAAAAATAGGTGAAGAGCAATGCGATCAGTCGAATCTTAGTGATAAATCTCATTTCACTATCATTCACCAAAAAAATTCAATTGGTCAGTAGAAAGACTTAATTCAATTACTATAGAATCCACTTGCATGAATCCTCTGCGTATTTCCGTTTGTGGTTTGTGTGTGTGTCAGTGAGTGTGTGTGTGTGTGTGTGTATGTTAGTGAGCGAGTGTGCTGTGTGTTGTGTGGGTGTGAAAATGACATCCTTCTCTTTCACTTGGCACAAAAGTTAAGTCCAAGTGGGTCAAAGACCCCAATGTCAAACTTGAAACTCAGATTTCTAGAGGAAAGAGTAGGGAGAAGTTCACCGATATGATGTTCTGAATAACAGCCTGGAAGCACATGAAATAAGACCCACAACTGGTGAGTGATGCCTCATAAATAAAGAGCTTCTTACTGCACAGAAGCCCGTTAACTGACTGCAGAAGCAACTACAGGAGGGGAGAGCATCTTTGTCTGGTGCACAGGATAGAGGGGCAGTATCCTGCATTCTTTACTGCTCCTTCTCATATCATTTTAATCTGGAGTCTTTTCGTCACTTCTTTAAAAAGAAATTCAATTGTACCCAACTTTACCATGAATTTATAGGAATTTTCAAACCATGTTAGAAACAGGATTCTTGATATTAATTACATTAGCAGCTTCTATTTCTAACAAACATTTGTCTTTTCTCAAAAGACATTTATTTGTTTTCTTTATAAATAAAACCTAACATATTTAACTCACTTTCATACAAACATAACTTCACCTCTACATAAAAAAAAACCAAGTAGACACCACAAACACAAATGTACACGCAGAGACACGTTTGCATGCACTACCAATTTCCATCAGTAACAGTATTACTGATTATGATTTTTTTATGTGAGTGTGCAAAGCTTGTACTTTTTAAATGATTTAGGTTTTATTTTTATGTATATGTGAATTTTGCCAGAATTTACGTAGGTGTGTTACGTGCATGCTTAGTCTTCTTAGAAGAAGATATTCAATATCCTGGAACTGGAGTTTTGAATTGTTGGGAGCCACCATGTATCAAACCTGTATCTTCTTCAAGGGCAGTTATTCCTGTTAATGCCTAAGTCATCTCTCAAGCCCCTGTTTTGTAGCTGATACAAATACATGTGAGATTGGCCCTATTTGTGCTGTGAAGTCATGCTGTAAGACAATGTGAAGAGCTCTTCTGTGGTTCGGACCTTTCCTCCAACAGTTAGTTAGTAGCTTACCTTAGTTTCATCTCAAAATTCTTAGATTAAAATGGCTTTTAGTGGGTGCCTAGCTATCAATTTTCTAATAATCGCCAACATTTTAATATATTTACCTTTATTCATATTTATGTTCCGCCCTCATTTGTAGCAGTAATGCGCAGTTGTGTTTTCAGAAATTAAATTAATAAACTAATCTTGATTTTGACAGAAATGTTTATATGTTGCATTGGGAATCAGTTTTAATAATAATCTTCATGACACTTTTCACTTATTTATATAAAATATGCCAATAGCTCAATTTCTGTATGTAAACACAATTTGAAATTTAGCAGAAAATTAAAATATTGGGAAATGAGCTTTACTTTTTTTCCCCCCTAAATGGCCATCTAATAAGATCCATTTGTTGAATTGACATTGTTTCTAGTGATTAAGTTGGGTTTTATTGTTGCCTGGAGTGTTTCTTTCATGGTGAATGATTGAGAAAATAATTATAATAGGTTATGTCTTTGACAGAGTCTATAAACACTGGGATGGCAGCACATGATTAAATTTATGTTTAGACTGTAGCAATCATTGCTGTTTAAGAGGAGAACAAGCATATTGATCTTCAAGAGTGACATAAGGCTAGATGAAAGAATAATTAAACCCAGTGCCATCATTGTTGCTGCCCATAGCAGTACAATTACACATATCACATCCCTGCTCACCCTGGCTCTCTTTCTCCCCCTTTCAGCTTTAAGCCCAAGCCCCTCAAGCAAATATTGTGAAAAGGTTTTTGCCTTTCTGGATTTCAAAGTTTGCAACAGAGAAATGTGTGCATTAGAAACCTACATAGTGTGCAAACCTGCTTCACTCTTTGCCAATGAATCCTCTGGGGTTAAAAACCCCGAGTACATCATTTGCTTGGAGAGGTAAACACTAACCTCCCGCTTTTTCCAGGAAGATGCAACTTAGAGTCAAGACAGTCATCACGATACGGTAGGGCGTTGGGTAAATAGCTGGGGCTGCACCTCTTCGTGATGAAAGCAAAGGAATCCCTAAGAGTTAAATCTGAGATGAGCTGAAGATGCAAAGCACAGAAAACCTTTCCAACAATCTATAATCTATTGCATTGTATAGAAACGCCGAGAAATGACTCCAGATAAAGAACTCTGAGAGCAGAATCCTCTTGACTCTTGCTTTCTTTCCAACTGTGACAATGACCAACTTTAGAGGGAAGTTCTTAGAGCCCCTTGTAAGGGATTAGCAAGAGCTTGCCTGAGGACAGTTTCTGGGCTCATCTTCCTCTTCCTCTGAGTAGCATTCACTCCTCCCTATTTTATGCTAGATTTTCAGACCTCGCTTCCTATGGCCCTCCCACCTTCAGGCCTTCTGAGTGCCAGTCTGCTTCTGCACATTGGCAGACATGAGTTACATGTGTGATGCTCAGTCAATATCCACAACAATGGTCATACAAGCATCATCTTTGCTCAAGACACAGCTTCAAAGCATTTTTCATACCTTCTTCCTCTTGCATCCTTCTCTTTCAAAGACCTTAACTTTAAACTATAGAATATAATCCATTTGTACAATCCCAAGAAAAGCAATAAAGTTGGAAACATTATTTGTCCACTCTTCCTTCCTGGCAACCAAGAACATGTAATGTTCACACTTGAAACTGAGATGATACAAGCTTACAATACACACTGGACTATGGGCACATTGTAGAAGAAGACGTAAAATGTTTCGATTTGTATACTGACTATAAATTAAAATTATAATATTTGGTAGGTTAAGAAACATTATTAAAGTAAATGCGTTTATTAGTGTTACCTGGGAAAATGTTAATAAGCATCTGACTCAGTCAGCATTTCTATTGGACAGAACTGCTCTAGTACTTCGAATTTCAACTATAAATAATTAAAGTGGCTAAGCAGCTTTTCAGTAAGTAATTATACTTAACATCATAAAAAATAAACTATTTCATGAATCTCATTATCCAGAGAGCCCATTTTCATATAAGACTCATTAATAATATTCCAAATCTAGTTATTTAAATAAACTAACTCTGGAAAACAGAAAACAATGAAAAAGAAATCACTACCCTCTTTGTCTGTCCCTTATGCTTCTTGGTTCCTAGTAAGTAGCAAGCTGGGTGAGGCACATGCCTGGCATCTGACTGAGATAGGCCCAATACATCTGACATCCATTGTATTAATTTGAGTCAATTACTTATGCTCTCACTGATTATTTCTGTCAATAAAGCTAAGTGGTATTCAAAGTCACAAGTTTACTAATGTTTCTTCTCTGCTGTAGCCATTAACCACCATTCAGAATTTAACAGTATTAAATCCATACATAAATTTAATGATTTGATGGCATAGAGTGGAGTTTCTATTAACTTCATAATCATAATGTGCACTTAAACATGCACAGAATCATGGGAAGAAATACGAATGTCAAGATCATGAGGAAGAAGTCTAAGGAGAGAATCAATATCCCCACAAAGCCCACTATCATTTTATACTAAGATTCTCTGATATTCAGAGGCAGCATAAGAGCAAAATATAGATCACTGAGTGATTTTCATACCTTTCCACTTTGTTGGTAGCCTTATTAGCTCACTATTTGCACCTACAACAACTTTACTAGCTGGAGATGTATTTTTTTTCATGGTACTCACAAAGAAACTGGAGTGCAGAAAGGCTAAGTAACTTTATCAGAGTTAATTCTGGAGCATTGAGTACAGAGCCTGGCCTGCCTTCTTAACCTTGTGACTCACTGTAAGGTAGCAGAGGTAGCAGAGACATACACACACACAACTTCCTTTCAAATACTGCTCCAAGGATCGCAGTGGAGTGGTATATGTGTGATGAAGTAAGGATCCTTTTAATTTCTTTTTCTGCTTTGAAGAATATGTGATTTTGCCAAAAATATTTCTAAACACAATTCATTAGGCCAGAACAAACTCATTGTAGCTTCTTTCCAGGGTTGTTATTGTATATTATATTGTTATATAATAATATTATTATAATATTATATTGTTATATAATCTTCCATTATTACTTAAACTACTCATGCCTTAGAAGGTTATATTTTTTCCCATACAACACAGAATGATTGGGCATCAGATAAGATCCAAAGCAAATTGCAAAGCGTCATGTACTATGAATGTGTCATGGATTATCTACCCTGATCATTACTTCTCTTGAATAAAGCAACAACTTCTAAGCTTCTAAGAATCAGATGGGAAACATAGTTTAAAACTTATGTCTTTAGCTTTTTTAAAATTTATTCTTTATGTCTTTCATAGCATGCATCCAGATCACACCCACTTCCCTGACTCCAAATTAAAACAAACAAAATTTAAGAGAAAAAATGGGGCAAATTTTTTTTTTCATGGGAGCTGCAGTGTGACACAGTGAGTCACCTAGTAAACCCTTTATCCATACATTTTTACATGAAGGTGTTCATCATAACACATCATTGTTCTGGTTTGAGGGCCCTATTCTCTGCTGCACCATCAACGCTGGACCCTCACTGGGACTCTTCCTGAGCATCCATTTGTTGTCTGGTGTCATGGAGATCCTACAGCCCTTGGTCCACAGGACCAACCCCACCATCCACCCTCGTGCTTCAGCAGATTGAAGATGGGGTGGATGCTTAGATGGGCCAACATATAACTCTAGGGCTCTGAGCCGGGTAGTTTCAGGGTTGATCAGCCCACCAGCTCTCCCTGTCCTCACCATCAGAATGTGCTCCCCAGCATTGCCCTGGATAGTTTATCTCTTGCAGGGTTAAGCAAAAGCAAGAGTTCTCCTGTTGTTGTGTGCTCAGGGTCAGTTCTTCTGTACCTAGACTTTCAGGGCCAGCTCTACTGTGCTGACCAGGTGAGGTATAGGGTCCACTGTCCTGAGTGTTGCAGCTGATGAGGGGCAGAGGTAGCTCTTCTGCTCTTATGACCTCAGGACTAACTCTTCTACCTGCCTCAGGAATTGGTGGGCATGGGGGGGGGGGTGCTTCTCACCTGCCCATGCCTCCACGACAGATGAGTAATAGGGACAAGTTCTCTTCATGCTTGCCACATCAGGCTGGCTCACCCTCACCTCCACCAAGAAGGTCAGCTCTACTGTGCTACCTTGGTGAGGAAAGCGCAGGGAAGAGTTTCCTGAGTGCTTCAACTAGTTAAGAGGGAGGGATAGATCCATCACCCTCCACAGGTGGCAGGGACAAGCAGGAAGGGCTTCTTTTCCTTGCCCCCATTACTACAAATGAGGGTGTGTGGGTAACTATCCCCACTTTTACACTCTAAGGCTATCTCATCCACACTCTACAAACAGGGCCAACTTTATTGTGTTACCTAGGCTAGGAGGCCCACTTCCCTGTGTGTTGCAGCTAGTAAAGGAGAGGGTTATCTCACTGTCTGGCATAAGCAGCAAGGGGCAAGGCATTAGGGACATCTCTTCTCCACCCACACTACAGCATATCAGACAAAGTAGAGAGGCCATAGCTCTTCTGTGCTCACAACTTTGAGGCTAGTTCATCCACACTCATGCCTCTGCTAACAGGGTTGGCTCAATTGTGATGCCCAAGCTAGGAGCAAGCCCTGCTCTTCTTAGTATTTCAACTGGTGGGACAGGGATAGCTCTCCTGTTCTTATGACTGCAGGGCAGGGAGGGGAAAGACATCTCTCTCCTGTCTATGCGACCACAAAACAGATGGGTAGTGGGGATAGCTTCCCAACACTCACAGGCTTGGGGCTGGATCACTTAATCCTGCCCAGATGGGTATGTTTAATGCTTGCAACTTGTTTCTGATATTCGAGTTACTCAATTTAAATACATACATTTATGAAAAATGCACACTCATAACAGAGAGAAGAAAGCACAGAGATTAAAAGTCATGAGGCATGCAGGACTTCCTCTTCTTTGTAATTTGATGGTTGATAAGCAGATTTAACATGAGACATTAGATGGTTCCAGGAACTCTTCTTCTGTAATCCAACCAAAAACATTTGAAGAAAGACTATGAAAGCAGGTACTTCAAATCTCTAGAGCATAAAGCATCAATATGAGAAAATTAGTTAGAAGAAAATATGGAAGTTAATGAACAGTAAATGCCTGGAAGTTCCTGATCAGCTATTTGCTTCTCAGGCCACAGAACAAAGCCTTTGCTTTTGCTTTAATTTTTTAAGGAAAAAGAAAAAGAAATATTATATACACAAACTGCATGCTGTTTTCCAAATGTTCGTTTTCAGAAAAAATAAAATGATGTACACACAGGAAGAGATATATGCATAACTGCATTAATTTTAGATTTGAATTACACAAAGCAATCAACAGTATCATTTTGTATCTACTGGTGTATGCGAGAGAGTTTTAGTTACCAGTTTCCCAGCATAATTCCTCACCAAACTCTCTTACTTCAGTTGCTGTCTGTCCACAACAAAATGAAAGAAGGGAAAGGCCCACAGCCCCCTCCTGGACATCTGCTCATTTTCTCCTACACTTTCTCATATGTATTCACTGGGCTAGTTTCCAGCACATTACAGGGGAGAGCAATTGCTTTTGAATAGGATCTATGCTACCAAACTGCATTCAAGAGTCATTAAGCATTTTTTGATTCTTCACCAGCAGTGGAGTAAACTATTCTCCAACCTTAAAGATTTTCAGATGGATTCTCTCATATTCACAAATTTTAGGATTCATGAGACTAAGGAGCAGCAAAATTTACTCTTCGGAACAACATGAACCGTGGATGCTCATCTTATAAGGGTCCTCTGTCCCGTTCAGTTTATTTTTCTATTTGAGGAAAATTCTCAAGAAAGTTAACAAGTTGTAAATTGTAAACACTGGAAGAAAATGCTTTAATCTATGCTTACAGGGTAACAACTGAACACTAACAGATACCTACAAGAAATATGAGCCTGACTGCCACAGAGAATAATTCACAGAGACAGAGAATTCTAAGCTTATCACATTGTGTGTGTGTGTGTGTGTGTGTGTGTGTGTGTGTGTGTGTGTGTGTGTGTGTGTGTGTGTGTGTGTGTTCCATAGAACATGTGTGGCCAGAGGATAATTCACAGGAGTAGATTCTCCTCTTCCAACATGTGGGTGTTAGAACCACACACAGCTAGTGAGACTTGGTGGCAAGTGCCTTTACCTGCTAAGGTGTGTTACTAGCCCACCAGAGAATTTTAGAGCACACATCACTGTGTCAGGAGCAGGAGAAAACTATATATTCTGTTAGACATGGTAGTTGAATCATCCAGATCCCCTTGAATACATACCATCTGTGTGTGTATATTTATAGCTAGTTCTAGCTCTGCTTCTTCTGGATTCCATCTGCAACATCTCTCCATGTGATACTTTAGCCTCTTTACCTGCACAGAGAAACCAGAACATCCAGCAGTTGGTGCTGCCAAAATCTGCCTCCTGAGAGACAGCATAAGTCAATGATGTGGCCATGAGACAGTCTGAATGCTCACCTTCAGGGCAGGGTAAGACAAAGTAGAGAAGAAATGTATACTTCGGAGCACTATACATGCCCAAGATGATGATGAGACTGGACTTGGTCTCTCTTCATTTTGTTTCAATGTTTCTCTTCTGCCTGACTGGATTTTGTTGAGAACTCTCTTAATACAATAGATCTTCATATTTTGTCTTAAATCTTTTGTTTAGAGTCTATGATCAGACACATTTTATGAATGAAACAGGATTTACTGTAGAGCTTGAAAAAAATGTTAATTTGGAAATGAAGGATTGTGGGAAAGCATATCTCTACAAAGTCAGGGCAAGTGATATGAGAAAATGACCAACATGGAATACTAGTATTCCATAATGAGAAAATTATGGCTTTGTTAAAATATAGCAAAAGGGGAAAAGAGAAATGATTATTGCTCTCAATTAATCTTGATATTTTCTGACAGAGTGAGCTATATAAAAACAAAATTCATATTTTTATATTTCATGGTCAGATATATCTTTTCTCCCCAGAGGAAAAAAAGATAAAATGTGAAATATTCATTTCCAATGGAAAGGATGTACAAAATTAATAAGAGAACTTATTTCTGGAGGTTACTACAGCCAGGATGAAAACTTTCACTACTTCCAATAGTATAACTTAAAATGTTGTAGATATTTCATATAATATACATACTTGAGAGTGAAAAGTACCAAAAAAGCAAATACTAATGATGAAAAAAGTCACTATTATTTGACTATTAGCATTTTAACTAAGAACCGTCTTCACCTGGAATTGGAGTGCTTTTAAAACATTCTCTTCTACATCATTCTCCATGTATGTAATTATAGATCCTTTAATGGGATCTTTGCCATTATTTGAAAATATTACAGTACCTCACACCACCTTGCATTCTTTTTAATGCTTTTCACCACTTCTCTATCTAATAAAATGGTGGTTTTCTATACTCAACTCAACTATTATATTTTCTATTGTGGTAGCTGACCCTACAAAATTTTAGGTAGTTTATTATTTCTGTCCTAATATTTAGCTCACATAAGTATATTCAGTATGTGACTTGCTATGTAACATTTAAGTACAAGGAAGTCCTTGGAATCCTAGTGAGGAAATATATTTATCTCATCTTCGTTTCTCTTCCATGTTGTATAGACTGAAGCACTATTAGATTGCTATAAATTTCTATAAATTTGGAAATGAATAAATTTAAAACAATGGAGTAGATCCAATTGCAAAAGCTTTATAATCATAAATTAACTTGAAATATGACAAAATTCTTAGAATGTATTAAGAAGAATGAGAAAATATTCCAAGTATCTGGGGAAAACATTACAATTGACACCATCCACTGCCTGTTCTGGCCTCATCTAACTCCCAGATAGACAATGAAGAATGAATGAATGCGTCAGCTAGTAAGATGGATGCACAAACTGACTGATGCTATCTAATCACCTCAGATTTCTCATTTTATCTCCTCACATTAAACAAAGTGTTGAGAAAGGACTGTGGCTTTCTGAAGATATGTTGATTAGAACCAGAAGAGATTTATGTCAGAATACTGATGCTAATGTTGAAACTTTGACTTCATGGTAAGCCAAAGGACACAGACCTCTAACAGTTGTGTGAAGAATAGTAATATAGCCTCAAACTTTGAGAGTTACAGTGTCATTGAGGCTTCCTTCCATGACTGTTTCTCATGTTATCAGTGGTTCTCCAAATATGCTTCACTCAAAATACCTGGTGTTAAATTACTCCACAGTTATTGAGTGCAAAGTTGTAGGAGGGAGGGAAGGAGAGAGAGAAGGAAATGGAGGGAGGGAGGGAGGGTGGGAGGGAGGGAGGGAGGGAGGGAGGGAGGGAGGGAGGGAGGGAGGAGAGCCAGATGTTATAATAAACCATGAGGAGAAGCACAGTGAGAAAGTTGGCTCCATCCTTGGCTCCTGCCCTCACACTTTTGAGGATACAGAAGCAGTAAACTCATGCATGTCTGAATTTCTCAATCTCACATTTTCCTTGCAATAGTACCAATTCCATTATACTCTGCAGTAAATGAACCAGGCTCTGGGTCTTCTGGGACATTGACCCACCTTCTCTTTCTAAGGCAGGTCACGTCCAAATCTCTGAGAACACCTTAGGAGCAAATATTGTTTCTCTTAAATGATTACACTCTTGGGATTTAGGTCTTGTCTCTTCTCCTTTTAATTTTAATGAGCTGTAGAATTCAAAGACATTTCTGGATTCAAACCACACTCTAAAAGAAGTAAGTAACCAGGTCACCAGTTTTCCCTGTAAATTTATGTTCCTTGGGTTCTCTAGCCACATTAGGAATGAAACTCTGAATTACCTAAGTTGATATGTGTTTTTTTTTCTTTTTTCTTTATATCCATCATTTCTGGACTCTAAGTCCAAAACTCTTAGCTGTTGGCAAAATACCCCAGACCTTACTGGGTTACTGGGATTAATTCTTATTTTACATATTTTAAAAAATGATTTTGAGTAAATCCCAGATATATAGAAATATTGTAAGGTATCCCTCCCTGAGTCTTTCTGGATATAAAATTCACCTGCAATAGGAGAGTTCATGTCTTCCATTTCTGGGCCTCAGAAAACCTCCTCATCACAGGGCTTTCCCCTTTTCCCACTAAAGCAGTATCTTCATCTCTAAGGTTGAACTTTAGGAATTTCTAACTTTCTATTGAACAATGTGACAATGTATCATCCTATTGTGGAAATCAACTCTTTGTGGACACTCATTCCAAGTCTCCTCCTGCCCCTCTCTCTTTCACTCTCTCTCTCTCCGTGTGTGTGTGTGTGTGTGTGTGTGTGTGTGTGTGTGTGTGTGTGTGTGTGTGTGTGTGTGTGTGTGTTTCTGTCTTGTCTCTATCCCATGCCCCAAAGCATGCACACAGAAAGCAAGGAGATATATCTAATTCCTTGGTCAGCATGATTTTTGCCATTTATATATCATGGTTGGAATGAGGAAGAGTATATACTCTATGAACTCTACAGAGGCTATTGGAGCATACATGAAGTTGCTGATTCATTACACACAGTTATTTATCTCAAGGTGATATCCAAAAAGTAAAAATGAAATAACAATGAATCACTCTACAGGTCTATGTCTATTCCAAATGTCCCTCTCCTGTCACCACCATATTTTCTCTGTCCTGTCCTAACAGCCTGCCTACTGTTGAAGCTTTGACATACTTTCTCTTTGCTGTAGAATTTGGTATTTATTACTCTTGTGTCTTTCTCCTCCCAGCATACATCCTCAAACTTTATCTAATAAAATCTTTAAGTTTTTGTAAATCTTTTAGGTGTCATTGTTTATGCACATGGCCAAGAAAATAGACAAAGATTTAATGTTCAGTACATTTTAAGGTTATTATTTTCTGGTCACCACAGCAGGTAAACCAAATTATGACCCAGTTCATAGAAACTAACAATAAGACTTCAGATGGTCCTTAAGGTGGTTTTGGTATTTTATTGCTCAATTTAATTAGCTTTCCCAAAATGGTCCTATTTGTACATTTTCACCTAGAAATAGCTTCATAACATAAATGGCAATAGACCCAATGTTGAAATTATCTTCTACCCATTCTCATCAGCACCCACTCATGACTTACAGTCTCTTCAATAATTCACGATGAAAACCTCAGACAGTTCTCTGACGTCATCTTAGATACCCAGTCCATCATTGGTTAATTCATGTCCTTATGTGTTATCTCCACAGTTGCTGTATAGGCTATTTCAGGTGCTATTGTCTCCCCTTTCCTGCCCAATATTAACAGATGCTTCTTCCCAATTGATCACCTTCCTAATGTCATTACTTGTTCAAAATGGCTGCTATTGACCTATTGTGGAAGCAGTACAAAGCTGGTATTTTTAATTATTCTCCAAAGTCTCTGATTTAAGTTAACAAAAAGACAGCGGGATGGGGTTGGCCTCTCACAGATGCCTCCACGCATGTAACTGATCATTTTTAAAATGTACTTTAATCAAACCAGAAAAAAAGTATGAGAAGCATAAAATAAGGAGAAAATAGAAAGAAAGAGAGACAGGGCATGGGGAGAGGATGGGGTAGGAGGTGGGAATTCACTTAAAAGTAACAAAGTTGCTTCTTGCCATATAGCTTCATTCCTTTAAAAGTCCAGATTGTTCTATTTGGGTAAGTCCAATCCTTAATAAAAAAACAAAATTGTTCTTAAAAATTAATATTGAATGAAACTCCTGAAACTGAAGAAAACACACATAATTTGGCTTTCATGCTTTCCTGGAAGATATTAAATCACAAAAGCTAGCTTTGTTCCAATATTCCAGTTTAGGAAGGGGAAATAGAACATTATTTTTGTGATGTTCTCTCATGAGGGCCAGAACCACCTGTATGGTTGATTCTTTGTGATTCAGGGGTGGAATTTAACATCTGCTTCTTCTTCCCTTTTTTCATTCGGCCACTGTTGTCCATAGTAGGTAGTCAGTCTATCCAAGTACTGTGTCTATATGGGCAGTAGCTCAGATGCTGTGTTAGAATACTTATTGGAATACAATATAAAAAGTAAGCAAATTTAAGTCTGGAAACCAAGCCTCTTCATTTATCTGTTATTTTAAGAATGAGAAGAAAAGGCATGAATTTGAAATAGAAAAGGGAGGGTTATATGTGAAGGCTTGAAGGGAGAAAAGGTAAAAGGAAATAATGTGACTATATTACAATCTGAGAAAAATAATTTTACAAAGAAATGAACAGGGTATGGTTGAGGAAGAAAGGAGCAGAAGTATTCATTAAACATAATGTTTCTACTTTAAATATAAAAACAACACATAATAACTGTAGCTAATTTTAATATTGAGTTTGGCTCTTTAAGTCACCCTGTAAAAGTATCCATTGGGAAGTAGACCCTAATGTGAAGGAGTTGAGTTAAGGTCTTTTAATTAAATTTAAAGATTTTCTTACCCATGGGAAAGGGCATAATTAGCTGTTTTCTAATGCATCTGACCTAAAGATGCTTGAATCAGCAGATAATTGAATGTATTAAAAGAAGTAGCAAATTCTAATTATGAGACTTAGTTGTGTGGGTAAGAAAAAAGGCTACTCATTATTTATTCAAGAGAATTCTCACGAATGTAGAAGGGAGAAGGGGGGACAGGCAATTACCAACTGTCTTGGGCCAGAAAATGGGCACCCTCACATGGTAGCTCTTAGAAAAACTGGGCAGCTCAGGACATGAGTCATTGTTCTCATGAAAGATCTCCATCTGCATGCCAAATAAATTAGTACTAAAAATAGAGATCACCACTCACAGCAGCAGAGTGTACCAGCTGAATTGCAGCCTGCATTACAGACTAACTTCAAGGTATTGGGCTTTGGCATGTTGCTGTGATATTTCTAATGGCATATATACACCCAAATATATATACTAACAAGCTGTTTATTCTCAGAAGAAGTTCTACTGAATAAGTACTTGGGTCATTTGATACTCATACACTTTTACGAGTAAGACATTATCTTTTTTTAGAAAAGAAAATGAGTCCTGTGCAATTCTTGCTCAAAGTTATTTTATTAGTATAGATCTTAAATATTTTTATATATAAACTCTATCCTAAAAGTGTTTTACTCTTATTATCTTATGTTAAATTTCTAAAAGTGATTCACAAAGCCAATTCACATAATAAACTTATATAATATAAATCAGAGAAAGTGAATGAGAACTTGATAGATTTTGTGTTATTGAAAATGTGTCTCCATTCAAAACAAAAGATGATATTAGTTACTGTGCCCACATGCTGAGTGCCTTATCTTTATCTAATGTGTATCTTGGAATGATTCACTTATACATTACTCTTCTCTATTTGAACTCATGGAAAAATTGTAAGTTTGCCTTATACTACAAGCCATGAGAACACTTGACTTTCATTTGCATTAACGCATCAATTAGTATTAAGCAGTCTTCTTTCTCTTATTAGACTTAGGTAATCAAAATGCAGCAATATTGATATGAATTAAGTGAAATCAAACTCAGATGTTTAGTATATTGGTTGATATGTTATTTTACTCTGTTTAAATAGGTAGAAAATATGATTTTTTCTGATTTATGTATCAGTTAACAAATAGAATTTATAATATATTACCTAGAACAATGTTGATGGTGATAGTGGTAGTAATCTTAATCATGCTGGTGGAGGTGTCAATGGTGGTAGTATTGGGGATGATGGTAATAGTTAGGATTATAAAGATGATAGTGATAATTAAAGCTGCATAATCAAGAATATTTAAAACTATTAAGACTGAGAATCACTTACTTTCAAAATTCCAGTTTTAGTCTATATTAAAGATTATATGGAATTCTATGAATCCAGCTAATGAAGCTGTAAAGTTAGGACTGGAGAGATGGTTTAACTGTTAAAGTACATACTGTTCTTGCCCAAAACCAAGGTTCAATTCCCAGAACCCATATCAGGTGGTTCACAACAACCTGTAACTCTGCCTCAAGGGACCTCATCTCACTCTTCTGGCCTCTCCGGGCACCTGCACTCACTCATGTGCACATTCCCACATAGAGACATACAATCTGGTGAGTGAGTAATAGCCAGCGCATGCCTATGAGTGACTCATTTAAATATACATTGCTCCTTTTAATTCAAATTGTTGGGAAATTGACTGTTCCTACTACATATCATGAGAACATTTGGTTTTCATTTGCTTTAATACCTCATTAAATATTTATCAACCTTCTCTCTCTTATTAGCATCACGTTATTTAAAATAAAAATAAATCTTAAAAAAAAGAAAGTAGCAGACACAGTTCATTAGAAGAGGAAATTAGACCCTGAATTCAAAACAATCATGACAAAATCATTTTAATATGATTATTATTGTGTTCTAAAATACTATATTGCTCATTAGATAATAACCACTAGGTAGATTTAATCTTCACAACAATCTAATGTAATAGATTTTTTTTCTTATTGCATAGATACATTAGTTAATTTCCAATAATACATAGCCATTAGTGATGAAGATCAAGCTTCATGCAGAAAGAACAGCTTCAAATTATTAATATTGATTTGGAGTTTGAATTTGACAATTTTTAAAAACAGAAAATGTGAATTGATAATGCATATATTATATGGTTTTAGATACAAAGTGGTTCATGTTATAATAATATGTACATTTAATAAATTCTATTACATGTTTATGTAATAAAATATATCAAGTAATATATATAAAATTATCAATTTAGGAAGAATATGGCTAATCTCATTTATCATTTTAATGAGTCATAGATTGCTAAGATATTTGACTGTATTTTGTCTTCAGTGTTTGTACAAGGTACAAACATGATGTTTTAGATGAACATCGAACTTGATATACTGAACACTTAATATTCATCTGTAACTGTGGGAAGTTGTCAACCACTTGAAGGGCAAAATACAACCATAATACTAAGCTCCCAGGAGGACAGAATTCTTCCTCTTGGGTCCTTTCTAACTAGGGTGCTAAGTTTTCTATGCTTTGGTCTGGAAATCTGCCAATCCTATTTCTCAATCCCCCTGAACTTCAGATTTCAAACTCCATCTTGGCTCTCCAGTTTGATCTAACCTATCCATCTAAAACAACAGTTCTGTGTTCCCTGTAGAACACTGAGTAATAATACAAAAGTTAATATTCACTAGTGTTGACTAACTAGCAGGTGTGTATTACAAGTGTTTTGTTGTTGTTGTTGCTATGTATGACTTAATGGATTATCATATCACAATCAGATAAAGAAACAGACAACAATAAGATAAGCAACTTTTCTGAGGTTAGACAACTCAAACATGATGGCCTCGGAAACTAAGCCAAGTCAGTTTGACATCGGTGCTCTTCTTCTAAACTCTATACAATATCACATCTTCATGTTCAGAAGACCCTGACTCACAAACAGTCCTCCCAACTTCTGGCTCTATCACTCCATCATCTCTTCTACTGTGTTCTCCAAAACCCATCCAGAAACTCGTGGTTGGGATGGTCAAAAGCCCTGGTGGAGGACCTACCACTATTATTTTACCAAATGGACATAGTGTTAAATTGTCTTCACATTTATATTAATATTAATAGATTAATTCAGTTCTCCATTCCCCATCTAGAAGATTATTAGTGCAATAGGCATCAGTTAACACAGAGGCTCACCAGTAATCAAAGTACAGAAAGCGTCACTGTAGACACTTTACCACAACTAGTGGGTATGAGCTATGGAATCTACATGATCCCTTTCTCCATAGAAACAGAAAAACAAAAGAACTGAATATTAACTTGCCCAATGAGATAATTAAGAATAAGAAAATCATAAGGGAGCCTTGAAGCACTAAAGCTCTGTCTTTGCAAAGTGGCTTTTAACTCTAAGAAATTTTTGAGAATGAATTATCTCACGAAATATCAGAAGTAAAACCAGGATTATCATGAATAGTGATTATTAACAATGATAATAGAAGAAAGTATGTTCAATTATATTTAGTGAACTTTTTCTACTCTTGTCTGAACAATCAGTATTGTTGTTCACCACTGATTGGTTCTTGACTGCAATTCTTCATTTAAGCATGCATTTTTTATTGTTCTACACATAAAAATCATAAATGGAGAAAAGTTTATGGCCTTATAATAGATTGGTTAACTATGACTATAATCATACCCATTTATTTGGACCATTAGCTCATGTAAGTATCACTATTAAGTGTTAAAAATTTATCTACATTTCAGATATAGCCTCTGGGAAGAAAGAAATTGTATTTATTTGCTTGGCAAACTTAAAACTCGGAGGAAATTGCAATTGTCACCCATAATACCACAGATGCTTGTGGCATAGTATATAGTGACACAAGGAGAGGGGTGGCTAACAATGACTCCTATGACCAAGAGAAATGTGAGAAGTGTCTAGTAGTGAGATGTACACAGCTCCAGTGAGTCTCTTGTGAACACAGCACAGATACACTGTGAAGCAAGTCACGGAAGCCACTGCAGAAGAGCTAGTACTTGCTCTGCATTAAGCACTTGACTCTCCTCAAATGCCCCTTCCTTTGATACTAATTGTCAAATGTCTCAAATATTTAACATGTTAAACAGAGCTACTTAACAGAGTTTTGATAGCGTTAAGATAATCCAGAACTTCAGATGTATTCCAAAAATCCACATAAAAAGTTTTGTTTCTGAATAAATCTTGACTCTGAATCTAAGTCATACATCCTTTCTCAGATCGAACTTGCCTGGAGTGGTTGTACCAAGCTGAGCTGACCACCTTGGGGCTTCTTGCCCTTTAGGGGGAGGGGATGAGGGAGGAGGAGGTTGAAGACTGGGAGGAATTTGGAGTAGGGAAAGGAAGGGGGACAGGGGGATACATGAATAAAAAAAGACATTTTGTTTTATAAAAAAATAATAAAATGAAGAAAAACAGACTTCAGATTTGAAATAAAACAGTTATTGAAATTTACACAGACAATAGTATCAAAAGCATAGTCAACCAATCATAGAATCCAGCACTAAGCATGTTTCCAAAACTTATCATTCTAAACTTAGATAGTCCTAAAGGTTCTAAAATGACATTATCAAAAGATATAGTTCAATGATTATGTAGCCTCAGGCAATTGAACAATTAAGTCACAGTTTAACATCACTAAATTATTATATATTTTACAACTTTCCCACTTACAAAGATTTATAAAGGTATGTGAAATGAGTATGAAGAACCAAGAAATCTCATGCCAGATCTATCGGTCCAGATCCCCATATCATGCAGTATTTTAACCAAATAAATAAAACCAATCTATTGGTCTCCAATTTAAAAAAATATATATTCCCAATAAATATTAGTAAATACAGATGAAGTTTCAAGATACTGTATTAGTAATTTCAATTCCAAATAATCTTGATTTGAGCAAGCTAAATCTGTTTTTATTTTTTATCTCTTTTTTAAGGATTTATTTATTTTTATTTTATGTGTATGGGTGCTTTGTGTATCATGTGTATGTGGCATCGGAAACCAGAAAAGGGTATTGGATCTCTTGGAACTGAAGTAACAAGTGGTTGTGAGCTGGCATGTGAGTGTTGGGAATTCAATTAGGAAAACTGATTTTTTTCTCTTGGGTGTGGAGAACCTATGTTCTTAACCTTTTAGTCATCCCTAGCTCCCATGCTATGAGGCTAATTACAATATTAACACTCATTCCTGCATTTTTCATACTCACTACTTGGGTATGTGGCTAAGATATCAACCATAAATGTCCTGCAAATTCACAGAAATATGACTTTACAGAACTCAACCAGTGGTCCTAGAGGTAACTCTGCAAATGTTTACAGGGAGGTATGGCTGAAACATGGTAGAGAACCTGAAGAAAAGTAGAATTACAGTAGCTTTTATAGGCTTGCTGTTGGTTCTGCTGGAGCTCAGAATTAGTCTCGGTGTCTATATTGGAGGAGTAAAGCAGATCCACTTGTCAACCTTATGGAGTTGAGAGCAAGGAGAACACACAGTTGTCCCAGCCTTATTAAAGAATTGATGCCCAGCATGAAGAGAGCAACACAACCATCCTGAAATGGTGAATGAAATTCATAAGGTATAAATACAAATTCACAATTTTTTCTCACCTTCACGTAGGACAATCCTAACATTCTCTGTGTGTCATTTCTTCAGCTCTAAATTTAATCAACATGGTAATAAAATACTTAGAAGAAATGAAGGAACCTTTTCGTGAAAATAATTTGAGATAGGAATAGATACTTTAGAGACACTTAACATCTCGAGAGAGGGCAGAAAGAAGCTAGCAAAAAGGAGAAGAATGATCAGTTCCTCCATGTCTGTTCATGTTTGCAAGTGTAGCAAGAAAGATGATTGTCAGAATATCTCGGTAACTGCTAGGATCTGATGGACAATATGGCCTGGTGATGATGAAAGTATGTGAAACTCTAACTCGGCCACTAAAGATTACCTCTTTGTAGTTCAGTTTCAGGCAAAGCCTCCTGTATAAGCAATGCTAGATTTGAAGCAAGGGAACTTCAAGGCTGAGTGCAGCCCATAAGAACTGATAAGAAACAGTTTCTAGAGACAAGAACAGTGAAAGCCAAAGAAAAATCCAACATGATTAGCTTCATAAATTGACCATTCATACAATTTAGAGTGGGACAACCATTACATGGCATTTTTGCAAGGCACGTGTGTGGGAATATATTTGTGCGTACTGTATCTTTAAATAAAGGAGCTGGTTTGGGCTATGGCAGGTACTGTAAAATAGGTGGGAGGAGAATCAGAGCTTAGATAGAGAAGCAGGGTGGAGTCAGGCAGACCTCGCGGAAGCCGCCCAAGAGACGACATGTAAGGAGACACGGGTGAGCTACGGGCCGAGGCCACGTGGCCCGTGGATTAATAAAAATGGGTTGATTTAAGATATGAGAGCTAGCTAGCAATGTGCCTGAGCCATAGGCCAAACAGCATGAACTTAATATAAGCCTTTGAGTCGTTTCTGGAGACCCGGGCGGCGGCGGGTGGATAAGCGGCGCCGGGCAGGTCTGTGGATCCGAGACCTCTGGGGCATGGGACCCGCAAACTAAATACAACAGATGGCGCATCCAACGTGGGCCGATTATCCACTTAGAGCCTGACAAAGATTAAAAAGAGTTCTAGATCGCAGAAATTGAGCCAGGGCAGCTTCCAAATTGTGTGTGTGGAGCAGGTCTTTGTACAAACAAAGCATGGTCCGGGTCACACTCAAAATGGCGCCAGCGGCGGGCTGGCGACAGGCAGTGTGAGCTACAATCAGGCGGGTTCCTGAAAACTAACAAAAGACTCAGTAATGTGATTGATTTTAGATTTCTGCTTATTTGGAACAAAAGAAAAACAGATTTTCTTCGTGGCAGCACCTTCTTGGGTGTGCTCTGTTTACGGTCCGCTTAAGAAAACTTAGTGATTCAGCCTAATTTGCAAAAACTGTGCTTCTTTTTGGAGAATGTATTTTAAAAGCTCTTAAGGTTAGAAGATGATTAAGGATTCACAATAAAACAGATTCAGATAAAAAGAAAACCTGTAAACGGGTTACAATGTTTGTAAAAGGTACATAGGCCTCAGAGAGAAAATAAAGAGGTTAGAAAAAGTTTTTAAAGCGAGAAATAGAGTGATAAAAATATAATAAGCCACGTAAAGATGGAAAATAGACACAAAATCTGGATTTTGGTTGTTATTGTGTTTTCTTTTAATTTTTTAACTGTTAATGAGCTAACTGCAAAAAGACAATGGATTGCAAAGGCTACTAAGTTAAACAAGAATGTATATTTTAAAGGTATTTTGATTTTGAAATTTGTGTCTAAGGATTTATTGCTTTGGAAGAGTTCTGTTTCTGTTTCCACAGATGAGAACCTGTGGATTGCTTCCAGGCAAATATGGTTTCATCAACCAAGACCCCCTGAAAAAACCTCTGATGAGAAGAGATGGCCAGATCAGCTTCACAGCTGCAGATTATGACCCAGTCTCAACAACCGTGAGATTTTCAACGCCCCTTAATCAGCAGGAAGTAGTAATGAATAACTTCGCCCAAATTCCCCAAATATTATTTCTAGATGTTTGTTTTCATTATAAATGGTTAATAGTCATAGTCAATCTCTTTCTAAGAAAAAACGGGGGATATGGTATGTGAATGCTTTTTTAAAAAAATTAGATTATTAAATTTACAGGTAATCAGCTGTTAATCTCAAACTGCTTTACATTGGTATAGATTTTGGTTTATTGATACAAATTTAAAGTCAATTTTATTATGCTGTATGTGTTTTTCTATTCTTGTTTAAGATATGATGTTCATGTAACTGTTTTAAAATTGTAGTGTATAATTAAGAAATAAAGGTTAATAGTCACTTTTGATAATCAAACTTATAGTTAGGTTAGTTAAGATTTTTAGGTATACAAAGATATATTTCAATTAAATAAATAATCTTCAAATACTTCTAAGACCTACAGAATATGGCATTTAAAATATTTTAAGAGCTTAGACTTTTCTGGACAGTGAGACAGGTCTATACCTGGCAGCACTAATTTACTTCAACAGGAAGATGGGCATTGAAGAAACTCCATATAGAATCTCATCTATTTGTGGTGATGGTGAGCCACTGGAGAACAAACTGTTTTTATATTGACTGCTTGACAGTATGCTGTTTAAACTGGACATGCAGGTTCCATAAGAAGATGACCTCTGAACTTTGGCAGAACAAGCCTAAATGGTCATTCAGGTTCCTGCTTTACAGAAAAAACTGTCAGACATTCTTCAGGACTCAAGGAGAAGCAACAGATGAACTGTGCCAGAATGGACAGAGCGGATTTCCTGCTTCACTAAAATGAAAAGAGACTCAAGGCCTATAGGCTGAAGACGGATGCCCCAACTTTATAAAGGAACTTTGGGTGACTGTCCAGGCAGATAGGTGTCATCTCTGTCCTTTCTAGATTTTAGAAGTCGTTTGCACTTCTGGTTTACTTGGGTAAATATTATATCCTTCTGTGGTCTTTGATGTAGTTGAAGATTAAATAGTTATATGTACAGTTTTTCTTAGTCATTTAAAAAATATATTAGATATAAAACTTTAGGTTCATAAAGATAAGATAGATGATAGAGTATTTTCTTTAATTTTGCTAAATACAAATAGACTAGATATTATAACTATAATTCTTGCTTGATAGCTATTTTGTTATATGTAATTTTGCTATGTTAAAATTGAAACCTTCCTTTTTGATTAGAGAAAAAGGGGGAAATGTGGGAATATATTTGTGCGTACTGTATCTTTAAATAAAGGAGCTGGTTTGGGCTATGGCAGGTACTGTAAAATAGGTGGGAGGAGAATCAGAGCTTAGATAGAGAAGCAGGGTGGAGTCAGGCAGACCGCGCGGAAGCCGCCCAAGAGACGACATGTAAGGAGACACGGGTGAGCTACGGGCCGAGGCCACGTGGCCCGTGGATTAATAAAAATGGGTTGATTTAAGATATGAGAGCTAGCTAGCAATGTGCCTGAGCCATAGGCCAAACAGCATGAACTTAATATAAGCCTTTGAGTCGTTTCTGGAGACCCGGGCGGCGGCGGGTGGATAAGCGGCGCCGGGCAGGTCTGTGGATCCGAGACCTCTGGGGCATGGGACCCGCAAACTAAATACAACACACGTGTTTTCATATCACTAAAGCCAGAAAGTATCTTTTCTTTGAAAAGCTGTTATTAAATCAATGGTGTACTTTAATTCACTGTAAGCTCTATCGATACAGGGGGCCATACCTTACCATTTATAATTATTTTTCCTTATTCCACATAATCTGATGTATCCATCATCCAAAATATTTCCATCATAGTACACATTTAGCAATTGTTTATTATAGGAAAATACAGTGTGGCTGTTTTTCCTAGAAATGCTTAGTTTCAATAAAAGCTAATCATGGTAGATCTGTTGTGTTATTTCATTTAATGTTCCCAGTACCAGTGCTTTGTTTATGTTGATTTCATGGATGATAAGATAGAGTCTCAGATAGAGAGAGGAGAGAGTGAGAGAGTCCATTCAAACACAGGAGGGAAGGAGGGAGGAAGGTGGATGCTTCTTTTCAGTGAAAACACAAAATATTGAACTCTAATGTTTTAAAAGAACAATCCAGGAAAAAACTTTTAAAAAAATTGAAAGAGGAAAGAAATGGAAACAAGATCCCAGGAATGGTGTAGAAATGGGGACGTTTTGGTTGGAGTTAGCAGTAAGAAAAGCTAGGTGTCCAGTGCCTGCCCTGATAGAAATTCCTAAGAACTTCTCTATGGGGAAGAAAGCGGGCATCTTCATTATCATTATTCATTCATATATTAGAACATTCTAGATTTAGAAGGAAAAACAAGTAAGAAATATTATTATTGAATCATCAACTTGAAATTATAATATAGTACACTTCAAGATGTTGATTTTTCAAATACAAAATCTTTGATCCAGTTCCCAAGAGGGACGCCCTCATCACACATCAAAAAGGCAACATATTATGGCAGAGGAAGAACCTTCCCATCTGAGTTAGTGTAACAACAGACACAGACTGTTTGTGTTTATATTTCATAAGCTAAAAGCACTGTGCTGAGTTCACAGATGTCATCTTCAGAAGCTCAGTGAAGGGTTTCTAATCACTCCTGTTAGTGTACAATAATGAGGAGAAAATTTCTTGGGAGCCAGCACAGAATAACAAAAAGGACAATGGCTATCACTCTCAAAGCAATTAAAAATTAAGTAAAGTGGTATGAGGCTCAGGATCAGGAAATTTGTTTAATGTGGATAGATGGCATCCTCATTGTTATCTGTGGTGCCAACTGAAAATGAGTAGCTGAATAGTAGGGAGCTCTTCTTGTATACACACTGCCAATTTTGTGGTTACATTGATTTCTGGATCATTTGCTAACAATCTATGTGGCTTTCCTTTCTTGATAATGGTCCATCCTAGAGTTGATAACAAATTGAAAGTATTGCATTGACTATTACATCCTCTTAATGATTGAATCAAGATACACCCACTTAAATGTGCCTTTCCCTTGGTGAAAGCTAAAGTGAGCCATACATAGTTAACTGCCCCAGAGTTTTACATAT
This sequence comes from Phyllotis vaccarum, assembly GCA_033318265.1. Classification (NCBI taxonomy): domain Eukaryota; kingdom Metazoa; phylum Chordata; class Mammalia; order Rodentia; family Cricetidae; genus Phyllotis; species Phyllotis vaccarum. The sequence goes on along the minus strand of JARWLC010000001.1, from coordinate 151,257,376 downwards.
ACAGGTAGAAATTTTCATTATGTCTCTCTTCAGTCTCCAACACACTCGAAAGATCTAATGAGGACAGTTCTTCCTACTCAACCTTCTGATTACATTTGTTCTTATTCTCTCATTCTCTCTGGCAGCACCCAAATTCTCTATTTCTTAGTTCAAGAATGTGCATCAAATGAATACCCCGGAATGGAAGTTGACATCAGAACTACACTGAAAAAATCTCTAGGAATTCCAAAGTCTTCTTTTCAGTGATTTATTTGAAAGAGAGGAGGTGTGTTATTAATTATATTACCTTGTATTTTAGGGTATTCAATCATATGATTCAGAAACTTCCTGTAAAGATAATCACATCAGCTCATATTCAAGTTCTGTTCATGTGTTCCAAAATGAGATTTGTTAGTTAACCAACAGCTTTCTAATTAGATCTAATGTTCACCCAATATGAAGGATTTCATGTCTGGTACTATAAACCTGGCCCATTGCTAGCTGGGGAGGTCATTAAACCTAAGGGAGAGCCTACCAGAACCACTTCTCTAGACTGGAGTCATTTATAATTGTATTCTGCATATTTATTCCTCATATTATGTGGTTTGGGAGCTGACTACTTGGTATTAGAGAGACATGGGAAGGAGGTTGGTCCAGCAGCCCAAGAAGCAAGATGTAAAGAAATAGATAAGCAACAAGCCAGGTGGCAGGACAAATTGGTGAAAATGGATTGAGTTACAAAGCATCAACTAGATGGTAACATGCCTGAGCCATAGGCCAAGCAGCATGCAATTAATATAAGACTTTGTGCAATTATTTGGCTCACCTGTGTTTCTTACATGCTTGCTTCCTCTTGGGTGTCTGGCTCAGTCTGCCTCTGACTCCGCTCTTCTCCTACCTATGCTGTGACTTCTCCTCCTACTTTTTCTATGGTGCCTGTCATGGGCCAAAACAGCTCCTTTATTTAAAGATTGATATTAATCTATTTATATTTAACAAAATTAAAGAAAATATTTTTATTATCTATCTTATTTTTGTGAGTCTAAAGTTTTATATCTAATATACATTTTAAATGACTAAGAAAAACTATACTTATAACTATCTAATCTTTAACTATATCAAAGACCATAAAAGGATATATTTATCCAAGTAAATCAAAAGTGCAAGCGACTTCCAAAATCTAGAAAGGACAGAGACCATCACCCAAAAATTCCTTTATAAAGTTAGGGCATCTATCTTTAGCCTACAGGCCTAGAGCCTCTTTTTACTTTAGCAAAGCAAGAAATCTTCTCTTTCCATTTATCAGTCGCTTCTCCTTGAGTCCTGAAAAATGTCTGACAGTTTTTCTGAGAAGCAAGAGCCTGAATGACCATCTCAGCTTGTTCTGCCAAAGTTTAGAGGTCACCTTCCTATAGAACCTGCATGTCCAGTTTAAACAGCATATTGTCAAGCAGTCAATATAAGAGCAAGTTGATGTCCAGTGGCTTACAGACGTTACAAAGAAACTAATCTCTATATAAAGTTTTTTCGATGCCCATTTTTCTCTTAAAATAAATTGGTACTGCGATGAGCAGATCTGTCTCACTATCTAAAAAAGTCTAAGCTCTTACGATATTTTAAATGCCATATTTTATAGGTCTTAAAAGTGTTTGAAGATTATCTATCTAATTAAAATATATCTTTGTATGCCTAAAAATGTAACTAACATACATTTCTTAATTATACATTACAATTTTAAATCAGTTACATAAACATAATATCTTAAACAAGAGTAAAAAATATATACAACATAAAAAAATTGACTTTAAATTTATATCAGTAAACTAAAATCGTATCAATGTAAAATATTTTGAGATTAACAGCTGATTTCCTGATCTAAGTAAATTCAATAATCTAATTTTAAAAAAATTATTTATATACCATACGACCCCCCTAATTCTTTACTGGCTGAGTAAGGAAGACAGACATGTTTGCTGTGATTTCCTGGCTAACCCTTCCTCAAACCAGAAGGTACAAGAAAATGGCTGCATGGTCCATTTGATAAGGAATGGGTTAAAAATATCAGCGGATTACAAAGACAAAAAGCTGTACACAACACCCCATTGAGACAGTTAAGACAGACACCAACAGAAACTTAGGATAATGTCCATGTCTTTGAAATGCAATGCCAATAGCATTTTACCTTCTGAGTCTCCTTGCCCTGAATCCATTTCCTCAGTCTAATAACCAGTTTAACATACAAAAAAAAAAAAACAGTTAAGAGGCATTCAATAAAATTTATGAGCAGTTGTCCTGTGTATTTAAAACAAGGTGTTCCAGCAAAGCTGAGCCAGAGGAGACAATGGCAACTCAGCTAGCCTTGGGATCCTAGAACAGAAGAAAGAGAAGAGAGAGAGAGAATTAAATAGCAACTATATGAACTTTATTGAATAGTAACACACACCCTGATAATATAAAACATTAGGCTGGGGGTGGAGCTTCCTGACAGTGCACATCCTTATGAGCCTATGTCTAATCTCTGCATCTAAAAGCAAGATTAATATTGGGGAAAATGGTTTAGAACAACTTATGTTCATTCTTCCAATTAAATATAACCTTCTTCTAAAATGAACATTTATCCTTAATGAAACACATCTGTGAAGATGCACAGGCACCTCACACAACATTTCACTGGGAGACAAGATTGACGCTGGCACCCCTTATAGGCTACAAATTTCATCTTTCCGTTTCTGGCAGATGTGTGGGCCTGGCCTGCTACATAATTCCGAAATAGTAAATGTCAATGGTATTGAAGGAGGTGGTGCTTTGTTCACAGGGCAGCAAACTTCTTAGTAAGGAAACAAAAGCTCTGTTAAAATTACTTTGGGGTGGTCATGGGGCAGGCATGGTGGGACCCTATGAAGCCTGAGACAAGGCCAGCTTTGTCCACTCTCAGGATTTGACCTTACTTTGGGAGAATGGCACCAAGTGCTGTACTGAAATAGAAGGAAAAGAGAAAGTGAGAGTGCAAGCCTGCACTGACACCAGACACACCCAGCAGCCTCTCAGAACCTCTACCTGAGTTCGCAAAAGTTATCTTAAACTATACTGCTCAGAGTCAAAATGGGGAAATATATGCCTGAATTTTGAAGGTAATAATGAGACAGATGAGGAATATGTAGAAATATCTCCCGGAAATCACCACATCATCAAATAGCATTGCATTGGGTATGGGACACAGGAAATTCAGATGTTCCTGAGAGATAGCAATGCGTATGATATAGTGAGCTGCGTTATGATGCCTGCTTAATGGTAGAAACAAAACAGTGTAAAGCACATCACAAAATGCCATATGCCAAGTAATTTCTAATTTCTACTCAACTGTCATTTGTGTGGCTTTCCATGTTTGTGTATGTGTTGGTTTTATTTCCCTGTTAATTTCATATTTCTTTAACTAAACTGTAAGAAAAATACACATGTGCTGGCAGTTTGAGAAACCTAAAAGGGTTTGACACACAATAGGCATTGCTTATTTAGCAAGGACTTCTGAGCATTACTTGTACGTTGCAAAATCAGTAAGAGACTATTTTTTTCTTCTCATAGAACTTACATCCTAATTATAGTAGATTAAGGTGTGAGATGAGACAGAAAAGAAGGGCAGAATCAGAAGAGGGATCATAAAAGGAGTGGGGCTTCAACGTTAAGGAAGATCATTCTGGGAGGAGTGATGTGACCATATACTCCAAAGAACTAATGATTTAGGCCAAGCAGAATCTGGCTGCAAAGAACCGGAAGCAGAAAAATGGGCTGCTGACCCTCAGGTGCAAGACTACCTGATATGTCCTAAGGTCAGTGTAGAGACCAAGGGCACTATAGCAATGTGGAGAAAGAGAAAATAGTAGACAAAGTCAAGGACATCCATGCTGCATGGATCCTGATAAGCCTTTACATAGAGCTTTTCGCTAGTGAATGCAGTCCCAGCGGACACTTGAGCCAGAATTGTTTGCTTGGCCTCGATTTTTAGAGCTCACTTTGGCTGCCTTGTGGACCCCAGGCTTTGTGATCTTTAAGAAGTTGCTGCCATGATGTTTCCATGATTAAAATTAGAGACTGAATATATTAAAGTGAATCCAGCAAAATTAGATAATAGATTCAACAAATAGTTTGAATGTATAAACATTGTCCATAATTCATTAGTAGGAAGCAGCACTGAGTGTCAAAAGCTTAGTAAGCATTTCTGAGTAAAACAACACCCATACTTGCTACATTAATAATGTATGTATATGTGCCTGCATGAACACATGTGATGTGTGTTTTATGTGTATATGTGTATTATATGTTTTTCCATGTGTGCATGTGTGCGAATATGGGTCAGTGTGTGCACAAGTATATGTGTGTGTATTTGTATCTCTGTGTATGTGGTGTATATGTATATATGTATGTGTATTTATTTGTATGTTTACACGTGTTTGCCAATATGTGTGTGTGGATGTGTGTGCATGTGTCTGTCTTTATGTATATGTATATGCATGTGTGCCTGTGTGAATATATATGTGCAATGGTATGAGTGGTATTTGTGGGTGTATATATGCACGTCTGTGTGTATATCTGAATCTGTGTGAGTAGTGTATATGTATATGATATATATGTCTTTGTGTATGTATGTCTGTGTGTGTTACTTTCCTATGATGGCAACAAGGAGATTGTTTTGGCTTTAGGTTACCATATCAACACACAACCTATAATCTTCTAGAACTTTGGAAGAGGACAGAATCTGCAAGGCAATAACCAATATATATGAGAAAAAAAGTGATACTGATGTTGAGTTGGATTATTACAGATGCTGTGAGGGGTACCTCATCTGCTTATAAAGTATATTGTCATCTTATTTCAACCTAAGTTTATGATCTGTAACTAAGACAGGCATGTGGATTTGTCTCTCCTTACAATGCTACCATTCTGTTGTTTTGAGAATGATATTAGCAAAGTGTCAGTGAAATTACAATCCTCTAGTCTTAGCAGCTCCCCTCCCCAACAAGCATCTTGGCTCTCAACGCTGTTTGAACAACGTACTCATTAAAGAATATAAGAAGCAGGTTTGATAGCAATGACAAAAAATGGTGTCTCCACAGAGTATGACTTCCTCTGACTAGGATAAGCAACTGGTACATCAATTCAGAGAAACTGAGACATGATTGAGATACAATTAGCTTCTCTTCCTCATTGATGGGAGTGGCCATGCATTCAGTGGTCCAGTTGCAGAGATCAGAGGATACCCTGTGGAGTCTGTTCTCTCTTTCCACCTTTACATGGGTTCTAGGGATTGATCTCAGGTGACCAGGCTAGCATGGCAAGCACCTTTATTCCAGAGCCATCATTCTTATACTTCTTTCCCATTCTTTCCATGGGTTCAAACCCTCTCATAGGAAATAGTCAAGATTAGCTATTTACTTTTCAATGTAAGCTTGCATTTTCACCATGTGACCTCGAGCCAGGAAGGGTGATGCTTTATTCACTCTGGGAATACTGGGGGCAGGGTATATTTTTGTGAGTGAGAAGAGCATGATTTTGGTAGTCAAGACATGTCCAGACTTCCCAAACCAGCTTTCTAGCAGCAGCAGCAGCAGCCCCTACCTAATTCCAGATTATGCTGAAATTACAAGACCAAGAGGCCCATCGCAGAGCTGAATCAGAATTCATGAGGCTAGGAGTGTTTGCCTCAGCTTTGGATTTTAGTTTTATATGCTATATCTACTCTGAGTCACCGGGAGTTTCTGAAGACAAATGAAATAATGTCATCTACTCAGTGCAATCTTATCACTCTCCAAATCAATGAAGATGCTATGCATTGTAAGCAAACCCTCTCCTCAGCTGAATTTAGAAACTGCCCATGACAGTGCTTCCTATGTCTATTCACAGTACTGCCTTGCTGTGGAGCAGACTCGATGCCTGGGCATTTGCATTTCTCATAGGGATTCTACTCTCATGGCCAAGAAACACATGAAGAAGGGCCTTCTGGCGCAGAGCCCTGATAGGATCTCATTCATGGCTGCCACTCACTGCTGGAGAAAGAGCCCAACAGCAGGCTCTGCTCTCATAAAGAGCTCTGCCTGAGTAAGGAAGACATGGCTTTTTGTTCAGCACCATGGGATCCTGTGTGACACTCCACAGCCCAGGCTAGAGGCTGTCACAGCAGCCTTTCACAATTCAAAGAGAAAAAGGAAAATAGCCTGCCTTTGAGCATCAGAAATGTGGGCGAGGCAGGAATGAAATCATGAATAAATAAATAAAAACACCAACAGCTGTGGTATTTAAAACAGACAATCGCTGTAACCACAGATGACAGCCCTGTGGCCTGAAGAATCTGCTAATAAACTGTCTTTTGGGACTGGTATCAGAGATAAACTTATGAGCCATGATTCAACCATTAGGCTTAAGTGGACATCAGAGGAAGGTCTGTGTTGGATGATATTTTTGGTGCCACATGGCCTAGGAAAATTACTCATCAAATTCAAATCATGAAGTGTTTGTCCTATTTGGATTGGTCTCTTGAAAGGTCGGCACTATTTACACAGAAGCTTTTTGCAATTTTAATCATAATTTCAGTTGGCCAATGACAAGTTTGATTTTCAGTAATTTGATGTGATAATTGCTTTCTATCAGTCACAGGGTAAAGAGTAACACTAGAGACACATCTTTGAGAAGGAAAAAAAAAAAATTTCTCTAGCACTGCCTGCTGACCCAGGCAAGCTCTCACAAACTCTATCACTGAGAGATTTGGCCAAATGCTTCTTGATTTAACCTACCAAAAACCTCCTTTCCGCTTAGGCTTCTGCCTGTTCCCGGTTTTCTCAATCTGTTATTGACCCGATGTTCTGCAGCAGGACTGATATGAAGAGTGGCTGATGGTGCAGAATCGTGGCAGGGTAAGGTCATTACATGAGCATCCGTGCTGAAGGCATGAAGGACGGCGCACACTGAAATAGCTTTAGTTGCTGTCTACAGGAATACCTCTATCATGTGCGGATGCAGGAGAGCAAAACCTATTCAACTCCACGGGGCTTTTAAGGGGTGCATTTTTAAAGCTTAGGTTTATATTTCCTATGTAATCTGAATTAAAATTTTGAAGTAACCCCTATCATAAAAGGTGACAGCTATTTTTCATTAGAAACTCAATTAAACATTGTTAAATTTTTGTTCAAATGATAGTGATAGAAACAAATATAAGAGGAATGGACTTCATGAAAACATCTTTTCATTTTCTTCTTCTCTCCCTCCCTCTCTCTCTCTCTCTCTCTCTCTCTCTCTCTCTCTCTCTCTCTCTCTCTCTCTCTCTCTCTCTCTCTCACTCTTTGCATGTGTATGTGTATACCCATGTACACATGCATATGTGATATGTACATGTCCATACCAGGAGTGCATACTGCATATTTAAAGGCCAGAGGTTGGTTTGGGCTGTGTTCTTCCATTGTTCTCTGTCTTTTGGCAAATGTATTTGTGTATGTGGTATACATACTTGTGTCTGGCACATGTGAATGAAAGTGTATGTGTGCCTGCACATGTACATGTGTGTGTTCCCATATGTGCACACATTTGGAAGTCAATATTCAATTTCAAATGTCTTCTTCAACTGTGTTTCACCTTATTTTTGAAAATATATTTTTTGCTTTTTTTCAATTTTATTTTCATTTTAAAAAACTTCATCTCCATAAATGTATCCACCTGCTCCCTTTCCCCTCCTTCCCCCCAATCCCTCCCAGTCAACCCTCAGCCTCGCCCCTCCCCATCCACCCATCCCCTCCTGTAAAAGGGCAAGAAGTCCCAAAGCAGGAAAGCCCAGCAGGGCACATCCACTCCAGGCATATCTGATTCACTCATCCCAAAGTCAATGCTGGGCTGGGTGTTCCTCTGTAGAAAATGGTCTCCAAGGTGCCAGCGCATGAACAGGAACACAGTCTGATCCCACCTTCATGGCTCTACACACTGCTCATGCCAGTGGAAAGCCACCCACCCCCACCCCAAGAGGGCCCAGCTCCCTCTCCTAATGGATCTCCAGCGACAATTACCGACTCAGTAAGCTCCCCAAATCTCTAGCCAGCCATCACCCTGGGAACCTACCTCATAATCCCTATCCCCCTGCTCATATAGACTCCCCTCCCCTGCTCTCAGCTAGACCAGGAGCTCTGCCCAGTGCTCAGCCATAGATCTCTGCCCCCACCTCCATTCCCTGTTGGGTGTAGGTTCTGTGATGACATCTAGGGTGTTTACTCATTTTATTATAGGGGAAGTCCCATTTAGGCACCCCCTCCACCACTGTTTGGAGACTTGGCCAGGGACATCCTGTGATTTCCTGGACATTTCCCTAGCACCGAATCTCTGAGAAAGAATTTTATGCTGAATTGTCTACACTGGCTGGCCAGTGAGACCCAGAGTCCTCCCATCTCTGGCCCGCAGTACTGGAAATGTATACACATATCACCGCTTCTTGTCTTTTACATGGGTGCTGCGGATCAAACTGACAGCGAGTCATTACTGATGATGCACCATCTGTTTTTCGTTTTTCTCAGGGTTGTGCTGTGCAGTCCAGTCAGACCTAGAGTCTGCGGTCTGTGTGCTTCAGTTAACTCTATAAGGGGATGGCAGGTATTTGTCACCATGCTGACTTTTATCCTTCACTCTTTATTAGGACTTTGCTAGTTGACTTGGGGGTGTTTTTTCCCATTCTGCCCTATCCACTTCTATGTCTACACCAAGCTCCCTTCCTATAAGAGAGTCTCTTAGGCTGGGATCCCTTCATCCACACATACATATGGCATACATATGTATTCTAAATTTTCAGACTGAACAAGGTTCCATAACCAGCAATATGAACTACTAAATGGTCTAAACACATGGTTTCTGGCCTTAATGACAAATTATTCTGGGTATTGTTATAAGTAAAACAAAACAAAAAAAAGCAAAAAAACAAAACAAAAAAAAAAAAAAAAACAAGCACAGGGTTGGTATCTTGAACTAAATAGAAGTCAAGAGGCAATGCACCAGCTTCACATGTCATGAGTAGGAAATGTGTCCACAGAGAGCCTTACGTTCAGATTTAAAATGTCAGTGCTGGAGATACAGTATAAAGTGCAATCATATGTAGACATTAACTCTGGTGTTTGTTTTCAGCAATAAGGATTGGACCCAGGGCCTCACACAAAGACTGAACTACATCCTGATGTGGGAATGCCTTTCTGTATGCTGTGAATCTCAATCTTTAAATAAAGGAGCTGTTTTGGGCCATGACAGGCACCATAGAAGAAGTAGGAGGAGGAATCAGAATAGGTAGGAAAGGAAGGGCAGAGTCAGAGGCAGATCGAGCCAGCCGCCCAAGGAGCAACATGTAGGAGCACAGGTGAGCCACGGGCCACGTGGCAGACAGATTAATAGAAATGGGTTGATTTAAGATGTAAGAGCAAGTTAGCAATGTGCCTGAGCCATAGGCCAAACAGCATAAAGTTAATATAAGTGTCTGGGTCATTTCTGGGGGCCTGAGCGATGGCGGCAGGTTGCTAAGGGGTCTCAGGCGGCAAGTCTGTGGGTCTGGCCACCCAGGACCAAAGAAACCGCTCTGCAACAACATCCAGTCCCAAAACATTAATCTTAATTCAAGGAGGCATTTAAGAAACTAAAACAATAATTCTGACACATAGTAGGACATCATAACACCTGCAAAGTTACTCCATTAAACTTAGACTCCAAGAGCACCTCCAAGTGTGCACCCACTGAGCTTTGTTTGTAAAATGGCTATCATCTACTCTTTGAGTCATTTTTGGGCGGGGGGGGGGATCTCTTGAAGCAGTTTGCTATCATGGTTTAAGTAAAGCCAAGGTTAGCCACAACTCCCACCTTGTAACACAGCTAAAGGATTTTGAGAATAGCAGAATCAATCACATGTCCAAATCTGATTATCATGAAATGAGAGTGTACAGAAATAAACCTCTTTGGATTCAGTAGGTAATTGCTACTGTACAATTGCAGAAATAACCACAGGCTTTTCTTTCACACACTGGGCATCTTTATAATAAAGGGTTTGGAAGAGGCAAAGCCACATGCTGCATGTAAAGCACCCCTCCTGTTCCCAAGGATCTGGCCAGCAATCTGAAATGTTTTCGCATCATGACTGAAGAGCAGAGCATGTCTTGTCTTTGTGACAGATGTGTTCTTTACAATTGTACAAACCTGGAAGTTTCTAGATGACTGCAGTGATTAGCTTTCTATTTTAAGAACAAGCAGAATAGCTCATTTCTGAAATTTAAAAAATATGCAAGTCCTATATTACCTTAAATGTACGTATTTTATCTGTTATTTGTTCTACATATACATATACCAAGGTGCATATGTGAAGGTCAGACAATATTCAATAGTCAGTTCTTTCATTCTTTATGTGAGATCTAAGGACAGATTTCAGGTCACTTGGTCACAAGCATGTTTGCCCACAGAACAATCTCACGGCATGGGTGAGGGGTGGGTAAATCTCGTTTTGTACTGCAGAACTGGCTAGCTCTAGTAGGAATCCTGTTCTTATGTTTGCTTAGTTATCATGTTACTTTCTGAAACAGAAAATCATCCAGGAAAATAGGTGGACCATAACTTGGAACTAAGCAGGAAACTAACCACAGCTATTTATACTGTTAGTCCCAGCACTTGGGAATCAGAGGCAAGAGAATCTCTGTGAGTTCAAAGCCAACCTGGTCTTTGAAGCAAGTTCCAGGACAGCCAGACTGTTACACAGAAAACTCTGTCTTAAAAAAAAAAAACAAATAAACAAAACAAAAACAAAAAAAGAGGTGGATCTGTTCTCTGATATCTCTGACTGTTTTTATTATAATTGATACATATCCGCACACACAGGGATATCAGTATTTCAGAAATACAGACACCTCTGCCTGTTTTGTGCAGAAGCTACACTACTTACTTGAAAAGTTATTTCACCCTTGGTATCACATGATAGAGTCAATTGTTCATAACATGGACTGATTTTAAAGATGGAGGAGGGCTTATTATTCTTTTTAGCAAATATCTATAAAAGTCCCTTAAAGTGATCAATGCCTCTGACACTTAACTTTACATAAAAGGGTTTACCAAATTTTCTACACTCTGGCCACTTTGTCTGAGACTAGAGACTGTTTAAAATGTGAGTAGCAGATTTACACACTGCCTTACCCTACTTCACAGGTGGACAAAGCAAGCTCTGAAAATGTAAAATGATTTCCAAGTCTTGCATGGAGTTAATGATAGAGAGGGGAATTCTTCTCACATTTCCTGGCTTCCAAGTCATTTTCATCAGGCTGTGAATACAAAGAAACAGCTTGCAAATACTAAGGACAATTCCTTTGGTTCCATATAAAGTGAATCCAAAAGTGTCATTTTTGTAGGGCCCGGAAATGAATTCTTAGCTCAAAATAGAATTGTCATCAATTTCCATTCAAAATACAGAGTATATTTAGATCCAAAAGTCAGCAATAATGTTCCTTTTCCTTACAGTGCTTTATATTTTAAAAAGTTGCAACAAAGCTGTCTTCGCTTTAAGGAACTTCTCCTAAAGGGATTGGTCTTGGGAGAAGAAATGAGAAACTCATGACCTCAGATGTCTGCTGTCCTTATGAAACACACTAAGAAAACAATGTACCACGTATATAGTAAGCCCTCACCTGAAGCTGTAGGTCAAGGATGTGGGTGCCAGGTTCTTGCTGAATACCTGAGGTGCATGAGATGGAAAGCAGGCAGGCAGGATGAAGATCAACCCCATCCCCCCCCCACCCCCCGGTCCCAGTTTGGTTCCAGCCAGAAGAATGTCATTTGTAGTTTGAGGAATGTTGTCTCTCCCCTCTGAGTTTTTGTTTTATGTAGACACCATCATGATGGCATCCTCAGAACTACACTATCTCCCTCCACATCACATTCACTCCAGTCTCTATCTGAATCTCAAAGAAGAAAGAGAGAGACATGCAGGCCTTTACCTCTCCTTCCCTTCTTAGTAGGATTGCTCACAAAAGCTCCTGATTATTGTTAAGTCTCTCTCCTGGGAAGCCCTGCCCACTTTATGAAGGTATTTCAGGTTGGCTGTCAAGCAAAACAAACTCGCAGCAGAAATTATGTGAGATTTTCATAGGAGTCTCCTTCCTGATTTGGACACAGGCCAAATTTCTTCGTGTTGATTTCTAACATCATAAAAGTTACACCCAAGAAATTGTTTTGTCCATTTCCATAAACATTCCCTTGGAAACTGATATATACCTTCAGCCTTTTAACAAACATTTTGATTATTTTATGTGTCTGTATGAGTGTCTACTACCTGTGTGCCTGGCGGGTCATGGAGTCCAGAAGAGGGTGTCAGGTTCCCTGGAAGGGGCATTACAGGTGCAAGAGCAGAGCAAACATCATAACAGGTTGCTTAGTCTTCTGTCAGAGATCAGGCCTCAGTCTCAGTTTCCTGTGACTGAGCAAGTAGTTTCTAAAATAACAAGGAACAATGAGCAATCAATCACAAAGGCTCCACCACCCCAACAAGGTCACGTGTAACTACACATGCCAGGTCTGAGCCGGCCTCCAGAGTATCTCAAGGCAATAATCAAATAAGGGCAAAGCCTGAGACTTATCCAGACTTTCCCTCAAAGGGGGGGAAAAAAAAAAACCAAAAACTATAGCCTTAGCTAACCTCTGCTAGCCCTAGCCAACCAGGAACATAGAAATATGATTGCCATTTGCGTAAGCCAATCTTAGATAGAATAAACTAACTGCTTTAGAATTCCTTTAGCTGTGTATATAAAAGGCTCTTGCTTACTTCTCTCCAGGTCACCATTTTGCCTTTGTGTCATGACGAAACCCTTACTCACAAGATAGTAAACTCTCTTGCTGACGGCATATGGGTTTTTTGGCCTTCTATGGGCCTTTCAAGGCCCCTAACGGCTGCCATGTGGGTGCTTAAAAATAAAGTTGGGTCTGCTAAGTGAGTAGCAAGTACAAGTAACTTCTGAGTCATTGCCCTGCTCTAGTTCTAATTTCTATGAAAGACATTAGTGAAGAGTGACTGAGTGCTCAGGATTAGTTATTCTTTCCCATTGCTGTAATAAAATGCCCTAAAAAAAAAAAAAAAAAAGCAACTGAAGAAATAAAAGGTGTATTTTGGCCCAACATTTGAAGGTTAATTCCACCACAAAGGCGAATTTATTACAGAGGGGGCTGAGGTAACTGGTCTTGCTTGTATCCACAGTCAGAAAGCCAAGAGCAATGAATGCCAGGGTTCTGCTCACTTCCTCCTTCCCACTCAGTCCAGACCAGAAAGACCAGAACTCACAGAATGATGTCAACGGTAGTCAATGTGGATCTTCCTAGCACAGCGACGTAATTTATGCCCAGAGGCTTGTCTTCTAGAATACTGTAGCAGTCTACCCGGGGAAATGTGATAAACATCTACTCACTCTACACAGAGAAGCAACAACAGACATCCCATCTCCATTAAAAACAAGCTCCAATTGCCACTCTCTGTTTTAATAAAAGGAACATTTTAAGTTACAGGTGTAACTGAGGCAACACAAGATTTGTCTTTAATGCCAGGCTTATTTCACTCAGCATATTGCCCTCCAGTCCCACAACTGCTGTTACAAAAGACAGTGATATCTTTCTTTTAAAGATTAAGTAACATTTTGCTATAGATGGTAGATATCGATAGATAGATGATAGACAGACAGACATAGATATTCGATATTTACTAGTCAATGTCCACTTTCTTACACACACACACACACACACACACACACACACACACACACACACACACACACACTTGTGGCTGTTGTGAAGAGTGCATCAATTATAAAAGTGAAGACATTTCTCCAAAACGTTACCTTTCCTTTCACTTCCTGCTTGTTTTGGTTTGTTTTTGAGAGAGTCTCACTGGGTAGCCCTGGCTTACCTAGACACCTCTGTGAAAACCGGCTGACTAACATTGTAGTATTCCTCTTGCTTCCAAGTGCTGGAATTGCAGCTCTGTGCCTACATGCCCAAACTGGTTCACAGTCTTTGGCTACATTAGAAGTGGGATTTCTGGATAACATGATAGTTCCATGTTGACGTATTTGAAGATTTCCAAACTGCTTTCAAGGCAGTCACTACCTTATACTTCTACTAACAGTGCCTCAGGACCACTTTTCTCTCCACTTTGGACAACACATGCTTCAGAGACTAACCCTTCTAACATTTGAAAGATGAAGTCTCCTGGTGGTTTTCATCTGCATGCCCCCAATAGTTAGCAGTGTTGAATGCTCCTGTATGTGGTGTCCTTCCTTACCTCTTCTTATGGGAAATGTCTCCTCTGATTATTTGCCCATCTTTAATTGGGTCATTTGTTTTCTTGATATGGAGTTTAGTTACTCATTAGATTTTAATAGCAACCTTTTATCAAGTGTATAATTTTTCCACTATTTTCTCCCGATCATCTAGATTTCTTTCCACCATATTGTTTTCTTGGTCATTTTTCCTGGAGCTCTTCTTTAATGTGGGCCGCTGCTGGTTTTTCCAGTTAAATTTGCTTCCCTCCTACATTGATTTTTCAATGACTCTACTGTGCATTACTTACCTTTTAAGTTTATAAGGTTCCTATTTAGAGCTATTTCAGTGGCTCCTTTATAAGTTAATTGGTGGTAAGTGGAGACTACAGTGTATCCACTGGCATATATAGTGTCTAGATGTACTAGTGCAAGGTATACAAACATTGCTGATGGATTAGGTTCGCAGTTTTAAGTTTCCAAACTTTATTTTCACACATAAAGAACCTCATTTGATTCAGTGGCACTGGAAAAACCAAAACCTTCCTTTGCCTAGGTCCCCTTTACAGTGAGAAGTCTTGACAGGAGCACTGCACATACGCACAGACCTGTAGTTATTTTCATGTGTGAGCATCGATTTTAATCCTGAACATGAAAGTAAGAATGACCAAGATGACCCATGTCCTCAAACATTAATATGTTCTAAAGGATTTTGAAGAAGAAGAGATTTCTAGGTAACATAAACTTCTCTGAATTTCTGAACTTTAAGTTATTTTCAGATACTTAGGAATGAATATTTCACCAAGTTTTACCACATAAGTTACTTGCTTGTTTGGGATACTTTGCCTTACATTTTCTTCTTACTGAGAAATTTGTGAAAATCATGCTGCATTAAGAAGAAATAAGAAGAAACATATTCAGTTAACTCTGTATATACATTTGTGTTTATATATATATATATATATATATATATATATATATATATATATATATGGCAATAGCAGTGAAAAAGAAAGAAACCATGAATTTGAGAGGGAGCAAGGAGGTTTGTGGAAGAAAAATAAAGCTGAAGATGTTGTGATTATATTTTAATTGAAAAAGAATAAGACCTTAGTTGCCATCATTATATAACAGACAAGAAGACAATGAAGAATATACCCCTCTTGCACTCAAATCCTAGGAGTCCAGTAAGCATGCTGCAACCCTCTGCTTTTATGTCCCATTGTTCCTGTTTTTGTGCAGATTTCTCCGTGATTAATGCCCTCTATAAAATCCTTCTAGCTTGGAGGGAAAACTTCTTCATAAGATGGGTTGTTTGCAGGCAGGTGAAACACCAGAGAGTTCTACTGGGGAAATAATGCCAGAAACTTTAAGGACAGAAAGTAAATAAATCAAAATAGCTTCAGGAAGTTCCTGAAACTGACTAGATTCACAAGCGTCCTTCCTCCCCAAGAGTAATTAAACAATAAACACTGCTGAGAGAAAATTCTCAGACTAGCCCAGCATCCCAGAGGAAGCAGAGGGAGACCAACCAAGCTTCCTAGAAGACTCAAATCAGCCATGTTGCCTGGAAGAGAGTCCGTCCTGGAAAGGATACTCTCTTACCTATGAAACTGTCTGCAGACTACAGAGTGTGTTCCAGGTCCATCTTCTGTGAACCATCACCAACCTAAGGATAAACCTTTGGTGATGCAGCTGTTTTTGAGTCATTTATGTTCACCCATATTTCTATAGATAACCCATAACTCACATTCCAGTAAGCAACCAAAATAAAGCACACTGGTTCACAATGTTGGATTTCAGTGATATATGTACTTTGATCTATCTCTGCCATCAATTTCTGTCTAGGCTGAGTAGATGTTAGTTCACATTTGCCTAGGAATAGTGTCATATATCTGTGTCTCTTCTTCAGAGAGCCTATGTCTGATGGCAGGGGCTATACTTCTTGCTTCTCTATGTAAGTTATGGTGAGTTTTAATGTATGTAAAGCACCAGTTACTGCTAGCATTTACTTGCTAAAAAAAAAGAGCAAATTTGTGGGGATATGTTTCAAATTTAATAAAGAAACAGTCTGAGATATCAAGGAGATCTACCCACAGTCAATCTAGGAGGATCAGAGAGTGGTAACTCACACCTTTAATCATAGCACAGGGAATATCCTGGGGAGTGGTGACCTACACCCTTAATCCCAGCAAATTTGAAGTTGAGGTCATCTTAGTTTACAGAAGGAGTTCCAGGATCCCAGGCAGGCAGTGATGGTGTCAAGCCTTTAATCTTAACCTGGACGTGAAACAGCTGAGTTAAGAAGGTATTTAAGGCAGGCATAGAAAGACAGAGCAGGCAGAAGAAGCCAGGAGGAGTAAAGACATCTGGGTGAGATCTGACTGTGGTATTTACTCTTTGATATATCAGCTCTTCCCTGAGATTTGGCTCTGAGTTTCCTTCATTCATTTGTGCAACACAAATTATTTATTAAAAAGTAAAATTCTGCATTTATAGAAGTTAAATAACAGAGCAAATTAAAAAATAAAACATTTTTAAAAATTCAGCTAGTTAGATGATTGGCCATTAAAAAGAAGCATAATTTATAAAATATTTTTGGCTAAAATCCTGTTATATTTTATACACAATATCTATAGTCTCATTCCCTTGCAGCTTTATCTTTCACATATTATTCTAGCTATCTTGAAAAGTGTTAATAGTCATGATAGGGTAGGCTGATTCTATGGCATCAATTACATACTTACATTCTATCATTGACAGCTTTGGCTTGTTGACATTTTTGTTGAGTGACTATGCAGGCAATGTTGATCCCTTTCAATGACTCCCAGTGCCTTGAATCCTTATTAAAGTCACTCTGTCACCTGGATATTCTCTTCTTTCAGACATTTTTTATTAAATCTATCAATGCCTACTTCCCTTCTTCCCTCATAAAATATAAAGTGACTGCCACATTCAGGCATCTTTCCAGACTGTGTCACCTCATCTTTTCAACAGGATAAAACCCTAGGGATGTTCAGATTGCTTTATAAAAGAGAGAAAGATGTCTTCTTTCTTTGACACAATGTTGTTCTGTTTTGGTGTCAGGAAGGGAGGGCAAAATAGGTGAGGTTAGAAATGTTCAAAAGCAATAAAGGATCACTGTAGGACAATCCGCCTTCTCTAAGTTTTTGCTTTGTGGATAAAGGAAAACAACTCTCCAGTAATGTCAACAACTAAGCCTGACTTTCATGCTACATTTTTCCTCCCCAAATCACAACTGCTTTCTTCTGAAATTCATGACCCTAATGCAACACTCATAATAAAATTCTTACATTGCCTTTATTGAGTGGTCAATCAAATAAAATATTTATAGGCTGATATGCCTACCATGTTGAGAACAATGTGGACACATACTGATGAACATACTGGAGATATAGTCAACAGGAGAATGAAATGAGAATATAGCTTAAGAGAGAGTCAGATCATGTCCTCAGGCATGGTGAGTTTGAGGGCTCTGTTCATTAGTAAATGAGGATGCTCAAAATACAAGTATATTCACATGCACTCCTTTTGAGGAAAAATAATGTCTTGATAGACATGCAGCAAGTATTATTTATTGAGTAAATAGTGCATTCTGGATAGTATTATAAATGTCTTAAGTCATTAATTCAGTTAATTTGCAACTATTACCATTAGTTTAGCTTACATGGTTCTTTGGATTCTTAGATTTGGCACACATTGGCATTTAAAGCTGGACAATCTAAAGAGCACAGTCTTTATCACTAATTGATGTACTTTTCCTGATGTGGAGTCACAAGCACATGGATAATCATCAGAATTGCAATGGATAGGTTCGCTGGAATACTGAAAGAAAAGTTGCTTAAACTGAAGACTAAAAACCACCCAGTTTTTCATCCTTGAAGCATCTTAAATATGATTCTTTATAGGGAAAGAGTTTGGGCATCCACTATGGTGCAACAATTGTGGAGCATCTTAACCCAGCCTGACTTGGAAATAGATTCAGTGAATGTATCTTTGAGAGTCTAAATAGACCCCATTTTGTATTTTGAACTATAAAAATAAATTGTCATGGTAAATTTTAAGACAATATATTTCTGCAATTTTCTTTTTTCTTCATGCATTCCATTGTGTTGCTCTCTCCAGTGTCTCACACACACACACACACACACACACACACACACACACACACACACACACACAATCCCTTTTTCTGAGAGGTTCCCTCAACTCCCACATCTCTGTGCACAAATCACCTTCACACTTTCTACAAACTATACCTATCTTTTGGGATGGCTATTTTT
This sequence comes from Phyllotis vaccarum, assembly GCA_033318265.1. Lineage (NCBI taxonomy): Eukaryota > Metazoa > Chordata > Mammalia > Rodentia > Cricetidae > Phyllotis > Phyllotis vaccarum. The sequence continues at coordinate 151,238,805 of JARWLC010000001.1, read as the reverse complement.
CATGGGCCCTGTCTTAGCTTCTTTCCTTTCCCTCCCATAATAAATCATGGTAATTACTCAGTATGCATAAGCAATTCTTCTGCATGTTTCTGGAAACAAATACTTATCTTTTATTTTAATTTTATTTACAAATAATTAAGGGATGGTATATGGTTGCTCATAACAGTTCAAGTTACTAACAATATATAATGTATATACATGAATGTATATACATGAATAGTCAATTGTCTAGCCTTAAAATTCAATAATAGCCTCAAAGCTGAACTATACTGAAAACAATATAATTATCCATTAATGATTCATAAAGCACTTTATGGTTTTGCAGTATCTTGAAGTTATCATTATTATTGTCCAGTAAGGGTGAGTAAGTAATAAAACTTTCCAGTCTGTAGATTTCCAGACTGGTCAGTTTTTTGTGTGTTCTTTATGCTTGCCTCACCTCCTCCTTTATGCTATCAGATAGTTAAGAACTAGGATCATACCTTTGGTGTGCATGGAACTTTACAGAGGACTTTACATAGATGAAGACAAGAATCATGGTTTTATTTTCTCATTTAGAGATCAGAGTTCATAGGAAGTCTCATTTTAATTGTGCATCTTTCTTCTTTACTATGTGTGTCAGGACATCTCTCCTTCTTAAGAAAAAAACCCACACAAACAGTGACCATTAATGTTTATATCTTCATCCATGACCCAGAATCCTTACTGTATTTCTATATGGCAGGAGATAGCAGATCTCTTAGATATATAGGATAGATAGAGTCCCAAGGTTAATCCAAGCAGGGCTATGAAGGTTACCTGACAGTATAGCAGTCAAAAGAGTGACGTCACACCCATTACAGGGATCTACACTGAAGTCTCCATACCTAACTCCTCCTGTTGCCATGCTTCTGAAATCTCCTTTTAATGTGGAATTGACCCAAAATTGAAGCAGTTAGAATGATGAGCTAACATAGAGGAGACAGCTGCCTTCTCGGGGCACTCAGACATGAACAGCAGCACGTGAGCAAACAATAAAGACTCAAAAATACTGTCCTACAGTGTCTGAAGATGCTACCTGAAGTCTTATATAACACCCTTAGATCTTAGTCATTTCACCAGAGTAGCCCAACACAGTCCTCATAGACATCTTATGCTAGATTATTGTCTATTCAGAAGTCATGGACTATTGGAAGCAGTTCCTTGTACCCAAATCTTGCAGATGTTGTTATGAATGAGTCAGACACTGCTTTGGGAGTAGACAAAGAAGGGCTGTCAACTTACTTCCATAGAAAGCACATGCTTCTCTCCACGGAACGAAATCCATCACTCTACCTTTCAGAATTGATTTGGTCTCAGAGATACGAACCTTTAACATACTGTTGTAGTTCTGGATTTTTCTTAAATCCCTAATTATCCCTCTATAAAGACCCCCTAGTCAAAGCTGGAATGTCTCTTCAGTCTCATAGTAGCTCAGCTCATCTGCTCCTTGTGCTTTGGCGTGAAGTTCAATTTTCTCCTGCTTTCTTTCTCATTTTTAGAGCTGTCACTTGTGCTACTGTCTCGCTCACATCCCTCCATATTAGTCTCACAGTCAGAGGCCATTTCCTCAGCTCATCCAGCCATTTTAATCTATTAGCCAAACCTGCGAGGAAGGCTGCACACTGTTATGTATGGAAGCAGACTTAGCACAACGTGCTCGAGTTACATGTATTACCTATCTTTCTCATGTCTGCTGGTGTTATTCTTAATTTCCTCATCAATGACTCCATGGAGGCTGGGATCCTGTCAAAGGCTTGTAGAAAAAGCTTAGAGTTAGACTTGAGATTGTCATTATTCCTACTTAGCAGAAAGCATATGGCCTTTGGAAGGCATTCAGCCCCATATTCCATGCAACAAGATATAGCAAGGCAATATTAGAAATAAAATAAGAGGGAGATGTTAAAATGTAATACCATGCACTGGAAATAATCTACAAATTAGACAAACCGGTTTTCAAATTTCAAAGTCACTGTATACCTGCCATGTTTGATATTGTCTCTATGAGAGTATAAGCTAAACTCTTTACTGTATATGTTGTCTTTGGTCATGGTGTTTTTTCACTGCAATAGTAACCTTAACCATGACAGAATTTAGTATCAGGGTAGCTTGGTATTGCTGTGATAGATAGATAGATCTAACCAAGTTGTTTTGGATTTTGGAACTTAGAACTAGAAAATCCATTGAGTGTTGACGATTCAGTGAGCTGTTCTGTAGATGCTTGAAAGAAAAGAATCTTGACAGCTCTGATTGGCTGTTTCCAGAAAGCTTAACTGAAGGAAGAAGATCCACTATGAACATAAGTGGAAGTGGATCTCAGGCTTACACACAGAAGAAAGTGAGCTGAGCAGTAGTACTCCCCTCTCTGCTCTCTGCCTACAGATGCTGCTTGAGGAGTCACTTCACACTCCAGCCTCACTGGCCATGACAGACTGTCTCCCCTTGAACTGTGAACCAAGGTCAACCCATCCTACTTTAAATCTCTTTGTGTATTTCCCCTAGCAACAAAACATATAACAGCTATAATGAGCACCCCTTTCCAGGAAAAAATAAAACAAATGCAAATCTACCACACAGTGAGTTTTCTAAAAGGAAAACAATGCGAAAACAAAAGTTCTCACACTTTGGTGAAGAGAAAGGGAAAAATCCTTGCAATAATAGAAAAAAGTCATATAAAGATAGATAAAATAGGAAATAAAGCAATAGTCAGTAAATCTGATAAACCGCGTCAAAATTGAAAACTTGCTCTTTTGCACTTTATACTTTTAAAATTAGCAATTCAAAAAGTGGAGAAAATAATCATAGTTCATATAGATGACAGTTGGGCTAGTCTATAAAATGAGTGAAGGTTTTTCCCAGTAAGAAAGAAAATCATCCGGCCTTGATATGTAGCTTCGTCCCTAGTCTTAAAGTAACTTGTTATGCTGTGTTGTGCTGATATCCCTGAGAAAGCAGCTCTTTCCTGAGTGCAAATGGAGGAGAAGTGAATTCTAGGGGAAAGACAGGTGAGGGTTGAATTCAGAAGAGTGAAAACTGTGCTCAGGGTGTATTATATGAGAAAAGAATGCATAATTTTTTAATTTTAAAAAGAAAGCAAACAAATTTAAAATGTGCAAAATAGTTAAACAGATATTTTAAAAAATACTCAATTGAAAAGCAGAGGTGATATCATCAAAATGGTCAATGACTAGAAAAATGTAAAATCAAACCAAAATCATTGAACATTGTTTACCTGCTAAGATGGATAAAATGAGGAAGATTTAATAACAAAGTAACAAGTCTGGCAAAGAAAGGGAATAGCAAAGATGCTCTTGAATTTCACAGGAATGTAAAATACACTACTTTAGAAAGAAATTGGCAGTGTTTTATAAAAGTTAAATGAACTCATGTATAGTGGGTATTAATCATTAGCAACTGAGTGCATAAAAAGATTAATATTATTAAGGGGTTTATATAAACACTCATTGATATAAGAAATTGAACCATAGGGCAATTCCTGGAAAACTGGTCTGGTCAATGTGAAGGGAGGCGGCATCGCATGGGTGGGTCTCATCTTTTCTCCAAGAGGGCAAGGAAACAAACCGGAAGGGGAGACTTCATGCCTGGGTCTTAGACTGGCCTGGCCATGCCCTGTAAACGGGTCCTCAATGCCTAAAGACCGCACCTCTAGGTCAAGATGAATAATGCCTGATTCCCACTACACACTTATGACTCAGAATTACCAGCCATAGATATTTACTGATAAGAAATAAAAACTTTTCCTACAACGAGAAAAGGATAAGCACATTCAAAGAAGCCAATGAAGCGAAGAAAGATAAATGTATGGTGTGTGTGACCACAGAGTAGGCAGAAATGAGAATGGACTTTGGATGTAGCATAAAGACCATGGAGAATTAGCTTTGATAAATGAACCTCAGCAGGAAAGGCAAGATAGAGAACAATAAATAATCTATGATCTATTTCTAGCAAATCATAGAAAATGCAGGTGTAATCTATGCTGACATAAAGTTGATTGGTGCTCTGGGTTGAGGGTCAAAATTGTTAGCCAGGAAGAGACATTTAAGAACATCTCAGGAAAGGAAAGTGGTGAGAAGTATGCATTGCTTGAATGTAAGGAGGAGTATGCATCTAGAAAATCCCATTAAAATGTACACTAACATCAATTAACATGTGTGTATATACAATAACTCCATAAAATTAAAAATGTACTTATTAAGGAGTGACTTCATTATTCTTCTAGAAATTGAAGGCTACATTATAGTATCTCCTATTGTCCTTGGATATGAGTAAGCAGGACAACTTCACCTAAATCCCTTAGGTCTATGTACCCTAGAGACGGTAGCTCTTATGAAGAAATTGCTTCTACAGAAATAAACATATTTTCATTAAGACTAGAATCTGATCTACTTTAAGACAACTTTGGTCTCTTCTCACCAATGAATCAATAAGGAAAGATGGGGGGGGGGGTACCTTGTCAGCCAACCTGATTGATGTTGACTTTGAAGGGAAAATTGGACTGTTGCCTTTGGCAATGAACCGTACAGCATTGTAATACCACCCTTCCTATGATAAAAGGTAATACAGAATTACAACAATCCATCTGTGAGTAGACTGTTAACAACTTATACTGTACAGGATATCCAGCCAGAAAAGCAGCCACTGTGCACAGCAGCGCTTTCTGATAATAAAGGGAACATGGAAGAAGTACTGGAGGAAGATATATTTAAATAAAGCTATGACCATATCACCAGCGACAGGAATAACAACTGCAATTTCATAAACCCCTCTTTGTTTTTACATCATCAACTTTGTGTATGTGGGAACTAACCATTTCATTTTTTTCTTGTTTCCTATATTTTAATAGTAGCCAAGTTAAGATCTCAGTAATTAAGTGCTAGACTTCTAATAGAAGTGATAACATCTCCAAACACATCACATATTATCTAGGGATACGGCTAATGAAGTATGAGTAACAACAGAGGTATATGAGGATGCCACAGTGGTAGTGGGAGGACTGTGCTGATGTAGGCTTGGTTGTCCACTTGCCCTCTGCATGGCATGTGGAAATAAAAGTGAGTTGCCATTTCCTGGCTTTTGATGGCCACTGAAACAGCAGGCAGACTGCTGTGCACATTTCCCTTGAATACTGGGCTCATCTGGCTGAACAGCACACTAGTTCTTAGGTGCTTCAGACTTTTGCCCTCACTGAGACACGTTTACTTCAGACACATGTTTAGTACTTTAGCAGAAGAGGCTTCCTTCCCCCATAGATCCTGGGCAGTACTGAGGCTGGAAGTAATGAGAGGAAGATGCTGGCTCCTTTTTTATATAAATTAATATTGCATTTACCATGCTTATGTAGTCAATGATATTCGTCTACACCTCACTCTGTCAATGATGGGAAAGACGTGGTCAAAAAATGTAATTCAAACTAATGTTCAAGAAAAAAAAGGTTTTCTTATCAGAAAATAATAGAATGTTTTCTACATTCTGAATAAAAGTTATATAATCATATGGTCATTTTTTTTGCTCTACCCACTTGGATACTCTAAATCACCTATGAAATTTTGTTAATTTTATTAATTTCATTATTTTATTTTGTGCATGGTAGGGAGGCACAATCTTGCTAGCATGTGCATATGGAGGTCAGAGTAAAAGCTGTGAAGTTTAGTTTTCTCCCAGTACCAAAAGTTTCCTGGAGCTTGAACTGAGGGCAACAGTCTTCACAGTAGGCACAGTAGATACCTTTACCCATTCAGCCATCTCTTTCAAAAATTTAATACAGAAACATTTCCACTGCCTTATATTTCACGTTTTATTTTTCCAAATTATAATATATAGTCATATCAGCTACCTGAAACATTCATTAAACAAATTGAAAAATAAATTCATGCATAGATAAATGAACATATAGATAAAAAGCAAACACATTTGATATTTTCTAATGAATATTCTGACATAAGTAACTGGACTTGTACTTAAATGTTAATATTTATTTCCCCAATTTACTTTTTATTTGAAAGATATCTTACTCATTAGGGGGTTATTCCTCCTAGTGTATGCAATATAACATGTATTATAAAATGCATAGCAAATTTTAATTACTGATGGATATATTTAACACCTAACCTTTCTCCTTGGGTCTTTCTATCATAAAAATATAATTATTTCAAACCAACAACTACTCCCATGAACGTCAGATCTGGTACTTAACTGTTGACTTAAAATAATGCAGTCTATTTTTCATTCATAGAAAGTTTAAAATATTTTAGTTTTTATCTTTTGTAAATGTCTTGGTTATTCTATATATGATCTAAAGTGACAGCTGGGAAGACCTCTGGGTAGATTAGATGGGTCTAACGTTCTGCAAAACCCACTAACATAGCTGTCTGCTCTCCAGGAAAACAATCTCAACTTTTCCAAATCAGTGTTGCTTTAGGACATGAACACTACCAAGGGAAGCACTACAGTCATTTCTGATTCTGCTACCCCGGTGTCACCAGCACCCCTAGATAATGCTGTTCATTTGAAGGAGAAGTTTGTTTCCTTTGCCCATTTCTGTTCTTTCAAGTACCTTCCTCCATAAACTTGCAGCCAAGCCTGTGGGAAGTAATAAACTGGGATTTTTTTTAAAAAAGATTTTTATTTCATGTGTCTTGAACTGAGTTGCTCATTCTTGGTATCTAAAGTAGAGGGCTCTATGCTCTGCCACGTTCTATCTTCCTTTCTTCCATATAGTGACTTCTGTAACGGTCCTGACAAAGCACCTGCTAGTAATCTAATAACTTCCCTATCAACTTCTTAGCCCTATTTGTGTTTTGATAAACTGGTGGGATGCTTTTAAAACTGAACATTTGGGTCCCACTTCTTTGTTTGAAAGAAACTACAATACCTTATATCTCAGGGAGATAGTATATGGCCAGGGTTTGAGTGCCGTTGGTATTTAAATGATTGAAGTTCACAATAAGTAAGCACAAATTCTAAGAAATTATGTTGCTGTTGGAAGGGAGCTGCCATTTGCTAAAGTATAACAGCCATTTCTTGTCAAGAAATTTTATTCAAGATGCTGAACTGCAAACCACAGAGAATGAGATATTGGCACTGGGGTTATAGAAAGAACAACAAAGAAAATCCTGATGGATTCCTTAATCATATAAGTCACTGGTGAACAATAAAACACTGCTAAGATTGCTTTAGAAATTAGGTCTTGACCTGACTTTTTGAAAAATAACACAAAGTAAATTGAAAACATAAATGGATACGTGTTTTTGAGAGCGGTTGGAAGAACTGCCTTTCGGTATAATGAAGATGAAGGATGTTTGTTCTATCAGAGACAAACATTAAAATTAATGACACCAATCCTAAAAGGAATGAATTATTCAATTTTTGAAGTATATATCATATGTTACCTTCATTGGTGTGTGTATGAAGGGTGTGACTCACTCAAAAGCCATTTGTGTTAAGCTAGGGGCACACAGATAAAACAGCAGGCATCCAGCCTAAAGGCGCCTTCCCACTCTGTCAATCAGAGGATGCAAAGATGCAGAGACATCATACACATGGCAGTACTGTTCTCTCAGGTCTCACAGGCCAGCTTCTTTCTTCCCTGGATGCTTGGCTGCCCTCCTGATTCTTCATGCATCTTCCTTGCCTGCCCCTGCCCTCCCCACTCTGACCCTGTTCACCACGTGTCTGGCTACAGATATATGGGTATTTTCATCTAGCACCAGGTAGGGGCTGCTGAGCTAGCACAGTGCATAACCAGAGGCAACACTCCAAGACTTCCCATTTCAGTCCCTAAAATTCAGCACAACTTATCACAGAGCCAACTTCTGCATTGCTTGTCATTGTTTTGACCATATTTGGTCTACAGTCTCAGAAGCCTATCTAAAAACAGTAGTGGATCTCTTGGGCATTTCTGTCATCCAGTGCAAAGGGCAACTTAGTGACTTTACCTTTTTACGTGAACCAGACTTGTATTAAAAATGAAAATTAAAAATAGTACAGTTTCAATCAACATATGCAACTGAGAAACAATCAGTTCAATAACTCAACCCACATCATGGTAATCAAAGATAAATGCTGAAGTAAGAAAAACATTCCTGAAATATGTTAGCAGTAAAATTCATAGAATTTAAATCTTCTGGGTGTTTTTAAGTACTGCAAAGTGCCATCAAAGTGATCTCAGTACAGTGACTCCAGATCTGTGCCACTTAAAACTGGACTAATTAAGACACCAAACCACCTTGAGCTAAAGTTTCTGTATCACTGAAATCAAAATGACATCTACTTTGTAAAGTGTTTTAAGTACTTAAGATTACTATAAAATGGAAATTATATCATGTGCATATATGTGTCATTAAATTATTCTGCACTCTCTATACATATATATAGCATAAATATAGTATATATATGTATACATATAGCATACATATTATATTAAAGCAACATTTAATGTGCCAGACTTTCCCCACATAACCACTGTCTGTAACATGATGACATTGTGTCTATTTCTCTCTTCTCTGAGCTCCCCAGTCCCTCTGTTCTTATTGCTAAGGAAGTTGAGACTGGTTCTCCATCCACTTCCTACAAAAGAAAGCTAAGGAAATCTGCATGGTCTTTAATGTGTCCAGCAAGGAACAAATGCCTTTCAAAGTCTGCTTCCATTCCTTCCCATCTGTTTACTCAAGCAGCAGTTAACGTGGACAGATCAGAGAAAGGTGTGATTTTGTGGTAAAAATAGTCTTTACTTGAAATGCAACTCCAATCTTCCCTGTGCCTTTCCAGCTCCAGGCAGCCTCACTAGCTGTGAGGGCTCTGTTCCTCAATTTGCACCTTGCTGCTGGATCCCTTTGATGACACAGCTCACATGTTAAAAGTGGCATAATCAGGTAAAAATTATCCTTACTTCCTTGAGATAGGAAATGTGTCTATTTCACAGCCAGCTGTTAACTGGTGTCCTCTTTATCCACCTTGGGAAGCATCTTTCTCTGAATTCCTCTCACGTGTTCAAATCACTGACTTATTTCACATGCTTCCAAGGCTTCTTTGACATAATATTTTATTGGAATTTTGTTGTTGGTGTTGAGATAAAGATTCCCCATGTAGCTTCAACTGACTTCAAACTTTACATACTCAAGCCACACAGCCTCCCTGTATTGGGAGGATGTACCATCACACCCAGTTTATCTTAAAGTTATTGATATATTTATAGTTTGAAAGTACTCCAGATGTAAATAACTTGCAATCATAAAGTGATAGTTATGAAAACTATTTTTTCAAGATAGATCTGTGGCAAGTTTGAAAGGCTAAGAAATTTGTAGGGACATGGTGGGGACAAAGCCACTTGCCTGGAGTCTTTGTGAAGCCTATCACCAGTTGAGAAACAAGAACTCATCACAAGAAACATTCGCTGTAAAGCTGATGGCATGGAAATAATATTCCTTTTAAGTGTATCTATTTTGTTTGAAAGTCGTAGTAAACCAGGCTTACTATCTGAACATACATGACCTTGAGTAGGTCATTCTTCATTCCTTCCGATCATTTCTGAGAATCTCAAACAAAACAGTTAACTTTGTTTGCAGTGGGGAGCCTTTCTCTAAATCCCTGAATTCTAGAGATTTACTATCCTCTTAGGTATCCCTCTGAGCTGCCTGATGGTCTCACTGGGATTCTCAGCCAACTTCAAAGATAATGGCTTCAAAACTATCAAAATCCTAGATAAGAGTACTGTTAAGAGAAATCCACACCCACTCTTTCAGCCATGACTTACTTTTTTTCAGATACTGTCTTTCTCCTGACCCTTATACTTAAGCTTGTATAAAAATGTGAAGCTATGAGATAATTCAGTAAGTTGAATTGTGTAGGCATGGACCTGACAACTTGGGTCTAATCCCAGATTACACAAAGTATTGGGAGAAAAACCAAGCCCTGGATATTATAGTATCCTCTAATATATGAGCATGCACACAGAGATAGATAGATAGATAGATAGATAGATAGATAGATAGATAGATAGATAGATAGATAGATAGATAGATAGATTAGATAGATAACTTTAAACTCCATTTCTGGTATATACTGACTAGTCCTGAAAGGTTTGCCTTTAAGATCAATTTTGGTTTGCTTTGGATTGAGGTCCTGAGGCTGTGAAGGAGCGTAATTCCTGCCTTTATCTCTCCCATCTTTGATGGTCTGACTAGGATAATGTCAGCATTTTCAGACACAACAGAAAACAGTCTATTTCCTTGGATTAAAATGCCTTAATACATATAGCCTATGGCTATGAAGTAAGAGTTGAGTGTTGAAGCACTCTCTCTCTCTCTCATGTGTGTGTGTGTGTGTGTGTGTGTGTGTGTGTGTGTGTGTGTGTGTGTGTGTGTCTTACCTGTCATGGACAAAGTCCTCCCCTTTCTTGTTGCTCTTTAAATTCTAAACCCCAGCTTCATGGACTTTTTCCCTGAGATTTCTAAGAAATGTCAGCACTATAGACTTCTTGGTATATCCTTGACACTAACCTTGAAAGAGGTTGCATTATCTTAATGTTAGAGATTCAAAACAGAGTTTCAGAAGTTAAGGCTGGAGCTGTAGCTAAGTGATAGATCACTTATCTGCATGTGAGAAACCCAAGTTTCATTATCAGTGCTACAAAGGAAGGAAAAGCTAAATATCTTACTTTGGGTCAAATATGAAGTACCAGAGCTTACATTTGAAGCCTGGCATATATATGAAAGAGAAGAACATGAGATGCTCATGATTTTCATAGAGGGAGTCAAAAGTATCAGGATAAATTTCAAGCTTATGTATTGTATATACTTACAAACAGAGAAAGACTACATTTAAAGAGACCCCCTCAATGAATTTCTGCTGAGAGAGGAAGAATCATCTTTTCTAGGACAAGCCCCTGAGAGGTCAGCCAGTCCCTGTCACCCTAAACATGTAAACATAAGCAAGAGCTAACACTGAAGGACACTGTGACACTGAAAAGACACAGACACAAACACGCTCACATGCACACACACCTCAATCAAAGACACTCATGCTGGAGGGAAGAGCTATCCCCTTAACGACAGTCACTGAGAATGGCAGTGTATTTTGTCTTGAGGCAGAGACCCTTGGAGAGCGATAAAGAACACTCAAGAAGTCAGAGGACCACCAAACATGGCGTAGAAAGCTATTTCATCTGGGTTTCTCCTAATAATCTGTGCTTTGTGTGACATTCCCAGTCAGTATCTGGCAGTACTAAAAAAATTAAAAAAAAAAAAAACAGATTCTATAGCTTTTAATCACAAAGCAGTTAAACCTTGAACTATGTCTGTCATGTATGTCATGGGAGATAGCCCCATTCTGATTCCAAATCCAGACTTCTTTTTGAAGTAAATATTACAGTAGAAAGAAAATAAAGTTAGAGAAATTGAAGCTCACAGATGAAGTTATACAAGCAAATTGATATATTTTAAGTTGAAATTTTATTTTTGAAAAGAAAAAAAAGAAGCAAGCCGACAATAGAAAACTTGAAGGATATTGGATGAGATGGTCAAAGGACGAAGAAGGAAGCCCAGCATAGTTGTTGGCTCTGGGCTAGTTCAGTCCCTGCCCTCATATGCCCACTCTTTTTCTTACCAGTGAACACAAAGTACAAATAAAACTGAAAGCTGCAGACAAAGCAAATCCATACAATTTAGATAAAAGGTGATAACATGCTACAAAATCAACAAGATGAAAGAGCAAACTAAAAATCAGACTAGATAAGATAATAGTAGAAAGGATAATAAAAAGAAAAAGATTAAAGAAGTTTAAAGTACATAAGCCAATTGAAAGAGGACATTAAGGAAGTTGATCAAGGCTGATGGATTCAGTGCAAGGACACCCTTTACAGAAGGACACAAAAGGCCAGGCTTTAGAGAGCCCTGGGGACAGTCTGACCTGTCAGCTTGGAGTCTTCACTCTTCCAGGCTTCGTCTATGGGTCCTAGGCTTCACTTCATCATCCACCATCAAGAAAGAGAGGAGCTTAGCAAACATGTGAGGGTGTAGAACCCTGAAGCATGTGTCCTTGGGAAGAATGCTGTCATTTCTAGTACCTGAGCTTATTCAGATCCTTGACAAAGTTTGAACAGCATAATTCTAGCCAGTAATTCTAACTGCAAGTTTACAAATTATTTCCAATATAAATAAGAAGACTCCAGTTGAAAATAAGCAAAATAGTTCTTTAACATAGGGATGGGGGTAGGGAGATAGAGTAGCCAATAAAGACTATGCCATGATGGTTGTCATTGAGTGTATTCTAGATTCCAATGGAGACTTTAATATGTGAGATTCATTTCCATGATATATATGAAACCATGATGGAAGAGAGTTTGCAGATCTACCACAGAAAAGCCAATGAGTAAGAACCAGTACTAGAAAAGCCATCTGTATGTAAAATTATCCATAGCTAATTTGACTGTTGTAAATAATTGTACTTTTGATGATAAATCCAATCAAGTTATTGATAAACCAGTGACAAATTTCTTGTGAGTTACCAGGTGATTTGAGGTGAGAGCTCCTTTTGGCTAAAGGAAAGCAAAGGTAGTTGTAGATGGAGGCTGCCTTGTCCCACAGTTCCTTCCCAAATAAAAAACTCAGAGGCTTAATATTAATTACAAACAGTTTGACCTATGGCTCAGGCTTATTACTAGATAGTGCTTACATCTTAAATTAAACCATTTCTATTAATCTATGCCTTGCCATGTGCCTTGTGGCTTTTCCTGTGTTCTATCACATCTTGCTCCTCCAGGGGATGCTTGGCATCCCTGAGACTCTGCTGTCTTCTCCTTGTATCTCTGCTTGGAGTTTCTGAGTGGCCATACCCTGCTTTGCTATAGACCAAAGCAATTTTTTTTTATTAGCCAATGGTATACTCACAACATACAGAGAGGCATTCCACCACAAGTAGTGGACAATTTTGTGGCCAGTTATAAGTGTAGTGGGAGATGTTAAAAGTCAGCTTGAATTGACATCCTTTGAAGTTGCCCAGATTCAGCTATCTAGATTGAAAGTGTCTGCCCAAATACCAATATGCTCCTTCATGTTTTTAATCTGTCAAGTGCTCATTACACTATTATTTTTCTCAAGATCCTCTCAATCACTACTGCTCAACTACTTCTAATGCCTTAGTCTTTTGTTCTGCTTTATTCTTGCTTTATTCCTATCCTTTTTACCTAATTTTGTCTAAATCTTTAACTTCTGTCTCCTCACATTTACTTTGAACCAGGATACCATTGTTAATCCAAACTGCACTTATTTGCTTTATGTGCTATATGCAGTGAGAAGTAGATGCAAGAATCCGTGTAAAATATTAATCCAAAGAAATCATTGTGCTTCAAATGTGGTACATGTTTCCCATCATTCTTTCTCTAATGTCAGAGGATTTTTTGATGTTTAGAAAAATTACCATTCTTAGAATATTTGAAAATCATAGAGGAAATCTCAAAATGACATGCAAGGCTGAGATAGCAGCAATGAACCCAGAGCATGTGGGAGGGGAGACACGGTGCAGCTGTGAGAGAAAATCCCTAATACCAAGAGCTGACCTTTCTAAAGAAAGTTTTGACAAAATGTCAGTTAAAGATAAAGGGCACAAAAGTAATAAGAGCTAGCATTTATTGCATGCGATGAGTCAGGCATGGTTCTAAGCTTTTTACATTTATTAGCTTATTGATTCTACTAACAGTGTTTGAGGAACGAACTGCTGCAAGTCAGTTTTGCCCTGGAAAATGTAGAGCGTGCTTAAAGGTCATGTAGCTGCTTTGTGGAGAAGTCAACATCCAAACACAAGAAAAGACCTGATTGTCTCTCTAAACCTAAGACAATTCTCTTTACCTGATGAAGAGACCTTGAGCTGTCTCTTTCTTCCCGGAAGAACACACTCGTTGGGTACACAGTCTTTCCTTCAACCCATTTTCCTTATGGATTCATTAATCACACTCTTGTTTCCATGAGCTTGAATAGTATGCCACTTGCTTTCTCTGCTTTTCTCTTTCTGAGCTGTACAGGGGAGACCAGTGAGGTCTAAAGCTTAGAGAGACGTAGATTAAGATCTAACACACCAGTTAGACAGGACAGAGTACACCTGTAATCTAGCACTCTGATGCTAAGGTAAGAAGGTGGAGAACTTGAGGGAAGCCTAGAAAAACTGTGAGAATCTACTTAAAATATACACCAAAGTGCCTTTCTCTCTCTCTCCTTCCCTCCCTCCTTCCCTCTCTCCCTTCCCCCTCTCTCCACAAAGAGACTGTCTTTATTTCATCTTTATTTGATTGAAGCCTTATGTTTATTCTTGAAATTATTTATAACATATACATATATATGCAAGTATACACACATATTATACATTAAAAGATTATTGGGAAATAAGTTTTCTTTAAAAAAAAATTTAAAAACAAACTTTGACTCATTAGCTACAAGCTTCACCTGACAGTAAACTCTCACTTTAAATGGCATTTCTAATAATTCAATCCATCTCCAACAATAACATCCTGAAAATGTCCAATCTCATTTAATAATTCAGCCCATTTGCATTTGGTCATCTCTGCTCTCTCTTCCATCTCATTACGTAGGCATTAAAATATAAAATAGTATCCTTTGAGAGGAAATGGCCTCATGGCTGAGATAGACACCATTGAGAAAAGTTTAAAAAAAAAAAAAAAAAACCAGACAAGCAGTGAATTCACCAATTGGTGTGTAATATATGGTGACTACCTCACATAAAGTGTCTATAGCACAAAAATAGCAACAGAATATTCTAATAACCATTCCTCCCCACTGATTTATGGAGGGACTCTTCAGAAGTCCTGCACAACTGGAATCCCAAAGGCACAGTGCTGCATTGCCTAATCAATTCATGGGTGACCCTTCAGCATCAGTCAATGGAAGCCAGTGGTCATTTAAAATTCGCTGTGAAAGAGTAGCTTTTAAGGAAGCCCTTAATCAAATGTAATTAGTCTAGAGGGTGACAGAGGATCCATTTAGCCATTTGTGTGCATTAATGCATGGTAACCTTAATTGAGGCTGTCCTTGGGGCATCTTATTTGCCAAATCAAGTCTACTTTAATCCTTGAAATTCCTTGTTTCTACCTATCTGATCCCAACCTTTGGCAATCACTAAAAGGGTGCTGGGAATAGTCTTTCCACATTCCGCCCTATCTACAGAGGTAAGACACAATACTCTTAATAGGAGCATGGATCCTTTTGTTCCTGTTCCTTATTTCTGCTAACAATACATTTGAAAACTAGACATAATAATACTCAAGAATCACCTAGTTACAGCTAACATTAATATTTTGAAATTTGGTCTTCTGGTTAATTTTTCTTTGAGTTTCTATAGATTGGTAATACATTGAGATACTCTTTTCTGTGTTGTTTTAACTTCTGAGGCTTCTCTTACTTAGGGAAATGTCCAAGACCTCCTAGAGAGTTTGGGGTTTTTTTTGTTTGTTTGTTTGTTTAACTGGGAGAAGAAATGATAAATAGTAAACTCTACTGAGATTGACACAAAGCAGGAAGTTAAGATGAAAGCAAGGCGCCTAAGAAGATTTGGGAGTAGTTTGTGACAGGATAACAGACTAGCGTGAGACTAGGAAACTGAGGATGTTGATTCCTTATGGTACTGAGTGGAGTTACCCGGTAGTTAAGACAAATTGTGGGTGGGATGTGGTGGCTAGAGGATGGCCATATTAAAAAGGACACACTCAGAGCATTTGCATCAGGATGGAGGCCAAGAACTTCTTCCTCATGCTACAGTCCTACCATGCTTAACCAACACTGCAGAACCCAGTGCCAGCAAGCCACCAAGGTTTTCATCTGTTTTAAGAAGAAGCCAGCCAAGTTTTCTTCTTGGAAAGTGTCTTCCAATGATGATAGTAAGCAGGGCCAACTAGCTAATGTTCTTCCGAAATAAAAGCAGGGGAACCTGTATTGTCCACAGGGGAACCTGTATTGTAATAAAACATTACCAGATAAAGGTAAATGACCCACATTTTTATATCTTCTTAATGATTTTGAGAAGCTAACTGGATGTCTTTTTGTTACTGTGAAAAGATTTTTTTTATATAATTTCCATTGAATTTAGAAAAACAAGCCCTAAAGAATTGCTTTATAGCTGAAGTATTTTGAAATATATGTATATTCCTCATTTACGCTTTAGACAACAGGATTATGACTTTAATTAACATAAGAAAGATGACTCAGAGCTTCACAGCTTTTTGTCACCAGAATCACATTGTACCCAAGCATATTATTCTGAGAGCTGCAAAGAAATGATTTTGCCTGTGTATGACATACAGTAACAAACATCAGGTTGTCAGGCATATGGTCAAAGATATATATGGATGCAAATGGAGAGAGTTAATGGCATCATTTGTTCAGCCTCAAACCCTTTTGGAAACAGACAATTCAATACTTTCAGCTCAGGCAAATTGCTGCTTCATGTGAGAGAAGCAGTCCCTTCACTGCCTGCGGTCCCAATTCATCAGCTCCAATACATCTCCCCAGAGGATACCCAAAGGAGCACATGGAGCTGGCTTGCTGCCTCTGTGCTGCTTCCCAAAGGGTTTGGCTGACCATGGGTTGCCATGTAAACATGGGAGACTTTCCCTCTAGAGGAGCAGGAAAACTTACTTCTGGCTTGAAAACCAGAGATTCTGAATTTCTTCTTTAAAATTTGCACATGTACACAATGCTATTTCTGCTCTATGAATGCCAATATTATTAATAGATTAATAGCACTCAGCACATAAACCTCTTAACTGACAGAGCATTAGTGACTAAATTCAGGATTCCTAGTTTCCAATATGAATAATTCCGTACCTACCCCTTAAACCCGTGCTAACCACCCTTGGTTTCCTTCTTTCTCACGTTATTCCATTTTGTAACCCCTGTCTTATGAATTTTCATTGACTAAATAATAAGCCAAAATATGGCTCTGGGCATGATCCTATCTTTTAAAATTCAGTCAATCATATACGTAAATCATTTAAGAGATGATTAGATCACATCTAAGCTGTTTTCAAGATCCAAAATATCCCATATTTATGCCATTAGTAGCATTTCATCTACATACACATGAGTGTAGTACCCACAGAGGCCAGAGAGAAAGCTGGATATCCAGAAGTTGGAGTTACAGGTGGACATGGGCTGCTTGGAGTTCGTGCTGGGAACTGAACTAAAACAGAACTCAGGATCTCTGGAAGAACATTATTGATTCTTAGCTACCGAACAATTGCTCCATCCCTAAAATTACACTCTTTTAATCAGTGGGAAAGCATACTTCCTAATCTGCTTTACTTTAAAACTTATAGGCTAAAATTCCCTTTGGAACCTGTGAATGGGGTCTAATATGGGAAAAATGGTTTTGCCAAGTGTGATAGAACTAAACTTTAGAAATAGTGACAGTATTCAGTATGTGGGGTTGCTTCATATATGAGTTCTGATTGCCTTATAAACAAAGGAATATTTGACATTGCATTTCTGAAGTAAGATCCCAAACCACTGACTTCAAGGATAGAGAACATAGTCATAATAGCAGAGAAGGCCTGGTAACAGGATCAGGGGTCAGCTGGTCCACCTTTGCTTTCAGAGCCAGGAAGTAAAGAGTAAACAGGAAATGATACCAGGCTATAAAACCTGTAAGCTCACGCTTATGACTTACTGATTGCATTAAGGTTCCACCTCACTTCCTGAATATTCTACAATTTTCCCAAACTGCACCACTAGCTAAAGGCTAAACCTATGCAAACACACATGCATCTCTGAGGGACATTCCTTTATGAGAGAGAAAGAGAGAGACAGAGACATACACAGAGAAACAGACAGAAAGAGAGACACAGAGAGATGTACAGTTGGATGGCTGGGGAAATGGTGAGGATCTAGAAGGATCTGGGGGAGGGAAATTGTATGAAAAAAAATTCAATTAAAAAAATAAGATAAACAACCAGCCTACTTTCAAGAGATATGGGTCAGCATACAACAGTGACAACCTTCAAAGAGTCTTTTGTTTGCATTTTTTTGTTTGTTGTTGTGGGGGTTTTGTGGGGTGTTTGTGTGTGTTTGTGTGTGTGTGTGTGTGTGTGTGTGTGTGTGTGTGTGTGTGTGTGTGCACACGCATGCTCAATTTTGATCTACCTGCTCCTTCAAATTGAAATAGGACACAGCCTTCCCATCTCTGGTTCACTGAAAAAAAAAAAAAAGATATCAGCTCATTGATTTTGTATGTAACTATGAGAATAACAGAAACAGAATGAGATCTAACAACAACAACCCCCACACCAGATATGCATATTAGTAACATATCCATTTAGTGTCACCCAAGCACATCTCTCTCCCTTCATTTCCTTGTTCCAAGGTCTTTATTAATCTTCTGTAACATCAGTGATATCAGATCCTATCTGGACTGGATGCTAGCCTAGAATTTTTCAAACCTTAATATGCATAATATGCATATGAATCACCTGGGGATCTTGTTAAAATGCAAATTCTGGTTCTGTAAGTCTGAGGCAGGACCCAAGATTCAACACTGTAATAAGCTCCCAAGTGAGGTAGAGGCTCAGGTCTGCACCCACCCTTGAAGAAGCAAGATGCTAGAGAACATTCTGGAAATGTCAGTCTAAAGTAGAATCATATTAGCACTACCAACAGCAAAGAAGTGTGCGGATCATCAGCTTTTGCCAACTACCTTGAAATACTGTCTTTTGGTGTGGTACTAATATCTGTACTGTACATCTCTGACCCTTGGAGTATCTGCTAACGACTTTCTGTATGCCTCAACCCACATACCACCCTTGTGTCCCCCTTGGCCTTCTAAGACATTTGTCTGACGGTGAGGGTACTAACTTTACCGGGGCTCTTGTTCAGTGACATTAGAGGCTCCCAATACTCTCCTGGCTTTCACCTGCTTCCTTTTGTAACCCGTTCACATGCTTCCCTAGGTTGCAAAGATTTGCTCAGCATGTGCATAAAGAGTTTTTTTCCCTATTGATTTAAGTTTGAATCTAGGCAAAAGACTCTCTGGGGTATGGGTCTCAAGGGTATAGCATCCATCTTTACCCTACAAATGCATAAACCCTGGCTTGCTGTTTGTTGTAGGTTTCTCCCAGTATCTCAGAGCCTATGACCATAGCTCCTATTTAAAACTCTCCCTGTCCAGTTCCCCACGGATCTCAGTTTCTAGTCTGAATAATGACTCTGATTTCGGATATTTATGGAGCAAAGACAAGTACATCCTTTGCTTCTCATAAAGGTTCAAGCATTTCCTCCTCCTCCATCTGCCAAGAATTTTCCAGCCCAGCCAGATTTTTCTGCCTTGCAGAGAAAAGCTTACTAGCCCTCTGCTGCCCTCTTATGGCATCTGTCAGCACAATATCCAAGTCTGCCTTTGATCGATCCTGATGGACTCTGGGGATGGAACACCTTTGGGAAGTCAGCAGATCAAACTAGCCAGGTCAAACTGGACATCTACCCCCCTTTTTACTGTTTTCTTTCAAATACAGGAGGCGAACATCCCTAACACACTTTTACATCTTAACCTTGAAATTCACAAAAGAGCAAAGGAGGGAAACTCTGGGCATGTTTTAAAGATGAAAGAAAAGCCCATTTGGCTAACCAGTGCCTGCAGCCTAGCTGGAAGGATTTCAGGAAATCTTGTTCCCTGGGCTCCACTCTAATTCAGCTGAAGAACAAATTTCTGAGGGTGGTCCTAACTGCTTGTATTTCAGCACCATTCCTGGTTATTCCAATAAATATGAATAGTGCCTTTGTTGGAGTGTAAAGCTTAAGAAGGCTGTGAACTACAAGCTGGACATACTATAGACAATGTTAAATGGCAAGTAGTAATTTGTAAAGAACTTCACAACCAGTTTTCAGTAACCCTCCCCCAGAAAGCCCTGATCCAAAAGAGATCTTGCTTGGTATCTAGTGCCTGTGGAGGCTGACCTCTTTCCCCTGTAGGATGCAGACTACCTCTGTGCTTAGCATTAAAAATTCATGGAGATGCACAGAGGTCAAAGGACCCTAGCTAGCTGCTGGCGCTCCACCCTGTCTACTTAAGAAAGAAATCTCCCTCAATCTCATGATCTGCAAGTCCTACATTCCTCAGTCAGCTGCTTCTGTGGAGCAGACTCAGATGTTGGAAGTTTAGATGGGTAAGACCAGCAGAGCCAAGAGTACATGCCACACAGCTGCTGGTCCATACAGCCTTGTTCTCCAGTTGGCATCCTGCTTATACTGCATCTGCCAAGTCCAGATTCCATGAAAATTTATGTCTCTCTCATCAACTCTGATCTTTCTCATCCTGTTCTGCAGCTCGCTCTCTCTCCTCTCTCCTCTCTCTCTCTCTCTCTCTCTCTCTCTCTCTCTCTCTCTCTCTCTCTCTCTCTCTCTGTTGTCTCTGTGTACAGATAAGTTACACTCAGCATACCATCCTTCAAAAACAGTAAGTTGAGTTCTCCATCTCTGTGACCTAGGTTGTCTCTTGTCTTTCTTCTATTTCTGTGAGGCCCAGAGAAGCTGTAACACTTTGCACACTTGGGCACTGTGGGCATTGAGTAAATATTTGCCAGGTATATTTCCTCTAAGTGGCTAGTCCAATCCTTGGAAATAAAATCCACGTTCTGCTAGATATCTCTTGATTGCTCTGGTGATTCCGCCTCTTCCCCTTCACAGATGCTCATCCCTCATCCCTTACTCCTCTGAAGCCAAACTCATCTGTGCTTCTTGTTTCTTGAATACACAGGATCTTTTCCATTCTTTTTATAACTGACGTCACACTATTTTTTCTCCCCTCTTGTGTTAACTTTCCTCTCAGGAAGATCTCTAGCAATTTTGAATTTGCATTTTTAACTAGGCATTGCACTAGATTCTTTGTTATTCTAAGAATTCTTCTTGCATTTAAGCTACCTAGGACTGTGTGAACAGCTGTATGCATATGAATAAGAATGTCTATTTTTAAACCTTAACATTTTATGTGAAGCAATATCACTTTTTTCTTTTTCAGATGAAAAGGTTGCCTATTATTTTTAAGGTAAAAACAAAGGCTTTCCTCAGGCAAAACCTGCCTTATTCTAGACCCTTTCTAGCAGCACACATTGTTTAACATCAGGAAAAACATTGCCTGGAATACCTTTTGCAGAGCAAATGGAACACAGCACTCTATTTTGCTCAGTTCTGAGCATAAGGCTTCACCCTAAATCTAGCCTGCTGATGCCTCTTCCAATCTCACATGGGATGTTCTTTCTAGGTGGGAATAAATCTCATTCTGGAGAATGTTTACTGAATATCCATTGTGCAAAAATGTGCAAAGTATTATCCATAGCCTTTCCTGGACCACACAGAAATAGAAGGTTGGGAGATAACCTAGGTCACTGAGGTAGAGAACTCTAAAAGAAAATGACAGAACGCTGAGTGCAATATAGCAACACAAAAGAGGGGAGCAAGGAGAAACGGAGAGACAGTGTTGCTGCTGCTGCTGCTGCTGCTGCTGCTGCTGCTGCTGCTGCTGCTGCTGCTGCTGCTGCTGCTGCTGTTAATAGGATGAGAAAGATGAGAGTCGAGAAGAGAGACATGTGTTATCCTGGAGTCTGGACATAGCAGATGCATTAGCAGGACAGACCAACTGGAGAACCCAAGTGACTGAGTGTCCCTGCCATCCAGCTAAGCATCCTTCACAAATCCCTTTCCTGCATTTGGACTCTTTCCCACCCTCCCTTACTGTCCTTGGACTGAGTTAACAGTCTTGGAACTTTCTATCTCTTCTCACCTCCTTCTCCAGGCTGTACCATACTATTTCAAGTCTGATGGTGCTGATGAGCATGGGATGATCCAGGGAATGGGGTGGTAAGCAATATGATTTATCTCTTTTGTTCAAATGAACTAAGAATGCAAAATGACTGCCAATCAGAAGCAGAAAAGTGGGATAGACACAGCTGTGTGAGTAGGTAAGAGAGGTCTAAGGGACCTGAAAGAGGAAACTACATTCTAAATATTCTTGGCTATCAGCTCTATCAGGAAGGCTACAAAATATAATGATATTCCTCATGCCAAGTTATTTAGCTATTTATGTTCCACAGTTGCTGTTCATTAAATGTGACTAATATTATTTCAATGCTATTTTTGTTAACAATTCTAGTAGGAACTCTTAAAGGCATTTACATGTATTTTCTTTCTTAATCCTTCTAAGATTCACAGAAGATAAAATATTTTGTAATCCTATTCTACAGATAAAAAAATCTGACTATGGAGGCACTTTTAAAAATATCTCTGTGTACTATGTTGACAGACCTATTAGCAAAATGAAGTTAAATAGGTAGGTAGTGGATGTGTAGACAGGAGGCTGGAGGGAGCTTCTAGGCTGATGTAAAGACAGCACTTAGTAATAAACAACTCCAAAGGAGAAGACCCTGGGGTTCACAGAAGTGTGGTAAAAACCAATGTTGGGCATCAGCATCCTATGCTGAAATCTTATTCTACAATTGCTAGTTGCTCCCAGACACTTACCATTTATGATCCTTGTAAAATGAAGATAAAAAATAAATCCTACATCACAGATAGAATGTTTAGTGGAATACCAAGAAGACAGTAAGTGATAGGCCTTGTTATTTGTGTTATCATTTAAGAATCCACATATTTCCTTCCAGTAGATGAGAAATGGTCCATAGTCACAGCTCCTGCATGTCACTTAACATGCAAATAAAACTGAGGTTAATTTTTAAGGGCACAAAGGAAATCATTGTTGGATAGAAGCACAATTTGAAGTTCTTAGAACATACAATGGGCATAGTAAAGGATATTACTGGGTGTCCCCAAGGACCAGGCCAAAGTCCACGGCCAGGCCACACACATGTATGCTATTGTGGGTCTCCAATGACTGGAGGCCTCTTGCCTCAGCCTCTTCATATCTTAGGTATTAAGATCTTCACGCTCTCTTTGCAGCCCCGATGAAAATCCCCAAATAACTAAACAGCAAGCAAAGATAGATGATTGGCAGGGAGGAGAGGCAATGACTCATAGCCTCAGTAGTGCATGGCAGAGGGAAGGGCACTATAGAATCAAGACATAAGGCAAAATCAAGACATATCTGATGGGTTAAGGGTGGCTAGCTCTCTGCTATATACTTCGGGACTCCATGAACCATTCATTAACTTTGGCAGTACAGTTCTGGGAATTTTGTTTGCTTTGTTTTTTCTCCCTAGCTAGGTTTCTGCAGTGTTTTGCCATAAATTCTTTGAAAATCAAAAAGTAATTCATTCATTTCACATATATGCAAAGAGGGAGATTACATTATGAGTAAGCTTTATCTATTTTGAAGTCTCTTAAATAAATTCACTAACAAAGATTTTGCTGCACAACTCAGGAAGTGGAGACTAACGTGGGTGGCTGCCAACTTTCCTGATATGTGTGTAATAGGCATGAGGTAGTGGCAGGGTGTCTTGACATGAAGTGGGAAGAGTCCACTAAGCATCTTCTTACAGTAACTCAAGCTATATACTAGAAGACATTAGAAGACATTCCTCTATTTTCTGTGTAGATTATGTTTAACTTCCAAATGGCTCATATGAAGTGGTACTATTAGGAGGTGTGGCCTTGTTAGAGAAAGTGTGTCACTGGGACTATCTAGAGCACTTGAATGCTCAATCCCCACCCTACCCCCAGCTGACACACTTCCTCCAACAAGGCCACACCTCCTAATAGTGCTACTTCCTTTGAACCTATGAGGGTATTTTCATTCAAACCACCACAGACAGGCCCTGGAGTCTTGAGTAGGTAGTTCCTTATTCTAGGTGCCTGTGGAGCTGAGACTGCACCAGCAGGAGTGAAGTGTATATCTCTCACAACTCTGTGCCTATTTCTTCTCAAAATATTTGCAATTTCTATCTATATGTAACTTCCTACATTTTAAGCTGTGTGTGTGTGTGTGTGTGTGTGTGTGTGTGTGTGTGTGTGTGTGTGTGTGTGCATGCGCATACATGCATGCTGGATATCCTGTAGTTATTTGACAGGAAGATTTACTTTTTCCTTTAACCATATTAAATTTTTAGAAGAGACCTCAGATTGAGAACCAACCTGAGAACTCACATTTTTTAAATGTTTGTTTTATTTTGTTTTGTTTTTCTGGGTACTCTGAGTAAAAACATTTCCCCTCACTCAGATTCTTTTTATTTATAGGTGCAATGACTGGTCTGTGGTGTTGAAAGATTTATTTTGTTGTTTTTATTTTGTACTGCGTGTTTACATATGGAGGCAGGTGTACACATGAGTGAAACACCTGAAGAATATGGAAGAGTGCCTTCGATGCCCTGGAGCTGGAGCTACTGGCATCTGTGGGTTGCTGATGCGGTTGCTGGAAATGAAACTCAGTTCCTTTGTAAGAACAGCGAGTACCCCAACACCGGAGCCCTTCCTCACGCTCCAGGTTTTGTAGTTTTATTGTCACATTGGGCTAAACTTGTACATCAGGTAGTAGAATATATTAAATATTAACAAGTTCTTACTGCAGACTATAAGTAGTACTCCTAGAAAGACACCGACTCTCTTCCCTAAGTCCCAGAAACCTTATTCCCAAGAATAACTGTGACTGAGACCTGTTGAGCCAGGTTAGGAACTCATTGGGCCCTCTAAACTTTCATAGACTAAGAGGCTTATGAGAAAGAGAAACTCGTTTTCCACAGTTGTGGGTACTCGCACGTCCAAGGTCAAGGCATTGACAGACATAGTAGCTGATAAAGGCCACTTGGCTAATTTATAAAGGGAAGCTGTGCCTTTCTATTGAGGAAGGAACTAGCTAGCTCCCTGAAGTTCCTTTTAGAAGGATATTCACTGTATGTACAAGGCTCTATTCTTATGTTTGATCATTTCAGAAAAGCCCCAGTCATAGATACCATAATTTGGAGCACAATGATTTAGAGAGATTTGGAAGATCCTACACACTCAGATAACAGTGCCAGGCTAGAACCAGGATTATCTATGTGAATACTAATTTCTTCACTAGAGATTGTGTTGCAGTTCCCATTTATATATCCCAAATTTCCATCTTCAGAAATGACTGAATCTTCTATCATTCAGACAAATGTCCCCAGTGAATGTCCACATCACAACAAGATTCCTGGGCCTACAATGATTCTTAGGATATTTGTTTTCTTAGCTATTGGAGATGGGAGAAAACTGTAGGCTTGTTGACATGATTATAAGACCTCTCTCAAGTTGGCTTCCTACCATAGCACCAGTGAATGATATGGGAAATGCAGGGTCTCTTCTATAGAATCTACTTTATGTGTAGATGATAATCCTGTCTCAAGCTATATTTTAGCAAAGTGTCATACTTCACACCCACGGATGTCCCTGAGGTTTTACTTTTTTTCTCTTTTTTCTATAGCCCCACTGTTCTTTCCTCTCCTGCCATTTTATCTTCCAGTCTTAGAGTCTACTCCTTTTACAGATCTGAAGTTCGATAGTCTGGATTTCTCCAGATTTCTGTCTACTGTGTGCTGTTGGCCCTCCCTCCCATGTCATTTCATGCCATCAACATTTTCCCACAACCATCCACTATTTCATGTGTTGTGTGTCATGCTAATCAAGAAGAAGTGGAAACATCAGGTGTCCCCATAATGTCACAGCTTACACTTCTCAAGCTTTGATAGTTCAAGCACCAAGGTCTTTCTCACTACTACTAACTGACCACCCCACACCCCATTGAATCTGAGATGCTTGTTGAACCCAGTTGGCCAACTGCATCTCTAACTAACCAGCTTGCCTCAGAGCCATTTGTCCCTGGCTCTTGAAAGCTGAGATCATAGGCAGATGACTATGCTTGGCTTTTACATGGATTCTAGGTGCCCAAAATCCTATCTTCATGATTATTCATAAAGCATATTATCCACTGAGCCAGCCCCATATATTCTGATTTATAGAAATAAACTACAATAGTAAGTTTTGGGGGACTATATGCTTATAGCAAGTTAAACTATGGCATTATACTGTGCATGTATACAAATATGCCACACACATGCACACACACACACACACACACACACACACACACACACACACACACACACACACACAATGGCCAGGCAGAAACTGTAGAAAAGAGTCCCTATTCACATAACAGACAAACCCTAACAAAAGAAGAAGGAATCAGTCCCGGCAGACCTGCACTCCAGACTCCATTTGAGGAGTGTGTCCTGTGGTTTTGTTAGAGGCTTTCTGTCAGTATTCTAGTGACTTGGAGAAACAAAGCTTCCCTCTGCTCAGCACAACAGCTAGTTACTGCCCAACCCCAGACTCTTTTCACTGTTTAGAATCCCCCTTGTGCCCTGCCCCCCTGTGTACCTGCTGTGATCAGAAGAAAGCTCATCTTTTATGGATTTCTCCTTATGCAGACCGGGTCTGCTAATTGGACTTGTGGTAGGTCCCTACCCTCCTCCCAGTCAGCTTGCCCCATTCTTCTCCATCATAACACACCTATCAGAAACTGCTCGAGCAGGAATGTCAAGAGGAGTGACAATAGCATTTTCTGTTGTCTCCTGTAGTTTTCCTATTGAATGATCATCCTGGGAAGTTGATGTTACAAGGTAATTTATCATTCATGTTATTATTTATTAGGTAGCAGTGCCCCCAACAATATCTCACCTATCCACCTTGTGTTCTTCCTACCTGGAGGTCCTCAAACAAAAAGTGGGATTCAGATCTACAGTACCAGAAGAAGCAGTAAAAAGTTAGGAGGGAAAATGCTACCCAGTATAGGTGCTTTTTAATTTTTTGAAACTTTGTTTTTGCTGAATGGGGAGTCTTTGTTTTCTAATTTAAACCAGGTGCATAGTTTCAATTAATCTCTTGATATATAATGAATTAATCACCTATGTGGTGCTTCTGGCCATTTAAGGGAGTAATTTGAGGTTCTGTGAGGAATGTAAAGAAGAGAAGATATGTTCCTTGCTCACAGGAAAAAAAGATGGATCTCCAGAAATAACTAACTGTGTCTATGAAAAGAAAATGTGTAACAGTTAAAGCTAAATTCAGCTCAAATCATATAGAAAAGTAGTTTTCCGTGGAGGGAGAAGCAGAAGCAGGTACTGTAAATATGGTCTCTCGCTAGGAAGGTAAAAATTTGATACTGATCTGAAAAGTGGTGGTTAGCATTCAAGCCTCTTATGGCTGGGAAAATGGCTGCTGAATTGCCTAATAAAGCAAAATAGCAAAGAGGAAATATGAGATGCTTTGAGGAGCAGCAAGTAAATCCTTCAGATGGCAACAGAGTTTCCAAGCCATTCTTTAGGTCAAGTTCTGGGCTGGACCAAAGCAATCTGCACAAGACTTGGTGTCACTG
Organism: Phyllotis vaccarum; assembly: GCA_033318265.1. Lineage (NCBI taxonomy): Eukaryota > Metazoa > Chordata > Mammalia > Rodentia > Cricetidae > Phyllotis > Phyllotis vaccarum. The sequence continues at coordinate 151,211,433 of JARWLC010000001.1, read as the reverse complement.
CATACTCAGGTCCTAACATAAATAAGTCCTTTAACTCTAGAGTTAGTCGTGTTCACCATATAGTTGCTTTTGAATGCAGACTCTAAGCAAGTATTTCCAGGAGCCTCCAGGCAGCTTCCCAGCTCAGCTTGGCTCTGTGTAAAACATGTCTTCGTCTCTGCAGCTGTGAGTGACAGGAGAGCAAATGTGAACCGTGCTTGAATAGAAGTTGCATACATTCTCACTTTATGGTGCTCCAGGGACTCACTCTCAGTGTTGTTTTGAGATTCCTTAGCTTTGCCCTGATAAATTAGTCACACTATTTTTAATATGACAGTCCTCTAATTATAAAAATGTTTATCTCTGTGTGTGGAAGGTGTGTGCACTGATGTAGGAGTTGGGTAAGGTCTCTGCTGATATTAAGTCGCTGTGCAACCTCGAACCATCACCTCCCCTCCCTAAGCCAAACTGCCTTATCTATGAAAAGACAAGAAGGATGACAGTCTTCACACAGTGACAGGGAATAAATTTGGGGAAATATACAGAAAAGTGCAAACTCTAAGCCCTCTGTTATTTCCATCATTTTCATCATAATTATTGAGTGATGATTTTATGGAAATTCACCATTAACGTCTTGTATCATCAAACTCTAAGACACAATTTTGCACAATTTCTGGTTAGAGTTATAAGGGAAATGCTCCCTTCTCCACCAGAACTATTAGAGATGGTTCCTATGAACCATATTATTATCACCCTAACTCAATGACATGGGAGCCATTGCCATCCATACTCAGTTGATGGAAAGGACAGAAGACTTAGAGAACTTATCTAGTAAGGATCAGAGCTGAAATTCTAACTCACTCAGTTTGAGTCTATAATCTATAATTTAAGCAATATACTTCTCTGAATAAATAGAGACACTCAAATCTCACAATTTCTATGAAGATTTGTGTGTCACAAATGTTAAGGCTCACTTTGCACTAAGTAACAGCCCACATTTATTATTCTTCATAATTCAGTCATTCATCTTTCGGATACTGCAAGCTGTTCTTCAGAAGACAGACATGCAGTCCCAAAATAGAACTTCTTGTTCCCTGCCTTTACTCTCCCCCTCTTCATCATGAATACTATGAACATTTACATTTGGAAGTGTTAAGGCTGGAACTCAATGCACTTTGCTCTCCCCCTACCCAGGGACATCTCTCTGCTTCCCAGAGAGATAACTATTGTAGGAATTAGTCACTAGAAATTGATTATATACAAGTATTAATATTTATTACGGGGTTTTATATATAAAACACTCACTGGCACAATATTGAACCTTAGGGCAGTTCCTTGAGGGATGAAATGCCCCATGCAGCAATCCTCCTTCTGAGAATTCAGGGAACAAACAGGAAAGGCAGGCAGCATGCAACTGGTATTCAAAGGGGTCCTTACAACCTCATCAAAGCCATGCCTAGTCTTGCTCAAAAGTCCCTTAACTCACCATATCTCCCCATTTTGTTTTTTTTTAAAGTCTTAAACTTAAGAAAAAGATAAACTTAAGCATAAACTTAAGCATATAATATAAATATTTATAAGGTAATGTCTAGGAGGTGAAAAGGGCAAATAACATAAACAAGATCAATTTATAAGTAACAAAGAGCAAACATAAATATATATCTTAAGTGTCTAGAATATTGGTAAGTTGCAATATATATGGATTACTTTAAAGCTGGTTATCTTGAATAATATGAATGTAGTATCTGTACATTCTTAGTTAAGATCAGAGGTGATAGAGCCTTAGCTATCTAGTCTTTAAAGACTTGAGAAGGAAAATATATTATCTGAATAAGCTGAAAGCATAAGAGAGTAACTTTTAAATTTTAGGAGAGAGCAGTGACATTCAGCTGCCTGGACAGTCACCTATAACTCTTTTATAAAGTTGGAATATTTATTTATTTATTTATTTACTTACTTACTTACTTATTTTGACTTCAGGCCTATCATATTTGACAGATCTCTTTAGAAGCAGGGTATTTTGAGAAATTGTCATATTTTATCTTGGCAGGTTTTCGTAGTTTTTATTTTTTTTATTTTTTGTCTTGTTTATCGGGATTGGACAGCATGTTTATTGTTAGCAGTCGAGGCAAGAACTGGGTGCACATTCAGAACATAAAACTGTATCATCTTGAAAATTGAATTTCTTTGGTGAGATGTCATCCTACTTTAGAATCCAGGGCACCTCCCCCAGAGCTAGTAGTTGTGACTGTCTGTAACAGGAGAGAAATTCACTGCTAAAACAGGCCACGTGAATCAGCTATAAGGTTGTTCATAGAACCATCCTGTAGTGCTGTGCCCACCAAACAGACACTATTTTTCACTTCAATTGCTTCTTATTTCCTTCTTTCGTCAAACAAAAGCTTAGCAGGTAGTTCTCTAGACGACAACAACAGGCCAAGGTGCCTAGGGGACGCAGCAGCTTTGGAAGAGCCGGTGGGAATCACAGGAACAACTGAGATTCTGAAATAATAACTTCCATTCTATAAATCTTGGACTGCATAGAATTGATTGTTAAATCATTTTTGTGGGCTATGAAAGGGAAAGGGTTTAACAACATACAATACAACACTCATTTTCTGTTCCCAAATTAAGCCACCACAGAAAAGTTACTGTACCATGGTGTCAAGACTCCACCTTGATGCCATTTCCCCAGGTAGCATAAAAAGATATGCCATCTATAAAACTGAATGGCGTTTATAAAAGTTTTCTTTCTAATTCTCATGCTTCCTTCATTAAACTGTTTAAGCATTCAAGGAAGGGATGTAGTGACAGGTGGAGAAGAGGTTCCTACCCCAACAAGGATGGACAAGTCAAGAGACATTGACATCATCCTAGAAATGGTAACGACCTCACTCTTACATCCTTCCATTCTCCTTGGAGAGCGCTGCATAGTCAGCTGTGGCAAATATTTAGCAGGACTTTCCATGGTCTGCTACGACATTTTCTTGTTGTGAGCAAAATCTTTACTTTTGATTTTGGACTTGCTTGGCTTTCTAGCGTCTCCTCATTTTCTCTATAAAATAGCTTCCAAAACTTTTAACCTGATGTTTCCTTCACTCATTGCTGGTACTCCAGATATTCATTTATATGCTGCCATTCACTGCTTCAGTCAGAGCCAGCCACCACTCCTGCCTCTGATTTATGTGCCATGGTAGGAAACATTATGTCTGGAAGTATAGGGTATTCAAAGATTCAGAAGAGGCATTTGGTAACTTGTAGATAACAATATCAAAACTGCCTGTAAATGCACAGCATGTGTTAAAACTGAACAAAGAGGCAGGTAGTTCAAAGCTACTCACCATCACTCAAGCTGTTTTCTAAGAGTATGGTAAAAGCTGAGCCCTCCTCTAGTTGACAGCTCCCAATGTAATGCAACCACCCAGTGACCAGAATTTGGCTTCCGAGGTCCAGATGACATCCAACTATCTACTAATAAAGTATGTGTATGCTAGTCCATCACTAATATACAGAGGTTGCTCACATGAGAGAAATATAGCTTATGACCTATAGAGAGATAAGAGTCCAGTGTTTCTCTGCAACTGACATTGCAGTGACACAGCTGAGAACTTAACCTAGCCATGCAGCAATTCCTCCTTCCTGCCTTGCCTCATGATCACATCATTACCCTATAGGGAACAACCTTCCTGGGTAGAAGCTTTAGTTTTAAAAGCCCTTAAGGTTTCAGCTTGAAAAGTCATCCTAGATGTTAGACTGACTTTCTAGTGAAAGAAGCTTAAGTCTTGTTCATTTGGGAGAACAAAGAAGAGGGTTTGGAAATCCCAAGGCTTCAATTGCCAGCTGTCTTACTTTTTTTTTTTTTTTTTTTTTTTTTTTTGCTCACTTTTTTTTTTTTTTGCTTCTCTGCAGCTAGATTAAGATGAGTGAAATAATTTCCTTCTTTGTAGTTATCATTGAAACGTTCACGTTTTCCATTACTGTCAATTTCTTGAAACTTGTCTCATTAGCATTTTTAGAAGAGTTAGAAAAAGAGAGAGAGAATGAAAGCTTTTACTAAGAAAAGAAGGATGTGCCTGATCTCCAAATGTAAGAGTCATCATGGGGTGTCACTGACATCGCTTTGTCTTCTTCCAACTTCACTTGTGCTTTCTTGGTTCCTCTTTTAATATTGCGGCACCTGGGAACCAAACCCAAGGCGGGTTTTAATTTTAGAAGATATAAAGAAGCAGCCTAGCTTAGAAAGCATCCTAGAAGCAGGCATGAAGAATGGATTCCTGGGCTCATTAACGTTTGAGAATGAAGGAGACAACACCCAAAGTGTCATGGTTTTCATTTCTGTAAAGGTGGTGAGGAGAGATCTGGGCTAATGAGGATACCCAAGTATCCCCATATCTCATTCTACCCAGCAGGTAACAGAACTCAGTGATGAAGACCTAATCAGTGCCTAATTTCTTAGAACCTGAAATAGTTTTCCATAAAGACATAGATTATGGCCAATGAGCTAATTAGTCTATAATTTAGGATCACTTTTCCAGGAATGACAAAAAAAATGCAAAATTCAGAACAGGAACATGCTTCATTTTCAGAAATTGCTTCCTGTGTGGGATGTCATTCTGTATGCTGTAAATATGCTTTGTTATTTGTTAATAAAGAAACTGTTTTGGCCTATGACAAGGCATCTTATAGGTGGGTGGAAAATCCAAGTATAGATAAAGGAGAAGGAGGGTGGAGTCAGACAGAGATGCTGCAAGCTGCTGCCCAAGGAAGCAAGATGTAAAGAAACACAGGTAAGCCATGAGCCACATGGCAATATGCATATTAATAAGAATGGGTTGAGTTAAGTTGTAAGAGCTAGTTGATATGAGCCTAATCCATAGGTCAAATGGCTTATAATTAAGCCTTTATGTGATTATTTATAGCTAAGTGATTATTTGGGGATAAGTGGATACAAAACAGGCCAGAAACTTCTGACTACAGCTTCCACTGAGGGAGTGATTTTCATGTAAAACTTGAATATTGTGAGTGGCTAACTGTGGGTCTTATAGGAGGCAGCAGTCATATAGACAGATCAAAGAAGCAGGGTTGACCCAATCTGGATTTCTTAACTCTTCATCTTCTGCCTAATAGTTTTCTGACAATCCCATTGTATGCCATAGGAGGACATAGAAGACCAACATTTCTGTTGGCAATTTCTCCCTATTACAAGAAAGAGTAAAACCCAGTGTCATAATTGCTCATAATCTGAAAAGAGTACCTGGCTGAGTACTGCTTGCTAAGTATAGAAAACACATCTTGGGCCCTGATTTTTGGCCTCATATGCCCTTTATTCATGAATTTGAGCATTTTATGTTACTTAGGCTTTTCCCTTTAATAAATGCATTTTATTAATTCAGAAAATAGCATTCAGTGGGTTACTACTCAGTAACAAACTCAAGCAAGCCTCTACCTCCACAGTGTCCAGGCAAAGACAAATTTAAGATAAATTACTAAGATGTATAGTGCATTAGGGGGTTATAAATATCACAGGGAGATAAATCCTGAAATCAGAGTAAGGAGATGGGCAGGAGAAAGATCAGAGAGCATGGTATGATAGGAAGTGATCTACAGTGATGCTGTATGTAGGAAAAAGCCCAAGTTATGCAGCTACCTGCAGCCAGGATGGCCTCAGTAGTAGGATCCTTTGCAGAATGTGGTCCATAACACAATGCACATAGTGGGCATGTGGGAGATGAGTAACAGAATTAGCAGCTACCCTGGTCACATTGAGTTTTCGTTAAGACCTTGAAGTTTTATTTGTAGCTCAAGAGCATCCTTGGAGAACTTTAAACTGGGAGAAACAAGATCTAATTTAATATTTTTAAAAGACTTTTCTGACTCCAATATTGATACTAAACTCTGGAGGGCAAAAAGAAAACTGGAATCTTGTATTTTTCTGACAATTATGATAAAATATATTTTTGTAAAATAAATTATTACTGAAGGGCACAGGGTTGTAACATTATATTCTGTCTTCAAATGCTTCCCCTTGTCTTTCTAGAAGCATATCTCTTTACTAAGTCAATCCAAAGCTTGCCAGTCTTTGAAGCTGGATTAGTTTTTATCAGAACATTTTAGGTGTGGTATTCATTGCTTTTGAAAATTAAAACAAATGAAAAGAAACTGTGACCTCAAGGCCTTCTTATAAATTTGAAATATGGGTTTTTCTAAATTTTGAGGATGATAATTGATATCATAATAACCTTTGTAAAAAGAAAGTATCTTAAATTGCTTGCAGTGTAGAGTACTCTGTGAATAGGATATGAATAGGTTCTTCTGATAAGTGTAATAGTGACCATGCTTCTCCATACAGGAAAGTGACAGGATACTTGAAAGACCTCTCTCATTTACAAAGAAATAAACATCTCAAGCTCACACAGCTATGAAGAAACAAAGGTTGGATTTTATTGCGTTTATCTAAAACCTCCTTTCATGACTCTAAGTGGATTTCTATATGAAGAGATTCTAGTCAGGCAGAGCATGGCAAACATGGCTCTGGAAGCCTTTCCCTCACCCCATTTCCTTTGCCTTGCTAAAAACCGTTAGGTTACATTCCTAAAGCTAGCCACCAAGGTCTAGTCCCTTATTTATCCATTTTATTCTCCTGAAGCTGACTACCATGGTCCAGCTATCAAAGTATTAAAGTTTAACAAGCAAAAGCCCCCTTTACCTTCCATAATTAACATGTCCAATCAAAATTAAAAACATCATCCTAACACAGGGTTTCTACTTTTACCTTTATAAACTGCCATTTTCCTCTGTGCCATGTCTGTCTCCTCTCCATCCAGAGGTGGTCCCTGTCCTTCCAAACACTTCTTTTTCCTCTCTCTTTTCCCTTCCTCTTCTCCTTTATCCTCTATCTCCTGTCTTTGTCATTTATTTCATGCTTGTTGTTTCTATCTAAGTTGATATATTATCAATAAAAACTCAGAAGATGATAGTTAGAAACCTGATCAGATTCGATCTATTGGATAGAATCCTGATAGATTAAAGGAACAGGAGGAGTGACCAGATAACCTTCCTTTTTTACTTGAAACCCAGAAAGCTCATCTCTCTCCACACATCCAAGACCAAAAGGACTTTATTCCTCCTTGTGCCTCTCTATAGACCCTCCATACTTTCTATTGTTAATTCTTGTCAACTAGGTGATGGCTCTGCCTTGTGAACCATGATTAATTTTTAAACACAGTTTCAGAGTTTCATAGTGATATCAAATATCCTGCAACATTTCACCTATTTGTCTACATAAAAAGGAAAGTTTTAACAATGTAAAGCCATAAACAATAAGAATAATTGTCAGATATTGTCTAAATAAAATAAAATGTTTTTAACTCTAATAGTAAACCTACATATAACAATAACAATTATCAATTAAGAATTACAATTTCAATGTCTAGTCTATGTATTTGGCAAACTTGGAGAAATACTCTATTATATATCCTATTGTGGTGAATCAAAATTTTAAATGGAAACCACTTTCTATCATAACTTGTATTACCAAACTACCACTATTTTTTTTACACCTTAAAACATTTTCTTAGATAAACAACTTAAGCTTTTATGTCTTGTAATCTTATACTTTTTACATCTCTTTTGGAAATTTTTTTTTTTTATGAATTGGGCAACAAGAAAGACTTTAACTATCAAGTCTTCAACCCCATCAGAGATCCAAGGAGGATTAAGTAAAATATTACTGAAAGTACAGTGCAAGCAACTCCCAAAACTATAAAAATGACAGAGTTATCTGGCTGCCAGGATAGTTACTCAAGGTTCTTCTGCAATGTTGAAGCATCCATATTTTGCCTACAACCATATAATTTCTGAAAGATTTTTCTGTGAAGCAAGAATTTTGAAGGACTGTCCTACCTTTTCTTGACAAGGTTTGTCTGTCACATTCTTTTGTGTTTTATTTGTCCAAATTGACCAGCAATACTGTCAGCAGTTAAAGCAATGGTAGATTTTTAGGCTATTAAAACATCTTAAATGTCATACTCTACAGATCTCTGAAGTGTTTGAAGACCACCTATCTATCTAAACCACATGAGGATAAATAAAGCTTATTTCTGTCTACAAGTTTGATTGTTTTCTTAATTACCATAAAGAGTTTGTAATAATAGCTTTTAAGGACTAGAACTTTACATTATAATTTTCAATGAGTTAGTTACACAGGTACAATACCTTATGCTATTTTGTAATAAAAATAACTTAAATTTGTATCAATATACAAAAGTTCATACTTAAGTAAAATATTTTAAACTAGTAATTTTTTCATATAAAAGTATATTTAATAATCTGTATGTTTATCCTATCATTTCTAAATTCCTACTTTCCTTTCTATTCATTCGCATTCTTATTTTTCAACACTATTTGGAAGAGAAAGAAGAATAGAGGAAAGAAAAACAAGAAAAGAAAGAAATACTAATCCAACCTTCTTTCCTTAGTTTCCTTCATGGCCATGACAAATAACAACTTGCAACTAAACCTAAACAATGAGAAACACTCATAACCCACCAAACAACCAAAAACCACACACCCCACCTCTCAGAAATATGAGTGTTGTGTTGTCTGAGGGTGATGGCACCTTTACAGAGGACCCTGAGAAACCTGAGATAATGGTCAGATCCTGGGAGTTTTACCTGTATCATTTGTTAGTCTCTGTGTGGTGAGAAAGTACAGGGATTATCTGAAGTTCTGACTGGAGTAGTATATATGAGGCTGGACCATCTTTATCTAACGGCTTTTAAGTTGTCCTGAGCACTTTATAGTCTGAAACTGATCTTTTAGTAGTATTTGTCAACTTAATGGTGTTATCACAGTCCAGGTAGATTTATCACTGCAGGGTCCCATCATCTTTTTAGAGACTTCAAAGGTCAACTGTCAGGAATGGCCACAGTTCGCTGCAACAACAACAACAAAAAACTTAAACATTTTAAATGTCATAAGCAGAAGATCTCTTAGAAGTTAAAGGACCAAAATTTGTTAAATATATTCAGGGTATACAAAGTTAGTTCATAGTTGCCTACTTCAGACTCAAGTCTGAAAACAAATACAGGAGATTAGGCTCGTTTCCAGAATTAGTACTCTATTTAACCATTAATAACATGACAGAAAGTTTTTATACCCATATATATAATCTTATAAATTATGAGATAACATTTATGCCTTAAGAAAAGTTTAAAGAATCAAAATAAAATCAAAGTATTATAAAATTATTGACAGTAGAATAGATCCTTAATTTTGGTTTTCTTCTGTTCCATACCAGATGGCTGTTCTGACATGAGATAGAGATTTAGATTTTCCTTTAACAAACATACTTGGGTTTAGAGAAAAGAGCCACACTCCAACTCCAAAGCCACCTTTACTTTTTGATTGAATCAGAAGTAGAAAAAGAACATTTGCCCTTTTTTTGTTTTCACGAAGCAGCAGAAACAGTCAATTGGGAAGGTTTTTGAAATTCTACAATGTTGATATGCTATAGCATTGGGCAAATTTATTCTTTTTCTTGGGAAATTTTCTCTTGATGATTCATCCTTCTTCAGAGGTTTCATTTGTCCAGTGGTCTTTAGCTTCCTTAGTTGGATGTTTTTATTCCCTTGGAAAGACAAAAGTAAAACCCTACTCCAATTCTAACTTGAAAATTTTATTTTTGGCAGGTTAATTAAGGAACAAAGCTTTTTTAAAACAGAAAAAGTATTACCTTTTAATTATATGTATGTATAAATAAAGTTTATATACTCTGGATCCAAGTGATCCACATGTGCATCCTGTAGTTTCTTTTCTATCAAAGGCAATTCTCTTTCAGCTGATAATTTTCCTGTGCTATTTAAATCTTTATCACTGCTAAAATCTTAATATGTACTTGTATTTCCTATAGTTGTCTATAGCTTCTAATGAGTGTATAATTACAGAATCAGCCTTTTAAGTGCTGAAAACAATTGCCCATTGAAATCCTGAATATGTATCTATGGTATGGTACACGAATTATATTTTTTCACACTTTGTAAAATATAACACATTTATTTGCAAAATTTAATTTCTTTGAGTACCCTATGGGTTACTTCCTATAAGTAGTGCTTGGTTATACAAAGAACTAGTAGGACATTTGTTATAATTTCTAGGTTTATTGCCAAATGTTAGAAAAATCTTTCTTCAGTTCTTTGCTATTAACACAGTGTTTCTTATGAAATTTTGATGCTTCTAACACATTTTTGTTATGGATTACACACAATTCATGATTTCTATTTCTTACTAATTGTTGTAGTTTAATAAATAATGAATTTAATTATGAATCATCAGAGATAAGTTCAGAGGTCTCGATATTTAAAAATCTCTTTCTGCATTTTAAGAGTTGGTAACTATATTAAGGGGTTCTGAAAAATCTAATAATACAATAAGAATAGCATATAATTATTATTTTTAACTGAATAATAATTAGGGCTTTATTAGTTATATTTTCTGACTTATAACCTACCTTTCCTGATTTATTTGCATCAGTATAGAATATAAAGGTACAAAAAAATTGGTGTCCCCTGTATTATCAGGGAAAATCCAATTAGTTCTTTTTATAAACTCAAGTCTGCAGTGGGATAATGCTCTTGTACGTTGTAAAGACTTGTAACTTGAATTGGTTTAATAAAATTCTCATTGGTCAATAGCCAGGCAGTAAGTATAGATAGGGTGTGGTGATATATTATATATTTAATAAAATCAGGCTGGAATATCAGAAAACAGAATCACTGACAGTCAAGCCATGAAGGTTAGAGAGTGGTGACCCACACCTTTAATCTCATTTATTGGTAATGATCAAGTGGTGACCTATACCTTTAATCACTCAGGAGACAGAGATCTTTCTGGATTTTTGTGAGTTCAAGGCCTAAAAGTGAAGCAGTAGTAACTTGCACCTTTAATCCTAACTCTAGGATTATGATACAGAGTCGAACCAGGAAGATATTTAAGGCAGAAGAAGGTAGAGAGTCATTTATTCTGTAGAGTGACCAGTCAGGTGGGGACCCTTGAAAATAGCATTTACCTTGTTCAGCCTGAGAAGTTGGCTGGATGAGATGTGACTGTGGTCTGTTTTCTCTCTCTGATATTCCAGCTTTTCCCTAATATCTGGCTCTGGGTTTTCATCATATGCTAACTAGAGTTCACACAATAGTTGACCATCCAAACTAGGAGAATTCTGGGAATGGGAAGAGTGGAGTCAGGAGTCCCCAGCAAATTGCAAAAGAAGCAAGATAAGAACGCTATACTGAGAAAAAGTACCAGGCCACTTGGTTATAAGAATTATGGGTTAATGTAAGCTAGGTAGTAACAAGCCTGAGCCACCAGCCAAAGATTCATAAGTAATATTAATCCTCAGAGTAAATTATTAGAGAAATAGCTGCCAGGTATTTGAGAATTGCTGGTGAGACAGAAACTTCCACCTACAAGTAATGTCCAATGTCTGATGTGAATCCACATATGACCTGAGAAAGGTTTTTAAAAAGGTTCTGAATACACAGAAACAAAGCTACATCGGGGTGCCTCGTCTCACAGTCTCATGCTAACAGCAGCACAGAGACTCCTCTCCCAATAGTTGCCTTCATGGTAGATCTGGCCACCAGCTGCCATGGGCTAAGCTGTATGTCAGGCTGCCATAGCTTCTTACAGGGACCTCAGTACAGAAAATCCTCTCCCAGATGGTACCTGTGGTTTCTTGGAAGGTATAAGACTTCAGTTTACACAGATAAAAAGATTAAATAATACACAGCAGAAAGAGTTCCAGACAGAAAAACATGTAAGCAGGTTCCGATGTGTTTTATGGTATGAGTAGGCTAGGGAGTGTAAAGAGAAGATATAGACCATCATTTTACACACACACACACACACACACACACACACACACACACACACACACACACACACACACACATTTCTTAAAAGGGAAATGAAGTAATACATATATTTTAAAAATTCTTGTAAAGATTAAAAATAGACTGAGAGTCTAAATAATGCATTAAGTTATTGTGTTGTCTTTGAATTGTTTGACTGATGAAGGAGTAATAGCTGTTAAAAGATTGATTAATAAATGCTGTTGGCTTAATCTATATTATATATTTTGAAAATGCCTTGACTTCAAAATTTAAGTCAAAAAATATGTTACTTTGAAGAAGAGGTTATACTTTTGTTTTCACAGGAAATAAGAGTCTATGGATTCACACTAGGATAAGAAAAATCAAATTTGACTGAGGGAGACTCCATGAAAAAAAATTCTGATGGAAACAAATAGCCCATATGATGCAACATTTCAGCGAGCCTCTGTTGCAATTTCCTCTGAATTCTGCATCCAGGACAGCTTCTAGGTTTCTGGCTATGATGATCTAGCCTCTCAGACTACTTCTGTCAAGCCCTACCCATTATCCTAAATTTTCTTAGGGGCCCCCAAAGATTACCAGTGCCCTAATCATCAGGAAGCAGACTAGAACCCAGATTTCCAGATGTAGCAAAAAGTCTCTGGCTCATCTTGCCTGAGGTCCAAAATTGCAGTTCTACAGCTTCTTAGTCCCAAATAATCACGCAAATGTTTATATTAATTACAAACTCTTTGACTTATAGCTTGGGCTCATTATAAGCTAGCTCTTACAACTTAACTCAATCCATTTCTATTAATCTATGTCTTGACATGTGGCTCAAGGCTTACCTGTACTTTTACATCTTAATCTCTTAGTGGCAACTTGCAGCATCTCTCCTGACTCTGCCCTCCTTCTCCTTTATCTATGATTGGATTTCCTACCTGCATCTAAGATGCCTTGTCATAGGTCAAAACAGTTCCTTTATTAACCTCATGGCATTCACAGCATACAGAAAGACTTTCTGCATCACCTGAAAATAAATTATGGATATTTGTTGTTATATACAATGGTCAGGAGAAAACTAACTTAGAAAAAAACTAAACAAAGAAGATTATAGTCAGCCATCTTTTCTGAAAAGAAAAGGGCCAATATAGAAATGGTAGAATAAAAGGGTTGAATATTGAATCTATTTTAATCCAAAAAACAACAATCAATCTTATATATTTTATCTTAATATGGTTTGTTTATTGATACAAATTTAAACAATTTTGCTATACTGTATGTATATTTCTACTTTTGTTTAGGGCATCATGTTTATGTAGCTCATTTAAAATTGTAATATACAATTAAGAAATACAGATTAGTAGTCATCAATAACAGTCAAACTTATAGTCATGTTAGTTAGGTTTTCTATCTATACAAAGATATATGTCCAATAGATAGGTAATTTTCAAATACTTCAAGGATAGAATATGGCATTTAGTATGTTTAATAACCTAAGGCTTTTCGTGACAGCGAGACAAATCTGTTCCTTGCAGCAATCTACTTCAGAGAAGATATGGACATCCAAAAGACTCCTTGTGGAATTTACTTCATGGCAAAAGCTAGTCACTGGGCAAGAAATTGCCCTTGCCTTGACTGCTCACAGCATGGTGTCCATCTAGACAAGCAGGAAATGTCACTGCCGAGCCTTGTGAAGACAGGGTAGGATAGTCCTTCAAATTTTCCTGCTTTCTGAAAATGGTATGCCAGATATTCTAGACCTGTATTAAAAGTTGGATGCCCCAATATTGTAGAGAAATGTTGGGTGACTGCCGGACCAGTATTCATTTTATGTCTATAATGAGGGATTTTTTCAGCATTAGTAAAAGATACCACAGTTTCTGCTGGGTCTCTTTCTGCTAAATGATGAAGTTTCAATTTTCCTTTCAGAATCAGTTCAAAACCTTTTTCTACATAGGTCTCTTTTGTTTATGTGGTTAAAATATAGATTCTAAGATATTATCTTCTCTCTCTACACAAAATTTCTGTAGGAGAATGAGAAGAAGGTAGTATGACCAGGATACAATCAGGCCCTAGATCTAAGCTATCCACATGTACTTCCTGTAATTTTTTTTCTTCCAAAGCCAATTCTCTCCCAGCCTCAACTGATAATGTTCTTGGACTATTTACATTCTTATCACTTTGTAAGATTTGAAATAAATTACGTATTCCTTGAATTGTTAATCCAACTGTGGGACATAGCCAGTTAATATCTCTCAGCAGTTTTTGAAAATCATTAAGAGTTCCTAATTGATCCAACATGATTTATAGTTTTTTGTGTCTAAATTTTCTATAAACTTATCTTATGTCCTAGGTAAGTCACAGAATCTCTTCTTTGCATTTTTTGAGAAACAATATCTAATCCCAACAAGACAAACATTTTTACTTCATCAAACATTTTTCTAAGGCATTTGTATCTGAATCAACTAGTAACATCCATATAATGGTAAATCATAGGTTGAGAAAACTGTTCATAGATTATTTCAAATAGTTGCTATATAAAATATTGATGCAAAATTGACTATTTAACATTCTTGTGGAAGTATTTTCCAAATGGAATCTTTTAACAGTCTAGGAATTATTTTAAGAATGCATTATGAAGGCATTTTTTCTTTTATCTGTTCTTGTAAAGATATAGTTTTAAAAAAGGAAATATCTTAAATCAATCACTGTAATAGACCATTTTTGAGGTGATAAGGAAGCAAAGGAATTCCAGGCTGTAAAGAGCCCATTGTCTTGATCACCTTATTACTATCTCTTAAATTAGATGCTATTTTCTATTTTCCAGATTTCTTTTTAATAACAAACATAGGAGAATTACTAGTACTGGTCAGTTCTTCAATATGTTAAGCATGTATCTGCTCCCATTTCAGCTGTTATAGTGCCTGTTTTATTCTGTGGTGTCAAAAGCCATTTTTCTACCAATACAGGATTGTCAGTTAACCATTTTAAAGGTAAAGCTGTTGGTACCTGGGTTCTCCATATTTTCTGTGGCTAATTCTTGTCAACTAGTCTCAGGCTTCACCCGCTGATTCATACTTAAATTATTAATACAGTCACAAGGGTTTAACAGTGAAACTAAATATCCAGAAACATCTGCCCTTTGTCCCTACAGGACAAATAAATTCCTCTGTGTTAAGAACTTGTCTTGAGCCAATATTGAATGAAAAACAGAAATAAAAGTGAAAGGAAAGGTCATCACGATTCCTAGGTATTTTGGAAGAGGAAGTTGTATATATGTGTAATGGGAGATTATATTCAGAGGCAGAGTGGAAATGACCAGACTGAGCTGAACTCTATGGAGAAAAGAGAAGGAAAGTTAAGGGCAACAGGAGAGGGGGAATCAGGTGCAGCAGCCAGGAGGTTAAAGGCACAAAAAAAGATGGGTAATGAGATGTAAGGATTATATAGGAAAGAACCTCTGGGGAAAGAGCAGCCCAAGCCCTGGGCTGGAGAGTTTAGGGTAGAGGGTAGATTATGCTGTAATCCATACTTTCTAACAGCTAGAAACAGAGATACTGGGGAAAACTGGTGGTCAGGTCTCCTTTGATATGTTAAATATGGGACTCAGCTGTTTGTTCAGGGTTTGAAACTGAACAGATTTGTTTCTTCTAACTATGAGCTTTCATATATGAAACATTTTAGAATCTGAGTTTCCTTCCTCCATGATCTACACTTCCTTAGAAAATATTTCATCCCCTTCAAAAACTAAATAATAATTATGGAAACGTGATGATTATCTATAATACTGTGGAAAGGAGAATGGAGTTGGCCAAAATAAATCCATTTAGAAATCTAGTCTTCCCTCTCTATTTATCTAGTTACAGCACAACTGCAGGAGCCACAGACAAAATCTCACTATTCAGAGGGACACTGGGACGTGGGAAGCCTCTATGCTTGTGCTTAGTAATGCTGGAATTTGTTTATGGGGACTTGCTATGTTCCCAGGGAGTGATGTGAAGCAATAACCTTCATACTGAGCTCTGATACATTATAATAATAAAGAGATAGAACATATCTAAGATTAAGAAACAATAGGCTTCAGCAAATAAAATAAGCTTCTACTGATGTTTCAAACTTCAGATGTGGATGCTTCTCTGGGTAACATTGTTCAAGCCTTTTAAGAGGAGAATAACTGACTAATTAGCATCAGTACTGTTCAGTTATGACTCAGTTGTTCCTTTTCTTGATTTTAAGCATTAATTGTACAAAATGAGTTAGTTTTGTGTATGCATATGACGTATTTTGATCATACTTCTTTGTATACATGTAATTTTACTACAATTTTTAAAATTTCATTTTATGTATTCATGATATCAAGTAAATCAGGACATTTTACACACACACACACACACACACACACACACACACATACACACACACACACACACACACACATTAAGCATTTTTCACTCCAAACCTCCATTCTAGCCTCTTTTTTCCCTTCTTCTTTCTATTAGCCCCTCATTCCTCTACACAGTTTCAACTTAGTTTTCAGATCACATACATGATGTTATGTATCGACATAAAAATCCAGAAATTATCTAAGAGAGAAAACATCTACTATTCATCTTTCTGAGACTGTATTAATTCAGTTAATATGATCATCTCCAGTTACATTCATTTTCTTGAAAATTTATCAACTTGGTTCTTGTTTATAGCTGAAAAATTCTCCCTCTGTGTGTGTGTGTGTGTGTGTGTGTGTGTGTGTGTGTGTGTGTGTGTGTGTGTGTAGCATTTTCTTATCCCTGCTGAGGTAGTCTAAATGAGAAATGCCCCTCAGAGCTTCAGTATTTCAACACTTAGTTCTCAGTTAGTGGTGCCCTTTGGAAGATTATAGAGCCTTTAAGATCTGCAGCCAGGCTGAACGTGCATCATCGAGAGGAAGATTGAGATTCTACAGCCATTCCCATCTGCTTTCTTGGCTTCCTACATTACAAAAGGTGTTCAGCCAGCTTCCGGGTCCTGGAACCTGCTACCATGCCTTCCTCATCATTATGAAGTCTCTTTCCAGAAACATAATTCAAAATTAACTCTAGTTCTCTTAAGTTGCTTTTAGCCCTCTCGTTTTTCACACTGACAGAAAGCAATTAATACTTTGTTGACTGGCAGCTAGGTTGTTTCCACATCATTGTGAATTTTGCCATTTTAAGCAATGACACACAAATATCTTAGCAATAAAGGATTATCAGTGGCTTTAGACGTTGAGGACCTCCATACTGAGTTGGCTAGAATGGTTCACGTTAACACCAGCAGTTTATAAATATTCCTTTTGTTTTGCATCCTGCGTGTTTGCTGTTGGTTGTTTTCTCACTGACTACAATCCTGACTAGAATGAGGTGGAATTTCAATGCAGTTTCGATTTGAATATCTTTGATGAATAGCGAGGTTAAAATATTTTTATGTGCTTAGTGGCAATTGTTGTTATTCCTGCAGAGAAATACTATTGTACTAGCTGGTTTTATGTCAACCTGACACAAGCTGTAGTCATCTAAGAAGAGGGAACCTCAGTTGAAAAAAAATGCCTCCATAAGATAGGGCTGTAGGCAAGCCTGTAGGGCATTTTTAAAAATTAATGATTGATAGGGGTTGGCCTCGTTTTTTATGAGTTGGATCACCCATAGGCTGGTGGTCTGGAGTTCTATAAGAAAGGCAGGTTGCATAACCCATGGAGAACAAGCCAGTAAGCAGCACCCTCCATGACCTCTGCATCAGCATCCTTCCCCAGTTCTTGCCCTACTTGAATTCTTGTCCTGAATTCTTCGATGGTAACCAGTGATATGGAATCATAAGCCAAACAAGCCTTCCCCTCTTAAGTTGCTTTTGTCAACTTATTAGTTGTTCTAAGACAGCTATCATTTTTATAAGTTGTTCTGTATCCTACCAATTTGTTGAAAATCTGTCACCTCTAATAAAAGTCTTCTGGAGTCTTTAGGTATCTTATAACATCATCTGCAAAGCAAGAATACTTCAGCTTCTTTCTCTGCTTACTTATTTCTCATTTTCCTCTTCTCTTGAGGTTTCAAGTTCTGTAAGAGAAGTAGACATCTTTGCCTTGATTCCGATTTTAGTAAGAATGCTTCCATCTTTTTCCATCCAGTATGACATTGGTGTAAATGTTTTATTTTTTTACTGTAGCTGTCTTTTTTCATTCATAATATTCTCAGTGATTTATCATAAGCCTTGTTTGACATTGTCAAAAACCTCTCCTGTGCCCACTGTGATGATCATTAGGTTTCTCTTTGAGTCCACATTTATGACACATTATCTTTATTAATTTATATATATTGAAACAACCCTGTAACTATTAAGTCAATTTGATCATACTTAATAAACTTTTGATGTGTTCTCTTTTTTTGCTGTTATTTTGAGTGTGTATTAGCATTGCTATACATCATTCACTTTTTGTAATGAGAGCTGTACACTGATGTCATTGACCAAGGATCACCCTGTACCTTTACTTTGTCCACAGAATGATACATAAGCTGAAAAATCGAACAATTCAAGGTGGAAAGAAAAACTTAAAATTCTGAACATCTTACCCAGAGTGAATGTGGTTTGATAAACAATGGACTCACTACCCACTAATCTTATCTATGAAGTACTCTGCTATTTATATTCTTCTCCCATCCTTTCTTTCTCTCTAACCTCCACTTCTCCTTTCTTCCTCTGCCCTTCTGTTTCCATGAAAGATTACATTTATCCAGGTTAATCAGGGTTATTTCACAACATTCCAAACTGACCCTCTGATTCAGGGGCTGTCATCATGCCTTGGAAACTATGTGAGAAACTGCTCTGAAGACATTTGGTGGCTTCTCTCTCATTTGAGTTTAGCTTGAAAACATATGACAAATTTTTGTGTCTATCTTCATTGCAAAGCTTAATCTATAATTTTCTTTAATTTTTCATCTCGTCTAGATGTCAGGGTAAAGCTTTGTAAAAAGTAGTCTGATAGCTTTGATTTCTATTTTATAGAATAGTTTGAAAAGGATTGTTAGTTTAACTTTAAATATCTGATGTAATTCAGCAGTCAATCCAACTAAACTTTTAACAAAGGGGAAATGTTCATTTCAACTTAAATCTTGTTGCTTGTTATATATCTGTTTAAACTATTTGTTTCATCTTGGCTTATTAACTCGTCCATATATACCTAGAATACATCCATTTTTTACATATTTTTCAATTTAGTGGAATAGGTATATCTTCATGATTTTCACAGTTTCATTGGTATTTTTTCATTATAAATTTTGTGATCTTAAGTATTTTCTTTCTTTTGATAACTTTGGCGAAGAGTTTGTCAATCTTATTTAGTTTTCCAGAGAAAAGGGATTTATTTAATTGATTCTTTGTATTCTTTGTTTCCATTTAATTAATTGCTGCTCTTGTTTTTATGATTTCTTTCTATCTACTGATTCAAAATTGTCTTGTTTGGGTTTTGATTTAGTTTTAATCTGTGTTCTTTAGTTTTTGAAAACGTGATTATTCTCAAATTTTTTGCGTTGAGATTCCATCTAGTAGAGTCACCCTGGAGAACATTATCATCATATTAATACTTTATAGAGAAGTCGCATGGCTCTGAATTTTTGTGTTCCTTGTATTTTTACATTGGCACTTGTACAGTTGTCATGAATTCATTGATCATATTTTGTTTTCAATCAACCTTACTTTTTGAAGGGAAAGGTTTACAATATTGGAAAGAGACTAGGTTTAATGGAGTTAAAGCATCATTTTTCTATGCTAGACTGGCATTGAGGTCAGCCAGGTTCAATGTCTAGTACTCCCTGAATCTCATGAATTCATAAATCATGGATTCATTTAGGCAAGTTAACCAGTGACCCTGGGGATTGCTTTCCTTCCTCTGCAGGCTACAGCCACACACTGCTACACCAGGCTTTTGTACATGGGTGTTGAGATCTCAGTATTTCATGTTTACTTAGCAAGCCTATTACCAACTAAGCCATCTGCCCAGCCCTGTTCCTGTGCTTTATCATTTATTTAATGGAGTATTTTGAAAATAAAAAAAATTAAATAGAAAATAACAATTATTTCAAAGAATGGTGCTGGGCATCATGACAGCCCTCTTGCTACCTGCTGCAAACTCATGTTTAATCCTTCAGGTGGACTTTTTTGTGTAAGAAAGACACAAACAAGGCAAACCCAGACAGGCCACTGCTCACTAGAAACCAGCTACTTCAGGGAAGCCAAGAGTCCACAACCACAAGATTGACCTCTTACAGAAGTTTTCATCAGGACTCCTCCATCAGGACTTGGGGAGCATCACTTTCAAAGCTGTCAGTTCTGCCAAAGATAGGGCAAAGACAGGCACCTGACCAGAAATCTACTTTGAGTCTCAAGCGGACAGTTTTGAGTGATGTTGTTTGGACCACAGCTGTTGGAAAGCTGAAATTGGAAATGCTAACAGAGCAGACAGTACTGCAATGACTTTGTCCTGCTGTCACCAAAGGAGTAACGTTTACACTAGGAAGGAGACATGTAACTGTTCTGTGGGGGGGGGGGGAAATCAGGATATCGATTGATTGCTCAGTTTTCATCTTCTGAGACTTGCACCTATGCACACAAAGTGTTTTGATTTTACAGGTAACAAAAACAACACATTCCCCACCCTCAAGTGTTACCAAAAAAGCTTTTGAAAATGAGAGTTTTTCTTTTTCTGTAAAAGTGAAAAATGAAAAACTAAAACAATTAATTCCTTGATTTATTCCCAGGATGAATAAATTAAAGGAAATTAAGCAGGATTGATATAGGGTTACTGGGAAGCATCCCCATACTCCAGAAGAAATTGTGAATATAGGTTTCGAAAATGGTGTCATGAGGGGAGTTAAGGGAGGGAAGAGAGGCAAAACAAGAGCCTAGAACCTACGAGAACCAACGACAATCAGCATAGTAGATAATCCTCCCTGTGTCTGCCCCTGTCTCGGGTTCAGTTCTGTTGCTGTGACCAGACAACCTAACAAAGGCTGGAGAGATGGCTCAGCGCTTCAGAGCACCGAATGCTCCTCCAAAAGGCCCAGGCCCAATCCCTTCCACCTACATGGCAACTCTCAAACATCTGTAACTCCAGTCTAGAGGACTCAACATCCTTTTCTAGTCTGAATGGTACACAGACAAACATGCAGGCAAAAAACCCAAACGAATAAAAATATAAACTATTTTCAAAAACTACCTTGAATACAAACAACTTAAGGGGAAAGTCTTAGTTTAGCGCACAAGTAAGAAGTAGAGTCCATGACAGCAGGGAGAGAAGGACAGCACACTCAGAGCATGGCCACACCTGATCTTACCACTTCCACAAACCAGAAAGCAAAGACCCATGAATTCAAGCTTCTACTCAGCTTCCCTCCTTCCTCCATTTTTATATGTTTTATGGTCCAGGCTCTCCTGTCCAGGGATGAACCTGATCACAACTGACATGGGCCTTCCTTTTGGTTTTCTTTAAGGATGCCCTGAGGCATGCCAACCATATGACCCTGTACCTGTGTGTACGTGGGCGGTACGAATTGGACTCAGTGACATATTAAATTAAAAAGAGCATCTGTAGAGGAGAGTTGGAAGAATGAGAACTAGGTACTAAGTAAGAAATTAGCAGGAATGGTAGGGAGTAAATATAACACAAAGGCATTGTATGCA
This sequence comes from Phyllotis vaccarum, assembly GCA_033318265.1. Lineage (NCBI taxonomy): Eukaryota > Metazoa > Chordata > Mammalia > Rodentia > Cricetidae > Phyllotis > Phyllotis vaccarum. The sequence goes on along the minus strand of JARWLC010000001.1, from coordinate 151,189,894 downwards.
ATATATAAAATTCTCGAAGAACTGACAAACCATATTTTTTTAAAATATGTGTCTTCCCATGTTAAATAACATAATCAAGACATCCCCTATGAGAATTCCCAAAGGCCCATGTACCAGATGATTCTATATTCTGTCAGATTGAGTTAACACAACCATCAAAGTTTCCAACACCACAAATTATATGTATAAGCAGGCAAAGTTAGAAAGCAGAATTTTGGAAACTTTAACATCTAATCACAAATAATTTTTATAGCACATAGAGTACTTTTGCTTTTAAAGACAACTTTACTCTCAAATTGAAAAATATGAGATATTAATAGTACCACCAATGAGCAAAGCACTGACATTATTATTAATACGAACCTTTTAACTTGACACATTCTAAAAAGCTCCAAGAAATATTATAGGGAATATTACATTTTAATCTTTATTATATTTTTTATTTACTTATTTATTATTAATTTATGGTGTGTATATGTGTGTGTGGTGGGGTAGGGAGTGGAGAGTACAGCATGCTCTGAAAATATATGAGTGGAAATCAGAGAACAACTTTTGGAGTCTGTTCTTGCCTTCAGGGTCCCAGGGATCCACACCAGGTGGCTAATCTCGACACATCACCTTCATCTGTGCAGCCATCTTTCCAGCCCAGCAAAAAAGTTTTAAATAAGATAATAGACAGATCAGGGTGGTAACTTCCTGACCCTAAGGAATGGTGAGTGCTTTTATTTGCTACGGCAATAATGTTTGCAGATATTAAACACAGTCATTTTGATATGATGCAAAGTGTCTTTAAAAAGCTGGCTGGATTGACTTCCAGCTCTGCTTTAGCTCTGCTCACAGGCACCCTACAGAAAGGAAATAAATGGCAAAATTCTCTACTTTAATTTTTAATCATTTAGATACCAAAATAAAGCCAGCCAACGAGCCGCCCTTGGTTTCTATTGACATCTGTTAAATCCTGGTGACCTTGAGATTCTGATTTGATAGATGCCTAGGGCCAGTCCACAAAAGAAAGAGAAAATAAAGTCCAAATTTAATTGAGAAAAATAACATGGAAACCTCAACATTAAACTGGAGGCCAAAACATCCATACTCACTCATCACTGTATATGGGAAAAGAGGAAACTGTCTCATTGTTCTGGGATGGAGAGTTACAAAATAGTGGGTAATCAAATCTCCCTTAAGAATTTGTAACCACAGCTTTCACAAATATTTCTAGTTATAAAATCCTCAAGCTTAGAAACGTAAGTTATTTAAGCTCTAGGTTAGAAATGTCACAGTCAAGATCAGAATCAAAGACAAATCCTCTCTGGGGCACTCAACATCAAACTGTTCCTTACACAATTCTCACAAATGAAGTTCCAGGAAATGCATTTCCTGAGTCAAATACCACAACACATCATGAGAAACTGTCTACCAGAAACTAGAAGCAGCAAAGCAGCAAGCATCAGAATCCTTCTTTTTGAGAGACAGGGGGGCTAGGGAGGGAGAAAATGAGAGAAGGTATCAGGAGTAATGAACAGCAAATCTAAAAGAGAAGAAAATTTGGAATAAAAATGAGGAACAATGAATTATAAGCATGAAACAAATAAATGCATGTTAGCACATGCCTTTAATCCTAGCACTCAGGAGGCAGAGGCAGGTGCAGCTCTGAGTTCCAGGCCAGCCTGGTCTACAGAGCTACTTCCAAGACAGCCAGGGTTATGCAGAGAAGCTCTGTCTCAATAAAGAAAGAAGGAAAGAAAGAAAGAAGGAAGGAAGGAAGGAAGGAAGGAAGGAAGGAAGGAAGGAAGGAAGGAAGGAAGGAAGGAAAAACAAACAGAAAGAAACAAAGAAACAAATAAATAAAAGAATCAAATAAATAGCAATGAAGGGGCCTGGGCCTGGCAAGTTGACTCAACAATCCTGACTACCAGAGTTTGGTCACCAGAACCTACCTGGCAGATGATAGATAGATAGATAGATAGATAGATAGATAGATAGATAGATAGATAGATAGATAGACAGACAAATATAGAGAGAATAGAGACCTCAAGTTGTTCTCTGACCTCAATTGTCACACCAAACACAACAGAAAGAAAAAGGAATAATCTTCAAAAATGCAGAAATAAAGTGACATTATTAGAAATAAAATATTATCACTGAAAAATGTACAGATTCATTGACCAGGTATAGATGATGAAATTCCAGCAAAATAGAATTTCAATCTGAATGAGTTATTTAGAATAACAAATGTTTAAAGTACAAAATTTGAGGAAAGACCAAGAAATAGAAGAGAGTAAAAAGTGCTGACATAGATCAAATTGAAGTTTCAGGTATAAATCAGAGAAAGCTGAAGGAGCAACAGTAATTAAAAGTTTAGACAAACACGTTCTAAGCTCTAATGAGTCCCAATAATCTCAACAATATAAATAAATCTTCAGAAAAGTTTAAGCCGTAGTAGTAAACAGCCAAAACTCCACACGACTATTTTTTTGGAACAAAAGAAACAAATGAATTGCTATAAAACTTCTCCAAGGCAGTTATACTGACTTCCTAGTTGATGACTTATAATTATTTTTATTATTACTGTGTGGGCATGATACGTGCTTGTGAATGCAGATACTACAGGGCATGTGCAATGGTCAGAGGAGAGCCTTGTGAAGTCAGCTCTCGCTTCCCACGTTTATGTGGGTTCTGTGGATTGAGCTCAAGTTGTCTTGGGCAACCAGGCCTTTGATCCATTGAACCACCTCCTCCTTGAAAAAAATTATAAAACAAAATTCTAGTGAATTTTATGTTTTTCATTTATTATCACTGTATGTGATAATTTGATGGTGAATGATATGCTTAATGTCAAGTCAATGGTTCTCCAAGGCACTGGTCCTTGATCAATACAACAGCACACTAACAGAGAGCATAGGTCTTCAGAGACATGTGTTCTTCTGTTCCACATATGAAGACCATGCAGTATAGCCAAAATGTAAGAAGTCTTTGCCATTCAAATAAATAATTAATACAGAAATGCACCCATGGTTTCTGGATAACCCCACGCTCTGCTGAAAGCATCTGCCTTCTTTTTCTCTCTGTCATCTGCTGGAAGCAGGACCAAGGGGTCACTTTCTGTTAAGTATCCAAAAGAACCTGAAGCTGTCCAGCCAGCAGCTTTTTGCCACAGACTAATGGGGACTCATTCATGTCCTTGTCCATTAGGGATTCTATATTCTCCTCCTGTAGTTTTGCACGTTTTAACATTGTGACATAGGATGTAGACTCCTTAAACTGTCATACACAGTTGAGGTTACCTTCAACATTAGGAACAGTAGAGGAGAAATGTTTCGTATAGCCTTTCTAATTACCACACTTCTGTGTAACACAGAGTGTGACTTACACTGACTTCATGCCTGGGTCACTGCAGAGGGTGAGGTTTGAATGAGTCAATGGAGAGTAGCGGGCTGCGTGGGTCAGGTAGAGTGGCCTCCAGTCTCCAGTTTTGAACGCCCTCTTCTCCTGACTAAAGCATTCTTATATGTCTTAGATGAATTTAGAATGTACGGAAAGAGATGAAGACGCTGTTCAGTGGGAAGAAAAGTTTGTTGTTTACAGTGTAACTGTCAAAGGACATGTGTTTTCTTGACAAGTTTATGGTCTTTGGTGTCCACTGTTTCCTTTAGTGTGTGGCCTTCCTTGAAATAGTTTTCACGTGTTCTTTCTTCACAGGTGACATACAATAATTTTTGCAAATAAATGCAACATTGGTCTTGTACTGCTAGAACGTTCTGGCTCTTAACAATTTGGATTCTCTAAATAGCACATTTGAGTTGGGCACTGATGAATGTATGCAAATCTTCTTATATCGAGGAGACCTATGGTATAATCAATCCATGCCAACTAAGTATGTAAGTCCATAAAAATAGTTCCAAATAGAAGATATAACTTCCTCATGTCCCTCTCTGCTGCCTCCCCTTCTCATCTTTTGTTCCCCTTTCCTTCACTTTTTATTGGGGTGGGGGGATGCTGATGTGTTGTTCAAGCTGTGCATCCTATTGCCACAATTTCTCTGTTATTTGAGAAAATGGCTTGCACTCACACATTTCACTTAAAATGTTTAAATTTTAATCACATCTTTTTTCAGTCTTTGACTTTCCATTAGGACTTTACTTAATCATGCCTTCTTGCCTCTCGTCTGGGCCTGATGCTACTTAGAGTGTCAGGACCTAAGGTCATTAATATTGGTCCCTCTACTCTAAGAATATGAGAGCCAGCTAGGCCAGACTGAATACATATACAAGACTTCAGCTTGTCCTCTTTTTAACTTAATTCTTTGAATCCCCTCCCCCAATGCATGAATGTTTCTACCTGTGTTTTCTTTGTGTAATTCTCAGCTCCCCTTATAGGCATGTAAGAACATTTCCTTCCACTTCATATAGAACATAGCACACTGTCTAAAAATACAGCATCTAAAAATTAAGATGTTTGCAGTGAGAAGAATAAGGCCATTTGTTTGTATTGAGATGTCTATATTTGGGGCCATTTTAACATTCCCTTTTCTGACAAACTGTGGCTTCAGAATGTGTTGTTTTTAAGGATATCTCAGCTACAATTATCATTGATGTGTTCATGGATATGATGTTGTCTACCAGCTTTTTCTAAGCCAGCAGCTCTCAACCTTTGGGTCCTGATCCCCTTGAGAGTCAATGATTCTTTCACAGGTGTCACATATCAGATACCCCGCATCCTACATTTCAGATATTTAAATGCATTACATACAACTCATAACAGTAGCAAAATTACAGTTATAAGGTATCAGCAACAATAACTTTAAGGCTGGAGTCACCACAACTAGAGGTTGTAATAAAGGGTCTCAGTATATGTCTGACACAGCATGGATACTAATGAACCCTGTCTTATAGAGGCTCACTATGCAGGATAACACCCTGAATGTAGCTAATAGCTCAGATAATCCCACAAATAAGGATTATTTTCTGAAGTATTCCCTCACACTTTTCTCCCAAAATTACCCATACTACTTTTATTTTGATTTTCACAGCTCATGGTATTCTTTTTAATATGCATTTTTAATTATTCTTTGGCAAGTATAGACTCCTCTTACCAACTGAATCCTGCACCAATTAATTCAATATCACCTATGAAGACATGGATCATATACGTTCCCTCCTAAAAATAACCATCAGACTGGTAACAAAGAGCATACCCAGACTCCAGTTAGTGCTAAGAGTCGCTTTTCCCTCGGAATGCATCTGCCTTTCCCCTTGGACTTACTGAGTTGGGTTGATTCTGACTGACCTTTCAGCAAATAGTAACTTTCCCATTTAAATTACATCCTGCCTGACATTAATTAAAGGCTCTCATTTTGTTTCTCAACTTGAGTAAAAATAGGACTATTTACTTAGATTTGTAGAAAATTTTTCTCAAGTGCTCAAATCTAAATCTTCATGAAAGGGAATGTATCTGATAATTGTTAGTGCCATTTTGACAGATGTTCAATATGTAATAATGATCAACTGCCCCGAATAGTTCAGCCAAATCAACACAATTCCAGACAGAATCCAAAGGCCAATTTGGAAACACTGACAATATCTATTCCAAAGATTTTAACGATATAAATCTTCGAATGAGATTAAAAATGGGGGTGGGAGTGAATCACCAGGCTATTCCCAATAACCGAGTAGACAAGCATAGCTACACACAGCAAAAATACAAAACAAAAAACCAAAAGTGGAACAAAAATATGGCCAATATAATAGTCCCCAAGTTCAATATTTACCAGTTTGTGTACCATCTGAGCTATTTCCTTTCATCAGACATGCACATGGCTCTCTTTTGCTCTCAGGAGACATTATTGCCATGACAACTTTATCAGACTAAACACTGAAATGCAGCTTTTGGAATGATCTCAATTTGGACCAGGATTAGAATACTATTTATAATGCTATTCTTTTATCAATATTCTCGGTTTGCCTGACAGAGATGAGAACATTTTTAAATGACTATTAAAATCACAATAAAAAATGTTAAAAAAGATAAAACTTTACAAAGAGAAAAGGAATAAGTCATTAGGCTGAAAAATGGGCAATCAAAGGAACCATTGCACTCGGCAGCTGGAGAGCAGCAGGTGCTGTGGTGTGACGGGACCTTGCTTCCCATCATGCATGCTCTACAATGATGCAGGCTGACAGCAAAGGGAATTAATGTGTCGGAGCAGGTACTTTCTGTCCGTTAGATGATTCCCTGTGCGTCTTCACAGACTGCTACTCATGGCTCTTTGATAAAATGGCTTACAGTACACAACTCCTGAAGTTGTGTGGGCAAACACAGCTGTGACTGGTACTGTCTACAAAACCTCGGCTTAGCAGAATATGAATGACCAAGTAAATATTTCTTTACCCCACACTGGGATATGTGATTTCAGTCTATGAATAAATTATTTGGCTACAGATGCTTTGAATACATTAAGATGACCAAGGGCCACAGGGTCTCTGTGGGGGAGGGTGGAAGAGAATGATGCTGATGAAGGTAATTCTCAAGGTAAAAAAAAAAAAAAAAAAAAAAAAAAAAAAAAAAAAAAAAAAAAAAAAAAAGCTCTCAAACAAATAAGTCTCAGAAATACCATGGGAATATGGTCTTCCCTCTGCTCTAGAATTAAATGTGCCAAACTGTGACTCAGACACCTGAATCAATGGGCTGGCTTAGACAGCAAAGCATCCAGGATAGAAGCACTGTCCTTCAGGGCTTTGTCATCTGTCAGCTGTTCCCCTTCCTGGCTCTGCTCATGGCTTTTCTTTTCCTTTTGCTTTTAATCTGTTTCCTCTTCCTCCTCTTCTCCCCTCCTTCTCCCTCTTCTTCATCCTTCATCATTCTTCTTCACCATACTCTCCACCTCCTCTTCTTTCTCTGTTGAGTTGCTTCGTATGCCACTTCTCTAACATTAACCAGCCTGGGATGCTTAGATTTTACTTGTTTGTTTTGCCTTGTAAACTCTCTGTAAGCTAAGGTTGTCAAGAAATAAACATTTCAATTAAGAAAATGCCCCCATCAGAATGGCTTGTAGTCAAGTCTTTGGGGATATTTCTTGATTAATGATAGATGTGAGAGGGCCTGGTCCAACGTGAGCAGTGCCACCACTGGGCAGGTTGTCCTTTGTTATAGGAGAAAGCAGGCTGAGAAAGGCATGGCAAGCAAGCCATTAACAGTGTTACCCTATGGTCTCTGCTTCAGTGCCTGACTTGAGCTCCCACTCAGAAGTCCATTCACAAAGGGCTGGAAGCCATAAGATGATATAAACTCTTTCCTCTCCAAGATGCTTGTCGGCATTGACTTTATCACAGCAACAAAGAAACAAACTAGAATAGTGTGAAATACCAAATTAGTTTCAAATTAAACTTTAAAATTATGTTAGTGGCACTGAAGAGATGGTTCAGCAGTTAAGAGCTCTGGCTGTTCCTGTAATGTGAGTTCAGTTCCCCACCACATCACTAGAGAAGCCCATGACTATCTCAGTTCTAGAGGGTCTGGTGCCTTCTTCTGAAGTTTGTGACATCTGTATACCAATACACACACCAACATACACATACATATACACATAACAAAAATAATCGTTTAAAAAGCTTTACAAAGTTGCTAAATTTTTCTCTTTCCAGATCTTTGTATAGTTAACCAGAGTTCCGTTCTGTTCACTAACTTTAGTTATGAAGATTGTGACTGGTTTGGTTTTCATCCTATGTTATTTTTTATTCACCTAAAATGAAAAACTCATTCACTATATGTAATCACTAGAGGTTGGAGGGTTAAGATAAGTTGACATTTCTATTAAATCCTTGGAAATCAAGCACATGTTCACATGTGTTAACAAGTTTGGGAGTCAATTCTAGCTGTCTTCATGTCCTGATCTAAGCAAAGGACATGTTGTTTTGTCTAAAAATATCTTTGTGTTTTTTCGCATAGTTTTTTTTTTATCAATTGCATTTATGAATAATAAATTATAAAGAGATGTGATATATGAGAAAAGAAGTAGATATATCTTGGTTACTTGTGAATCCTCAGCATTTAGCAAAATACTAGTCACAGCGTAGAAGGTCGGCATATCTTTGGAGCAAAAAGGGTTGGAGAGATATCTCAGAAGATAAAGCACCTGTTATGGAAGTGTGAAGACTATAGAGTTCAGATCTCTAACATCCACATGAGTCAAGCAGGCATGGCAACCTCCAGTAAGACCATCACCAAGGAGGCAGAGACAAGAGTTCCCTCCATCCAGCTGGCTGTTCAGACTAAGAAAATTGTAGAGCTCTGGGTTCATCAAGAAAAAAATACCCAGCTTCTGTAATTAAAGTGGAAAGTGTTGTAATGGGGTTTCTTGGTCCTGGGCAGTCAGAGGCCCAGACCCACAGACCCGCAGACCCAGACCCCTTAGCCGCCTGCAACTGATCAGGCCCCCAAAATGACTCAGACGCTTATATTAAGTTCATGCTGTTTGGCCTATGGCTCAGGCACATTGATAGCTTGCTCTTACATCTTAAATCAACCAATTTCTATTAATCTTTCCTGCCACATGGCCCATGGCTCATCTATGTTCCTCACATGTTTCTTCTTTGGCAGCTGGGTCAGTCTGTCCCTGACTCCACCCTTCCTTTCCTACCTATTCTGATTCCTCTATCTGCTTTTTCTATGGTGCCTGTCAAGGGCCAAAACAGCTCCTTTATTTAAACATTGATATTCACAGTATATGAAAAGGCATTCCCACATCACCCAGTCCAACATGGGTCGAATATCCACTTAAAACCTGAGAAAGATTAGAATGGGTTCTAGATCACAGAAACTGAGCCAAGGCAGCTTCCAAATTGTGTATCTGAAGCATGTGATTGTACAGAGAAAACATGGTATTCAGGCCACATTGAAAATGGCACCAGAGGACTGGTGGCAGGCAGTGTAAACTGCAATCAGGCAGATTCCTGAAATCTCACAGAAGACTCAGTAGCATGTGATTAATTTGAGGCTTCTGTTTATTTGAACAAAAAGGAAACAAAGTTGGTCTCTTAGTAGCAACATTTTCTTGGGTCTGCTCTGTTTGCTGGCCATGAACAGAGATGCGGTCCCTTTAAGAGAACTTACTGATTCAGCTTTACCTGCAAACACTATGCAGCTCTTTAAGAGAGTGGATTTTAAAAGCTCTTCTGATTGAAAGATGATTAAGGATTCACAATAAAACAGATTCAGATGAAAAAAACTGTAAATGGGTTACAATGTGTGTAAAAGGTACATAGGCTTCAGAGAGAAAACAGAGGATAGAGAAAGTCTTTAAAAAGAGAAATAGAGTAATAAAAATATAATAAGCCATGTAAAGATGAAAATAGACACAAAATCTAGATATTTGTTGATATTGTGTTTTCTTTTAAGTTTTTAACATTAATGAGAGAACTGTAGAAAGACAATGGATTGCAAATGCAAAGGCTACTAAGTTAAATAAGAATATATATTTTAAAGGTATTTTGATTTTGAAATTTGTGTATAAGGTTTTGTTGGTTTGGAAGGGTTCTGCTTTTGTTTCCACAGAAGATGAGAACCTGTGGATTGCTTCCAGGAAAATATGGTTTCATCAACCAAGACCCCCTGAAAAAAACCTCTGATGGGAAGAGATGGCCATATCAGCTTCAGGGATGCAGACTATGATCCAGTCTTAACAACCCGTGAGATTTTCAATTTTCAATGCCCCTTAATCAGCAGGAAGTAGTAATGGAAAACTACACCCAAATTCCCCAAATATAGTTTCTAAATGTTTGTTTTCATTATAAATGGTTGATGGTCTAAGAAGAAAAAGGGGATATGGTATATGAATGATTTTTTAAGATCAGGAATTCAGCTGTTAATCTCAAAATGTTTTACATTGATATGGATTTTGGTTTATTGATACAAATTTAAGGTAAATTATCTTATGCTGCTTGTTTAAGATATGATGTTTATGTAACTGATTTAAAATTGTAATGTATATTAAGAAACACATGTTAGTTAGATTTTTAGGTATACAAAGATATATTTCAATTAGGTAGGTAATCTTCAAATACTTCTAAGACCTACAGAATATGGCATTTAAGATGTTTTAAGAACTTAGACTTTTCTGGACAGCAAGACAGATCTGTTCCTGGCAGCACCAATTTACTTCAAGAGAAAAATGGGCATCGAAGAAACTCCATATGGAGATTAGTTTCTTTGTGGCATTAGTCAACCACTGGACATGAACCTGTTCTTATATTGACTGCTTGACAGTGTGCTGTTAAAAGTGGACATGCAGGTTCCATAGGAAGGTGACCTCTGAATTTGGCAGAACAAGCCAAGATGGTCATTCAGGTTCCTGCTTTACAGAGAAAACTGTCAGACATTATTCAGGACTCAAGGAGAAGCCACTGATGAATGGGCAGAACAGATTTCCTGCTTCACTGAAATGAAAAGAGACTCTGGGCCTGTAGGCTGAAGATGGATGCCCCAACTTTATAAAGGAACTTTGGGTGACTGTCCAGGCAGATAGGTGTCATCTCTGTCCTTTCTAGATTTTATAAGTCGCTTGCACTTCTGGTTTACTTGGGTAAATATATCCTTCTGTGGTCTTTGATGTAGTTGAAGATCAGATAGTTATAGGTATAGTTTTTCTTAGTCATTTGAAAGGTATATTGGATATGAAACTTTAGATTCATAAGGATAAGGTAGATGATAGAGTATTTAATTTTGCTAAATACAAATAGACTAGATATTGTAACTGTAATTCTTGCTTGATGGATATTTTGCTATGTATAATTTTGCTATGTTAAAATTGAAATCTTCCTTTTTGATTAGACAGGAAGGGAGAGGTGATGTGGGAATGCCTCTCCGTATGCTGTGAATATCAATCTTTAAATAAAGGAGCTGTTTTGGCTCTTGAAATGCACCATAGAAAAAGCAGGTAGAGGACTCAGAATAGGTAGGAAAGGAAGGGTGGAGTCAGGGACAGACTGACCCAGCCACCAAAGAAGAAACATGTGAGGAACACAGGTGAGCCACGGGCCATGTGGCAGGAAAGATGAATAGAAATTGGTTGATTTAAGATGTAAGAGCACGCTAGCAATGTGCCTGAGCCATAAGCCAAATAGCATGAAGTTAATATAAGCGTCTGAGTCATTTCTGGGTACCTAAGCAGCAGCGGCCATTTGCTAATGGCTAATGGGTCTGGCGGGGCAGATCTGTGGGTCTGAGCCTCTGGCCACCAGGGACCAAGAAACTTCATTACTACAGGAAAGCCTTGACCTTTAGCCCACACACACACACACACACACACACACACACACACACACACACACACACCACATAAATATCTACAGATGCAAAACAGATATGTGGGGCATATAAAGGAGGGAAGAAGAAAGGGGAAGAGGACCAAGAGAAAGATCCAAAATGTGCGGAATAGATTTCAGCATTTCTCTGCTTGTTTCTGTCCTCTTTAGAATTGTGAACTGAAGTTTCAAAAAAAAAACAAATAAGAACGACAAAATATGCTAAAAATGTTGCAAGGCTAATTGTTTGGTAGAACTGTGAGTGTGGAGCATTGGAAAGTTGCTGATTATCTTGACTGTCCTTAATACCCATAATGGCTATGTCTCACCTATCTCTGTGTCTCATCCAAAGTATAGTCAACTGTCAGTTAAAACTTTTGAAAAGTACTGACAGATTGTTAGTTTCTGCCAAACCAAAAATGGAAGAATGTCATCAATTATTGGAAACACAAAGCAGAATACTTCCCGCTTTGCTACAATACACCTATGTGATGTTCTCACCAATATATCTTAAAATGCCTTGATTTAGGACTGTTTGGTGAGTGTAATTATAAAAATTCACGTGACAACTTCCATATTCATCTTTATTCATAAAAATACTGAATCTCCACTTCCAGGCTATGGACACCCACATTTTTTCAGAATGAATTGACTTATTCCCTTTTATATATGAGTTAGTTTTTCAATGGTAGAATTTTTGGAGAATATTCATATTTTCTGTGATGCCTAAAATAATTCTACACTGGGTACATCAGGCAGAGGACTAGTACCTATAATATATAAAAACTGATCATCAAGAAAATAAACACTATAGTTAATAGATGGGGTACAGAACTAAGTAGAGAGTTCTCAAAAGATGAAACACAAATGGCTGAGAAACACTTTTGAAATGTTCAACATTCTTAGCCATAAGGAAAATTCAAATTAAAACTACACTGAGATTTTATCTCACTCCAGTCAGAATGGTCAACATGAATGAATCAGGTGACAGTAGATTCTGCAGAATGCAGGAGAGAGAAACACTTAATCATTGTTGGTAGGAGTACATACTGGTACAGGCACTGTGGAAATAAAGATAGATATTCCTCAGAAAGCGGAAAATAGATCTACTAGAGGATCTACCTCTACTATTCCTTAGAAGATATCCAAAAGACTCTATATCGTAATTCAGAGATGCTTCCTCAGCCATAGTCATTGCTACTATAATCATGATAGCCAGAAATTGGAAACAGCTTAGGTGTCCATCAACTGATGAATGAATAATTAAATATAAGGCATAGTTAAGAAAAATTAAATTATGAAATTCACTGATTAATGAATGAAACTAGATGCAATCATCCTGAGTGAGGTACCAACATGGCATTTATTCTCTTATGTGAAGATGTTGGCCCTTAAGTTTTAGATAGATGTTTCTTCCAGAACAGTCATAGAGGTTAGTAGCTAGAAAGGGACAGGGTGGAAGGAGGAGCATGATGTAGAATGTCTTTCTGAATGCTGTGAATCTCAATCTTTAAATAACGAAGCTGTTTTGGCCCATGACAAGCACCATAGAAAAAGTAGGAGGAGAAATCAGAGTATAGGTAGGAGAAACAGGGCGGAGTCAGAGAGACCAAGCCTGAAGCCCAAAGGAGCAACATGTAAGGAACACAGGTGAGCCACGGGTCATGTGGCAGACAGATTAGTGAAAATGGGTTGAGTTAAGATGTAAGAGCTAGCTAGCAATGTACCTGAGCCATAGGCCAAACAGTGTGAACTTAATATAAGCGTCTGAATCATTTCTGGGGGCCTGATCAGCTGCAGGCTGTGGCTAAAGAGTCTGGGGATGCAGGTCTGTGGATCTGGACCTTTGGGTGCCTGGGACCAAGAAACCTCACTGTTACAGGAGCTCTTCTAAGTAAGGGGAAACAGAACACTGCTATAGAAGAGAATGGAGAACAGGAGGATTAACTGGAGAGGGTGGGGGTGAGTAAAGGAGGGAAGGGAGGGAAAAAACTAAAACTAAAATCCTTTTGAAAGCCATATGAAAATCTACTATTCCATAAGTGTCCTAACACACACACCATATATATATATATATAGTTATATATTTCTTTACATATGTGTGTATGTGTGTGTGTGTGTATATATATATATATATATATATAATAAGAAAGTTATAAACACATCTATGCCACATATGTGAGTGTATGTGTGAGGATGCGTGTGTGTGTGTATATATATATATATATATATATATATATATTCACACATATATATTCACTTAAATATATGGATATGACTATACACATGCACATATATAAGTGGAGTTACCATATAGTGAGGAAATGCCTCAACTAGATATTATATGCTACCAAATAAACTCTCCAGTGCAAAAAATGTGTTACATCTTTTTTTTTTTGATGGGTGCTATGTACTTTATTGATGGTATTCAAGAGAGTGGAGCTCCCTCAGCCCTCCTGGGTTGGAAACTGTGAAGGAGATGTTCAGTGTCGGCTGTGTTGGGCACGTACTGCTCAGCAACCGAGAGCCTCTCTCTTGTTCTCTCATCCTTGCTGGGGTGGGTGGTGGGTGTTCCAGGGTGGGTTTCTAACTCCTTGGAAGCCGTGTAGGCCATGAGGTCAATCACCCTGTTGCTATAGCTCTATTCATTGTCACACCAGAAAATGAGCTTTACAAAGTTGTCATTGAGAGTGATGCCAGCCCAAGCATCAAAGATAGAAGATGGGGAGTCACTGTTAAAGTCACAGGAGACAAACTTGTCTTTAGTGTAGCCCAGGATGCCCTTTTACCTGCTTCACCACCTTCTTAATGTCAACATATTTGGCAACTTTCTCCAGGCGGCAAGTCAAATACACAACAGACATGGTGGGGGTAGGAACACAGAAAGCCATGCCTGTGAGCTTCCCATCCAGCCCTGGGATGACCTTGCCCACAGCCTTGGCAACACCAGTGGATCCTGAAGTAATGTTCTGGAGGAGCCCCACGGTGGTCGTCATACCACAGATTCCCAAACTAGCCAATCACAGTCTTCTGGGTACAGTGATGGTGTGGACTGTAGTCATGTTACATCTTTTTGAGTCATTAGCAAAGGAGTCTCATAGACTCAACCCAACATTACAGGCTATTGCCAAGCCAATGGTTACCTTTCACAATCTGACAGTAAGACCTTATTGCTGAAGATACCACATGCTATGTCAACAACCTCAAATAAAAACAGAAAGGAGTAAGTAGGTAAGAAGAGAAATCTGTGGTCACGATTAGAGGGAACACTTCATTAGAGTAGAGTGTATTTTAGACTATCACCCAGAAAATTTAATGTTATTCCTGATCGTCCTCTGGTTCTTATCTAATGTATAGAATAAAGGTTCAAACTTCAGGCTACCTTTCACTTCAATCAGTTTGTTCTTTTATTCAACATCCTACTTGAATCAAATGGACATCTTGATTATGCAGGATTACATAACACAATCAGAGCATAGCTCAAAGTAAAATAGCAAATAATACAGGTTCTGCTAGAATTATAATGGTCAACATCAGTGACACATACAAGTTCATACACATTATGATTTGACTTGATTGTAAATGCTCTCCCATAAACTTATGTGTTTTAACACTTTGTTCCCAAATGGAACCTGGTTTGTGAAAGTTATAAACTATTTTAGAAGGCAGAACTTTGCTGGAGGAAGTGAGTCACTGAGGGTGGGTCTTGAGGTCTTATAGCGCCAAAATAGTTTCTGCTTACTCTGCTTCCTGGATTTAGATACAATATGATGATTTGGCTTCCTGTTCCTTCCCTCATGCCTTTCTGTCTACTACCATATTTTCCCCACCATGATGGACTATATCCTTCAGGATCTACTGTCAAAATAAACCCTTTCACCCCAAGTTGTTTTTGTAGAGATACATTATCAATACAAATGCAACAAAAGAGCAAATAAGACACTATGTTTTCCTGAAAGCCTTCATGTAACCTTATTCAGTCTTAAGGAACCTATGAATAAACTCTTACCGATCCTGTTACAGCACAAACAGAAATTAACTATCTTTTCATCTTCCCTTTGGAAACCATACACAAAGTAGATTTTAAAAACAACTTCAGTATGATACTTGGTGGAGAATGCTAGCTGCATGGAGATTAGCCACTGTGCTGCAGGTATTAAGTAGTACAGATAAACACTGTTAGCAACATTTTATAACTTATCAAAAGCCCAAGAGTGTTAAATGATCCAAAGCCTGCTTATTTGTAGTAGCCCCAGAGTTCTCACGTCTAATTCAGACACCACCACACTTTGTGCTTGCCAAATTACCTTTCTGCTGCAGTTGAATCTAAGACCTGAGTCTGAGGGTATGTCCCTCTGAAACACCCTTTATTTGGGGATCCAAGAGTCAGAAACTTAGGGTGGCACCACAGTCTCCATTCAGCCACAGCAGAGTCCCAGCACACCAGGCCTACCAAAGAGTGAAGTCGTCAACATCAGCCACCTCTTGAAGCCTCCACAGAAGCTGGTAGTCTGGCTTCCTGTCATTTTAGTTACTGTCAGTTTCAAAGGAGACAAGCTTCTGGGATTGGAATTTGTGTGCTTGTGTGACTAGTCCCATCTGCTGAGAGTGACATTCTGAAAGGGATGAAAGGAACCAATTTTCCAATTTCAGCAGAGGACAGCTTTGCAGGTGGAGATTCAGTAGTACACACTTTTCTGTCTGATCAGAAAATTTAATTTTCCTCTTACTTTAAAAAGTTTTGTCTTCACTTTCACAAATAATTTTGGACTCTTCTCTAGACACAACATGAATTGGCCCAACATGGAAACAGATGGTCAGTGCTGTCAAAATTTAATCCAATGTATTGTTCAGCAGAACTTTGCTCCACATTGGATTGAATGAACAATTTACTTGAAATAGGTTTTGTTGTTGTTGTTCTAAAACAGACAAGAGATATAGAATCACATTAAATCTTACTGTCCTTGAATTTCAATGTGTTCCACAAGAAAATTCACCTACTTTAAATTAGCCACTCATAAGCTTAGGTAAATTACTCCAGAAGTTCCTACTGCGTCTTTCAAAGACCTGACTTTGACAGGCTTTTGACTGATTAAATCAAAGCAGTTTGTAGAGGCTTAAAAGAATTTCTTAGGAAGCATTGGAATTAGAAATTTTAAGGTCTACTGTGAGTTAATCATATAACCTCATCCAATTCCTAGACTTCCTGACTATGAAAAAAGGAAATTGAGTCATAACAGCATCTTAAAACTGTATTTTCATAAAAATATCTTTATAAGACATAAGAACACTCTAAAAAATGTGCTATGTTTAAATAACTTTGGGAAACACTAAGTATGACTATTTGCAGCAGTAATTTCCAGAGCTGTAGTCATCCTGATATGACAAAGTAATACAAATCTTAGTCACACAAATGTTGATGTAAGTTAAAATTAATGGGGCTGGAGAGAAGGTTCAGTGGTTAAGAGGTGCTTGGGACCTGGCTTCAACCCACAGCACCCACATAGCAGTTCACAACCATCTGTAACTCCAGTTCTAAAGGATCTAGTGCCCACTTCTGGCCTCCACAGTCATGAGGCAAGGGTCAATGCAAAGATATAAGTGCAGGCAGATCACCAAAACCATGAAATAATAAAATAATTTCTTAAAAAGGTAAATTATTTTTCCAGACTCCATCTTACAGAGTTCATCAGTTTTCTGTTCAGTCATGATGAAGCTCTAGTTCTAGACTCTTTGCAGGCTTAAGATAGAGATAGGCTTAAGATAGATTAGACCAGTTTACCATTATTCATCAGCCCACAAACTAAGAGAGGAAAGAGGGATGATATGAGCAAGGGGATAAAGATCAGGTGGGGAAATCTACAGAGACATTTGAACCAAGCTAGTGGGAACTCATGAACTTTAGACTGACAGCTCTGGAGCCTGCATGGGACTGGACAAGGCCCTCTGCATATTCTGCATATTGGATACAGTTGTGTAATTTGGTCTGTTTGAGAGGAGGCCCCATGGCAGTTGGAGCATAATCCTTGCTGCATGGCCTGGAGTTTTTGAGCCCATTGCCTATGATAGAATGCCTTGTTTGGGCTTGATGCAGGAGGGAAGGACTTGGTCCTGACTCAACTAAATGTACCAGACTTTGCTGACTCACTACTGGAGGCCTTACCCTTTCTGAGGAAAGAATAGAGGAGAATCTGGGGGAAGGGAGGGATGAGAGGGTGATCTGTGGTTGGAATGTAAAATGAATAAAATATTCTTAAATAATCAAAAGTAAGTTTTAGGCTTATGCAACCCTGAGATGCTAAGCATAAGATTTATTTCGATGAGGGATATAGAAAGACACAGAATAGGAAAAAGGTAAACAAATCCTCCATCAGTCATCTGTAGCACACACATTTTGAGTTTCCAACACAGCATTGTCCCAATGGTCTTGGCCTGAGGACTATTTTCATGAACATCTTCTTTTCCATGGGATACATTTTGCGTATTAGTAACAGAGAAAATGTTTGCTGTTTCTTACAGCCTTACATTAGCATCTAGTGCTTTGCAGAAAGAAACAAAACAAGATATAGATGTTCTAAGCTTAGAAGCTGCAATTCACTCAGTGCCTCTCATTTTCTTTCATCCATTTAACATTTCTTTGTATAATTAACTTTTAACTTTTGCATACTTAGGTATATACTTGCTGGAGCAAATAATAAGATATTCATAATTATAGTTCTCTTATACTTTTCATATGTAAAATAACTAAGTCATTGGCTATTTGTGTATATGGATGATAAATGAGTATGTCTTCTCTTTGCTAAGCATTTAAGCATTAGTCTCCAGATTTTTGTATAAATCATTTCTTTATCTTATTAGATTAGTAAGTATATATTTCTGAAGATTATCTCTAACTAGATATATTGTATGACCATTGTGATTTCATAAACTGTCAATATTTAAAAGAATAACCTTTGAATGCTCTCTCAATTTTAAATAAAAGTAATATAAACTTAAAAGCAGCCTCATTCTGACATCTCTGAGTTTTAGGCTCTTTCCTGGTGATGTCCTCTCTTTACCACCTATAGACAGGAACGAAGCCTGGTGGCTCTCATGCTTTCCTAGAATTCAAAAAGCTCTTCACATCCCACAATGTCAGCTTTGTATGCATTTATTACTAGGTCCAAATATGAATTTCTCATTTTGATTCCCAGCACTTAGTTTGCTATATTTTTAATATTTACTGTATGCCCAGAAGGTATAATATCTTAATAAGGTAGAGGTTATGCAATATGAGCAAAACAGATACAACACCTCGCCCCTAAGTGGCTTAAGAGGAGAAACAGATATCCCACAAGTGGACAAACAAAAACATCGGCGAAAACAATCCAAAATTAGAAAGTTCTAGCAATAGAACCACTAACAAATGAGTGTATCCATTACTGCTCAGGTTTCACACTGAAAGTCTTCCGTTTCAGAAAATCTCTTAGTCTCAAACAAATGAGGATGTTTGCTCATTCTAAGGGAGTAGAACATAAATGCTACAAGATAGAGTAACTTACAGGGTGTACTTTTCATTGCAGCATCTAGAAAGCTTTCTGAAGAGGTATTATGTAAGCTGCAAATTGAAGATAAGAGCAAACTAACAAAAACAATCTTACCTATATGAAGAGTAAAAGAAATGGGAGTTGTCATAGAAAATACATACACAATGAGCTTGAGATATTTAGAAAACTGAAAAAGAAGCTTCCTTAATTGGTGCTGATTGACTAGAGTATAATTTATGGTAAAATAATAGTTTAGATCATCTTCTGGGTACCTTACAAATCATTTTTTAAAGACTTTGTAAGTATGTATTAACCTCTATTTTGTGTCTAATATATAATATGTATTTATATAGAGACATTAATTCAATCTTTAATTTAAAATAAACCATCTCCCTAATACCACTCTTTGTTTGTTAAGTTTATTATTGCATAAAAGGTTTCATTATGACATTTCATCTATGCTTATAATAAACTATGAATATCTTCAGTCCACTATTACCATAACCCACACACACACACACACACACACACACACACACACACACAAAGGCTAACCCACTTGGATAACTACTTGGGAGACTGATCCTTCCTCTCTCTGCAGTCATCAATTGCCTATTGATCGTCATCTACAGATGGGCCTTTGTGATGTCCCTGTCCATGTTGATATGTGACCTTATGCCATTGTTTGTGTCTTATTTAGGCAGCCATATTGTTGAGGATTCATGGGTGCAGCTTTCCTAAAAGGCAACACCATCTCAAAGCAAATACCCTGGTCCTCTGAATCATACTTCTTTCCCATTATTGATACTGCAGACACTGACTGCTAAAGCAGGTTAATATGGAGGAAACTGTTCAGAAGTTAAGTAAGGGCCTTGACTCATTTTACCTACTTAAGGGTGTCTAATACTTGTTGTTTCAAATTATGCAACAGTCATTTCATTTCAGAACTTCTATAAACTACAATTTTGTGCTTTTGTTTTTATATTATTCTGGGACCTTTGTCTATATTATCTAGGTGGATGTTCTTTCCAGGCTTCATTCTCTATTCTTCCTGGATATGGCCTTTGGATTGACATCTCTTAAGCACGCTCACCACACCTAGAGCAACAGAAAGGCTGTGCTTTACATACTCCAGGACAATAGAACATGTCCCTATGCAAAGGGGAAGATATTTGTCTTAGGTTTTGATTGCTGTGATAAAACACCAGTTCTGAAAGCAATTTGAGGAAGAAAGGGCTCATTTCACCTTCCAGATTTTAAGTCCATCACTGAGAGAAGCCATGCTAGGGACTCAGGGCAGACATGTGGAAGAAAAGCTTGAAGCAAAGGCTGTGGTGACATATATTTAATAAAGTTTGCTTGGAATAACAGAGAGTCAACCACAGAGCCAAGCCCTGGAGGTCAGGGAGTGGTGGCCCACACGTCTACTCCCAGCTTTAGGAAGGTGGAAAGAGGAAGTTGAAATAGCTGGGCTAAGAATGAAAAGCGGGTTTTTCAGCGTCCTCTGAGGACTGAGAAACTTGCATTTGGAGGATTCCTGGAGACAGGCCTGAGGAGCTGGCTGGGTGAGAAGTGGCTGTGGTTTGTTTCTCTATCTCTCTGATATTCCAGATTTTCTTCAGGATCTGGCTCTGGGTTTTCATTATATACCACATAGAAATCCTGCAATAAAATGCCATGAAGGCACACTGCTTACTTACTTGCTTTCTGCCCAGAGCTTCCCGTATGCTTTTTTTATATAGCTAGCACAACATTGCCACAGTGAGCTGGGCCCTCCCACATCAATATCAATCAGGAAACTGCACTACAGGCGTGACCACAGGCCATTCTGGTGGGAATAATTTCTCAGCTGAGGTTTCTTCTTCCCAAATATCTCTAGCTCATGTCAAGTCGACTTAAAACTAGCCAGGACAATACTTTTATATAATAACTAAAAGCACCCACTTTGCATATGGGATGCAATTATGGGCTGATGTTTAAACCTTTCAGACAGACTTCATAAAAACTCCTAAGAAATGGTATTGACTTTGGTATTTGACAAAGTATTACCTAAGAGTAGCGCATTTGATCAGCCTTCATTAGCAATGTTAGAAATGAGGAGGGAGCCATGGACAGACATTTCTAGCCTATGGAGTACACACTCCATTATGATGAGGAACGTTATAGCAAGCAATATGACATTGAATAGGAAAATCAGGATTATATCTTGTCATATTGCCATGTGAAAAAGTACCCTTATGTAAATGTTCTGAGTTTGCTCCCAACAAGGTCCAAGGAAGAGAACGGCTCTACAAATTTGCTTTTAGTTACTATAATAGTACTTCAATTGGACACCAAATAATTGTATTTAATAAATTTATTATTATAGGATAGAGTGCAGTAGTGTAAGGACTTCTTCCAACCATAACTTCTGATCCCAACCTCACCAGCTCTACATATTTTACTTTTAGAAACTGCTGTTTAAATGTAGATGGCTTTATAAATTTCCACTCCTAACCTGAACTATTTCCAGCAATATAGAGCTTGACTAATTTGCACTTTGGAGAGCCCATTTTTCCCAGAATGACAGGCTCTCCTCTGGCTATACAGCTTCCTCTGCGTCCCTCGGAGTAGCATCTCAGAGCAATGCTGGGTGTTTCATCTTTACTCTTTATCATTGTTAGATTTTTAAGTCACCCTCAACAGTCAGCAAATCTCTTGCTTTGGGGAGGTCATTCTCCTAGAATTCAGAGCTTCTCAGCCATTTTTCTCTCTTTTTACTACAGAGGCTAAGTTGTGTCCCTGACTATATTCATCATTGATGAATGCTGACAAGCCACAAACCCTGTCACTAACAGTAGTTAATAATGTAGCTGGGTTAATGCTGACATATTGCTGTCTTTCTGATGTGTGCTCATTTATAATCTAATTGCATGTCCACTTTTAAAACTCAGCTCCCAGTACAGAATGAATAAAAACACAATTACCAAATGATACATGTAATCATTCAGTGCCGTTAGTCCTGAAAGGTGATATTGCGGTCTGTTCTTCTCACAGTTACATAGCTACATATTCACACAACTGTCGTTCTAACTAGCAAGGAACACTGAAATGTGAAGCTAGGTGTACTCCAGTTGCTACATGTCACAGAGAAACTGGCTCCTAAGAAAGCCTTCAGGCAAAGAGAGCCTCCAGAATGCTTTGATCGTCCCGATGCTCACTGTAGTTTTCATGCATTCTAAAGCTTGTTTTCATTCTGAAGAAAATGATGACTACTGAGAGACAACTGGGAAGATGGTGCTGAGTATGTACAATGTAGTGGGATTCAGGTATTAGCTGGCGAAGCTTGGAGGCCTGTGTCTGGAGTACCAGGAGCCTGAATGGAGCATGACAGGACCCCACTGAGACCGCCTTCCTGTTTGTTCTTGTGATCTTGGAGAGCAGATCTAACCATCCATGGTGGGGCAGCTCCACTCTCCAAAGCTTGTCTTAAGGTTTAATTTGCATCAGCGAGTGTTTATATAACCCCTTAATAAATATTAATCCTTTATATGGTATACTGCTAGTATATATTTCGTTGTGCAATTTAATCTCTGCCTGCCTGCAAAGAACGATGTTCATGTGAACATATGCCCTTTCTGAATGATCCCTCAGAACGTGAATACTTGTCTCAAATTCACAACAAAATGTGCAAGCTTCAAAAACATTATTAGGAGTTATTGTGAGGAAGAGGAGGAAGAGGAAGAGGAAGAGGAAGAAAAGAACCTAGTATACGTCAGGACCTGGCTTTGTCAATTTGCCTCTGTGGACAATGTCTGTAAAAATTCTGCTTAGATCAGCATTACCTGCTTTAATTCAGATATATCCCCACTGCACAATGCAAGGGTATTTTGATATGTGTGTATTTATTTAACGTTTCTCTTGGAGTCACATATTTATTTAAAGAAAGTATGCTTACGTGACATTATAGCTCACCAATTATTCTGCTATCAGACTCCTAACACTAGAAGGAACAAAATTGTCTTTACACAGAAAAGATTGGAAAAGTAGTTCTAGACTGTCTGGAATGACACATTCATGTCACATAACCCTAATATTTACGGGTTTCTACTCTTTATATAGTAAGTATAGCCACAGCTGATTTAAAGTTCTTGCCAACAAATTCAAGCATCTCAGATATGAGATATGATGGTCTAAGTCTTTATTTTCTATACTTTCTTACTTCAAAATATATGGCAATTTTTCTTATTTTGAAATTTTGTTTTATATTTAGATATCATGATTGCTATTGTAGAGTCTGGATAGAGGTATGCTCCTGCAAAGATTGTCTGGATTTTCGTTTTTGTTGTTACTTTAATAGGAACTTTGGCCTGATTCACACTGACTTCCTCTCCTGATTAATGAAGGTCCATCACAGTTCTGTTAGTAGCTGGCTCTTTGCAAGCTGAATACAGTCTCTACTGCACGCTCAGAACATCCTCATTGCTTTCTCCGGCTCATTTTATCAGAACGTCTTTCTAATGACTGTGTTTCCTCCAATTCTGCCTTTTAGCTATTGATGCTAGAGAGACCCCTCTTGGTTTCCTGATACTGTTCAGTTTCTTGAAGCCTTTGCTTCAAGGTTGTGGTGATATATATTTAATAAAATTAGTTTGGAATAACAGAGAGTCAACCACAGAGCCAAGCCATGAAAGTCAGGGAGTGGCGACCCACACCTTTAATCCTAGCTTTAGGAATGTGGAAAGAGGAAGAAAAGAGGGTTTTTCAGCTTTCTCAGACAGGTTCCCCCCCTTCTGCTGAGGACTGAGAGGCTTGCAGTTGGAGGATTCCTGGAGACAGGCCTGAGGAGTTGGCTGGGTGAGAAGTGGCTGTGGTTTGTTTCTCTGTCTCTCTGATATTCTTTATCAACTTGGGTTGACGGTAGCAAAGGACAGGACACTTACACCATGCTATTTCCACCATTTATAAAGATGTCACTTCAGAACCCGCCTCATTTTATTTTTACTCTCCAGAGTCATAGTTTTTACAGTTCACAATTGTTATCTGTGGGAAGGGTTTTTATTCTTACATTATAGTGTGTATATTAGATATTAGGTTCAAAGAGGTTGTATGATTCATCTGAGGTCATGGAGATAGCTTTAATTATCTAGTCATGGCCACACAACCAAGCACAGTCCTGAAGACCCTGTATTATGATTCATTTTAGCAGAGATTGCTGTCTGCTGGGTTGGGGAGCCTAATCTCATCTTAGTTTAAGCCTGTGTTAGGATGAAGTTTAAAGTTGTCCCCAGGCACTCCAACAGCTTAAAGGATGCTTCACTTTGGTGCTGAAGCTTAATTCAGAGTTTATTGCACGATTATAGCCATGGTTTCCAAACACCCAACCAATAGTTATTGGTCACCTCAAATAAAATACCGCGAGACCAGGTGTTTAACCCACAGCAATCGTGCACATTCCTCACACATTTAAAATTACTAAACAATGTAATATAATACATAAAATCTCTACATCTAGAATCATTTAATCATCACAGTAAGAAAGTTTATGGCTCTGATTTCTTCTTTAAAATGGAAAAGCTAGATTAAATAGGAAAAAACTTTCGAGTTTTAATTTAATACTTCACCAAGCCTATAAATTATCATTTAGATGATATCTCCAGGCTTTCATAACTCAATAATTTTCTTCTGTGGTATTCACAGATACTGTTAGTGTATGAATTCTTAGTATTTGTTTAGATTGTATCCTTGAGATGAAGGAGAAGACGACAAAAATAAAAATGTGCAGTGCATTTTAGGACAATCAACAAATAACCTTCTAATTAAGTTTCCGGCTTTCCAAATATGATGGGCTGTTGTACAGAGTCAATAATAATACTCATCTTAATGTTTGATATTTCATGGATTTTCTTTTTATTCCAATGGTTTATTCTGTGAAAACTCACCTGTCTCTATTGTCTGTCTCTGAGAAGCAGCTTTTGACTCATTGTTGTTGTGTTTGGGATTGTATTTATATTCTCTAAGCTTCTACCATCAGTTGCTGGAGGAGAAGAATAGCATCTATGCTCATGAGTGGATAGTATCTATTCTAAAACCTAGGATTAGTTCAGCCCTTCTTCCATGTATAGTCCTCTGGGGAAAAGCTGTAGTAAAGAGTAAAACTGTTAAGTTTAACATTTAGTGAATGAGTCAGAATACCCCTTAGGAGAACAAGACTAGGCTATAACCTCAGAAAAGGGACCTTTGTGAGGCAAATCCAGCACGAAAATAGACACATTCTGTACTTATTCATATGGCAACACCTTAGAATTAGAGGATGCTGCCACCTCACTATAGAAACAAATAAACAAACAAGAAAACCATGCAAACTATGAAATTTTGTGATTTGATTAAGGTCTTTTGTCTGGTCTGTATAAAAGGCAGAAATTAAGTCTGATGGTCGAGTACTACTATGCCAACACATCTTCCAGCTCTGGTTATCTCAAGGCCTCTGAGAATACCAGCATCAGAAACGCCCCCAAAGGAAGTGCCAGCCACAGCATATTGCTTTCTACAAATCAGAAAAGGAAGAACTGAGTGGTCCAGTGACTGCTGGAATAAGTCAGTCTTTAGATTAACTCTCTCTAGTCTCAATACCCTTTTGCATTCCAAATGAACTCTCAACACAGAACCCTTTCCACATCCTGGGCCAAACTACCATACCGTGTTAGTAGCCTTAATTGTAGGCACTGGCACTTGCAATGTCCTCCAGTTTTGGAGTCTGTTTCAAAGACTATTGCTTGTCTTGACTGCTTGCTTCCTGTTCTGTTGCTCCTTTACCAGATTCTACCCCTTCTGTCATAACTCAAGGGTGGCTTCAGTAATTCTGATGATGTTCCCCTTGAGTCTTAGGAGGAAAAAATGCAGTGTGAACCAGCCCATCCAGACCAGCCCTAAAACTGTAACCTTGGTGTCGTGTCCACACTGCAGGACAAATCCTTCTTGCATGACAACCATAGCTTGACCTCTAGTTCTGTCTCATGTGAAAAAGGAGTTCGGAACTATGTGATCTCTTAAATCACTTCTTTTCTCTTCCTCTAGTACCTCATAGAATGCAGGGTGAATGAGACTAAAAGTATATTCTTGAATACTATTTTTGAACATAAGTTTGTGAGGAAAAAAATTCATTCAGGAGACAGTTAGACAAATTTGTTGTGGTTTGGTGTTTATACAAACTGTTTAATCACCAAACTACCGTTTTTGTCTTTCTTACTCCATTTGATTTAACTTATAATTTATACTCTGTATGCTAAAAAAAAAAAATTATCTCTCTCTCTCTCTGAAGATCTTTCTGGGTTTAGGGGACCCATGGGAAATGTGGAATTCTTTGTGAAATGCAAACACATCTCCTTTACCAGTGTTCAGTTTTGTTTCCACTTTTAAGCTTATCTTAGTGACAAAATGCACCCCTCCCCATTCTTGTTCTTGTTATGAAGAAGAAGCCGTCATGTCATTTTGCTTCAATGACTAATGGCTACAGAAAAGTAACTCCAGAGTATGCCATGCATTCCATATAAAGTATCACAGAAAAGTCTGTTCTTCCTAGTGAGTCAGGCTGTCCTACACTGTCCTCTTTCTCCAGCTAACAAAGGTCTTCTGGGACTTGTGCCTTTGTTGATAAACTATGTATCTAAATAGGCACTGGAGTATTTTCTCATGTGCTGAATTAGACCTCCCAAGTGGATTATATTTTCAAATGCATTTTATACTCCTGACAGCACTCTTCAATGAATTAAGTTATCACACATGATTTGAACGTGCCACACACAAATATCATCTACTTCATCTGATTAATGCTCATGCATCTATATAGTTGCTAAACCTAAAATTTGTGTTTTGGTGATTAACACTGTTTGCCATCAAGACAGGATATGGAACCATCTAGGAGAACAGCCTCTCTGCATTTCTATGAAGGAGATTCTAGATTTAAGTGAACTGAGGTGGGAAGATCCGTCCAAAATGTGAGTATCATTATGCTATAATCTTGGGTTCTCAGTTGAATAAAAAGGATAAAATGAGCCGAGCGTCATCAATCATTGCTCTCCAGCTATTGACTGCTTTCTAACTCTGGATGTGATGTGACTGAGGGATTCATGCTCCTGCATTCATTCATTCATTCATTCATTCATTCATTCATTCATTCCCATGACAGACTACACCACTAAAGAAAAGGGAAGGGAAACAAGAGAAAGGAGATGAAGATGATGATGCTGAATTAAGTTTTCTTAATATTACCACATTAACGAGTCCTATCATATATTTAACTTCAGGATTTTTTTTTTGATGAGGACGCTTATTGGTGAGGTCTGTGAATAAAAAACATGGTAAAAACCCAAAGCAGGTTATTCCTAATGTTTACATTAAGTATTCCAATGCCTCACACAGGAAACTTAGCTAATGATGACTTGAATTGAGTCAGTAAAGAACATTCCTCTGTGGCTTCTGCTGTGGTTCCTACCTCCAAACTCAGACCTTGAATTCAAGCCTTATTTTCCCTTGATGGTAGGCTAACATCTGTAGGTTAAAATAAACCCATTCTTCCCCCAGTTGCTTTTGGTCCGTGTTTTTATCATAGCAATACAGAAAATAAACTACAGTATTCTCAATTTCACATCTTTCATGCCTGCTGTATGATGTTGTATAATGCTGCCAAAATCTATGGCTAGCTTGGTGTATGTTTTGATTCACATCTGCCTCTGTGTATTGAGCTTGGGCAAACACTTCCCTAAGGCAGCCATTTTCAGGACAGAAAACTCTTCCAGCACGATTCTCAAATGATGTATCTACTTTCAGATGAACTGCTTTTTTGGTTGGGTTTTTGAGGGCAGAACATCTTTTCGATTGTCTCAGTGCAGAACACCAGGTTTCTCCTCAATGATGCGAATCTCTTTAATAGTCATATTTAAGGAGTCTTTCTCTGTACCATCAGCTCCCAAATAATAATAATACAGTGACTTATTATTAATTATGAAAGTGCAGCCTTACCTTAGGCTTGACCAACTAGATCTTACAACTCAAATTAAAACATTTATTTTAGTCTGCCTTCTGTCCCATGACTCATTACTTCATCTTTTCCTATCGCTTATGCTGTCCATCTGTTTCTGGCTGTCCACTCTGCCTTCTTCTTCACAGAATTCTCTCTTTCTGCCCTAAAGTCCCACCTATCCCTCCTGCCTAGCTATTGGCTGTTCATCTTTGTATTACATCAATTACAGCAATACAGTTTGACACAGTATACAAATACCCAACAACAATCGTACTTGCTCTCACATGTGGTCTGCAAAGCTAAATGTGCTCACAATCATTTTTATCATCAACCTACATATTTTTCACATCTACTTTTCTTCAATTTATAGCTGGGTCAGATTAAAAAAAAATAATAGACCTGCCATAGGCTTTATGGTATCCTTTCTGAAAATTTCCTCCACCAAACAAGTCAGTCCATTCTCTCTGTATTCAGCCTCACTCAAGTCCTACAAGATTTCAGTCATATGTGCAAAATAATAAAGTTAAGAAATGTAGAGGTTGAGAGTAAAATGATGAGCCAGGTAGTGATGGTGAATGCCTTTGCAGAGGCAGGGGGGTTGAGGATCTCTGTGAGTCCAATCATTTTGGTCCACAAAGCAAGTTCCAGATAGCCAGGATCTTAAACAGAAAACTCCATCATCCCAGAGAGAGAGAGAGAGAGAGAGAGAGAGAGAGAGAGAGAGAGAGAATATAAAGATGACTTTCATATTCAGATGCAAGTGACATATGTGGAGGGAGCCATGAGTAAGGATTATCACCTCATGAGTATTGAATTTATAGCATCCAAGTAGAAGCAAGAATATTTGGCATTAACTGTAGGTGACAATTATGTAATATGATTCTCACAAATATGGAAGAAGGTGCATCCAATATTTCCACGATAAAAGTGTGGTATCTGTTTTAAAAGATAGCAGTGTAGTAAGAGTTTCTGACCTGGCCTTTTCAGCCTAGCTCTGCGGTTTGGACCAGCTTGTAGTCCCACTGCTTCTTAGCCCCAAATGATGACACAAAGGTTTGTATTAATTATATGATGTTTGGCCTATGGTTCAGGTATATTTCTAGCTAGCTCTTGCATCTTAACTCAACCCACTTCCATTAACCTGTCTTGACACAAGCCCATGGCTTACCTGTTGATTCCGACAGCTGGGTAGAGTCTCTTTCTGACTCTGCCCTTCTCCTTTATCTATGCTCAAATTGCCTACCTGCTTCTAAGATACCTTGGTATAAGCCAAAACAGTTCTTTTATTATCCAATGACAATTTATAGCACACAGAACAACATCTCACATCATAGCAGTATGCTTAACTGTAGTAGTGCGGTTTCTTGGTCTCTGGCGACCAGAAGTCTGAGACCCACAGACCTGCCTCCCGAGACTACTTAGCCGCCCAGCCGCCTGCCGCCCAGGCCCCCAGAAATGACTCAGATGCTTATATTAACTTCATGCTGTTTGGTCTATGGCTCAGGCACATTGCTAGCTTGCTCTTACATCTTAATCAACCCATTTCTATTAATCTGTCTGCCACGTGGCCCATGGCTCACCTGTGCTCCTTACATGTTGCTCCTTTGGGCTTCAGCTCCATCTGCTCCTGACTCCGCCCTGCTTCTCCTACCTATGTTCTGATTTCTCCTCCTACTTCTTCCATGGTGCCTGTCATGGCCCAAAACAGCTTCTTTATTTAAAGATTGATGTTCACAGCATACAGAAAGGCATTCCCACATCACTTAACATAATCAAAATAGCACATACATTTAGCATCCAGGGTTTGTGTATATGGAAACCTGCTTGAGTATAATTTTTATTTTTGTATATTAGTTTAAAATGTGAAACACAAAAGAGTACATTTAAGATAGAAGTTAAATATCTTAAAAACCTAATATTTCTGAGATACTTGGCCAAGTTACTAGCTGTTTCAAAACTACTTATGTGTACCAGTACGTGCACAGTACAGGAAGGAGACACTCCACAGTGCTGCATTTTAATCACAGGTACTGTTCCCTACAAATGTATAGCCTGGATATTAGTGCATGGCAAATGGATTTCAATAGACCCAAAGCAATATGAAAGCACAACACATGAGATGGAAAACTCTAATAGGAAATGTTAAAGTTGCTATGTAGCAAATTGTAGAAGAGTTTCAGGAAAAGCCAAACCTGGCATGAAATGAATGTGAATGTGCTCTCTGCAAAGAGTCATGCTTACAAGAGAAAACAACTACCTATCGAGATGCAAGACTTCAAAATATAGTCAATGGTCCATGAAAGCCAGGCAGTTCTTATAGACTGCCTCCATGAAATTATCCATAGTCTAGCTCTGTAATGATTTTTATGTCAGTTCTTTCTTTTTAGTTTTAATTGATATTTAAAAAAATATTTTCTCTTTTTCCCTCTTTCGGCTTATTTATACTTTCAATATATCAGCTGTAATTTTGTCTTGGAATCATGCCCAATACTGAGGTGTAAATCACATAACAACTTTTAAAATATTCTAACTTATTTTATTTAATTTTTGAAACTTAGACCCCATTAAAGTGCATTACCAATAAGTTTACAGCTATAAACAACTTTGTTTGTATATGTAAAGATGTGAATTTCCCCCAAGAAGTGAATAAACGTCCTTTTTGGATGTCTGTATTTGCGAAAGATAAAATATTTTAAGATCTGTTATTGGGAGTCGGCTCTAATCCAATGTGATCAATAATCCAATGTGACCAATTGGTGTTGTTCTTGTTGAGTACTTTGCTTACCAGGCAGTTGTTCAGAGGACAGCATCTCTAATGACAGTAATATGTGGTTATCTATTCCATTTTGATGCATTTCTCTGTGAATATATTTCACCCATTTGGAAGAACTTACATCCATATTACTCCTTAGTACACACAAGATTTTGTTTATTATTGCAAAAATATGAATGTTAGGATTACTTATTTTATTGTCTAAAATAGTCTATACTATGTTCTGTCTGTTTTTGTGCTTCTAAAATTAATATCACACCAACATGTAATAAATATCAAGAATACTTTATTAACTTCATCAGAATTATGTTTTAAGGATTTGAGTATTTGGAAATTATAGAAATTAAGGTTTTGAATATTTTGGTATTTTGACATTTAGGACTTTGTTATTTAAAATTATGATCCAAATCTGTGTACTATAGACTGCTTACATTTACAGTATGGTTAGTACAGTATCTGTAACTATCTTCTATTTATGATGCATTATTGTATTATCCTTCATGGCTCATATGTTTGAAAGTTTGGTTCCCAGTTTGTGTTCTTTGCAGTGGCTTTGGGAGCTTTGGAAAAAGCAGCCTAGTTGAAGAAAGTAGGTTATAAGAGCTCTCTCTCTCTCTCTCTCTCTCTCTCTCTCTCTCTCTCTCTCTGTGTGTGTGTGTGTGTGTGTGTGTGTGTGTATGTGTGTGTGTGTGTGTGTGTGTGTGTGTGTGTGTGTGTGTGTGTGTGTGTGTGTCTTTAAGGATGTGAGCTGTCCATACACTCCTGGAAATGAGAACCTAACTCACTGAGTCATAACTGAGACTGAATCTTTGCTCTTAGCAATGAAATAGTAAGAGACACGCCCCTTCATCGCTCTGCCTTTCATCCTCTGCTTCCTTTTCTGGTTTTAATTGAACATATTCTAAGGACTTACTTTTCAAATATCTCAGCGTGTCTATTATGTGTTTATATTACTGATGCTGATATAAAGCCTGCTTTATTACAATTTGCCTGCTGTTTGCTATATACATTTATAAATTATTTAAGTCCACCCAATAACACCACGCAGCTTCACAGGTGGTATGATTACATTATAGCAAAGATCCCCCCACCCTCCGTTCTCCTTTCCTCCTTTCCATTCCTCACTGTGATATAAGTGAGTCAAAGGCAGCATTTGCATATTGGGCTTCAGATCGCTTGCTGCATGCTGAGACCCATCTGCTCAAAAGCCCACCAGGGTCAAAACCACACATCCAATTACTTAATAAATACTGCAAACTAGTAGATTTTTAGCTATTTAAAGAAACTTGCTTTGCATATTACATGACACTTTGCCCCATGTTTGCCAACTGTTGACAAGAAGAGCCATGTGGTCGTAAGAACTCAAGCTATGGGACTCTTTTGAGGACTGGCCCAGAGACTCTTAGCTGGCTGTAACTGACAATGCTTAGGCCAATGAGCTGCTTACAGTTTCGTTGCCCTTTACCCCACCTCTGACCTTACTTTCTCTCCTAGATAGAGACTTCCTTAGCTTAGGATTAAAGCTTCTCCCACAAAAATCCTGCCAAGCTGTCACCAATTAGAACTTGTATGTGATCCTGTCATGGGGAACACAGTCCCTTTCCTTGGCCAACCCCCAATAGAAGTGAATCTCCTTTGAAAGCTGCCATGCACTGCACTCACCCATATGCTATAATTACCCAAAACATCATTGCCATTATTATTTTTGAATAATGATGTTTTGGATAAAATAGAGTAAGAAAAAACAAATTATCTAACTTCGTTTACTCCCTCTCCCGTGTTGTATTCTCTCTTTATGCAGATCCTGTAGAGAGCTGTCTACAGTGGATTCTATGGTTTGTTGGCCCCATGATGTGCTGCTGGGTGTGACTGCTGCTTGCCCAGTTTCTGATGCCTTGTTTACTCTCCTCTGCCTCTCTGTAGTTAAAGAATTTTCTTTATCTTCAGCTTCCTCAAGTCCATGTGTGAGATGCTTGGGTTTGATGCTCCTTTTTGTTTTCCAAACTTGAATTTCTTTGTGTGTCTTCAAGATTACTGACACCATGCCAAGTTAACTTAGAACCCATCTAAAGCATCCATTTCTAGAATGTCCTTTGATTCTTTCTCAGTTTTTTTTTTTTTTAAACTTCTGTTTACATTGTGTACCTGTTATTAAATCCTGTCCTATTCATTAGAGTCATCATATTAGTTATGGTTATTATTTTATGATTCTATCAGATGATATCAAAATATTTGCTAATTTGAAATTTTTTCAAACCCACCATGTAATCACACTTTGTCATTGCATGTAGAAAGGTGAATGGGTCTTTATAATCAGGTGTTAGGTTAACCTGACCTAGACCTGGTTTAGCTTTTGCTAGTGGCCTTGGTGCTGGGATTTTTGACTGCCCTGTTTGTCTTTAGATTTCCCTGGAAACTCTTTTTAAGTAGAAATTGAGCCTGGTGCTTGTTCTGTGAAATGAATCTGGTGCTAACACACTGGTGGTCACGTGAAGAAAGGAGAAGTATATAGTCAGGATTAAGGTGCCTGTGGCATCAATCTGACTTTCATAAGTGTTTTTCATCTCTTTCTCTCTTAGGTATACTATAACAGGTAAAGACACGACTACCAGGATGACTCAGTGGTTAAGAGCACTTATTGCTTGCTTTTCCAGAGGACCAGAGCTCAGTACCCAGCACCAACAGTGGGCAGCTCACAACTGCCTATAACTTTAGCTCCAGAAGAATGAAAATCTTCTCTGGTCTTGATGAGTACCTGCACACAGGTGCTCAGGCTCATACACAGGTGCATGTACATTCATGTGCAATCTCTCTCTCTCTCTCTCTCTCTCTCTCTCTCTCTCTCTCTCTCTCTCTCTCTCTCTCTCTCTCTCTCTCTCTCTCCAAATATGTACTAAAGCTAAAGGATAAGGAAACTAAAGCTGAGGAACATCCACTCAGTAAGACTCTGCTAATGTCTATTCCTTTGCTGATATGACCTTTATGCAGAATGTTCTAGTCACATTTCAAAAGTTCTCTCCTTTCTGTCCCCTAGCAGAAACAGGTTGGTTTGTTTGTTTGTTTGTTTGTTTTTGTTTGTTTGTTTGTTTGTTTGTTTTTCTTCACTATCACCTCTGGGTCAAGCTCCCCTGAAGCACCTTACTCTGAAGCAAGATGCCTTTCAGCTTCCGGGACCCCTCAGTGTTCCTTTCAGGTCCTGGCACCAGCTGCATCTGTTCCACTCAGGCTGGTCGCAGCCACCATCCCCTGCATTCCCCTGCCTCTTCAGATACCAACGAAGCAGTTTGCCCCAAGATCTCAGTTTACTAATGAGTCCAAGAAAAGCTATTGATTTTTTAGTTTGTTCACCTTTTCCTAATCAAAAGGACAGTAATGAAAATGTCAGAGCCAGAAATAAAAGTTTTCTTGATTTATTTCTGAATGATAAATGCAATCTTGCATTTCTGAAATAAAGTCTTTTTAATTATGATTTATTATTATTATGATTATTTCGTGTATTACAGGATTGGACTTGCATGCTTGATAAAATTTGCATTTGTCTTCACAACAGATGCGGTTCATGGTTTCCTTTTTGTGCAGTACCCTCCTCTTCTTTGGGAGCTATGGGTAATGTTGACTCTTAAGTGTGGGGATATGTTTCAAATTTAATAAAAAACAATCTGTGATATCAGAGAGATCTACCCACAGTCAGTCTAGGAGGATCAGTCAGTGCTAACTCACACCTTTAATCCCAGCACAGGGAGTATCCCGGGAGTGGTGCCCTACGCCCTTAATCCAAAGTGAGTTTGAGGTCATTTTAGTTTACAGAAGGAGATCCAGGATCCCAGGCAGGCAGTGGTGGTGCCATGCCTTAACTGAGTCAAGAAGGTATTTATAACAGGAATAGAGAAAAAGAGGCAGAAAAAGCCAGGAGGAGCGAGAGAGGCTGAGGAAGCTGGAAGACAGCTGGGTGAGATCTGACTGTGGTGTTTCCTCTCTGGTATCTCAAGCTTTCCCAGAGATCTGGCTCTGAGTTTCCTTCACTTGCGCATCACTTAAGAATTAGTAACTTGTTTTTCTCTTTAGTTTTTTGAAATAATTAGTATAGCTTTTATATCAATTCTTCTTGAAATGTCTGTCAAGTCCACTAGTTAATAGTCTGAATATTTAGCCATAAATTCAGTTACTGTCAAACATACACATGTATATCATCCTATACAAATAATATGCTCTCCTCTATCTTTCCATTTTATTTCTGCGGTTTTAGGAATCAAACTCGGGGCTCTGTATACTAGGAAGGTATTCTGACACTGAGCTTCATCCATAGACCTCAAGGAATCTATTTTGCTATAAAACTGCTTTAATAGTTCATACTTCTCTTAGTTAGGGTTTCTAGTGCTGTGAAGAGACACCATGACCACAACAACTCTTATAAAGAAAAATATTTAACTGGGGCTGGCTTAAAGTTTCAGAGGTTTAGTCTATTACCATCACAGTAGGAAGTATGGCATCCTGCAGGCAGACATGGTGCTGGAGAAGGAGCTGAGAGCTCTACATCTTGATCAAAAGGCAGCAAAAACAAACAAACAAACAAAAAAAGAATGTGACCATACTGGGTAGGCATGGCTTGAGCTTGTGAGACTTCAAAGCCTGCCTCAATGTGACATACTTCTTCCAACAAGGCCATACATCAGAATAGTGCCACTTCCTGTGGGCCAAGCATTCAAATACATGTGTCTATGGGGACCATTCCCATTTAAACCATCATACTTTCCATAAAATCCATTTCATTAAAATTTGTTAATGTATTGGTACCGACATGCTCAGAGTTTCTCCACACTCAGAGTTTCTCCTTACTATTTCTTTCAGGTCTATAAACCCTTTATTACCAGTCCTAAACCTGGTGTTCTATCTGTAGTATTACATTTCTGACCTGTCTGGCATGTGGTCCAGACCTGCAGACCCATAGTCCCACAGAAACACACAGACGCTTGTATTAATTTTATGGTGATCACCCTATGGCTATGGCATATTGCTAACTAACTCTTTACTCTTAAACTAACCCATGATTCTTATCCTGTTCAGCCATGCAGCTCACTACCTTTTCTTAGAGCAGCATAGTTGTCCTCTGCATCTTCTGGCTTCTTTGTGTCATCTCTGCTCTGTTCTTCCTGTTCTCAGAGTTTTCTTACTCTGGTAGCCCCACCCACACTTCCTGTCTGCCTTTGACCAATCGGCATTTTTATTAAACCAGTAGGTGGAACAATTATTTACAATGTAATAACATAATCCCACTACACCTCTGCTTCTCCTCGGTCCTCTGCTATATGTTGCTAGTGAGTAGTTAGTAAGTTAGTATTGTATTGGTTCTCTTCATTTAACTGTTACCAACTGTTCTGCTTTGATCTGTAACTTCATTGATCTTTACTTTTCCTACACTATTACCTTTCTTTTTCATAACTGCTTGATTTTCTCCTCTAATTTGTTCAGGTACAAACTGAGGTTGTTGACTTGATTGCTTTTCCATTTTCCATTTTTTATAAAAGGCATTTAGAGAGAGAGGAGAGAGAGAGAGAGAGAGAGAGAGAGAGAGAGAGAGAGAGAGAGAGAGAGAGAGAGCTAATTGGGAATAATATGAGCTTTTAAAACCATAAAACTCACCCCAGTGACACATCTCTTTCTACAAGTCCACACTTCCTAATTCTTCACAAGTAGTTCCACTACCTTGGGATCAAGAACTTAAATATATGAGCCTGTGGAGACCATTCTCATTTAAAAATACTACATTCCACTCCTGCTCCTAACTGGTATATAGTCATATCATAATAAAAAAAAGTCATGGAGGGGTGCTGTGTATTAGTTTACTCCTCATTGCTTATATAGTCTTCTTTCTTAAAGAACCTAGGACCCAAGCCTTTGGGTGACCCCACCACACTATATTGGGCCCTCCCACATCAATTACTGATCAAGAAAGGGCCCTACAGACTTGCCTATAGCCAAATCTGGAAGCATTTTCTCATCTGAGATTCTTTCTTCTCAGATGATTCTAAATTGAATTAAGTTGACATAAAAACCAGCCTGGACACAAGGTGAATGTTTTCATATAATAAGGCATTTAATTTGTTCTATTATATAATCCTATTCCTATACAACATTATGTTTTGTTATTGCTTCAGAAATAAAAAATTAAAGGATAGAGAATGTGCATAGTTTTGCAAAACTCATTCTGTCTGCCCCTATAGGTTAATCATACCTGAGAATAATCTTCAGTGCTAGAACCCATTCCTTAGGGGGAGGAAACACAACTTTGAATGCAGTAAAACTAACCATGTTAGTGAGAGACTTTGAAGTCATATATCTAATAAGAACTTGAGAGACTTTCTTTTTTAAATATATATAATTATATTTAAGAAGGGTTTTTTCCATGTATCCCCCTGCTCGCCCTCCCTTCCCTCCTCCAACTCCTCCCAGTCCTCCCTCAGCCTCTCCCCACCCTATCCCTCCACCCACTCTCTAAGGAGGGCAAGGAGTCCCAAAGTGGGTCAGGTCAGTCTGGCGTATCCACTTGAGGCAGGTCTGATTCCCTCATCCCAATATTAGGGCTGGGTTAGGTGTTCCTCTGTAGGGACTTTCAAACTAGAAGAAATACGTCATCACAATAAAAAAAAATTATTTTAAAGTAGAGGATGGTGTAGAGAGAGAATTTATTTGTTATACTATACAGAGGGTTATGACAGGAAGTGATCTCACAAGAGTAAAAAAATTATTTGGTATCTGAGAGGACAGATAATCCCTTACGTCATTTATCATGTAGGCACATCCCCACCTCACAAGTGCACAACAAACTTGAACTCAATCCAGCTACTGCAGTAGAAACTCCAGCCCACAGGCTGCTTACACTGGGTAACCATCAGACTTCTCGTTCCACACTGACCTTTTAGAGCCTGCTGTAGACTCAATCAATGTTACTTGAGACAGCAATCTTTCCAGTATAGAGCTGGAGAAAAAACAGAAAGTAAACGCAGTCACCCTCAATTACATAGCACTATCCCATACAGAGTAGAAACCAATAAGCGTTTGTTAAAAATCAAAATATTTGAGTTCTCTGAATGAGATTCAGATGTTTTGGATGGATGAGAGGTGATATACTGACTTGCAGAGAAAAAAAGAAAGAAGCACATGGTTACTTGGCAGCAGGATGAGCTGTCCAATGGGAATTTCTGCAGCTTATTCTGACCCCCTGCCAGTTCTAGGCATGAGTGGGTTGTTATTCAAATAAAGACAGACCACAAGCCTAGTGAGTCTCTAGGCATGCCAAGACATAAAGAATTAACTCTGCTTACCAACTACTCTCACTTAATCCTTTTTTTTTTTTTTTTTCTGACATACTCTAAAGCTAGAGGGAAAAAAAAATAACATCCTGAAATTTACAGGCAAATAGAGAGATCTGGAGAGTATCATCCAGAGTGAAGTAACACAGACCCAGAAAGATAGATATGGTATGTACTCACTCAAAAGTGGATTTTATACATAAAGCAAAGGATAACCAGGCTGTGTTCCTCAAACTCCAAGCAGCTAGGTAACAGGAGAAATCATGAAAGAAGGAGATGGTTGAGTGAGGGGAGCAACAAAGAGGGAGAACAAAGAAATGGATATCTTGATAGATGGAGCCACTGTGGGGTTAAAGAAAAACTTGATGCTAGGTAAACACCCAAGAACCCACAAGGTGTCCCCAGCTAGTGGAGAGAGTGCCTAAACAGGACTTTCCCTACAATCAAAGAAATGACCACCCTAATTGTCATTATAGAACCTTCATTCCACAACTGATAAAGGCAGAAGCAGAGATCCACAACTAAGCATCATGTCAAGCTCCCAGACAAGCTGAAGAGAAAGAGAGAGGGCAAAGAGTATATGGGCAAAGGGATCAGGATCATGATGAGGAGACACACAGAGTCTGCTGACCTGAGCTATTGGTAGCTCACTGACTCTGAAATAACTGCTGAGGAATCTTCATGGAAAGGAACTAAACCTTCCAAATGTAGATGACAGTCAAAAGGTATGGGCAAGTTATGGAACTTCTTACAATAGGATTGATCAGAACATATTACTGGTGCATGAATTGACATCTCAGAGCCCATACAACAGAAGAACACCTAACTCAGCCTTCATACTGGGATGAGAGACTTGGACAGACCTCAACTAGATAGGCCAGACAGAGCTGACTCACCTTGGGATTCTTTGCCCTCCCTAGGGAATAGAAGGGATGGGGGAGGGGGAGGTTGAGGGAGGATGGGGAGGAGGGGAGGGAGGGGATGAAGGGGAGGGAGGGGGAGAATGGAGGGTATGAGAAAAAAATATTTCTTAAATAAAAATAATTGCAAGAAAAAGAAAGAAAACTGTTTAAGAATGCATCCCTTTGCTGGAAATGCCTAGTCCTTTATAAGAATTCTAAATGACTCTGGTCTAGCAAAGATAAATCCAGGACTTGTTTACTCTGTCTCTGTAGACTTTGGGGTCTCAAGCAAGTGTACATCTTAAACCCTGAATTCTGGACATTTGTCCAGGGAAAGCAGAGAAAGTGATTCCTACATCTTGTGGAAACACTGATGCATTTCAGTTTGATTTGTGAATTCTATGGGAGGGAAATGGTGGGCTCTACTGAGTAAGGGTATTTCTTTTAATATCATATCACTTTACATTTTCAGAGAAAAGATAGAATAAGTGTTTTGACCCCCCCCCCCCAAATGCTTCCAACCTCCCAGTTCCCAGTAGGCTAAGATCAGAGAGAGGAGTGAGTCAACAGCGTGGAAGGAATTATACTTAAGACAGGATTTGGGATTCGGGAGGAGTAGAAGACCAATCTATCCTGGTGGAAAGATTTCTTCAGCATGTAATTTTCATCTTGCCCTCAGGCAGTTTTCTGCAGGTGTACATTGAGTTTCCAGAGAAATATGAAGCTTGAAATTGCAGCCTCATTCTAAGGCTGCTCTGTCTATGTCATAAATTTAATATAGATAAATTATTTTTCTCCTGAGATAAGACCCCAACACTCTTCCAAGGTTTTATGGAAGGCTCAAACGTCAGTGGTACAAATACTGACAGCCTGTGGGATGGATAGCATTTAAAATCCATTCAGGTTGCTCGTATAATATAGGGTTTGATCATTTCATTTCATGTGGTATAATGAACAGATTGTAACAAATTGACACACTTAAATATTGCAATATTGTTCTGAAAAGTGGAGCATGACATAAAGAAGACTATAGAGACAGAGGACAGGTAGCTTCAGGCAGGATTCACTGCTTTTCCCTGTAATCTGGCTGTGAAGCCAGTATTGCCTAATGACACATATCTTTACACAAACCTTTAACAAGCAAAAATACTGACCTTCCTTCCACTGGTTTCTCTGACATCAGGCCTTTTCTCCTCCTCCTCCTCCTCCTCCTCCTCCTCCTCCTCCTCCTCCTCCTCCTCCTCCTCCTCCTCCTCCTCCTCCTCCTCTACTCTGCAGCCAGTGTCCCACAACAATGGTAAAATGATGACGTTCATCTGTATTTAGAGACCTCTTGTGTCATCTAACAAGATTCTTACATGGGATTGAAATGCCCCACCCAGCTCCCCAGGCTCCTCATCCTTCTCTCCCTCACTCTCTGTCCTGTTCATGATACACCAATGCCCCGAATCCTTAGAAGTTTCTGATGAAATTAGTCTTAGTTTCTGCTGTGTTCCATAATTCATGTTCCTTTCCCGTCTCTCTCTATCAAGTTCTGTATTCAGCCTCCAGTGAACGTACAACAGCACCAGTTTCTACCTGTCTCCACCATCCTTCCTTCTTCCTGTCTTGATGACTCTCCCTCCCTGATGCTTTCAATGCGGGAACTTGACCCACTGTCGTTAAAGTATATGCTGGTGTGTTCATTCTCCATTATGTGTTACTCAAACACAGGTTTGTCTTTGTATTCCCAGTCTGAGCTGCTCATCGTAGGCTCAGCAAACGAATGAGCAAACGAAAATTTATTTTTATTATTTTAACAATCTATTAGCAATTTTTGCCTAGTAGGGAAGTGTGGCAAATGTAAATAAATCACACAAAGAAAATATTAATGAGAGAAAATGTCAGTAGTAATCAAGAAGCTAAGTGAGAGATCAGCACGTGAGCTATCCAATGTATGTTCTACATTCAGTGATAATTAGTACCTAAAATATCTCATTGTCTCATCTGCATTGTGCCCTTTCTTTATTCGGCTGCATTCACAGAAGAGGATGCTCTCTCTCTCTCTCTCTCTCTCTCTCTCTCTCTCTCTCTCTCTCTCTCTCTGTCTGTCTCTGTCTCTCTCTCTCTCTCTCTCTCTCTCTCTCTCTCTCTCTCTCTCTCTCTCTCATTCTCTCTATGAAGGCTAAGCTTGTCTCTGAGCCTCACTGACAACCAACCACCTCATAGACAGTGTTGCAGCAACTTTCAAGATTCTGAATCTAGTAAGCTTTCACCTAATATTAATACATTTAGTTCTCAGACCTCCTTTTTGTGACAAGGAGGAGTGGCTGGATACTTATATGAGGGTCTCATGATTCTCCCCATTGAAACCTCAAAGGTCATCAAGCTCCACTGTGATAGCCTTTTATAAACAGATATGGCAGACTTTCTAAAGATGGTGGCATTTCCCTTGGAAGATAGCCCTGTACAACAGACTCTTCATTGTTCACCTGACTGTTAGCTATGGGATGCAGTCTTTCTTATGTTCTCATGGGTTCTCAAATAATGACTTCCTTCTTCCTCACTAAGTACTAGGTCTCTGAATTTTCCACAGGGCTTATTTTCTTGTCATGAATTATCTTAATCTGTATTTCTATTGAAAGATCCATCCCTTCATCAATTCTTAATGGTAATGTTTTTCAGTAGAGCAGCCTTGGTAGGTAATGAGTTACTTTTAGGAAAAGAAATATAACCTTTAATGCTTTTCTGGCATTCAGAGTGCTGATGAAATACATGAAGTTATCCTGTCTGGTATCTGAAGATATTCTGAATGGATAGATATCCCATTACCTAAA
Source organism: Phyllotis vaccarum (assembly GCA_033318265.1). Taxonomy (NCBI): domain Eukaryota; kingdom Metazoa; phylum Chordata; class Mammalia; order Rodentia; family Cricetidae; genus Phyllotis; species Phyllotis vaccarum. The sequence goes on along the minus strand of JARWLC010000001.1, from coordinate 151,148,269 downwards.
GATATTCTTGCTTTTGTATGTGAATTGACATTTTTTCTTATTGGATTTAATATTGTCATAACTTTATATTTTTGACATCTTCACTGAGGTGAAACCTTCAGGCAATGAAGGAAAAGTGTCAATTTCTTCATTCCCATCATGGCAATTTTAATGTGAGTTTCAGAGACTCTTAGAGATTCACAATGACATGAGTGCATTGCCAGTGTTCATAGTTCACATGCTACATGTATTTTACTGGGTTTTTTTCCTACTTAATTTCTCTACTGATCTGCTTTAATAGTTTACCTCACAGGTTAATATTTTCAGTCAAATTTGTGAAAGGGATGGTGACAAATATGGACAGCTCAAAATCATATTGAGAGGTTTCCTACAGAGGTATGAGTAGACAGAACACACAGTTCCAACACATGCTTATATGAAGAGAAAATTGAGCCTAATCAATTCATCTACTTAAAAATATTAAAAACAGGCCACATCAATTAAATATTATCTTATGGAATGCTGTGAAAATGGAGGGCTTTTACTACACTCTGAGGACTCATCCTCAGTAGAGGGCAGAAACTGCTGATCTACATCAGGATGAATGTTCAACTATGAAGAGAGTAGAAATTAGGAAGAACTTGAACTAATAACCATGGCTACCATCTTATGCTGAAATCGGAATCTGGATAAGAAAAATGGGGACCAGGAACTACAGGAAAAGAGGGGTTTGCAAGGGAACTTCTGGAATGCCACAACCTTTTGGGCCAGAAGACTCCATACTCTTTACTAGAGAAGAGTGAGCCGACTTCCTCTGCTTGAAGGTATTAAAAAGCCTTAGAGTCACCTCATGACTTTGCTCTCTTGAACAGGAAATAATTAAGTTGGCTTAAGCTATTGGAAGCTCACTGACTCTGAAATGTCAGCTGAGGAACCTTCATGGAACTGAACCAAGCCCTCCAAATGTGAATGACAGTCGGTGCTTGGCAGTTTGTGGAATCTCTTGCAGTAGGACCAGAGTTTACTCCTGGCCTCTTAGAACCAAATCCCTACAGAGGAACACCTTGCTCAGTCTTGTTACTGGTGGGAAGGATATGCTAGACTGCATTGACTCACCCTGAGAGTCCTAATCCTCTTTGATGAATGAATGGGGAGATGGGGTGAGGGGGTGACTGGGAAGGGGGAAGGGGAGTCAGGGGTGGGTATATTAAAAAATTTTAAATAAAACATTATTTTATATAAATGAACTAAAATAAAACTCAATGTGATTAGATTGCTTCAGTGTCTCATGTCATTGACTGGGTCTAGCTTGCTGGAGCCAGTTCTGAAACCACGAAGTATAAAACCTTAGCTCTTTTAAAATGATTCTACAGCAGCTTCCTCAGTCAATATCTCCAGACCCTCACAGATTCCACACAGCCTTGGAGAGAATTCACCAAGGCCAAGTGTTCCCAAAATAAATTTTCTCTTTGGGGTTCTATTTATGTTTGCTCAGAGCATCAAGGAAATGGTGTGTCTTTTACCAGAGGATTAGAACAATGACACCAAGCGGTGCTCATATCTTTTCATGCTAATTTTTGGAGACAATTTTCACGTAGGAATTGTTAGCAGAGCAGACAAAGTTATTAATTGCTAAAATAGATCTTTGGATATATTCGTTTTTAATATTTTATGTGAAATTAGAAAATGTTCATAAAGTTTTTACAATATACAGAAGTTGCCACAAGGAAAATTTCATCTGAAATCATTTCCTTTAAAGCTGAACATGCTCTTTTAGTGAAACAAATTTTTCTTGAAGTAACAACCCAAAGAGGGATGGGAGGTTTATGGACATAACTTTGTGTCAATTGTTTTCTCAAAAATCAACAAAGTGAGCTCTCCATTTTAAGGAAAAAATAACAATGCTTTTTCTAACTTGAATTTCATTTTAGTGAAAGATGAAATTGTGATGTATTTATCTTCTGTGCTTTGAGTTTGATCACCTCAAAATACTGAAATACTTTCTACAATGCAGTTACATAACTTAATCCAAATAATACGACTGTGTAAACACTGTCAGGTTAACTGCATCAACATTCGAAGGTTCTGTTTAATTCATTGTGCTGAAACACTCTAAGTGGCTAATCACCTTATGATTTAAAGGAAACTATTTTCAATTTAAAAAAACAAAGAAATGTTTTATTCTCAAATTTCAATATACAATCCAATATGATCTTTTCCCAATATACTCCAAACAATGTGTTTTAAAATAAAATATTTGCCTAAAAGGAAAAAAAGATTACAGTTGGTTACAGAACTGACTGACAGTACTTGTTAGCTCACTGGATTTTTAATATGACATAAATTCATAGAATTTATTTCAACTTGCCCAACTAGAGTTGTCCTATAGGGATCCCACTTGCCAAGTTTTAGTGCAGCCTTAAGAAATGGTCACAACTATCTGAAAAGAGACCTTTCCAACTACCTGTTTTGTGAAGCTAGATTTTCTGCCTACATGTTAATAAAAATAACATATTTCATTTGGATTCCTTAACAGAAAGGATAGCAATCTTCCACTGAGTCAGGTTTGAAGAATACTTAAACAGCACAAAATGTCCCTGTTCTCACTAGAGTTTAAACATATGCTACGCTTGATCAACACATATTACACATTGGTTTGTAGTGGGATTAGTTTTCTTATTTTAATAACAATTAGAACAAATATATTTTGATGTTTCCCAGTGTCTTAGTTCGGATTTCTGTTGCTGTGAAGAGACACCATGACCAAGGACACTCTTATGAAGAAAACATGTAACTGGGATGGCTCACTTACAGTTTCAAAGGTTCAGTTCATGGTCAACATAGCAGCATGCTAAGATCTCTTAGAAGATTACCTTTTGAGATAAATAATGAATGATTGGTCCTTTCTTTGTAGTGACAAAATGCAGCCTGTCAGTAAAAGAACTGGCTGAGAAAAATATCTTGCTTGCTCACACTCTGTTAATCTATAACAAGTTGCTTGGACATGAATGTATACATGTTCTTGGAATAACTCCTTTCCACCTGTAACAAATAAACTGGTTAGTCATGTAAGGGATGTGGGAAAAAACCTTGTTTTTTTAACTTGTATTCATTGTAATCACTCACATGAAAAATAGAATGTAACCACATTGCAGTTTTTTATATTGCTTAAAAGATTTTGCTGGGGTAAATAAGCTGTAAGAGAAAAATAAAGTTAGTTAGGAGGAAAACACCAGGAAAGATGAGAGAAAAAATAGACAGAATAATAATAATAACTAAAATAAATCAGAAGGAAATCATTAAGAGAGTGTGTCTTTTCCCGTACTCCCTCAGATAAGAGTTTTGATTCCATGACTCTGCTGGATCCCATCAACCCCAGCACTACTGGAGGCTGAGCCTCATGGAAGCAGTAAGGCTTTTTCTGCATCTAATGAAATGACTATGTGGATTTTTTTTTTTTTTTTGGCTGTTTGTTTGTCTTGTCTTTCTGTTTATATAATTTATTCTATTTACTCAATTTACCGTTATTGAATTATTCTTTATTTTTTATAATAATTTATCTTTGGGATAAAGCCTACTTGATCATGGTATATTAAAACACAAATTCTAGTTGGTATTTAGTGAGAACTCAGAGCCAGAGGTTGATACAAAGCTGGAATATCGGAGAGAGTAAACAGACTAGACAATTCTCACTCACCCAACTTCTCAGGGTAAAAGTTGTCTTCAAAAGTCCTCTGCCAGGCTTGTCACTTCTAAAGAATCCTCAATGTCTGCCTACGCATGCCTTAAATATCTTCTTCATCCAGGTGTTTCACTTCCAGTACAACTCTGCATCATAATTCTATAGTTATGGTTGAAGGTATAAGCTACTGCTGTTTGGCTGTTAAGCCTTGAACTCACAGAAATACAAAAAGATCTCTGTCTCTTCCATTATGGAATTAAAGGTATGAGTTGCTACTCATTGACCCTCATGGCTTGATTGTGGGTGATTCTGTGTTCTGATATTCCAGTTCATTTTATTAAATATAAAATATATCACCACAACATATGATCTTTTGGATGTGTTCTTGGATTTAATTTACTAGTATTTTATTGAGCATTTTTGCATGTATATTCATACAGAAATTTTGTCTATAATTTTCTTTCTTTGCTGGCTCTTTATGTGGTTTGGGTATTAGAGTAACTATGACATTGTAAAATGACTTGGGCAATGCTCCTTATATCTTATTGTGTGGAATAATTTGAAGAGTATTGAAATCAACTCTTCTTTGAAAATCTTGTAGAATTCAAATCAACAATCTGGCTCTGATGGGTTTTGTTTCTTTGCTTTGTTGGTAGACTTTCAATTGCTGTTTTACTTAGCAGTCACTGATCTGTTAAAATTCCATGTCTGTTCTTTATCTAACTTTGGTAAGTGGTATGTATAAAAAAAATCTATTTCTTTTGAATTTTCCAATTTGGTAAATTACAGATTTTTGAAGTATGTCTTTATGAATCTTTGGATAGTCTCTGTATCTGTTGTTATAACCTGCTTTCTTCTCTTATTTTGTACATTTACATATTCTCTTGCTGCCTTTTAGTTAATTTGATTAAAGGTTTGTCAAACTTACTGATTTTCTCAAAGAGCCAACTTTCTGTTTCTTGAGTCAGTTTGCCCAGCTATCTCAATTTTCATTCAGACTGTTCTAGAGCTAGGATTAGAGGTGTGTGTCACCACTGTCTGACGCTGTTAGGCCTTAAACTCAGATATCCTTATGAATCTCTTCCTCTAGAATGATGGAATTAAAGGTGTGGGTCACCACTTATTGACTTTCCTGGGTTGCCTCTGTGGGTGGCTCTGTCCTCTGATATTTGAGACTATTATTATTAAATGTACTATATATCACCACATATACCCTTTGTGTCAAAATAAAAAAGGTTATAACTAATATAAAAAGACTATATACAATAGGTACACTAACTATATACAATATATACAAGCAATAATTACATGACTATATCTAGTTCATTAACAATTGACTAATCAAAGAAAATTTTCCATTATTTATCCAAAGGATTGTACCTAATTCACTTTCTATCTAACTTATATTACCAACTGAAAACTATCTTTCGATGTCTCTCAAAGTTACATACTTTCACTTGTTAATGTGTTTTTTTTTCTGAATCTGTAACTAGGACAATTATAAATATAACTAATCTTTAACTCCTTCAGACACCCGAGAAGGAAATAATATTAACTAAGTAAATAGAAAGTACAAGCAAACAGCTTCTAAAAAAATGTAACAAATGACAGAAACAGCAGGCTGCCTAGACAGTCATCCAAGATTCCTCTGCTACTTTAGGATATCCATCTTTAGCCTACAGGCCTAGCATATCTGACAGACTTATCTGTGAAGCAGGATATTCATAGAGACCTTCCTACCTTATCTTGGCAAGAGATTTAAGAGTCTTTTCTTTTATCTCCTGTTTGACTATTTCAGACATCATACTCTCAGCTGTCAAGGCAAGAACACTTTCTTGACCAGTGGTTAACTTTTGCCACAAAGAAAGTAAACATCATATGGAGTTTCCTTGATGCTCATCATCTTCTCTGAAGTAGATTGGTGCTGCCAAGAGCAGACATGTCTCATTGTCATAAAAATAAAAATCCTGTTATTAAAATATCTCAAATGCCATATTCTGTAGAGCTCCAAAGTGTTTAAAGAAGACCTATCTACCTAAAGTAAATCTCTGTTTGACTTGAAAACATATCTAATATGACAAAAAGTTTGATTGTAATAATTAACTACTAACTTGCATTTCTTTATACCATAATGAGTTGTTAAAAATAACTTTCAAGGACTAGCAATTTGTATTTCATTGTTAGATGAGCTGTATAGACACAATACCTTGAGCAAGAGTAGAAATGTATGCTCAGTAACAAAATTAATCTCATCTTTATATCAATATACAAAATTTGTATACAATATACAAAAATTCAATCCAATGTAAACTAATTAAAACAAGTAGTTACTTTTTAAAAATAGATTAAATAATCTACCCTTATAGCCTATCATATCTATATTCACTCTTCTATTTTTTTTTTAAAACAAGAACCCTGAATCTAATCTTCCTTATTCAGCTTTTTTCTAAACATTAGGACATTTGTAACCAATCATCCTAAGTAATGAAAATAGTCCATAACCCATTGAAAGACCAAAACTACCCACTTTACCTTTTGGGAATGTGGGAATAATATTCTTAAAATTTTATTTCCTGCTATCTGGGGGCAAGACCATCTTTAGGGGATCCTGAAAAGAAGTTTTTTGGTTTCATTGTCAAGTCCTGGGATAGGTAGCTGTATCATTTGTTGTCTGGTTTCTGCATAATGGGAAAGCAAAGGGTTGTCTAACGTCTTGGCTATGTGAGGCTGGTTCATCTCAGCTAGCCATGATGAAATTGTCCTAAGAAGTTTGTAGTCCAAAGCCAATCTCTAGTTGGTGCTTGTCAATATCTGGTTGGTGTTGATCAGTCTAGTGGCATTGTCATAGTTCATGTGAAATCATCATTGTGGGGGCCCATCTTCCTTTTAAAGACTTCAAAGGTCACAGTTAGGCATCTTCATGGCTCACTGAAGAAAACTGATAAGAGATTCAAATGCAGAACTATGTACAGGAAATAAGATAAGCCTTCTGGTTTTTCTTCTGTCCCATATCCAATGGCTCATCTGATATACTATAAAGATTTTGAATTTTTCTTTGACAAGCATGCTTTGGTTTAGATAAGGAGAAAGCCACACTATAACTCCAAAGCCAGTTTTAATTTTCAATTAAAATAGAACTTCAAATTTTCTTAGAAGTAAAAATATATGTGTGTGTGTGTATGTGTTTATATATATATATATATATATATATATATATATATATATATATATATATATGTGTGTGTGTGTGTGTGTGTGTGTATGTGTGTGTGTTGGGCAATGAGATTTTATATCTATAATATATTAGTACCAATAGGCCTGATTTTTCTTTGTTTCTGCTTTAGAAATACATCTAGATGTCCAAGATTTTTTGACTTCTTGAAGACTGGTATTTCTCTTTTTATGTAAATATAAAAACAAAACCCTGTCCCAAAGTTTGTCTGCTGAGATGTTTTACAACTTAAAGAATAGTAACATCAATGAATAAGCCATAATTTCTCCTTATCCGGAAGTTTCTCCTGTTCAAATCCAGTCTTTATTAATTTTGATGGTATCCTTAACTTTTTTCACCTGTGGAAGCAAAAGCAAAACCCTTCCCCAACCTTAACTTTGGAGAGTTTACCTTTCTAATCTTTATCAGTTTTGATTCATGATTACTCCTGAATTTTTTGTTCTCTTTTCTATTTTTCTATAGGTTTTCTATCATACAGAACAATAAGGGGCTTTATTTTTTTTTAAATTAGCTTAGATTCTTTAATTCCTCTGGGAAGGTGGTTCCTCCATGATGAAAGAATAAGACAGAACTGGATTTGGTATGGGAGCCTCAGAGAGGCCCCTCAGTCACTGCAGAAGTTACCTTGTCTGTCCCTTGTTGGCCCTCATTTGGTGAACCAATGCCTGTCATTGCCATACCTTCTGCATATTCCACAAGAGGGGGCATTCTGTTGGGGTTATTCTTAGACAAAACATTGTTTCTAAAATTCCTTTTGAGCTGGCCTTGTTTCTCCAGTTGTAACATTTGATATTTTGATTTTTCTTCAAACTTCTAGAAATACTTTTTCCTACCTAAGTATTATCATAATTACGAGATTCCATGTTAATTGTATGCCAGATCCAATCCTCCAAGAGTGCTGATATTGTCTTTAATGGCCTAATTATCATTTGCATGGTGAGTTAGAATTTTCAAAAGCCATAGGCTCAATTATTATTTGTCTAGATATTGAGCCTGGTACCATTCTATGTACTGCTCAAGTCAACCTTTGTTTTCTTTTCTTTTTTTTTTTTTAACTTCTTTTTTTCCCTACTTCTTCAATTCTATCCCAAGCATTAGAGCCATTCATTTGGCATAAATCTAAAGTATGACCATCATATAAAGTTTGCCTTTCTACATTAGTATAATCTGCCTCCCTAAGAGGTTGCCCTTGGGAGATTTCAATTTCTCTAGCTCTTCTGCAATGATCAATGGGTTTAGCTTCATCCTTCCACTAGATCCTCCATTATAATTGAGGCCTAGTCTCTAGAGCTATTGTAGCCATATCTGTCCAGTCTTTAGGGCTAATTCTATTACAAATTAACCATTTGCTTTATACCATATGCCACTATTGCTTCCTTAAATCTTCTTAAATCTAACATTTGTATAGGAGTCCATTCAGATTTTGCATTATTTCTATCATTTGGCAATTTCTGTAAAGTTAGTGTATATTATGGTTGGCTGTTTGAAAGCCTTCAGCTGTTTCTCTGTAATCATATAAGGCAATGTTGAGATTGGTTGTCTTTTAAATTCCTCTGGCTAGGTCTGAATATCTCTATAATTTGTTTTATCAGGATTTTCTAATACCTGTATCTTAGCACTCATATCGGCCAACTTGACACTCATACAAACCAACAATTTTAGGGCTAAAACAAGAACAACCGCCAGTTGTGGTAGCACATCAGTAAGCTTTGCTGAAAAAGGCAAGGGGAGATGGATCTCTGTGAGTTCAAGTCCATCCTGGTCTACAGAGGGAGTTCTAGGACAGGTTCTAAAGCTACACAGTGAAACCCTGTCAAGAGAGAGAGAGAGAGAAAAGGAGGAGGAGGAGGAAACAGAGTTCAGCTTCCCCTACCTTATCTTTCTTTCCCCCATCCAGCTATCTCAATTCCTGATTCAACTTTTCTAAAGCTAGGATTAAAGGCATGTGCCACCACTGCTTGTCTCTGTCAGGTCTTGAACTCACAGAGATCCAGAGGGATTACTGCTGGGAGTGATGAATTAAAGGTGTGGGTGACCACTCCCTGACCTTCATGGCTTGGCTTTTTTTTTCATTATATATACAATATATCATCACAGTTTTTGTTTGTTTTCTTGTTTCTATTTTATTGACTTCAGCCCCAAGATTGATTCTTCCCATCTAGTTCTTTAGCTTATGATTTATTCTTTTTGTTCTAGACCTTTCAATATACTGTTAAGTTACTGTTATAAGATCTTCTATTTTTATGTAGATACTTATTCTATGAAATTGCCCCTTTAACCCACTTAATTGTGTTCCATAAATAGAAGTATATTGTGTTTTCCATTTTCATTCAATTCTATAAAGTATTAAATTTCTGTCTTGATGCATTTTTCATCTAGGATTTAGTTGTTTTTATGAGTTTGTAAGTTTTCCATTATTTCTGTTACTTATATCCAGCTTTAATCAATGGTGATCAGACAGGATGTGGGGTGTTATTTTATCTAATTGTGAATGCTGATACTTGCTTTGTGTTCAAGTATATGTTCAGTTTTGAAGAAAGTACCATGAGGTGCTGAGAAGATAATGTTCTTTTGTGTTTGGGCAAGATTTTTTGTAACATCTGTTAGGGAAATTTGGTTTATAACATTTCTGTTTAGTTTTTGTCTGGATTATCTATCTAGTAGAGAATGTGGGGTACTGAAGCCACCACTATCAGTATGTGAGGATCAATCAGTATGTGAGGATCAATATGTGATTTAAGCTGTAATAGTGGTTTATTTTTAAGGACGTCTGTACCCCTGTTTGGTAAATTGATGTTAAAATTTGAAATATACACTTAGTGGATATTTCCTTGGATGAGTACATAGTATCCTTTCCTATCTCTTCTAATTAAATTTTTCTTAAAGTCTAATTAATTAGACATTAAAATGGCTGTACCTGCTTATTTCTTAATTATTTTTCTGGGAATGTATTTTTTCATTCCTTTACCCCAAGTTGATGTCTGCTCTTGATGTTAAGGTATATTTGGTAATAGGAAACAGAGAAGGATAGACCCTGTTTTCTGATCAGTTCTGTTAGGATGCGTCTTTATTGGAGGGGTTGAGACCATTAGTGTTACGAGCAGTGTTTGTTGACTCCTATTGTCTTGTTGTTGTTGTTTAGTGGTGGTGGTTGTGTCTATTTCCTTTTGGTTTTTTTTTAAAGTTTCTGGTCTAGAATTAATTATTGCTTGTATTTTCCTGGACATGTTTAACCTCTAGATTAGATTTGTTCCTTCTAGTGCTTTCTGTTGTGGTGGATTTATAGATAAATGTGAGATTAATGTTCTTATATACTCTAAAGATTTATTTTCTTTGGGATTATAGGTCTATTTAGGTCTTTAATCTGATATTGATTTAATTTGGGTAAGTGGTACCTGTCCAGAAAGCTGTCCATTTCTTTTATGTTTACAATTTTAGTGGAGTATAGATTTTCAAAGTATGACCTGATAATTCTCTAGATTTCCTGGGTGTCTGTTGTTATGTCCCCCTTTTTATTTCTGATTATGTTAATTTGAATACTGTCTCTCTGCTTTCTGGTTAGTTTGGATACGGGTTTATCTATCTTGTTGACTTTCTCAAAGAACCAACTCTTTGATGCATTGATTCTTTGCATTTTTCCCTGTGTTTCTATTGTATTGATTTCAGCCCTGGGTTTGATTATTTCCTTATATGTGAGTTTGATTCTAATTATTCTAAAAGCTTCAGTTGTGCTGTTAGGTCTCTTGTGTGGGATTTCTCTAGGTTTTTCATATAAACATCTAGAACTATGAGTTTTCCTCTTAACACTGCTTGCTTTGCTTTCATTGTGTCCCATAAGCTTGGGTATGCATGGATTCATTTTCATTGAGTTCTAGAAAGTCTTTAATTTCTTTCTTGACTTAGAGGTGGTTTAACTGAGAGATGTTCAGTTTCCATGAGTTTGTAGGCTTTCTGTATTTTTTGTTGTTGTTGAACTTTAACTTTAGATCATGGTGGTCTGATGTGATGCAAGGAATTATTTCCATTTTTGTATCTATTGTTACTTGCTTTATGACTGAGTATGTGATCAATTTTATAGAAAGTTCCATGAGGTACTGAAACATGTGCATATTCCTTTGTGTTTGGGTGGAAGGTTCTGTATACACCTATTAAGTCCATTTGGGTCATAGCATCTGTTAGATCCCTTATTTCTCTGTTGAGTTTCTGTCTGAGTCTCCCAAGTAAAAAATGTCCAGAACCAGATGGATTCCGTGCAAATTCTACCAGTCATTCAAAGGAGAACTATTACCAATACTCCTCAAACTGTTCCATAAAGTAGAAACTGAAGGAACATTGCAAACTCTGTTTAAGAAGCCACAATCACCCTGATTACCAAGCCACTCAAAGATGCAACAAGTAAACAATCTCCCTCATGAACATTGATGCAAAAACACTCAATAAAATTCTGGCAAACAGAATCTAACAATATATCAAAAAAAAAAAACCAAAAAACAAAAAAACCCACCATGATCAAGTAGGCTTCATTTCAGACATGCAGGGATGGTTCAATATCCCCCCCCCAATGTGAGGGTCATCCATCATATAAACAAACTGAAAGAAATAAAACACATGATCATCTCATTAGATGTTGAAAAAGCCTTTGATAAAATCCAATACTCCTTCATGATAAAAGTCCTGGAGAGATCAGGAATACAGGGGAAATATCTAAATATAATAAAGGCGATATACAGCAAGCCAACAGCCAACACCAAACTAAATGGAGAAATACTCAAAACAATTCCACTAAAATCAGGAGCAAGACATGGCTGTCCTCTCTCTCCTTATCTATTCAATATAGTTCTCCACGTTTTAGCTTAAGCAATAAGAGAACAAAAGGAGATTAAGTGGGTACAAGAAAGAAGCCAAACTATCTCTATTTGATGATGATTGTATATATAAGTGACCCCCAAAATTCTACCAGGGAATTCCTACAGCTGATAAATACCATCAGCAAGGTAGTAGGGTACAAGAATAATTCAAAAAAATCAATAGCCCTCCTATACACTAAGGATAAAGGGGCTGAAAAAGAAATAAGGGAAACATCACCCTTTATGATAGCTGCCAATAGCATTAACTATCTTGGCATAACTCTAGCCAAAGAAGTAGCATACCTGTTTGACAAAATATTTGTCACTGAAGAAGGAAATTGAAGAGGATATTAGAATGTGAAAAGATCTCCCATGCTCCTGGATAGGCAGGATCAACATAGTAAAAATGGCAATTTTACCAAAATCAATCCACAGATTTAATGAAATCCCCCTCAAAATCCCAACACAATTTTTACAGAACTTGAAAGAACAATACTCAACTTCATATGAAATAACAAGAAACCTAAGATTGCCAAAACAATCCTGTTTAATGAAAGAACTTCAGAAGGAATCACCATCCCAGACTTCAAGCTATACTATAGAGCTTCAGTAACAAAAACAGCCTGGTACTGGCATAAAAACAGACTTGTGGATCAATGCAATCAACTTGAAGACCCTAACATTAACCCACACACCTATGAACACCTGATTTTTTGACAGAGATGCCAAAAATATTCAATGGAAAAAAGATACTATCTTCAACAAATGGTGCTGGCATAACTGGATGGTAGTATGTAGAAGAATGATAATAGATCCACACCTATCACCCTGAACAAAACTCAAATCCAGTGGATCAAAGACCTCAACATAAACCCAGATACACTGAACTTAATAGAAAATAAAGTGGGAAATACCCTCCAACGCATTGGCACAGATGTCCACTTCCTAAATATAACACCAGTAGCACAGCCACTAAGAACAATAATTAATAAGTGGGACCTCCTAAAACTGAGAAACTCTGTAAGGCAAAGGACTCAGTCAATAAGAGAAAATGACAGCCTACAGAATGGGAAAAGATCTTCACCAACCCTACATCTGGCAGAGGACTGATCTCTAAAATATATAGAGAACTCAAGAAACTAGAGCCCCAAAACCTAATTTAAAAACTGGGGTTCATAGCTACAAAGGGATTACTAATGCTTGAAAGGCACTTAAAATTTGCTCAATATCTTTAGCCATCGGAGAAATGCAAATCAAAACAACTTTAACCTACTACTTTACACCTGTTAGAATGGCTAAGATCAGAAACACAGATGACAGCCTATGTTGCAGAGAATGTGGAGAAAGGGGGAACACTCCTCCATCGTTGGTGGGAGTGTAAACTTGTACAGCCACTCTGGAATGCACTATGACAGTTCTACAGAAACTGAGAATCAATCTCCCCAAGGATCCAGCAATACCATTATTGTATATACGCAAAGCATGCACATTTGTACTCCAAAGGCATTGGCTCCACTATGTTGATAGCAGCATTATTAGTAATAGCAAGAACCTGGAAACAACGTAGATGCCCCTCAATTAAAGAATGGACTAACAAACTGTGGAACATCTACAAAAGAGAGTAACACTGAGGAGGGAAATCAGGCAAATGGATGGATTTGGAGAAAATCCTCCTGGGCAAAGTATCACCAGCCCAGAAAGACAGGCACAGGATGTACTGTTCATAAGTGGATTTTAGACAAAAAGCAAAGAATACCCAAGCTGCAGACCATAAGCCCTGAACAGTTTGGGGTCAGAAGGAACTTAAGAGAAACATCTAGAGATTGCTTAAGAAGAGAAAATAGAGAAGATCACCTTAGAAAATTGGGGTCATGAAGGGTTGAAACAAACCTTGAAAGGAGATGGCTGAATAAGAGGAGCAAAGAGGGAGATAGATGGATATCTTGATAGAGGAAGCCAATGTGGGGTTGGAAAGAGACTGGGTGCTAGGGAAACCTCCAAGAACTCACAGGATGCCTGTGGCCACATCTCCAAATAATAGTGGAAGGGGTGCCTAAACAGGACTTATCCTAGGATCAAATGAGTAAGCACCCTAAGTGTCATTACAGAACCTACATCCAACAAAGAATAGAAGTGGAGGCAGAGATCCATAGCTGAGCACTGGGAAGAGCTCCTGGTCCAGCTGAGAGCAGGGGAGGAGAGTCTATATGAGCAAGAGGATAGGGATTATAAGGAAAATTCCCACAGTGATGACTAGCTGGAGCTCTAGGGGGCTCACTGAATCAAGAATACACACTGGAGATCCATCAGGAAAAGAAGCCAAGCCCTCCAAGTGTAGGTAACTTTTAACTGGCATGAGCAGTAAGTGAAGCCTAGAGGGGTGGGATCAGACTGTACTCCTGTGGGCTGGCACCTTGGGACCCATTCCCTGTAGAGGAACACCTAACCCAGTCTTGACTTTGGGATGAGGAAATCAGGCTTGAATGGAGTGAATGTGCCACCTTGAGTTGACCCACCTTAGGACTTCTTGCCCTTTTGCAGGAGTGGATGGATGGATGTGGAGGGGGAAGGCTGAAGGATGACTGGGGGAGATTGAGAGAAGGAAAAAGAGGGGGATCAGTGAGATACATAGATAAAATGACATTTTTATAAAAAATAATAAAATAAAATAAAAACTATACAAAATAAAGTACAATTGGAGATTTTTTAAAAAAAAAAAGATTTATTATTTGCATTGGTGCAATAAAACACTGACTGGCCTGCAGGGAGGCGTGAAGTACAGGCAGGATAACAAGACAAGTAGAATTCTGGGAAGAATAAAAACAAACATGAGCAAGATGCAGAGGAAGGAAGATGTGAATGCTGGTGTAAGGGGATTATGTTGTTTCATTATAAATAATTGTCCCTGCCTATGAGTTTAATAAAAAGCACTGATTGGCCAAAGGCAGACAGGAGGTATGGGCGGGGCTACCAGACTAAGAAGACTCTAGGAACAGGCAGAACAGGGAGAACGCCAGAGAAGCCAGAAGAAACATAGGACAACTATGCTGCTCTGAGAAAAGATACCAAGTTGCATGGCTGAACAGGATAAGTGTCATGGGTTAGATTAAGGGTAAAGAGTTAGCAAGTTATATGTCTGCGCCTTATGCCAATCAGCTTAAAACTATTGTAAGCATCTGTGTGTCTCTGCGGGTCTGTGGGTCTAAACTGTGAGGCTAAGCCTGAAAGTCCAGGCCAGAAACCTACTACATGCTGGTCTAAAGGAAAGATACCAAGCCACATTGCTAAGCATAGATAAGAATTATTGGTTAATTTAAGTGAGTTAGTAAGTAATGTTCTTGAACTACTGGTCCAACATTTACTATAATATTAAGCCTGTGAGTCAATTACTTGGGAAGCAACTACTAGGTTTTTGAGCGTTTCCAGAGGTATAAAAATTCCAATCACAAATTGATATTGCTTAAAATTTTCCACTTGAACTATATCTTATTTTCTCCATCTATTGTTATTAAGTTTTGCTGGATATAATATTCTAGAATATCATTTATGGTCTCTTAAAGTTTTTATAGAAGCCAACAAGGCCTTTCTGACATTTGGAGTCTCCATTGAGAAGTGTTTTTTTGAATAGATCTACTTTTATATGTTACTACGTTTTTCCCCCTTACAGTTTTTAATATTCATTTTTGTTCTGTACTTTTTGTGTTTTGATTATCATGAGCCAAGAGGAATTTATTTTCTGGCCCATTCTATTTTCTGTTCTGTATGTTTCTTGTACCTTTATAGGCTTCTCCTCCTTTAGGCTAGAAAAACTTTTATCTATAACTTTGTTGAGAATATTTTCTGTGTCTATGACCAGGGTTTCTTATTATTACTATATTTTGTCTTTCACAATGTAACATATTTCCTGTATGCTTTGTGATAGGGTTTTTTAGATTTAATATTTTTTAACTGAGGTATTAATTTTTTCTATCTTCTGTGCCTAAGATTCTCTTTTATATCTTGCATTCTATTGGTGAGGCTTATGTATGAGGAAAATTTCCAAATTTTTGGATTTATGTCAGTTTGGGGTTTTTTTATTGATTTTATTACCACTTTCAGACCTATTTTATTCATTTTATACTATTTGCTTATATATTTCATATTTCTTTAAGGAGTATTTTTAAATTAAGCAAAAGATATAGAATTGCATTAGTAGAATAAAATTAGTTGAGTAAAAGTATCAGTTAAAATGAAGTAACCAGAGAACTAAATATCACCAGGTGATAATGGGTACTAGAAGGAGTACCCAAGCAGTGGGGAGGCCCACCACTAGGGAAACAATTAATCACCTATAACTAGAACACCACAGTCCTCCATTTTATGACTTTAATATTCAGGGAAAAGATGATCATTACAATGATGAGCTATAAAAATGGCATTGCCAATAGGAATTCTTATGGATAAAAGATTGCAAAATTTATAAGAGGAAAACTTTGAGAAACTAGATTATAGTATTGAATGACTGAAAAAGTTTTGGAATGGAAATCAGAAGATTGATATCAGTTGATACAATGTAAAATGGGCCATTTTCCATATTTTCACCAGTTCTCAAATACAGAGCTCACCAATAAAAGGAAAATATGTATGTAGAAAATATCCCACCAAACTATACTCAAAAGGTCCTAGATCCACATATTCATGAAACACTGGGAGAACAAAAATGTTCCTTTCTTTTGAGGGCTAGTGAACACAGCATTAAAAAAATGTAAGAATACCATAAGTCTTGCAATGCTATGCCTTGTTCAATTAGACAGGTGTAAAATAGAAAATATGTGAGTAAATGGAATTCCAGGCTTAGTGTATCTATGTTTATCGCACAGCGGTCTTACTGGATCATCAATTTACGTTTAAGGCCCTTGTTCTTGAATGAGATAAATATAACTTAGGAGCCAAGAACAACATCTAGTTCATTCCCCAGCATGTAGATCAAGGGCCTTTATAACAAAATAGGATGTGTTGAAGCAGCTGAACTTTTATATCTTTTGCAAACATACTAAATTATACTCCATATCACATTCCAGCCGAGGCTGTAGAGAAGAGTGCAATCCTTGAAGAAGTAAAGAACATTAGGATGGTGGTCTGTGTCTGTGTCATATTTCTGCTTAATTCATTACCATGGCCCTGCACCAAACAGACTGGCACAGCAGATGGTGACAGACTGTACTAAATTTAGCAAATGATTACCCTAATTATAGGGGCTTTATTGAAAAAGGTGTCTTTGCTGCAGCAGATAAATACAGCCTTTCATTTTTAGTAACTATTGGTTTCCTCAATGTATTCATCTTGATACTCATCTGATAGGAGCCTCAAAAATATGTTCTATATACCTGGATGAGATACCAATATATTTTCACTGTCTTGTCCCCCCTCTTTCCACTGCAATACAAAACAAGAAAAATTAGACAACATCGGTGCCTTTCAGGTCATTTCAAAAGCCCTGAATATTGATGGCACATAAACTTAGCCCTTGCAGCATTGTAATGACATATAGATTATGTGATCTGCTAAAGTCCGAGCAAGCAAGAAGACGGAAAGTAAGTTTCAATAGATTCAAGTAGACTGGTGAATATTTGAAGGGTTTTTGTTGTAAACATTTCTCCTTTAAGAGATCTGACTTTAGGTAGCACAAAGGACTAATAATACCCAGCTCCAAACGTAATGTTCCACCAGCACATCTGAACCAAGGCTGTGTTTCCCTGCATATTTCTAGATAGCCCCTGAGCACTAACCAAGGGCATGTTTTCCCACATTATTTCTAGGTAGTCCCTGAGCACTATGGAAACAAAAATGACAGAACATTCCTACACTGACTGCCTTAATAGGTTACTTTGAGTCATAACCTCAAGTCAAGACAAAGTTTTCTAGATGTGTTCCATAGTTTTAGCATCCTGTCTAGTCCCAGTTGGTTTCTCTTTTGGTATCTCAAGTACCACACATACACCATAGCCTGTGGGCCATACCTACACTGACATCACCCTAAAAAATCCCATGCATCTTTAACAGAACCTTAAATGTTTGTCTCACATAGAACCCGAGATAGCATGAAATCCAGAGGCTCGAGACATACTCAAACAATGCTCCAACATAAATTATTGCAACTTGTGCCTACTAGAAAAGTCTTTTACATTTTGAAGGCTTCTTTCTTCAAAATGTATTTACCACACATGAGTATATTCTTTTATGTCAAGTAGAATGCTTCCAATTTTAAGTTTAACCCCACACAAATACTGAGTGACAATCTGCCAAGTATTTGTTATAAGCTCAGTATTTTTATTTCTAGAATGTACTAATATTAAACAACAGCCCATCACATATTCACAACAGGATATTCAGAGTCCTAGGAAGGCAAATATTATTCAAAGATGTGCTCTGAGATTTGGAATAGCATCTTTCAGATAAGATGCTTTCTCTTAAAATCAGAAAAACTGGTAGGATGGACAGTGTAGGTGGCATGGAGAATTTTGAATTCTTAGGTATAGGTTCAATTCCTATAATCCTAGAAATAAGAGAGGTTAGACTTCTATGCTTTATTCTATCAAAGTAAATCTTTTATTAGACATATTTCTAAATGTAAGGGGGAATGCTTGCTAGGAAAATTGGAATAGAGTTATGTCATACGCAGAATGCTAGAGTGAGTGGAAGAAAGATATTTCATAGGTGGTGTATAAGCTGATCACAATGGAACCGTGTATATGATGCTCAGATTCATAGAAATAGGGAGGTTAGTAACAATATTTTAGTTATAAAGTTTATTATAAATAGTTCTGGAATAGCTGGGTTGTGGAAGGTTCCTAAGATACAATTGTCAAGAGGGTATTTATTATAATATTTATATACTCTGCTATAAAAAGAGAGAGAAAAAGGGTATGCAGCATATTTGACATTAAACCAAGAGATGAAATGGGGCTCAATTGGTTTCTGCTATGGTCAAGATGAATCACACTATAATTAGTGGTCACGATGGGATGAGGAGTCATAGAGGTTCTTGAGTAGAAATTGAGGATTGTGGGGAGCAAGACCCGTTTATTAGAAGAATTACCCGGATAAAGATTCTCAGATTGACTTATTAATATGAGAGAGGCACTAAAGGATCATTAAAGCTTGCAAGATTGCCTACCAAGAGTTCAAATGATACATGGGGGAGATGATTGACACACCATGCAAAGTATAAGAGCACAGGGAAAGTCTTTCATAGACTCCCTGCTCCAAAGATAGGTGAGAAGATAATAACCATAGAAATGAGGAGATCATAGTTGCCCATACTCCTAGAAGCAGCTCCTTATTTGTGTTCCTGTAACCTAAATTAATCCCATTGGTACTCCATACTGAACCTGGGTAGAATCTCTTAATTTTTCTGCCACTGGGACTATTAATAGTGAACAGTCATCTATTCATGCATCTCAAATAGAAATTTACACAACACCCAGATACAGATGTTCTTAATTTCAGTTACTGGAGCTTTGAATTAGCTGACACTTATGGTACCATTGGGCTTTACTCATGGCTGATAGATACAAAAAGAAAGAACAGACATCAGGTCTATTGATGATATGATTTTATCTAATGGTATTAGTCAAAATCAGACTACAGTTCCACTCAGGAGGGTATCCAAGTACAAGGAGATAAAGGAAGAATGAATGCCAGAGAGAGCAAAGGCCAGAATTTCTGGAGAAGGGAAGGTTAATATGAAGAAGAACAGTGTGAGTACAAATTTGGGGTGAATGATCACTAGTCAATGTAGAAAACATGCAAAGTATCAAGAGATAGGGGTCATCCCACACAGCTTTGATCACTTACTCCAGAGCTTACACAGTGGGTCCATGGATGGAGTTGTGGAGATAGTAAAAATAAGGGTTATTCCTGGCTTTCTCAGTGTGTATCCCATCACAGAAAACCTAACTGGAATGTTGTCACCACTGAGTATCCAATCTAGAAGCAGTAAGATCTGTGAGAATCTATCAGTCTGTTGTCATTCTTGGGAAAGAACATTTAATCACTTGATAGTGTCAGGTGTGGTGATTTATACTTCCTCCTCGTGTACAGATTTAACACCACATATCACAACTATCTAAGGGCTCACATGCTTTCTTATTTGTCAATAATGGAATCTAATACAGGAGTGTTTGCAAAAAGGGGTCGTTTATACACACACACACACACACACACACACACACACACACACACACACATATATGTGGAGAGAGGGGTGAGGGGGAGAGAGACAGACACTAACTGCCCTGTCTCAGGACATGTCTTTTAGAAAGCACATCTGCAGGGGACTGATAAAACTTTAGAGTTTCCCTTTATGACTCATTTGAAGTATGATTTGGGGTACCAGCAAGCCTAGTTTGTTGTGTCTCTTTGTCATGTCTAATATATAGAATCAGGGTGAGAAAGGAGAGGGGGAAAAGATGAAGAATCGGCCAAGGTATTCACCAACGAATGAATGCATAAAGAAAATGTAGTTTAGACACACAATGGAAAATTGCTCACCCATAAAGGGAATTGAAATCCTGTCTTCTATAGTGGATTGGGATGGAGGTGTGTGGTAGCGCATTGAGGGAGGTCAGCCATACACAGGAATATAAATGTTTCAGGCTCATTTCTGTATGTAAAAAATAAAGTAAAAGGCAAGAAAGACTACTGGACATTGAAGGTGTCTGGAAAGAGGGGCAGTGCCTACTGAACACTGGGGTGTGTGGAGAGAGATGCAGTGCCTACTAGACAATGGGGATATGTGGAGAGAGGGACATTGCCTACTGGACACTGAGGGTGATGCACAGAAAGAGCAGTTGAATTGATCCAGTGCTTTATGAATGTGTGCATGACTGTATCTCCGTGAGCATGCAAGAATATGTGTTAACAACAGAAAAAAAAATCCAACTTTGAAATACATTCTACAAGGTCAGAGTTTAGTCCTTCAAATTGCATTGTATATGACAAATCAAAGGACATTTTGCTGTGTTTCAAATATTTAGGTAATATAGGACTAGAAGGAGAATACATCCCTTTTCTGTCAATAAAAGATGTTATCTCAGACAATTTGATATTTCTATTCTGACTTTACACTCAGCTGCATTTTATTTTTATTTTAGATGTTTGTATTATTTTATTTATTTATTATATTTATTACTGCCAGGCTCATAGTAAGTATTCAAGTGAATTTCTTTCTGCTCATGTACTACCTCCTGATAAGTGATATTTTTTAATTACTTTATTATTTATTTATTCACAGTGTAGCTTCTCTTCCAACTTTTATTCCCCCAAATCCACAGGATGTTTATTTGAGATGTCAAATAGGTTTGTCTTTCTCCTCCTTGTAAAAATCTTTACAGATGTAGCCAGACTCTACTAGTTTCTAGGCAAAATTGCCCACCACACTTTTCCAACCTCTCAGATTTCATTTCTTGTCTAAAGGGCATATGTCCATATTTTACCACAATGCCACTTTTGCAAAAACTATTGTTGAGAGAGAATTTAGTTTTTGTTGCTTTATAGTTTGCTTTTTATGATCCATAACTGTTTTTCCATGATATACATTGAAAACCTGTTATTTCTCTTCTGGCCATGAGCACCATTTTAGTTACAGACTGTCAGCTAATAATTAAATCTTTTTCTGAAATATCTAACCCATATTATTGATCTACTTAGCTTTCCCAACATTAATGATATGCCTTCTATATACAAAGCTAATCTTCTCACTTTTTTGGTAACTGTAAGTAATAAGCAGATATTCGAATTTATACATAAATTTCACAAGTTTTTCAAATTGTGCCAAAACGCGAATTGGGGTTTCTGCCAGCAATGTACAAGGGTTCTGTTTCCACACTTCAACACTTGTTATAGATTTAAAATAATAATCACACCAGTGTTTGAAATGATGCCCCATTGTATATTTTCTTCTATTTCCCCAAACAGTAGTGTGGAGCAGCACATTGTCATGCATTAGCAAAGCATTTGTAGTTCTCTTTGAAGAAATTTCTATTCAACTTTCTTTTTGCCAATTACTTTTTGAGTCACTTCACTTACATGGCATTTAATTTTCTTCTCCAAGTTCACATGGGAGAAAATACACCAGACAAATAAAATATGTTCGAGTTCTCTCTCTTCTCTCTCTTCTCTCTCTCTATGTGTGTGTGTACATACTGAAAAACTTCCCAAACACAACGAATGTATCTAAATAAACCAAATCAACGTCTTGCACTTTGTTATTAAGAAAACTGCCAAGTAAAATTGTATACCCTCTAGAAATCATAAAGTAATTTCTATGAATGTTAACACAGAAAGTTAATAAGTGGTCAATGTAATTCTCAAGCTTTCAAAAAGACTAATAAAATTTGTCACATAGTGTTCCATCACAAAGATTCAAAGTAGTCATTTACTTATGTGAAGATTGAATCATGCCACCAGCAAGAGAGTTTCCAGTCTTGAGAGGTTTTCAAATCACATAAAGAATTTAAATGCTATATATGGTTTCCATAAAGTTTCAGCCTCATGTGACAACACATTCCCTCCATGTCACATACTGAAATAGCTGGCCTCCCTCCAGAATATCTGAGAGCTCAAAATTGTTCTTACAGTAAATACCATCAGCCTTGGGGAATTCAAAACCCCTTTTCCAGTTGTAGGTTCAATTAACTTTAGAAATACATCCTAGCCATATGATAGGAGCAATCAATAACTTTTAAGAGGCAGAGGGTTGGAGCAAGGGTCACCAATATTTGATGGAGTGTATTAGAGCTACCTAGATGTGATAATCTCCAGCACACTCACTCCCTATCTACAACAGGGGTGGGAGGTAGATCTTGACCTCAGCTATATATCAAAATCATCCAGAGAATTAAAAGCACAAATGCAAGTTTCCTATCCCACAGCACTTAAGGCGGCTCTTTGTACAGGGAATAATTTATGTGGAGGAGGATGATCACATGGCCTATGTCCATGCAAGGATTCATTCTCAGAATCAAGGAAAGACAGTAGGCTGTCAAGAAGTGAGCTAACTAGTATGAGGAAATGATATGAAAGCTGTAGGAGGTAGAGCTGATATGCTGGAATAATAATATGTAACAAGTGCTGACTTAGTAAGTCACTGAAGGAGTAGTAAGAATTTACAGGAAAAAGCACTAGAGAAAAATTTTAGAGAGAGAGAGAGAGAGAGAGAGAGAGAGAGAGAGAGAGAGAGAGAGAGAGAGAGAGAGAGAGAGAGAGAGAGAGTCCTTGGTGGGATAATAAAGCCTAATGTGATTAATCTATTTTGTTAGACTAGCAAGGAAAGAAAACAAGGGCACACATAGAAAGGAAGACAGGAATGAGAAAAGACCTTTTATCATGGAAGGGGCCAGGATTAGGCCACATGAGAAGGCATGAGAAGGGGTTAAAATAGTACTTTCTACAGTGATACAACAGCCTCATGTGATAGAAGCGTCTCGAGAGCAGAGTAAGTAGGGAAGCAGGAGAGAGGAGAAAACACTTGTCGTGAACCAAAAAACCCATACAGCATAAATAAACTCAAAATAGGTGTGGGGAAGCACCTGTGTATGTGGATGTTGATCAGAAAACTGTCTATAGACACCATCTGCTCCAGGCTCACAGGAAGAGGCAGCTGGGTCATTGCAGAGATAGTGCACTGCCGGAAGTTTCAGAGAGCCATGTGCAAGCCCAGACTGTCTAATTTAGTTCAGAGATAAATACAGGGTCAGAAGCTCCTAGAGAAGTTCTGCCTTCTCCTACACCAGCCTGTATGTACGAGGAAACTTGGGAGGTTGGGAGGTGGACTAGGAAGCCATTGGCTGTTGGCTAGGGAAGATGCTTTCCCAAAGCAGCTGAGAGTCCATCTCAAGAAAGAGCCTTCGTCATGCCTGGAATTTATTTTTAAAAGAACTGGATCTTTGTAGGTCTTCTCATAGAATCATCTGAGCTTTTTAACCACCTCGAAATAAAAACAGTGTGAGCTCAGACTTACATCCTTCTGGGCTTAGCCGCCTCCTTAACACTGACTCAGTTAGGTAACGACTGCCATTTACCCAATGGCTCTCCATACAACTATATCAACTCAACCTCTTGCCATACTTCTAAACACCGAGATCTTTAAAAAGCAGAAACTTGTCCTGGTCTTCAAAAGGTGAGCAACAGATCATTCTACGCACAAAATGTGTGCTAGCACTTGCGCCTGCGCACTTCGCTTGGGAAGCGAGTCTATGGTTTTTGCGAGTCCAGCAGGCTTTTCAGCCATTGTTCCACCTGATTTGTCCCAAATACCGCTCTAGATCATGCTTTTTGAGAGTAAGGAGGCTGAGCCCTATACATGTAGAATAAAGGCTTACCACAGGACAGCAGAAGCAAAATAACTGATTGTTGTTACCAGGGAGGAGCTCCCTTTCAATGGTCTCAGCTTCGTGGCTCTTACATGTCGGCCCTCTTGAGTTTTTCATTCACAGAAAAGATTTTTCTCACTCCAAAGTTCACAAGATTTTTCCAGTTACCTGGCTGAGATAAACATGAACTCTTTTATTTCACTCTTAATTAGTAATATTCACTCTTCTATCACACAATACATAGTAAATATTCTTTACGTATGTCTCTTTATGAACCAAAATCTGATACCACAGAAATAAACACAGATTAAATGCATGGCGGCTCTATCTGCATAAGGTGACACTAATCAGTGTGTGTGTGTGTGTGTGTGTGTGTGTGTGTGTGTGTGTGTGTTGTGTATTGGAGCAAATAGTTAAAGAGGCTTCAGCAGAGATTTAAGAAGTTTCTGAGGTGAGTTCATAGAAATGTAAATAAAGTCTGTTTTGATAAGATAAGAAACCCAAAGGAGCTAGAGGAAAAAAGCTTTCTTTCTAGAGTCAGGCTTCTGTGGATCACTGGGTTGAGATGATATGTTGGTGGGACACTTTCTGGGTGACAGATGACGGGTTGATGGGGACTGTCAGCACCCAGTGCTGAACATGTGATACTTAATGATGTGCCTGTAAAGAGTCCCACTCTTTCCCTGGTCTGGTGTTTGTGATAAGTTCTTGGGCCTGTTTCCCTGATATAATTTTAATACATCGTGTGTCCATATACCATCCATTTTCTCTGATAAATACATTGATGACACCCATTCTATTTCCAGTAGGAAGTCATTTATCAGACTGTGTTACAGGGTGGGTCTGTGCAGATGGTGTGATTCACCTGTCCACTGAAGCGTGGAATTGTCTTCCATCCTCAAAAGAGAGTCAAAGGCTGCTCATAAAGTAAAATGGAGTCTCTCCATCCAAGACAGAGCCTGAGAAACCACTGTTAATTATACATTTAGAGTACCTTGAACAAAGCACAGCCTGATCTCAACAAGCAGTCAGGAAGTAAACACAGAAAACAGGAAGTAGAGCCAGACTATAAAATCTCAAGTCTTAATCCCAGCAAATCTTCACTCTCTAGAAGGTTCACCACTCCCCCTCCCCCAAACAGTGCCACCAGCTTGGAATCAAGTGTTCAAACGCAAACCTCAGTAAGACATTTCTCAATTAGACCACAGCAGGGAATAAATAATCAAGGCCTTTTGCTAAAACTAAGAGTGTCACATATGAACATCTTTTTCTAGAATCACAGCATCCTTCCAGTGTTTCTGCACATCCTAATCAGACCCAGGCTCTTCTATGATCGCTCTATCCCCACACAGAAGCCTCTACCTCATCTCACTTTTTGAGATCTATAATGTACAGGTCAGGAATCAGTCAACAGGGTTGAAAGCTTCTCAGATTGCTCTTCTGATACTTCAACACCATTTCTATTAGTTATGTCTTTGGGAATTTCACCTAATTTTTAGGACAAATACATTGGTGTTACTTTTGTCAAGCATATAATCTAGATTTAAACACGCAGTCTTTCAAAGTATAACTCAGATTCTATTGACTATACAAGATACACAGCTCATACTCAGGCCTGATTTTTTTACTAGAGAGGCCATGCATTCATTGGCATACCATACCCTGAGCATTATGGGATGGACAACACAACTTGAGATGTCCCTGATATTCAGGGTACTTTTACACAGTTGTGAGGAAATTTTGTAATATAATAAAAACATTCGGAAATATCAGAGGGATCTACCCACAGTCAGTCTAGGAGGTTCAGACAGTGGTAACTTACACCTTAATCCCAGCACAGGAAATATCCCAGGATGTGAGCTACGCCCTTAATCCAAACTGAGTTTGAGGTCATCTTAGTTTACAGAAGGAGTTCCAGGCTCCCTGGCAGGCAGTGGTACACACAGTCACATTTCTATACAGCCTAGCATGGTGTATAATGATGTTCCAAAGACAAGGGAAAGGGGGAAAGCAGAGGTCAGGCAGGGTAGTGATTAAGTTCCCACAAGAAGCATCAGCTAGGTGAATGAACTTCTCCAAGTTCTG
Source organism: Phyllotis vaccarum (assembly GCA_033318265.1). Taxonomy (NCBI): domain Eukaryota; kingdom Metazoa; phylum Chordata; class Mammalia; order Rodentia; family Cricetidae; genus Phyllotis; species Phyllotis vaccarum. The sequence goes on along the minus strand of JARWLC010000001.1, from coordinate 151,122,091 downwards.
CACTGTTCTTCATGATCTAGGCAGCTAGCCTACACCACCTGCCTTACTACCTCTAAAGACTCTGCTGTTTCCAAAGCACTGTTCTTTTGTCTGTTTGTCTGTTCTTCTTAGACTTGGGATGAAGTAATTAGAGAACTAAGGAGAGCATAAGAGCAAGATCAAAGTGGTGAGAATCATGCATTTTAATTCTCGTGCCTTTTTAAATCTTTGCCATGAACACTTTCTTATCATTAATTCTGTGTATGAATGTATGTTTATGCGGCATACATGTGGACTAGAGTACAGGTACCCTCCACGCTTGAGCTACAACATGGCTGGTTTGTGGTGTGCAGTTTGAGCTGCAGTGTGGTGGGTTTCCTCAGTCTCACAGAAGCCTCAATACAAGCAATACAATACAAGTCTGTTGATACAGACTTTTGGTTACAGCGCGTTAGTTTAAGATGTCTGAGAAAGCTTGTGGCTATCTTGACACAGCTGCTTTCCCCCATAGCTGAGAGAAATATAGGGCAGAGGGTCACATAGAAACCATTGTTAAAGGTCAATCTCTGTCCACAATAGCTGTCAGATCCAACTTTTCTAGAATATGTGTATAGGCTATGGGCATACAATTATTCATATTCATGGGCTCTTCGTATATTCAATTTGTTTATGCCACAACCAGACATCAGCATATCATTGACAAAAAGAAATATAATTCCATTGAGACAGCTTTTGTAAGATTGCTCAGCAATGTCCCATGCACACTGCTCAGGTGCCCTAAATAATTTCCCCAAATCTCTGAGTTTGACAACTAGGTTATCTGGCAGCCTCCTTTAACCAGGTAATATGGGTGCTTATGGTACAAAAGGACACATTAAATCTACAATAATTATTCTTCTAAAAAGAGATAGCATTCTATAGTTGGTAAATACAGTTTGTTTAAATTTTTCCTTGATATTTAAGAGGATAGGCCTGGTTTTGTTGTTGTTGCTTATTCTGTTCTGTTCTGGTCTTGTTTTTGTTTTATTAAGGATTTTTATTTGGCTTTGTTTGGCTTTTGCTTTTTGCAGGCTCTGCAGCATTGAAGTGAGCCAAGATCCTGACAATATATATCAATAAGAGAATCATTAGTGAGGAATAGTGGTCCAAATGGCATCTCATATTGTGTTTTTTTTTCCATATAATTTAAGATTGTAGACTCTTATACTTTTAAATACATTGATATTTCAATCCTAGTTATACTTTCCTGATGGGTGTTTAAGACCTTGTAGATGAGCTAAATTAATCACTTTTGAAAATTATTTTTACTATCGAGGCCAGTTGAAAATCTGGTTCTCAGGGATCATTGGGCTTGGGATGAACTCTGTCTTCTCTAGTCTTTCATTTATCAGTTAATCCAACTATATGGGAATAAGTCAAAGGCAAGCCATGTTTAATACTTGTTACCCTTGGAATTGTGAAAGAAATGTTTCCTCTGTGTTGACTGATCTTCATCATTGTAAACTGGACACTGGTTAAAGTCCACTTACAGGCGGGCACGGTCATGACATCCCTGAATAAGGGAACAGGTGACTTCTCATAATTAAAGTTTACATTGAGAGATGTCCTAAAATACCCTGGGACTTAGTTGACCTTTGTAGATAGGGCAAGGAGAAAAATATTTTTCCCTTTTAACCCTTCTGACCACATTAGTATAATCAGCATAGGTCTCCAAGTACTGTTATTAAACACTCAGAAAGTCAATCTCACCAGTTTGATATTTTGATTAAAAGTCTGAACAGAAATTAAGCACCGTAAAGTAATCTTTGATTAGACACAGAGTTCTAAAGTCATTGTCTATCAAAAGTAAGTCTCATCTTCTATAAACATTCAATAACTTAGACTCCTGTCCCATTTTGGAAAAGGAAAATTATAGTCATTTTAATCACTATATACAGATTCTCTCTTAATAAAAAACTATTTTTAGTTTTATATTCCAACACCTTTTTTGTTGCACATTTAAAATTTATATCTTATTAATTAATTTTTCCATCCCAACCTTCTTTCTCCCTTCTAGTCCCTCTCCAAAATCTCTCCTCTTCTTACCTCCATCCATTCCTCTTCTTTTTACTCCAGAAAATGACAAGTCTCCCATTTCTATCAGCCAGCCGTGGTATATCAATCCTCTCCTATTATGGCTGAATGAGGCAATCTAATCATAGGAAAGATTCCCCAAAGCACGCAACAGCGTCAAAGACAGTCCTGCTTTCACTATTAGGAGTCTCCAAAGAAGACCAAGATACACAATTGTAACAATATGCAGAAAGCCTACATCACTCCCAGGAAATCTCTCTTGTTTGGTGATTCAGTCTCTGTGGACCTATAAGCCCAGTCAGTTGATTCTATAGATTTTCTCATGGTGTCCTTAACCCCACTAACAATGTTAAATTGTAGAAAGCATTTTGGCACATAATTAAAATGAGCTTGACAGGAAGAAATACTCTCTGCAAACGCAGAAAGGTAGAAAAGAAAGCACAGAGCTATAGATCCTTAAGTGTTAACCCTGTAATTGTAATTTTTAAATGATAGGAATGTATTTAATGTATTTCCCTTGCTAAAAATCATCTTCCCTCCCTCTACAGGGTGACTACCCTGAGGGAGGTTTTATAATTTTTACATCCAAAGAATGATTTGCCATAGCCCTACTTTTGGTTTTAGGTGAACGCAAGTAGCAGACAATGAAAAGCAGCATGTTTACAGCAAACCATTCTCCACTCCATGTTTACAACATCCCCTAGGAATACCTATTATTATATTGGAGTTACTGGCTGGGTAACTTTGAGACAAAAAGTCTTCTCTGATTGGACATTCCACTAGCTGCTTTAACTGTAGGCATCTCTGTATCCTGAGATAAATAGCAACCTATGTTATAAATAGTTTACCCATTAGCTGTTCCCAAGAACACAATGTTTTCACTTTAAAGGCTGTTCTGTTCACCTTTCCATTGTCACTGAGTTAAGGGACATTGTTAGTTAAGGGCATATATTTTGAGATGAAAATGCTTGAATCTGAGATGGGAGAGTTAGATCCCATCTCTAGAGCTAGCTTCTCCATGATGAACTGGCACAGGAATATTTGCCAATGCAGCATATACAAAAGAGGAATTTGCTTCTCTATAAAACTGAACTCAGTGTCTTATAACTGGCAGGAAATGTCCTGTTGAGTCCCATGACAACTGTCTGGGACCCAAGGCACCAGTCCTTCTTATCACCTCCATACAGTTGTCCAAATGAATCTTATCTGGGGGATCTTGCTTTGGAAACAGGGACTGATGAGACCCAAAGTATTTTCTTTTCCTTTAGAGAGATTTAAGAAACCAAACATTTGATTTTTATCCTCTGATGTCTTTGACTTTATAAGATCACGGGTATGTGATAGTCTGCCCTCATGGTCAAGATGACAGAGAAAGCTGGCTTTTACCAGTGCCTAACTTGAGATCCTTTCTGACTCAGCTTAAGGTGACAAACTACTGTAACTGTATACTCACAATCAGTTTGTTTGTGGCATGTGCATGTGTGTTTGAGTGGGTGGGTGTCTGAAAATGGAGATGGACATCCTGAAAAACTTAACCTTTCTATAAAATAAAAAATGCTTTTCTTTTGCCCTTCCTTTTAAAAAGAAAAGAAAAAGAAATTCAGAGATTTAGGCTTTTGAAATTCTTGAATGTGAGAGTTCCTAAAAATTCATTTTCCATGAGCAAGCATGTTTAGAGGTGATCTTTTTTAAGTTTGGCACCAGGATTTGTTGGGGTCTGTTTGTGCTTTCTGTAGTTTTTAAGTCTTCTTTGAAAACCAGTAAATATGTCATGTAAACAATGTGTCAAAATTAAAAGAAAAAGAAAAATTAAAAACAAAAACCAAGCAAACAAACAAACAAAAAGAGCTCATAGGTCTGCTGTGGCCTCCTTAGTCTGACATAAAAGGGGGGTATAGTAGTCTCCCAAGGGAGCAGAGGGACCAGGAAGTTACAGGGTGCCTCCATTTTTTTTCATGTCATGTGATTATGGGAACCACGATATAGGTGAAGTCACATGACATTTGCCCTCTTATACTATCATTAGAAAGATGGAAGCCAAGTCACATGATTTCCTCCATTTTGATAAAGTCACTAGCAACGTGGTTTCTTTCTGCTCATAGCAAAGCAATTACATCCCTGATCAGGGCACAGGTCCATATGGGCTCCACAGATCTCACAGATTAAATATTAACTGTTAAACCATTTTATTTTTAAAAGGCACACACATTAAGTTAGGTTCAAATGCCTATAGGAGGGAATGGTGTCTGTGGTCTTGGCAAGAAGACCAAAATAGAACATTAATTAAATGAATAAAAGCAAACAAAGGAAGAAATTCCATTGTCTCAGCTCAAGTAAGTTAAGTCTATATACATCGCTGTTAGAGTAGTTAGAGTCAGTGTGAGGTCTCTTTCTGCTTCTGAGAGGGGAAGAGAAGGCATCTATCAATTGATTTTATCTTAAAACCAGAGTGGATCTCTCTCTCCTTTCTCTCTCTCTCTCTCTCTCTCTCTCTCTCTCTCTCTCTCTCTCTCTCTCTCTCTCTCTCTCTCTCTCTCTCTCTCTCTCTCTCCAGTAAAGGATGGGAGATTTGAAAAATTCTGACTCTAAGCCGAGAGTGACTCGCCAGATCTCCCTAGTGAAAGTGCACCTGGATCAGGCCCTACTCTGACCCCCGTAAAGTAGCATCACTGTGGAGACAGGCTTCAGGTTAATAGTACAGGTGAGTTTCTGTTCACAGGTCATCAGTCACCAGTTTTCCCTGTTGTGATACACAGTCATTAGTGTTAGAAGAGCTATCTATGAGGATCTTTCTTCTTAGAGAGAAGAAACTAAAATCACCTGCCCTGCTCCAGGGTGGAGAAAGGGTGCTGGAAGCTTAAGGACCACATCTTTTTGTTCTTTCAGGGTCTTACCATCTTTATTGATTAGTCAGTAAATCCTCAGAAGAAATCTGATAAGAGCTCCTCAAAGTATTACCATTTATAGTTCTTGATGGGGTTTATTTTCTCTGCCAGTTAATGTCTGCAGAGTGGGTAGCAGGGGGGAGATTTCTCAGACACAACAAATAAAATGAGCCAGTAAGGAAAGGCTTTATTAGTGGTGAGGATATGCACATACACAGCAAGACAGACAAAGAAAAAGACTTTCTACAAAGTGGGATGTGGGGAGCAAAGTCTCACATTGTCATTAATTTTTAATTGATTAAAATGTATCCTTAAGAATTTCATAAGTGTACATGATGAATTCTAATTACTCTTGCCTCCCAAGCTCTTATCTCCCTCCCATGCCCATTAACAACCCCCCCACACACTCATCTACAAATCTCTTTCCCACATTAATGTGTTTTGTTTTGTTTTGTGACCACTAAGTTTAACAGGGCCATCCATGTGACCATGGATTTGGAACCGTTCTCTGGGCCTCATCTTTCATCTTGTCACAGGATCTCTCACAGGAGATATCATTCATCCCTTCAATTAGACTTGTTGGCCACAAACTTCTAAATATCTGCTGGGTTTTCAGAAACTCACCACACATGGCTTTTAAGTGAGCTCTAGGGATCCAAACCCAGGTTGTCATGCTTACATGGTAAGCATTTTCATACTAAGCCGCTCCCCAGCCTGTGGATCAAAATCTTAACTTTGAGCTTGGGCACCCTCAGATGCTGATAATCAGTGAGAGATAATTCTGAAAACAGACAACTTAAAAAAGTATTCAATATGATGAATGAGTATTTCTTACTCAACATAAAACAACATTCTGAGCTTTTCTTTCAGATACAGTGAGGATTCAACAAGAGGCAGTCTGTCTTACACTCCACACATCACTGTGAACTTCATCCCAGTCATAAAAAACAGTGCTTCATTTCCTTCCATTCAATACTAATAATGTTTCTGAAGATGTTTCTGAAGATAGATGGACAAAGTCATATGCAAATGTCAAGTTAGGGCCACAACACCACATGCCACCAACCAAGAAGAAGATTCATACTGATCTATACCCATTTTCTCTGGTTTATTTTGTGGCTCACAATAACTCCAAAAGTTAGAGGAAGAGAAAGTCAATTCTAACTCTTTTCATGTGTCAAGGATTTTCACAAAATAAATAAATAAATAATAAATAAGTCACTGGTGGTCTTTTCCCCAGAAAGCTCACCGATAGCTTCTGTGTGCTCTGAATGTGGAGGATTCTGTAACACTGTGAAGACATATCTGAAGGTCTAAGTTGTCCTTACTTCATTACTAATGGTGTGCTATCTGTGTCTATGCTCTCTCTGAGCACAGCTCTGCACTGACTCACTTCTAGTCTACCGTGTTCCAAAGCAGAGATTTCCCTTTTTGTGGTGGATAGAAGAACTTCTGGCATCACATTTTCTACCTCTCAGTAATTTCATTTAAGAATATACTATTATAGAAAATACAATAAACTGACAGAATGTTGTTTCTTGATTGAAAATGGTGCAAAAGTCTTTGAGGGCTTATAGAAACTTCTTCACAAAAAAAGGAATCATGGACAACTGTCAATTCAGCAGAATTCAATTCATATTTTTATTCCTTGCTGATGTTTTGGCTGCTTGAACAAAAGAATTACACATGCTCTTGCACCAGCATATAAGCTCTAAAATCCTGTTTGTGTTAAAGGTTTGTTAAATTCTTCTTAGTGGTATTCCAGCTTTTCAAATTCCATTTTTATTGTCATTAAAGTAATGTAAAATATCCATTCATTTAATTGAAAATAACAGTAACAAAACCTGCTCAGTTGTAGCTATGTGCCTGTTATGTATCTACATGCATGGATGAGGGTACATTGGAACATCCTTACTTTCAGCTACTAAACCTCTAGGAGGCTAACTTTATTCTTTCTAGAGCTCAGTGATATATTAGACCTTTGTTCCAAAAATTGTTCTGTTCTACTCTCCATGTTTCTTGATGTCACAGAAACCACTTTCAGCTGGTTCAAGGATGATTTCATTTTCACAGCCCCGAAGATCCTGTCACAGAATCCGTTTCTATTAAAAACCAAATACCTACAAAGCCCTGAGTCATTAGAAGCTCTCAAGTGGACCATTTACTTGAATATAGCATTATTCAAATGGGAACAGTTCTTTGCAAAAATACATAAGCAGAATTTATCATATATAAATGCATTGAACCTCTATAATTATATATATTTATACCCTATACTGAGAAAGATTAAAACTATGCTAGTCTTGAGTTAGAAATTTGGTAATGGCAGTAGTAGTACTCAGAAGCCAACAATAGACTCTTAATGATTTCATAGCAGATTCTCTCTACGACTAACAAATTTTGGAATTCCTGACATCCAAGTCCTATGCTTTCCATGTGGCCCCCAAACTGGGTGATTAACCATAACTATATTCTCATCATGATAAAACTGTGAGTAAATATTTATTAATTCATTATTTCCATAAGATCACAGTTGGAAAATCTGGCAACTTCTTTCTAATCAAGATTGGGAAGAAGATGTTCTACTCAGATTTTTCAGGAAGCCTCATACAGTCCTGATTTCTAGCTTGATGGGTGATGTCCTTTCCAAATTTAGGGATCTCAGGATGAGGTGTTTAAACTCATGACTTAGTTATACTTTTCCCACATGCTGAATCTTTGCAGATAATTCTATGTGATTAAATACATATCCATTTTGAGAACACAAAATAATATGAAAGTTCAAGTTTATCTTGTTTTTATAGTTAGTGGCACAGATCAGTTTGTCACGTTTTTAAAGACTTATAAAAATCCGTAAACTAAAATAGGAAGCATACTCTCATAGTCTGTCAAAGTGATGGGTTTGCTGTTTTCTCCACCATTTCATCCTAGAGCACAGAGGAGTTAATTTAAATGTTGTAATGTTTGCTTGTCAAGTGGTCCAAAGTTTCTTCTTTCTAGAGACATTTTTTTTTTTTGTAAACTGATCTTATATATGCAACTTCAAACTGTAGGCAGAGATAGGTATTTGAGAACAGTACTTAATCTTGAACTTGATACCAAAAGAGAAGATTGAAAAGTAGTGAGGAAAAGCCATTGTAAGAATGGACTTCAGAAGTGGCCGATGAAATGACCAATGAGGAACCTTCTGATATAGATGCACAACACCTCAATATAGCTTAACTGTTTGAGACTAAAGAATTGATTCAATAATTTATATTTCTAATTGACCAAAGTTTCACCTCCAGTTTTTAACTGTGTACTTTTGAGCTATTTTGCTTCAAGCAAATGACAAGATTATTTGGTTTCATACTGTCCAGGACACAAAATGGAAAGACGCATGACTTCTTCCTTGAATAGTGTGTACAGCCGACAAGGGGTAAGCCAAAGCACCTGCAACCATACACACTAAATGAAATCAAGTTGACTGAAAGAATATTACAAGAGACCCATGATTATCTCCATAGTTGTGTAACTGGGCAGGCAATGAATATATATGTCAAAGGGATGCAGGGTCTGCTAAAGAACAAATAAGCCCACAGATTTTCATATTGGAGGTTTTTCTGAGGACTCATGAGGAAAATAATATCTTGTGTATCTGAAAGAATTCTTTCTGGCTCTGTAAGGACAATACCATCAACCACCACAGAGGCTCTAGCCTGCTGAGGCAACGCACAGAAAGCTGACACCATGTACAACTTGAATCTAGAAATATTTCATAGAGTGTTTCCAAGTTTTCTTTAAAAAATCAATTTCATGTTGGTCGACTGACAGTGATAAGTATTAACAAGAACAAAATTAAAATTGCCTATCCAGAGAAAGCATGCAGACCTGCAACATGTGTATGGAAAAGTATGTAACATTACTAATTAGGAAGAAAATAAAAATATAAATTCAATGAGGAAACCAAAACAGCTGTTACAAAAGCTGTTGTCAAAACAAAGGAAAGATTGCAAATGGTATTTTTTTCTGTGTGTGAGGCTGTGAACAAATTGGAACCTGTGTTCCCTGTGGCTGAGACTATAAAGTTGGTCAGGCTACTATGAAAATCGGTATGAAAGTTCCTAACCCAAAGGTAAAAACTATGGTCTATCAATCTACTTCTGTGCAAATAGAAAAATAATTCAAATTAAGATCTTAAAGAGGTATCTATCTGTACCTCTTTGTTCATTGTTCACAATATAAAGACAGATGATAATATTGTGTATATGTATATAAAATTGGATATTATTCAGAATTTTAAAAAAGAAGAAAACCCGGACACCTTTTTACATGGATGTTAAATGAAATAAGCCAGGCACAGAAAGTACAGTGTTCCTTGAGTGTCCTAGTTTGCCTTCAGCGGCTATAAAACACCAAGACTAAAACCAGCAAGGAGGAAAATGTTTATTTCGCTTTAGAGGTTACAGTCCATCATCCAGGGAAGCCAAGGCAGAAATCAATTTAGGAATCCTGCTTAATAACTTTTCTTATGTAGCCAAGGCCTACTTGGATAGGGAAAGGTGGCACCTCCCACAGCGGGCTTGGTTCTCCTACATCGCTTGTAGTCAAGTAAATGGCCTCACAGGCCAGTCTGAGAGATACGATACTTCAATTGAGATTTCCTCTCCTGATGTATAGTAAGTTTGATGGCCAATATTAACTACTACAGCGGTTGTCTTACACAGAAATTTTGAAGTGTCAAACCCATAAAAACAGAGAGTAGAGAATGATTGCCACAGCCAAGAGACATGAAAAATGAAGGGAGTATAGGTTTGCAGTCATGAGTAAGCCCTAGAGATTTACTGTACAACATGGTGATATAGGTAAGGATTATGTATTCTTGAAATTTGATAAAAGACTAGATCTTCAGTGTTCCTATCACACACACACACACACACACACACACACACACACACACACACACACACACAAGTTAGTATATATATGATGTGGCATATATGCTAATTGGCTTAATTTAAATCATTTGACAGTGTTTACACATATTAAAATGCTATATTTTACTTTGTATATGTAAGTTTTTGCCAATTTCATCACAGTAAGACAGTCTTCCAGTGGCCTCTGTTCTATATCACATCACATTTCTTGAGTGCATAAGCATCACCACACCTGGGAAAACAAGCCACATCTATATGGAGGCCTTAGTATTTGAGACACAAGATGTTGATGCCTAAGGCTGCTTGCTGTTGAGTAGTCAGTATTAAGACTTTGGCTGTGACTGTGGTTCAGCTTAACTCTAAAGACCAACTCTTCCCATTCCCTGGCTTGTCATTCTCTCCTGCTTTCTATGCCTCAAGAAATGTAGACACGATCTTCTCCTACACTGCCTACTAATCTTTCATTTGAAAGCACTTCAACTTTACAGTCTTCTGAGTGAAAGGATTTTATGTAAAATCTCCCAGCTAAAATGGGATTGTCTTGGCTCTGCTAATACTCCAGATTTCAGATTCCTCTGTTAATCTCTGTTGGCAAAATTTTATCACATCCCATCTGTCTTTACTCTTCCAACCTAAAGCTGCTGGCATACAAGGTGGCAATGCTGGACATGTGATATTAACAATCGCCAAATTAATAAAAGGTGTGTTGTCTTATGTCATCCAGAATGTTCTACACAGCTGTCTGAAACCACCATGGAAGGATGCTTCTAAATGGAGCAGATTTGATTCCAGTTTAAGTCATTCTTAAAGCTCTAGAATGTCTCTCACTACAAATACTTTACCTAATGCATTTTAAATTCCCTACCTAAAATCTATACACCCTAAATTACTTCCTATCTTCTTGTTGAAGAATACTGTTCTAATAAATAAGATTAAAAGCAAACACTTCCAAACCCAGTCTCAATAAGACAATGTGAATAATACAAATAAACATAAAAACTAAATATTTTATCAAATTCTTCAGAATCACAAAGGGTATCAACCATAAATAAGAAGAATTTAGAGCTTGGGCTGCAGCTCAGTTGGTAGAGTGTTCCAACCAGGACCAGATGAACCAGGTGTGATGGTGCATGTCTTTAATACCAGCACTTGGGAGGCAAAGGCAGGTTTTGAGTCCAGAAAACAAATTACAAAAGGTATAAAAAGAGCTGACAATTTTATTATAAATTTTGTCAGAGAGAAGTCATTGCAAGATATAGAAAAACTTTCAGGTGACTTGAAAAATAATTGCTATAATATATAACAAAAAACTTTAAAATGTTTAAATAAACCATGTAATAAAATGTAGACAAACCCAAGAAAGCATTAAGCAAGAGGGTCTAAATGAATGTAATAGAATAAAAGTGGGAAAGCTGAGTCAATTACAAAGAGATTTCTACCCACCACTCCAGTCTAGTTTTCCTCAAGGCAGCTTAATTGTACCCATGGATTGGCCCCAAATCTTTGCAGTTGGATCTTTTGGGGCTTCTGAAGAGTGTTCTTGTTTCTTTCCAGGAAGCAAAGGAAACAGTGACTCCACGATTGCAGGAGCATAATGTCTTCAGGGCAACCCAGACATGTTCCTTTTCAACATCTTGGCAGTGCTGAACCTGACATGCCTCCTTTGTGTGGATGAAGATGATTCCAGAAATCCACCTCACTCTTCCATATGCATGACCCACTTATGGTCATAGGTATTCACAGGTATGTGTGTTCTCACACGTGCCAACATGCATACACACAGGCACGCACACACATGAAAATGGAAGGGGATAAAGATACATATATGGGCAGACTCTGGCAGTAGAAGCTAGAGGAGGCACAGACTCCAGGGAGTCCCATAAAGAACTCAGTTATAAGTATAACACTTGTGACAGCTTTAGGAGTAGAGGCTGAAGACCAGAAGATATCTGAGAAGTGCTGAGGGAGGGAGAGAAAAGCACTTCCAAAGCCTCAGTGGCTGGGGGAGGAGCTGGAAGAAAGCATCTAGACTACCAGCTCTTCGGTTCGGCTTAGGGTCTGCCTTGTCCCTTAGTTTCGGAGAGAACTGTAAGCATAGACAAAGGTGGGGTTGAAACTTTAGTGTTAGAAGTTCCCAGCAAGAATGAAGTCCAAGTGGAGGCCCGAAGTGGCAAATGTTTTTAACCCCATCACCTTGAAAGAAGAGGAAGTAAAGGAAGATACTAGGAAATGGCCTCCTATGTATATTTTTAAAAATGGGAAACAAGAGAGAGTGTGTAGAGATACTGGGAGCTTGAAGAATTTCTCTAGGCTCTGAAATGTAGAAGCAATTTTATCTGCTTAGCATGTCTGGGTGTGGTGACTAGAGAAGACGAAGAGATTGGGACCTGTTTGTGAGAATTTAGTGAGCCTGATAGTGGAAGTAGTTGTGGGTGTGAGTGTAGGTTTGGTTGTCTTGCAAAAGGAAAGCATGGTTGCCTTCAGGTAGTTCTCTATGTCAAAGAACTGGGTCCTAGAAAATCAGTCTCCCTGTGATCAGCAGGAGTACAGATTTCAAATTATAAAATAAAAAGGCACAAGTATAAGAGACATAAAGGGAAACATAACCAAGACTGCCTTAAACCTTCTACCCCAAACCTCAGAGCTAGTCAACCAGGATGATGCATTTTATCAAATGCAACTTTTGCCCTTCATTCTGTGTCCCTACTTCCTCCTGGCACCAGGAAGTTAGACATGAAGGATGATTTCAGAGACTCATTCCTCAGCCCAGACCTGCATCCTCTCCACCTTCCACCCTCCTCACTCCCAAGGCAGCACATCCACTTTTCTTCTATACAAATCTTTGCTACTTGTCAAGGGGTCCACAGAACATCCAAGCACTGCTCCTCCTGACAGGGCTGGAGATTGTGCCCAGAGATAAGACCTTCCAGCTGCCGTTTTATGTTCTTACTCTTCTTCCTGGCTGTGGCTGGTGAAAGGAGAGTCAGGACATCCTTCCAGTGTGATCTTGCTGCCCAGCCTTGGAGGGGAGTTTGGAACTACTTAGAATAGAAAGGGCTTCACCTTCTGTCTATAATTACATCAGAAAAGACCCTCAGGATAAACTCAATAAAAAACAGTCTTTAATGCTTTACTATAAGAACACAAAGAGCTCTGAACTGGTAGAAGTCATGACAACAGGCTGAAAATATGAGGTAAGTATAATTGGAGTTCTGTCCTCCTGATTAATAGACAAACTTCCAAAGGTTTGGCAATATTACTTTTTGTAGAAAATGGAAATCATGCCAGCTGAGCAGAAGGAAAATCAAAAGCATAAAGCTAATCTTTAGGAGGAGGCTTTCAGGTCAGATCCAGCTCTATTTCTCTAAGAACTGTCTGAGTAAGTGGTAGCTTCTGCAGCACGGACTTTACCTCAGACCTCTAGGAGGCAACAACCAGTTGTTTGGAGAGTTGCTTGGATTCTCCCTGACAAAATCTTAAGGAGGTTTCTCATCCCTTTTCCTGTGGGTTTTTTGTTTGTTTGTTTGTTTGTTTTTGTTTGTTTGTTTTTGGTTTTTTTGGTTAAATGGTATATGGTTCTTAACAACTGTTTAATAGAAGCTGTTAATGCCTTTTAGAAGAGAAACCATACCATCTTAACAGAAGGGAAATAGTGCCTGTTAGTGTAAATCTAGCCATCTACCCCAACCAGGGAGGTCATGGATCTTAGAAGAGAATACACTTCCACCACTTTCCTAAACCAACATCATTCCTAACTACATTCGAAATACTTATACTCATGACTTTCAACCCTGATCAAAGAAGTTTTTTGTTTGTTTGTTTGTTTCCTTGCAGTAGACACTAATAAGGAAAGCCACAACTGGTCAAGTTGCAAAGAACAACTGATCACAGAGTACTCACTTCCAGTTAATACATCTCCAAAACAATCCTAGTGACGTATAGGTTTGGGAAACCTTATAGAAGAAGTAGAGAGGCTGTGAATGGCCAGGAAACTTGTTGTGCGATTGTGTTTTATCTATGTCTCAACAATACGGCTGCCTAAACAAGACCTGAGTAATGAAAACACCAGTTGACTTACCAACATGCACAAAAGAAACCTCATGGAGCCCCGCCCCTACATGAAGAGCTACAGGCAATTAATGACCTCTGAGAAAGAGAGAACTAGTTCTTCTCAGAAGTGAGCCCCTTAATTGGTTATCCAATATCATATGATTGGCTCTAAAACTATGTTAACTCAACATGTCATATCTATATATTTATTCAGCTATATACACATATACATGTATACATAATTGAAGATAAAGAAGCCACAAATTTGAAAAGAGGTAGAGAGACATGGGGGGTAGAGGGATAAGAGAGAGGACCCCTCCTCTCCTTGATATAAATAAAATTAAAATAGTTTTTTTTAAAGACTATAGTGGGGAAATCTTTGTAAGCACAGAACAAAACTCACTTGTCTTAGAACATTGGTATTTGTTGGTAAGAAACAGACAAAATGAAAATGATAAACTCGACTCATAGAGCATTTGCTGGTTACAGTAGCTTCAGGATGACATCTGGCCTAAAGGAGGAAGGTTACATCATTGCTGCCTTGGTCTCTCTTAATGTTACTGTCATAAAATTTTCTGACAGAAATAGCTGAAGAAAGAGAAGATTTATTTTGCCTTAGAGTTCAAAGTGCCATTTCTTACAGGCTGGGAAGTAAAATAGATGTTTCATGTTCCTGCTGGACCCCCTTTCTCCACATACATAGTTGAGTATCCCAGCAAGGGGATAGTAGAATACAGTGTGGGAGACCTTCCACCTCAGTTAATAAAATCAAGAGAATTTCCAACAGGAATGTCCAGAAGAACATCTCCCATGTGATTCTAGATTCCACCAAAGTGACAGCACGAGCCAAGGTTCAACAAAGCCAAAGACTGATGAGTCCACCAGGAGTGCACTTTCTGATGTTCATAGAAAGGCTGGAAGGCAGTGAGCACTTTGCGAGTGGGCATGTGCTGGCTGAGGAAAGCCGGTGAGTGGGGTGCTATTCTCCAGGCTGGCTTAGGATCTCTATGTTAGTGACAATGCTGCTGCGAAAGGTAGAGCCTCCTTTTGTATTATGTCCTCAGTACAAAATACAACAACATAAATATACTTGACAATGATGCAGAACGAGAAAGCAAATACAGAAAACGGAGCCCATACTAGAAAAGAAAGCAGCAATGCCGCACACAGTGGAATACTTCAGGGTAACTCAGTGATGAGAAAGACTGGCGCGGATTGGTTCACTTTATCAGGCTTTGCGATGCTTTACTATTTATAGATCAACAGTCGTTGTGGTAATTCTGCCCCCCCCCCCCCAGCACACCAACCATCACCATCCTTTTTTACCCACTAAGCTGTGAGCTCACTGTTCCTACACACTTTCATAGTTCTGGAAAACTTTGCTAAAATGATGTGTAAGCAGTGACCCTTGATGGCAATTATGTGTTTCGTGGGTTTCACGAAGGGATAATAAACGTGACTGCTAGGTGTATATCCTCTGACTTTGCCTCCATAGAGCCATTCCCTTGGGATTCTCATTGTCTTTTGGCCTCCCTATTTCCAGAGAACACAGTATTAAAATTAGTCCAATTAGTAACTTTACT